>CM038681.1:35808523-36408523 GCA_021605205.1 Aegilops longissima | reverse complement strand
GGGAGAACACTTCTTGATAATTTTAGTGAGAGATCATCTTATAATGCTACCGTCAATCAAAGCAAGATAAGATGCATAAAGGATAAACATCACATGCAATCAATATAAGTGATATGATATGGCCATCATCATCTTGTGCTTGTGATCTCCATCTCCAAGCACCGTCATGATCACCATCGTCACCGCGCGACACCTTGATCTCCGTCGTAGCATCGTTGTCGTCTCGCCAACTATTGCTTCTACGACTATCGCTACTGCTTAGTGATAAAGTAAAGCAATTACATGGCGTTTGCATTTCATACAATAAGCGACAACCATATGGCTCCTGCCGATTGCCGATAACTTCGGTTACAAAACATGATCATCTCATACAATAAAATATAGCATCACGTCTTGACCACATCACATCACAACATGCCCTGCAAAAACAAGTTAGGCGTCCTCTACTTTGTTGTTGCAAGTTTTACGTGGCTGCTACGGGCTGAGCAAAACCTTTCTTACCTACGCATCAAAACCACAGCGATAGTTTGTCATGTTGGTGCTGTTTTAACCTTCGCAAGGACCGGGCGTAGCCACACTCGGTTCAACTAAAGTGAGAGAAACAGACACCCGCCGGTCACCTTTAAGCAACTAGTGCTCGCAGCGGTGAAACCAGTCTCGCGTAAGCGTCTGGCGTAATGTCGGTCCGGGCCGCTTCATCTCACAATACCGCCGAACCAAAGTATGACATGCTGGTAAGCAGTATGACTTATATCGCCCACAACTCACTTGTGTTCTACTCGTGCATATGACATCAACGCATAAAACCAGGCTCGGATGCCCTTTGTTGGGGAGCGTAGTAATTTCAAAAATTTCCTACGCACACGCAAGATCATGGTGATGGCATAGCAACGAGAGGGGAGAGTGTATGTCCACGTACCCTCGTAGACCGTAAGTGGAAGCGTTATAACAACGCGGTTGATGTAGTCGTACGTCTTCACGATCCGACCGATCCAAGTACCGAACGTACGGCACCTCCGAGTTCAGCACACGTTCAGCTCGATGACGATCCCCGGGCTCCGATCCAGCAAAGCGTCGGGGATGAGTTCCGTCAGCACGACGGCGTGGTGACGATGATGATGCTCCACCGGCGTAGGGCTTCGCCTAAGCTCCTTGACGATATGACCGAGGTGGAATATGGTGGAGGGGGGCACCGCACACGGCTAAGAACGATCACGTAGATCAAATTGTGTGTCATGGGGTGCCCCCCTGCCCCCGTATATAAAGGAGCAAGGGGGGGTGCGGCCGGCCCTAGGGAGGCTCTGGAGGAGTCCTACTCCCACCGAGTAGGACCCCCCTTCCTAGTTGGATTAGGTTTGGGGAGGGAGAGGGAGGCGCCCCCCCCTCTCCTTGTCCTATTCGGACTAGAGGGGAGGGGCGCGCCTGCCCTGGCCGGCCCTTCCTCTTCTCCCTTATAGCCCATCAAGGCCCATTGACCCCGGGGTTCCGTAACCCCCCCGGTGTTCCGGTAAAATCATGTTTTCATCCGGAACCTTTCCGAAGGCCAAACATAGGCTTCCAATATATCAATCTTTATGTCTCGACCATTTCGAGACTCCTCGTCATGTCCGTGATCACATCCGGGACTCCGAACAACCTTGGTACATCAAAACTTATAAACTCATAATAAAGCTGTCATCGAAGCGTTAAGCGTGCGGACCCTACGGGTTCGAGAACTATGTAGACATGACCTAGAACCATTCTCGGTCAATAACCAATAGCGGAACCTGGATGCCCATATTGGTTCCTACATATTCTACGAAGATCTTTATCGGTCAAACCGCATAACGACATACGTTGTTCCCTTTGTCATCGGTATGTTACTTACCCGAGATTCGATCGTCGGTATCCAATACCTAGTTCAATCTCGTTACTGGCAAGTCTTTTTACTCGTTCCGTAATACATCATCCCACAACTAACTTATTAGTTGCAATGCTTGCAAGGCTTATGTGATGTGTATTACCGAGAAGGCCTAGAGATACCTCTCCGACAATCGGAGTGACAAAACCTAATCTCGAAATACGCCAACCCAACATGTACCTTTGGAGACACCTGTAGTACTCCTTTGTAATCACCCGATTACGTTGTGACGTTTGGTAGTACCAAAGTGTTCCTCCGTAAGCAGGAGTTGCATAATCTCATAGTTACAGGAACATGTATAGGTCATGAAGAAAGCAATAGCAATATACTAAGCGATCAAGTGCTAAGCTAACGGAATGGGTCATGTCAATCACATCATTCTCCTAATGATGTGATCCCATTAATCAAATAACAACACATGTCTATGGTTAGGAAACATAACCATCTTTGATTAATGAGCTAGTCAAATAGAGGCATACTAGTGACTATATGTTTGTCTATGTATTCACACATGTATCATGTTTCCGGTTAATACAATTCTAGCATGAATAATAAAAATTTATCATGAAATATGAAATAAATAATAACTTTATTATTTCCTCTAGGGCATATTTCCTTCAGTATGCTCCTATAATACCACGGTTGAAACGTCTGTTCAGAAATGGAGAGCATGCCAAGTTGATGTGATGGCACAGTGAGGACCGTAAGAAAGACGGGAAGTTGAGAGCACCCGCTAACGGGTCACAGTGGAGAAAAATTAAGAGAAAGTACTGGGATGAGTTTGCAAGTGACACAAGGAACGTATGGTTTGCTTTAAGCGCGGATGGCATTAATCCTTTTGGGGAGCAGAGCAGCAATCACAGCACCTGGCCCATGACTCTATGTATGTATAACCTTCCTCCTTGGATGTACATGAAGCGGAAATTCATTATGATGCCAGTTCTCATCCAAGGCCCTAAGCAACCCGGCAACGACATTGATGTGTACCTAAGGCCATTAGTTGAAGAACTTTTACAGCTGTGGAATGAAAACGGTGTATGTACGTGGGATGGGCACAAACGGGAGGAATTTGACCTAAAGGCGTTGCTGTTCGTGACCATCAACGATTGGCCCGCTGTCAGTAACCTTTCAGGACAGACAAACAAGGGATACCACGCATGCACGCACTGTTTACTTGACACCGATAGTATATACCTGGGAAGCTGCAGGAAGAATGTGTAATTGGGCCATCGTTGATTTCTTCCGACCAACCATCAATGTCGAAAGAAAGGCAAGCATTTCAAAGGCAAGGCAGATCACCGGAAGAAGCCCACCATGCGTACCGGTGATCACGTACTTGCTATGGTCAATGATTTACACGTAATCTTTGGAAAGGGTCCCGGCGCACTAGCTGTTCCGAATGACGCTGAGGGACACGCACCCATGTGGAAGAAGAAATCTATATTTTGGGACCTACCCTAATGGAATGACCTAGAGGTCCGCTCTTCAATCGACATGATGCACGTGACGAAGAACCTTTGCGTGAACCTGCTAGGCTTCTTGGGCGTGTAAGGAAAGACAAAAGATACACCTGAGGCACGGGAGGACATGCAACGTTTGCACGAAAAAGACGGCATGCCTCCGAAGCAGTATGAAGGTCCTGCCAGCTACGCTCTTACGAAAGAAGAGAAAGAAATCTTATTTGAATGCCTGCTCAGTATGAAGGTCCCGACTGGCTTCTCGTCGAATACAAAGGGAATAATAAATTTGCCAGAGAAAAAGTTCCAAAACCTAAATTCTCATGACTGCCACGTGATTATGACGCAACTGCTTCCGGTTGCATTGAGGGGGCTTCTACCGGAAAACGTCCGATTAGCCATTGTGAAGCTATGTGCATTCCTCAATGTAATCTCTCAGAAGGTGATCGATCCAGAAATTGTACCAAGGCTAAGGAGTGATGTGGCGCAATGTCTTGTCAGTTTCGAGCTGGTGTTCCCACCATCCTTCTTCAATATCATGACGCACGTCGTAGTTCATCTAGTCGACGAGATTGTCATTCTGGGGCCCGTATTTCTACACAATATGTTCCCCTTTGAGAGGTTCATGGGATTCCTAAAGAAATATGTCCATAGCCGCGCTAGGCCAGAAGGAAGCATCTCCATGGGCCATCAAACAGAGGATGTCATCGGGTTTAGCGTTGACTTCATTCCTAGCCTTAAGAAGATAGGTCTCCCTAAATCGCGGTATGAGGGGAGACTGACTGGAAAAGGCACGCTTGGAAGGGACTCAATAATATGCAGGGATAGATATTCTTGGTCTCAAGCACACTACACAGTTCTACAGAACTCTACCTCGGTGACCCCGTATGTCGATGAACATAAGAACGATCTGCGCCCAAACACCGGAGCAAAGGCGACGGCTGGATTACATGTGAACACATCAGTACTTTCAGCAGTTGGTTCGAAACACGTCTCAGAGGTGACAACACTGTTTTGTGATGAGCTGTACTTGTTGTCCAGGGGACCATCTTTGACTGTATTGATTTAATAAGGATACGAGATACATTTTACACGATTGACCAAGATCAAAAGAGCACCAACCAAAACAGCGGTGTCCGCTTTGATCAACAACCGAGAGGAGAAATGACACATATTATGGTTACATAGTGGACATATGGGAACTTGACTACGGACATGATTTTAAGGTCCCTTTGTTTTAGTGCAAATGGGTCAATCTGTCAGAGGGGGGAATGTGTAGACCCACGATGCGGAATGACAACAGTGGATCTGAAAAATCTTGGGTACACTGACGAACCGTTCGTCCTAGCCAATGATTTGGCACAGGTTATCTATGTGAAGGACGTGTCTATCAGACCAAGAAAAAGAAAAGATAAGGAAGCAAATACATCATACGATGAGCCAAAGCGCCACATAGTTCTTTCAGGAAAAAGGGACATCGTGGGAGTGGAGGGCAAGACAGACATGTCTGAGATTATGAAAAGTTTCATGAAATTCGTCCCTTCAAAGTCAAGGCTGACCCAAGCATCCTGATAAACGATGAAGATTATCCATGGTTACGGTGCAATAAGCAAATGGCACAAGTGAAGAAAAAGTGAAGACTTCCTCCCGCAACTATTATGATGATACCATGCCAACTTTGTAACAGACGAGTATGATACCATTGTCCGTTTTGTACATGCACATGCTATGTGGATAAAATTATGATACCATGCCAACTTTCAACTTTCACAGAGTTCATTTGAACTGCTTTAATGTCTTATGGTTCGGCCCTCGTAATACCATTAATCCCGGTTTGCTCCTTGTCAACAATGTTCTCACCAAGAACACTCTCAAGAGGGCAGCCACGTGGGCCATTGATCCCGTTTCGTCTGGACCTTTTGGTCCCGGTTCCATGCACGAACCGGGACCAATGCGCCTCGCCCCTGCCCCATGACCATTAGTCCCGGTTTGTTCCACAAACCGGGACTAAAGGGTTGGTTCTCGTTGCGCTCAGAGTTTAGTCCCACGTCGCCAACCGAAGGGCGCTCACACCGGTTTATAAGCCCGTCCCTCTCTGCCTTGTTGAGCTCCTCTCAAAGTAAAAATAGATGCCCCTATACAGGGAACTTTGACCTAAATTCATGGTGAATTTCTCTTAAATTCATAGAAATTTATTATGAATTTAGGTTGAATTTTCTCTATAGGCGCATTTATGTTCATTTTTTTAGTAAAGTTAATCACAAACTTGTGATTCACACAAATTTCAAAGAATTTAAATTTTAACTATTCAAATTTGAAAACTAATGGCACTAACAGAAAGTTTATAATTTTTGTGACTTAAGAGAAAAATAATTAAAATAAACTTTAATAAAATAAATAAAATAGCAATAATAAGCATTTTGTTGTAAGTAGAAACAAAATAAAATAAATAAACCAACAAACAAAACAAAAAAACAAAATAATTTTTCTAAAACTAATGACACTAACAGAAAGTTTATAATTTTGCTGACCTAAAAGCAAAAAGAATTAAAAAACAAAAGAAAATAAATAATGCAAAAAACAAAAAAAAACAGGGAAAAAACTATTTTTATAGTAAAGTTAATCATAAACTTGTAATTCACACAAATTTCAAAGAATTCAAATTTTAACTATTCACATTTGAAAAGTAATGGCACTAACAGAAAGTTTATAATTTTTGTGACTTATCAGGGACTGAAGGTGTGCTTCCTTGACACGGTCATGACCCTGGTGCAGGATCTTAATGGTCTCCCATGCCTCCTTTGCCGAGTTCTTTCCGACGAGGTGTTGCAGCACATCCTTCGGCATAGCGGAGTAGATCGTCATTAACGCCCGACGATCCGTCCGATACTTCGCCGCGCCCTTCGCGTACTCGGCGCCGCCGGGGTTGACGGCTTCCCAAAGCTCGGCTCCCTCCATCGTGACCTCCATGTTCATCGCCCATAGTGCGTAGTCCTCTGGATCCAGACGGTGGAATTGCGACACCCCCACCATCGGCATCGGTGCTCCCGCTGACACCGTCACGATCTCCTTGCCTATGTTTGACATGATCCTTCAATTGCTTTCCGAGAATCACGTCAATACACCAAAGCTCTGATACCAATTGTTAGCACAAGCCCCTTGTAAGTCGCTCATAGACGAGTTCTTTCCATTGAGAGCACTCCCGTTTGTCAAGCCGGCCGATTATACGGTGGCTAGCTAGCTTGATGTTTGATCGATCGGCTATTCGTCGGGAACTCCTGTACACACGCGGCGATGTTATGGCTACAGGGCTGTATCGGTCCTGTTGCTTTATTGCTTTGCCATCTGGGTTAACAAGTACCGGGGATACATAAGTATATATAGTAGATAGAACTAGTAGAGCTGACCTAATCGGTTTCCTACTTCTAATCTAGTTCTATACGTGACTTGTTCCTGTCCAAGCCGGACAAGGACTCATGGTTCATTCCAACAGTGACTGATGGCATGCCGGCCGGAAAAACCATCTGACAAACACTAGTGTCAGGCGTCTAGTCTGGAAATACGGGTGGGCTCTATGCACTTTCACGTGTCAATTGAAAGGAGGCTAACGCAGCAACCTGTCATTATTAAAAAAAAGGCAAATCCGTGATGATACACATTTGTCATCGTAGGTCAAATTTTTTATGACCCATGGACATCCATGACGGTTTTATGACAAAGATATTCGTACATGTGATGTCGGGGATGTGTTCCATGAAAATAATTACTTTTTGATCATGGAAGTATGCACTTCCATGATGATAAATAATGTGTCATGGAAATGTTTTTGTCAAGGGTATCCGAAACATGATAGCCATTGTAACAGGTCAATATTAAGCAATGGGGTCCGGGTTCCAAATTTGATATCCGTTAATAGGGTCGACCAATGATGATTTTTCCCGTGTCGGCTTATGATTTGCCAAGTGGACCTCTGACAAGAAGGTAAATACTCTTTGTATATTGGTAACTACTTTTTAACAATTCAAAAGCAAGGATGTTAAGCAAATATCTTGAAACTTAGTTTGCACCTTCAAAGGATCAAATCGTAGATGGCTTTAAAAAAAGTTTAACTAGCTTGAGGTCTAGAAAAATTTAGGCGCAATCTCACTCTCTTACCAATGTGTGCTTGAGCTGGGCTGTTAAGTACAATCTTCTCCAATACATGTATCTCGATTTTAGTTGAGATAAAACCTAACCGAACATATCATTACCTGTAGCTTCTTGATCCTCATGCATTGTAACAAACTCAATTTTATACACATCACATGGGACCATTGCATCTATGTAAACACGCAACCGCGGCCTGCCATGACAGGTAGAAATGCTTACCAAATTCATAGCTACAGCCTGTGTCAAGGCCATCAAAGCTATGTCTGAGAGGGGAGTGCATTGCCCGGTCTTTGAATCGGACCCGCTCCAATTGGTCAACGCTCTCACCTCCGGGGAATATGATATGTCCTCTCTAGGCGTGCTCTTGCAAGAATCCCGCAACCTTTGTTTTGGCGTGTTTGATGCATTTGAATTTAGTTTTTTTTTTGTGAAAACAACCCCAAATCTATTAAGGCTATCCAGTATGTAGGCTAAAATTGATGCAAAATTTACTCTTAGGGTATTTGGCATCAATGGCCTCCATTGTCTGATTGGTGCCAAAGAAAAAAAATCAGGCATGGGAGCACCTAGATATCACTACCCCGCAAAAAAAAAAAAGAATAGATATCATCCACAGTTACTTACTGGTGCTATATATAGTGTATACCTACCGTTCTTGTATACAAGACAACAATGAATCAGGATGTACTCCCTCCGTTTCTTTTTAGTCTGCATATAAGATTTAGTGAAAGTCAAACTTTACAAAGTTTGACTAACTTTATAGAAGAAAAATCAACATCTACGATACTAAAGTTATATGTTATGAAAAATAATTTGATCATGCATCTAATAATATTGATTATATAGTGTGAATGTTAAAAAAAATTGTACAAAGCTAGTCGAACTTTACAAAGTTTGACTTTGACCAAATCTTATATGCAAACTAAGAAGAAACGGAGGGAGTATAAGGTAGTCACGCAAGGGATAATATTTTGAGCGTAAAGCCTAGAGAATTTTCCCGGGCAATGCAGCATCAGATGCTAATTACATGCGTGCTATAGCCCCTTTTTTTCTTTTATAAAATGCGCCCTTTTAAAAGTGGGCAAAATTAATCATTAAGGAAAAGCAGAAACAATCAAAGCATCATTTGGTTTTACAGCAAAAAAGATTTGTTCTGTGCATGGAGATGGGGTGATGGCATACAAATGAACGTATAATGTAAGCTTACATGTGAATTCTCTTCAATGCGGGCATATGGAATTATACCACCTGGTACACTAGCTGCAGCCTGCAAATGCCTAGCTTGTGAGGTGGACTAAGAAGGGAAGCACTAGGCATCAGACTACTGATGTTTTGCTTCCATCAGACCACTCACAGGCCATCAGATCAAATGCATGTGCACCGTCGATCCTCAAGTAAATCACCTTGCTTAATTAGCTGGATTGTAGCGTTAATTGATTGCGTCCTCGTAATGCTCTCCATGGGCCAGTGGTTGCGCCTTTTTTTCCGGGATGGGCTTGGTGGTAGTTAGTTTGGTAATTTATCAATCAGTGCTTCCAAATCAAATGCTTCCGAGATTCTCAAATTAAAGAAAAACCAATGCTTCCGAGAATCAAATCTGGCATGACGAAATTAATCCCCCAAATTTCAGAAACAACTTTGGTAATTATAACAACCAACCTGGCATATTACTCATTATATTTGTTTCTGAGATATATTTTTGGCGATGGTGATATGTTTTTCCTGCCAAGGAAACATTCTTTTCAGTGGATAGAAGCACATCGTTTTCCTTGTGTGATGGAAACAGCTAATTCTTGTGATGATACATTTTTTTGTGAGCGACAAAACAACATTTTCTATCTATGGTATCATGGTTTAAGTGTCTTTGAACAAAAAATGGCTAAGGAAACAAATGTTTGTGAGACACAAATATTTGCTTCACACAAAAAATCCGGTGGAAGCACAAAGAGAAGCACGAAGCATTGAAACAAATTTCAGCCAATGTGAACAATAATCTACAACTCTGTAGACAAAAACAACAAAAAAACTATGACAGCAACACTATTTGGTACATTTGTGTCTTGTCCAGCCCATCGTCAACAATTTAGCACTCAAATTCATTGTAACATCATCCTGATTGTGTGAGAAACTAACAAGCATGGCTCAAAACATTGCAGCAAAAGATCTTTACAATGGAAGCACCCATGAGAAGAGACAAGCAATGAAGCACACCAACATAGGTCAAAAAATAAAATTCTCTAAAAGAACCAAAATGTCAGTACAATTTACCAAGAGAGGCAACACGACATTGTTTGAAGCATACTTTAATGTCGGCTGAAGCATAATCTAACGGTGGTTGAAGCAAAAGTTGACTGCCATAGTAACATATTGAGAAACAATAATATATAATTACATGGTCGAGAGCAACGACGCTGGCACCAACGAGGGAATGACACCCTTGAACTTGGACAACCGAGTGTTTGCCTTGCTAGTTTACTTCCAAAACGATGGCAAAACACTGGGCACTGGAGATGATCGATATCATGTCACACTACATGCCCACCATCGATGACCACGACATGTTCACCGTCGGGAAAGCATGATCTTCCACTCTTGTTAGCCTTGCAGAAATTAAGGAAGCATGATTAGTTTTATTTGGATACAAAGATGATGCCTAAGAAACAATATGAAGAATGCAATGAAGCAAACTGAACACAATGTAGAAGCACAAGTGTGAAGCACATGAAGTAAACCATAGTAAGTAAGAAGCATAACTATGGTGCATATGAAGCAAACTGTGCGTCGTGAAGAAGCACAAGTATGATACAAATGAATTATGAAAATTGGATGCATCATATTGATGTAATCTCAACATAATTTCTGTATAGTGGAAGCATATTTTTGTTAAACGGGGGTAAAAATATATTTCTACGCAGTCATGCAAATTAGGACAAGGAAGGGGGTGACCTGCATCTTGCCCATAATATATGTGAAATTTAAGCAGCATGTTTTAGTCATTGATTAAGTAAACATATGACACCTACAAGCACGTGTGAGGCATGGAGACTGATCAAAACTAAACACAACATAGAAGCATAAGTTGAGTATGTATGAAGCAAATTGGAGTCAGTGTAGAAGGATTGACATGGTAAATATTAAGCAAACTGTACGGACCGATGATGCATAAGTACTATACGTACGAACCATGGAAAGCTCGAAGCATAGTATGGATGCAATCTTGACATACTTCCTTGATGAGGAGAGTCAGGACCGAGGTTGGATGAGGATGGTATGGAGGCTGATTCGTGCAACCGACCATGTGTGCCCCCTTTCATCTCCGAACATAGACAACGAAGAGGAAAAAGGGAAGACGGAAATCCTCCCACTGATCCGCAACTCTCCTAACCCTCCTAGAAGGAAGAATGAAAATGTGTCATGTCAATATGATTCATCTTATTTAGAAGCATCGAGCATTGAAATGAAAATAAAAAAATAACCAGCAACCTGGAGATGAACGTTTCTACCACCTACTTCGCTAATTCACCAAAAAGGGAATGAGCTATATAGAAACAAACTATCCAGATAGTAGAAGCGTATGTAGTGTACTTTGGAATCTATATAAGTAAGAAGCCTAAAAAAGTGATATTTGATCATTACTCATCTAAGTTGGAAGCACAAGATTTTGAAAATAGAAAAGGACGGAGGCAACAGCTGATTGGTCATAACAAGGACAAGAAGAAAATTTGTAATATAAGACGCAGGAAGTATGGATGAAATCCGAATAAATCGAAGAAGCACATGAAGTGGAATTCTGAAACCCCATTTGCAAGAAGCATGCAAATATGCTACTTTCAGTACGATTCATCTTAATTGGAAGCGGGGAATAAACCAAGATGTTAAAAGGTAATATTAGGAAACAATACATTAGAGGCCAACTATGATTGTAGAAATTAAAAGTTGAGGGGACCCAAAACTTAGGTACTCAGTACTCACGCAACCAGTTGATCTTTCTGGCAAGCTGGTGATGCAACAGAAACGAAGTGGGATGACGGCCACAGGCCACAGCCGCCTAAAGCCAGGATGGTAGGACGTCGTGGTTCCTCAAGTGCTGTATCAAGGATGGTGGGCCGATGAGGTTACCCCGAACGGTGTCGATTCAATCGATGAGTAGATTGGCGAAGCAGGATTCGTGGTTGAGGATGAGGGCATGATCCCATAACACCATCGCCCGGGGGTCGCATTGGTGGAGAGGAAGATGGGGCATCCAGGCTGCTCGACAACAAGTAGATCCGGAGCAAGGGAGGAGCTGGATGGTGAAGCCGCGGTGCGAGGCGGCGAAGAAGGGGATCTAGGCATGGCTCACTAGGGGAGAGGCGAGCGAGGTGGAGGAAGAGGTCTGGAGCTTTGGGCGGGGCAGGTGATTAGGAACGACGGAATCACGGGGGAGACCGGGGGAGGATTACGGGTGGGATTTGCTGCTTGCGGGTGGAGGTGGGATTTTTTCCTTTTTCTACATACGAAGCAAAATCTTGAACGGATCGACGGCATTCTAGTGGTCTGTCGATCGCCTTTCCTCAGACTACAGATAGGAAGGGTTTCCCGACTAAGAATACTAGTCGGCAACCCGTGCATTTGCACGGGCTAGTCTATAACTTACTTATTTTAAATGAGTACATAATGGAGTATAAATGTACATACTATAGAAAGTCCCACGTTTATTTTTGTCAAAGTACTCGACCGGCTGAACACTAAAACCATTGAAAATTCTAATAGTCAGCTCATGAGCAGAAACATTTGTCCTTATAGTTCAATAGCAACATATTTATTAAGGAATATGGTCTCGGGGGAAATAATTACTTCGTGTTAGTATATGATTCATACTTGTAGCATCCAAAAATTAATTGGTCTTACCTTTGCTTTCTATCAACAGTCTCGTTGTTAGTTTCTATTAAAGTCATCTTGTGGCTTTGTTTTCCCCCTTCAATATCACGCAGAAAATACAACATTTTGCAACTTCAGTAAGAAAAGAAAGAACACATTACTTTAACTATGCCCTCCTAGGTTGCTGGTATCTAAGCTATATTTAGTGCATATTGTATGTTACACTGGAAGACAAATGTATGTGTTGTTCTTATCTAGTCACTATCTCAGATCCGTACAGTAATAATCTTTTGTGTAACCCGCAAATGGATATTTTTAACTGAAAATGTTACATATAGGTGCTGGAAATTCAAATATAGAAACAAATAGGCTTACAAATATATGCTTGGAATTTTCATGCTTTTCAAATCCTGAGTAGAAAAATATCAGCAAAATTAACAAAGGAATGCAAATAAAAACTAATTAATTATCAGCTCCATCAATCAAGATTTTTTTACAAAGATCTCATGAGGATTAATTGTACATCACTGTAGTCCATCTGGAAATTTGCGATGCAAGTAACGAATGATTAAAAATCAAGTATCTTCCTAACCTAATTAGATAATATGGGAAAATATATTTGCTGATCTACTCACAGCAGAAGTCAATGGTACAAATTGCCACGGCTATGTAATCACATGGGGTTATCCTACATTTCCAAAAAAATGTGAATCACATAAAACAATTAGGTAAGCAACGCTGTTGTGTGCCTTTTGTATTTAGTGAAGATCTAAAACTTCATAATTAAATTCTTTGAAACCTAGATCGGCAGTGGTAAATAATTTTCACATCCACGTTGTGTTTTTAAAACATTATTCACTAAGTACTCTTATTACTTAGCTGACAAAGAACTAAATAGGATGGAGGCATCCTGCAAAACCTACTGATATAAGGTCTGTTTTTTACACTAATCATCGCACCACACAGACCATGTAAATTGCAGTAAGAGAACGAAATAGCTAAAAGGACGAAGAGTAAAAGCAGGGAACTTACAGCTGCTTTTCCACCAAATCTTCTTCTATACTAGATGGAGTAGGCAGCCAGTCAGCGGCTAATTGGTCGCTTGGCTGCTAGACTCTGTGAGCTGCGTACAGGGGAGTCCGGACTGAGTAGTGGATATGGTTGCGTGTGCATGAACTCCTCATTGAAAATGACATGGGTGGCAGGCGCCGTGGAGCAAAATCTGCATGACACGGAGAGGTTCATGGGCAACGAAGGAGCTACCCAGCTACTGACTGGAGCTCGTCGCCCATAGATCATACTTGAAGTATTAGAAAGTTACTCAATTATTGCAGACCCAGATCGATTCCATCCTTCCAACTTTGATGGCGCATGTCTACATGTGACTAATTGTAGCAATTCGATGCCAATTTAGCTAAATGCAAACATCCATGGCTAAAGGAAATACCTCTGAATTTACATCATATGACAAAAAATATACAGTCTGAAAGTTAGATGGTAATACGTAATGACATTAGCAACCTCAAAGTTAAAAAATGTCTTGTTTTCAGGCCGAAACATCAACGTGCACATGACTATTAGGACGTGGCTACAAACGAAATTTACATCTGAAGTTAAAAGAAGACGAAGAACATACCCGGTGTGATGTCAATTTACAACTTAAGAAAAAAGAGAAGAAGATGCTACCTGATGTACGCCTTGTGATTCTGCCGTCAGACATGTCACTCGTCAACGCCTTTGTTCATAACCTCGCCTCCTTGTTGTAATGCTTAGCACTGCACAAATTGGAGGAGGGCGAGAGGACAGTTGGAACCTTGGGAGGACTCTTCTGTAGGTTGACGATGAATGCGGCTATCCAATTGCTCTTCCATGCATTAATCCACTTGAAAAGTATTGGGTTAAGAAGAGAACCATGATATGTAGGTGGTCGAAATTAGGAACTCAGGAGGTTCAAAATTTGGAGAGTACTGGAACATGAAATTGATGTCGATGGATTCGGTCCAGCATTAAAAATTTAGGAGGCATAGCCATGGAGATGAGAAGTTGTGAGTTAAGGTCTGAAGGAAAAGATCGCACCAGATTAGCTAGTTACGTGAAAACAAATCAAGTACACAGTCATGGTGTTAATTACTTGCTAGCAATAGGCCACCTCTCGGTGCTGTAGCCAAAGCCGGGCTCAATCTCACAGCTTTAGATTGCCTTTTCTCTCACAGCGAGAAGAAACCTTGGACGGGCCCATGTGGATGGACATATACTTCGATCATGGGGATTAGACAGAGCATGGAGCTGATTTTTCTTATAAAGCATGGAGAAGACGTGGGTTGCATCCTATCTTGTGTAGCCAGGCAACAATTCACGCCGATGGAACTCACCATATCACGCAGCGTCGTCACAGTTGTCTCTCTCCTCGTGCTGCGGGCAGATCTTCCTATAGAGAAGCCTCGTTCTTCAAGTACTTACTGCAAAATCGGTGTTGCAAAACCCCATGCCCTGCATCAGAAGCGTTGACTTGTGGTCCCGTCCCTGGCGTCGCCCCTAGGGCGTCTTGGGGGAGTCTAGGGTTTCCCGCGGCCGCCTCCCCCCACCTCCTCCACCCCCCTCGCCGCCACCAGAGACGACCGTCGGGAAAGCCCGCGCGGGCGCCGGGGAAGGTGGCGGCGGGGTCTTCGGCGCTTCGTTCTTCGCGGAGGCCATCGGATCCAGGGCGGCGGCCCTGCTGGCGTGGCGTGCGGCGTGCCTGAGGATTCGGCCGTGAGGACGGCGAGCCGCAGGCGTGCCAGATCTGGAGGTATTGCCCCCTTCCCTTCCATGCATCCCTTCCCAGTCCCCGGTTCGGTTTGGATCTTGCCGGATCCACCTCCGGTGTGTTCTGGTGGAGCAGATCAGTGTCCGGGGGAAACCTTGGCTACCTTGGCTGGCCGGCAGCGGCGACGCCGATTTTTGGCGCCGCTTTCCTCCTTGGAGGCGCTGCTGAGGGCACCATCTCTCCTCTCCGACCCATGTCCGGGTGAAAGCCCAAGATCCGATGCGGATCGGGCGTCGGCGGCGCCCTGTGCACCGTAACCTTCCTGGAGGCGACGCCAAGGACATTGGGATCGGATGGAAGGGTCTGCGGTGAGGGTGGGGTGTGCTGCCTCCCTTCGTGGAGCGGTGTTTCTTTCTACATATTCTTGGCGGCGGCTCTTGGCGGCATGGAGCAGCGGAGGCTTGGCGTCAGATGTGTGGTGACGGACACGCGCAGGAGGTCGACGCTGTCTGGCGTCGTGGTGGCGTCGGCGGCAGCGAGACCGGGCAAGGCTGTTGCAACAGTACAACTCTGAAGATGGATATGTGGTAGGTGGTTGTGGCGGCCTCATACCCGGCAGGTGGCCTGGTTGAGGAGCACGCCGGACTGGTGGGTGCCCATACCCGGCAGGCGTCCAGGTTGGGACCTCATGTCTTAGATGTTAGGTTTGGCTGCGAGTTCTGTTTGGTATTAGGCCCAGACCATCAGCGCCCCTTCATCAGTTAGATAGGAGTAGCGACAAAGGTTGCGAAGATGGTGGCTTTGGTCTTACTGTTGTACGACTTTGTAAGGTTTTGTGCTAATAATTAATAAATTGACCGTATGCATCGACCAGATACAGAGGCCGGGGGTATTCCTCCTTTTCTAAAAAAAAAAGAAGCGTTGACTTGTCTAGATCAGAGGCATCGGCTCGCGCATCCCCGGCCGGCAGCGTGGCAGCAAGGATACAGGGCGACCAAGTTCTTCAGCAAGAGATACGTGTAGTATTTGTTACAGTTTTGGACGGCAAATAATCTGCAGGTTTTCTTACCGTCCAAATACAATACCTATAATGTTAAAAAAAAAGAAGTACAATACCTATGCTTCTTTTTTTTAGATCGATTCATAGGAGTCGTGCACGATGTAGACTCATCACCTTATGCATAATCTGTTTCAGTTAGTTTGCTTCTCGTGGTAAGATTATGATCAAACGTTTTTTTTAGATCGCTTCGTATGTGCCGTGTAGGACCTAGACTCATGACATAAATCGGAAGATCTACACCGTAATAATTCGGTCCCATCAGATTAACGGCTCCTAATTACTGATTAACGTGGTAATTTCTTAAGAGTCTGTAATTAGTAATTATTGATTAACGTGGTAATTTCTTAAGAGTCTGTAATTAGTATAGGTATAGATAGATAGATGTAAGTACTAATTGTGATTTGTTTCCCGGCAACTACTCCCCAGAAATCACGTTAGACACTATTTTAGCTCCAGCCCCTTCCTTAATGCTTCATCTGTACGTACTTTGAAATCTACACTAAACTACTCCAAAGAAAACAGATGCATCATGCATGCTGTTGGCCAGTTTTTTTTTTTTTTTTTTTGCGGGTATTGCCAGTTTTTCTGGCACGGAAGCACATAGTATGGTAACACGTGCTAGCACTAAAACAATTCGTTTTGCTTCTATTTCCTAGCAAATTTGCTTCCATATCAAACTACATTGTTTCAACCTGGTGAGATTTTTGTCCAGCGCGACTGTTTATTTTGTTTATATTGCAGGAATTTTTGCTTGGAATGGCCATTGAAGTGTCTGCAATGTAACAATAAAATGCTTCGAACAATTCTATCAAACACCTTTTCTTTTACCATTGTGACCAACAGTTTCAAGCAAATTATATTAGGGCTTTGCTTCCAAAGAATTTGGTATTTGCATTCAAAGAAATAGGAATTTGCTTCCAAAGAATTGGCTATTTGCGTTCAAAGAAATAGGAATTTGCTTCCAAAGAATTTGGTATTTGCGTCCAAAGAAATAGAAATTTGCATCCAAAACAATAATGATTTGCTTTTATATACAACAAAGATTACGCATATGACCAGGTTTGCGTCGCCTGGGCACAACAGTACAAATGTCGTGCTTCCATAAATATATATTTTTTGCTTCTGAATCATTACGATACTATTTTCATATATCAGAGAACTGTTTCCATACGAACATAGATTTGTTTCCATCAAAAGAAAAAAACATAAATTTTAAACTACATGGAATATGTTTCCACAATGGTGAACGTTTATCTCGGTTAAACAGAGAATTTGTTTCCATGGTGATCATGAAGCACTGCACCATCTATACGGGCAGTGACACAATCTGCAAAAAGACGAAGACATTGTCTGGCATCACTGCCTTGTGGAAAGACGTTGCATCTTACTACTTTCTTATGTGCTTCCTGAAATCCAAGACATAATCATGGGAGAGAGTTAACAAATTTCGATGAACATATCCAGTAGGAATGGAGAAGAACTCTAAGGCTTAAAATAATGAACAGGGAAAAAAAGAATAATACAAACTATGCTTCCTCCGTTCATTCATGAGACCGAAACTACAAGTGGAGCAGCGCGATCTTGACGAAGTTAAGCACAGAGACGAGGGAAGTTACGAGCTCGTCGGTCAGCAGGTGGTGGGTCATTATCGGCGTGGCCGCCGGAGGAGATGGCTCATCGACGAGGTGGAGCGGAGGCCGCGGGCGTGACCAGGAAATCAGGTGGTTAATATCTTTATAAGTGCATCTGTAGCCGTGAGATCAAAATACAAATCAACGGCGTCCGACAGGTCTGACGAATGCTTCTCATCAGCTGTATGTAGGGAAGTGTTTCCCTTTTTTACAGGGCAGGCTTGACGAGACGACGACTAGCGTAGACCCGCACTGTTAGCCCAGATAATCTCATTGCATGCAGCATATTTAGCTCTTTTTCTGTTTTGTAATAAACGCATGCAGATAGTGGAGAGCTGCGCCTCTCCGTAGTTTGTTATCCTCCTGGTCGTGGCCTCTGACTGATCCCATCGCTGGATGGAGCGACACAAGCGGATCGCAGCAGCCAGGCCAGGAGGTAGTTAGACCAGTCTTTGTAATTTGCTTAAGACGTGGAATACAGAACAGAAAAGCTGCGCAAGTTGGGGCAGCGAAAAACCTAGTGTGTTCTTCCTCTCCAGCGATCTCCCTCTCTCTCTCTGATCCGTTCGGTCGGCAACAACAATTGGCATCAGAGTTGTGGTGTTCGATCCCTGCTCCGGTGGCCGGCGGTGTCTGATCCGCGGCGGCCATGTCCGACAGTGACTCAGAGAAGAAGGGAAAGGGCGGGAAGAAGTCGCCGCCGAAGACGCCGCTGTCTACTGCGCCGGTGGCGCGCCTGACGGGCAGCGGTAGCGACGAGCAAGTAGTGCGGGAGAGCGAGACCTCTACATCATCCATGGTCCTCACCCGCACCAACTACATGGAGTGGTCCCTCGTCATGCTAGTCAAGCTTTAGGTGGCCCGCGTCTGGTCCGCGGTGATCGATGACGGCGCCGACAATCACGACGACCGGCGCGCACTGCAGATCATTCTCACCGGCGTGCCGCCGGAGATGATCCGTGTCCTGGCCGCGAAGGACTCGGCCAAGAAGGCCTGGGAGACGAACAAAACTCTCCGCATGGGCAGTGAGCGCGCGCGCGCGAGGCGAAGGCGCAAGTGCGTCGCCGGGAATTTGAGGATCTCCGCTTCAAGGAGGGCGAGTCCGTTGAAGATTTCCCGCTGCGGCTCTCTGGCCTCGTCGCCGATCTCGATCTGTACGGCGATCCGGTGACGGAGCACAAGGTTGTCCAGAAGTTCGTTCGCGCTGTGCCGCGCAAGTACCGGTAGATGGCGATGGCGATAGTCTCTCATTGATCTCAAGACCATGACGATTGAAGAGCTCACTGGGCGTTTGTCAGCGCGCGAAGATCACTATGATCTGGACGACACAGCGCAATCTGGGGCGTGGCTCATGTACACCTCTGCAGAGTGGGATGCGCGCAAGAAGCAGCTCAGCTCTGGCGGGTCGTCGTCAGGCGGCAACAACAATAAACACAAACCACCCGGGAAGAACAAGTACCAGGGCGGTGGCAAAGCCGCGCCGCCGAACGCGGGCGCGAGCGGATCCAGGGGCTCCGGCACGAAGAAGAAAGGCAAGTGCCACTATTGTAACAGACCGGGCCACTGGAAGAAGGACTGCCATACCAGGCTCAGGGATGAGGAGTAGAAGGGAAAACAGGAGCAGGCGAATCTTGTCCAAGCCGACGCCGAGTATGATCAAGGTCTTTACATGGCTGTGGTCACCGCTGCGGACAACACACAGCTCGCGGCGCCCCAGCATGTTTACCTCAACGAGGAGAAGGTCATGCCCGTCCCCTCGCCGGACGGGGTGTGGTTCTTTGACACCAGGGCAAGCAGCCATATGACAGGCGATCGACAAGTATTCTCTTCGCTCGACGAGACTGTGCACGGGACGGTGAAATTCGGCGACGGCTCGGTCGTGGCAATCCGTGGGCGAAGCAGCGTTGTGTTCCGCTGCCAGGGCGGCGATCAGCGCACTCTTACCGGCGTCTTCTACATCCCTAGCCTGCGGACAAATATTGTCTCCGTGGGGCAATTGGACGAGGCAGGCTGCATCATCAACATCGCGAGCGGCGTCATGGCCGTCCTGGATCCAGCGCGGCGCGTCCTGGCACGCACCAAGCGCTCCGGCAACCGCCTGTACACCGGTGTGCTCACCATCGACTCACCGGCATGTCTGATGGCGCAAGGCGACGATGCTACCTGGAGGTGGCACGCCCGCATGGGGCATCTTCATTTCCGCGCGCTCCGGGCCATGACCATGAAACAACTCGTGCGTGGCATGCCGGAGATTGATCGGGTAGTCAAATACTGTGACGGATGCGCCCTGGGAAAGCAACACCGAGCACCCTTCCCGCAGGCCACGGCATACCGCGCCGAGCGCGGCCTAGAGCTCGTGCACACGGACTTGTGCGGGCCGATCACTCCAACAACGCCGGGAGGTAACAAGTATTTTCTACTTGTGGCTGATGATCACAGCCGCTGGTTGATGATCACAGCCGCTACATGTGGTTGGAACTCCTAAGATCCAAGGACGAGGCGTACTCCCGCTTCAAGAAAATCAGAGTGACGGCCGAGGCCGACGGCAACTGCAGGCTGCACGCGTTCAGGTCAAATCACGGCGGCGAGTTCAACTCAATAGAGTTCAAGGAGTACCGCGAGCAGAGCGGCATCAAGCACTTCACCACCGCGCCGTACATGCCACAGCAGAACGGCGTTGTTGAACGCCGCAATCAGACGGTGGTGGAGATGGCCCGGTGCATGATCAAAAGCATGGATATGCCGGTGTTCTTCTGGGCAGAAGCAGTGAGAACGGCTATGTACCTGCTGAACCGCGCGCCAACTAGAAGCTTGGAGGGTGTCACACCCTATGAGGTGTGGCATGGCCGTAAACCCAATGTGCAGCACCTGCGCACGTTTGGGTGCATGGTTCACGTGAAGCGCGTTGGCACCGGCATCACCAAGCTCAGCGATCGATCGACACCAATGGTGTTCGTCGGTTATGAGGAAGGCTCTAAGGCGTATCGTGCATATGATCCTGCCACCAAGAAGGTCCAGGTAACGCGCGACGTCATTTTTGAGGAGAACAGGCCATGGGCTTGGAACACTCCAAGCACGAGCGCGGTCACCACCGCACCGGCGACTTTCATCGTGGTTTACACCACGGAAAACAGGGTCCAGGAGGTTGATAGCGGGTCGGCAACCTTGCCGGTCACTCCTCGGGGAGCGGCGACACCCTCTACACCAACCTTGGGGACGCCGAGAACCACTACTGTCGCCACGCCGGGGGCGAGTACGCCTGCCTCGTTTCAGTCCGAGCCGGCGACGCCCACGGACTCGTCAGGCGGCGAGAGCACGCCTCCGTCACACGACTCGCACCATGATGTACCTACGGGGCAGCCAGTTCGTTATCGGAGTTTTACGAGCGTACTGGAGAAAACTGAAGATGAGGCGGTGCGCGAGTAGTTCGAGCGTTGTTTGCTCGTGCGCTGCCTGTTCAGCGCCGAGGAGCCGCGCGACGTGGACGAGGCGCTCGCCAGTAAACCATGGAAGAGGCCCATGGACGTTGAGATGGAATCCATCGTCGACAACAGGACATGGGAACTTGCTCAGCTCCCGGATGGGCACAAGGTGATTGGACTGAAGTGGGTGTATCGTGTCAAACGCGATCCGGCTGGCAACGTAGTCAAGCACAAGGCTCGTCTCGTCGCCAAGGGATATGTTCAGCGTCAGGGGGTGGACTTTGAGGAAGTGTTCGCTCCCGTAGCCCGCATGGAGACGGTGCGACTGCTGCTAGCTCTTGCTGCTCATTCAGGATGGGAAGTCCATCACATGGACGTAAAATCGGCTTTTCAGAACGGAGGTCTCACGGAGGAGGTATATGTTGCTCAGCCGCCGAGGTACGTGGTCGCCGGCAAGGAGGAAAGTGTGCTGCGCCTTCGCAAAACTTTGTATGGACTGCATCAGGTGCCACGAGCATGGTATGCCAAGCTGGATGAGACCCTCACCTCCCTTGGCTTCACTAGGAGTGGTCTCGAGCATGCAGTGTATAGAAGAGGCAACACAAAATCATTTCTGCTAGTGGGAGTCTATGTGGATGACTTGATCATCACAGGAACAAATATTGCAGACATAATCTCCTTCAAGGACTAGATGAAGCAACTCTTTAAGATGAGTGATCTTGGACAAGTGAGTTACTATCTGGGCATAGAAGTTAAGCAAAGCAGCAACGGAATCATCCTGAGTCAGAGGAGTTATGCCACCAAGATCTTGGAAATTGCGGACATGAGCAACTGCAACAGCTGTCACATGCCGATGGACCGTCGCCTCAAACTGAAGAAAGAAGATGAAGGCGATCTATTTGACGCCACACTGTATCGCAGGGTAATTGGGAGCCTGCGCTACCTGGTAAACACAAGGCCAGATATAGCACACTCAGTGGGGATTGTGAGCAGATTCATGGAAAAGCCAAGCATACACCACTGGGCAGTAGTTAAGCGGTACATCAAGGGTACAATGCACTATGGGTGCAACTACAAGAGAGGCCATGGAGCTGCTGAACTACTGGGATTCAGTGACAGCGACCACGCTCGAGACACTGGCGATCGGAAAAGCACTTCTGGGCACGTCTCCTTCCTTGGAAAGAATCTGGTGACTTGGAGCTCTCAGAAGCAAAGGATCGTTGCTCCCTCCTCCTGTGAAGCAGAATATGTTGCGATCGCAGCTGCTACCTGTCAGGGACTTTGGTTGAGTCGTCTGCTAGAGGATATCACAGGAACCTCGCCAGCACACTTCAAGCTCTTGGTCGATAATAAGTCAGCCATAGCCCTGAGCAAGAATCCAGTTCACCATGATCGAAGCAAGCACATAGACATCAAGTTTCACTTTGTGCGAGATTGCATCGAGAAGAAGCAACTGGAGATAGATCATGTGGGAACCCAAGACCAGCTCGCCGATGCACTGACCAAGGCACTCGGGCGTGTTCGCTTCATCGAGATGAGGCAGAGGCTGGGGGTGATCGGAGTGGAGCAGTGAGATTAAGGGGGTGAAATGTTAGCCCAGATAATCTCATTGCATGCAGCATATTTAGCTCTTTTTCTGTTCTGTAATAAACGCATGCATGGGCATGCAGATAGTGGAGAGCTGCGCCTCTCCGTAGTTTGTTATCCTCCTGGTCGTGGCCTCTGACTGATCCCGTCGCTGGATGGAGCGACAGAAGCGGATCGCACCAGCCAGGCCAGGAGGTAGTTAGACCAGTCTTTGTAATTTGCTTAAGACATGGAATACAGAACAGAAAAGCTGCGCAAGTTGGGGCAGCGAAAAACCTTGTGTGTTCTTCCTCTCCAGCGATCTCCCTCTCTCTCTCTGATCCGTTCGGTCGGCAACAACACGCACATGCATGCATGGGTCAATGTCGGGTCAAAGTTGTCGTCCCTTGCTAGGTCGGCAAACACGTGCTTTGGAAAGTGATGACGAAGAAACAGGTTGGCAGGCTGCTGTGTGGATTTTGTCTGTCCATGTCAGAGCATCTCCAACGCAACGTCCACTCGCATTGTCTACTTGATTCGACTGTTATCCTTCCTAGTTCCTTCCCTTTTGCCATTCCTCTCGTGAGCAGCGAAAATGGAGAGGACACTATTCCGGCGGCGCCGAACCTGGTGCTTCCAGGGAGGCATTTCTCTTGCATGTTCTCAGATTCTTAGGACCCTAAGGGCATCTAGAAGGCTGACATGTAAATTTACTTCGGCGTTCGTCTGCGGATAGGGAGGCCAGTTTGTTAACATGGATGTGGGAGACGGCCATCCAATGCTATTCTGTTTATGTCTGTTAGTAAAAGCAATTTCAAATTCAAATAAAGTAGCGTCCACCAGATCGCACCATTGCCAGATCACATGGCCTATCATAACCAAAAAGAGACAAGTATGTTTGAGTTTTTACAAGCCCGATCATAAAAGAATATCAGTCCGACAGTTCGTGCAAAAAAAAAAAAAGATTTTCTGCCCTGCCGGACCGGCAATCTGAGCCTCCACGCCCAAGCTAACGTCGCCACCGCGTATGAAGCCTCTGCCTCCGCCTCTTTGTTGCCGCTTCCTCCTTCTCCTCCTCCTTGTCCGCCGCCTTCAACTCATCTTTCAACCGCTGCAACGGCTTGTAGCGGTCGGCTTGCATGATCATCTTTGCATCGGCATACAAAGACCCCAAATTCAATGACAACATCTTGGCGTCCTCCGCATCGGCCGCAATCTTCACCTTCTTTTCGTCGAGCATTGCCTTCTTCTCCTTGAGCATGCCCTTCTTCTCTTCGATATTGGCCTAGCTTATTCTCTTCGAGCGCTAGCTTCTTCTCGGTCGTCTCCATCAACATTTTGAATCTCTCCACCTTTTTCCTTTCTTGATGTCTGAGGACTTGACGTATGCCTCCTCCTTGTTGGTCAAGATGTCCTCGAACAATCTCCATCATCTTCACCGTCGCACCTTCTCGCTTCTCACCCTCTCCACCTCCCACTTCTTTCCCCAAAACCCTCTTCTAACCTTCTTGGGTGGTTCTTTCGTTGGATCGGTTGGGCCACCGGTTTCTTCATCGGTGGCTTGGGCGGCGATCTTGGCTATGTATGCATTCCACTTCGGTTCCCATTCAATTTCAAACAACAATGCATGACGGTGAAGTTTTCTTGTCCAACTTCTTGAACACCATACACGCACGAGAAGGCCAGAAAATAAAACATTGTCAACAAAATTATGCATATCTGTCCACAAAACTAAGCATATCCAGCTAGTGATCAACAAACCTATGCATGTCCGGCCAATGATCAACAAAACAATGCATATCCAGCAACAAAACTATGCACGTCCGGCCAGTGACCAACAAAACTATGCACCTCCGGCTAGTGATCAACAAAACTATGCATATCCATTCGCTAAAAAAAACTATGCATATCCAGCTAGTGATCAACAAATATGCATATCCGCCTAGTGACCAACAAAACTATGCGTATCCTGCAACAAAATTATGCACATCCGGCCAATCATTAACAAAACTATGCGTATGCGGCTAGTGATCAACAAAATTATGCATATCCGGCCAGATAAACTTACTTGCTCAGTGATTTGCGCACCATTAGGCCACCATGCAATGAGATGCGCCATGTGGCCACAATACTTCAACACGGCCTCTTGGATGGTGTACCATCAATGGTTGAGGGACTTTGATTCACGGTTGCGAATGACCGCGTCGGACTAGGTTGCGAAATGCTTGTGTTCATGGAACCATGTGTGAACATTGGTCCAAAATATTGTGCCCTTTTGCTCCATGTTATTGATCAGATCGAGACTAGTGGCCGACCATACATCGCACAAAAGCTCATCTTCCCAGATGTTGAAACTTTCTGGTCTACCCTTATTCTACGGATCACCGACAAAATTATCCGAATCATCGTCCTCGTTCTCCTCCTCCTCCTCTACCTCCTCCTCCTTCACATGTCCGGCAGCCCAATCATGTTGTTGTGTGCCCATGCCAGTCTGGATGTAGGACTGCGTGCCAGTCTGGGTGTAGCCCTGCTGCGTGTGGGTGTAGTTCCCGGATTGGGTGGGATCCGAGCCTACCACTTTCCCGTCCTCATAACCACCACCTCCTCCGCCTCCACCATGGATGATGTCAAACATCTCCCTCTCCCGGTTGGCGTACGCCTTCTCCCTTGCTATAGGCATAATAGCGAACAACGTGCGGGCGCCCATGTGCTCTCCGCCCACCGTTCGCGCCTGGACAAGCTGTGGCGGGGCAGTCCTCAAGAAGAGTAGTGACGCCACGTTTATGTCCACGATGTAAGGAACTTGCCTCCCGGTGGTTGCTGTGGACTGCGTACCAGCCCACCGCCGGTCTGCCGCTTTCTGAGCTTTTCCTCCTTTGCGGCCTTTGCTTTGATGCGGCGATTTTGCCGCGTCGCTGAGTTGATCTTCCGAGTGAGGGTCATGCTGTGATCCTCTTGCACCTCCACCATCCAACTCCATTATGCTCTCGACTAGTTCCATGCGTCAACGGTGAGAGGTAGGAAGAGAGTGGGAGAAAAGGGCTGGAATTGGGCAGAGAGTGGCGGCATGGAGGAAGAGAGTGAGGATTTTACCGTGGCAATAGGAAGGGCAGCTACAGAAGCACGGGCTCCTCCTTCCTTTTGGGTGGTCCATGGGTGTAAGAGTTTGACGTGCCTTGTGTCCGGACTCCCGCAAATCACCCCTCCCACAACCACCACCACCACATTTTATTCCAGTTTGCGGGAAAAACGTGATTTGAATCGCTCGATGGACCGATACAGGCCCGCATTGGATGGCTTCTGGGGTTCGGTCCGCGCGTTCCAGACGTATGCGGGCGGTTTGAGGGTCCATGTTGGAGATGCCTGATGTCTACAACACAACCTTCTTCTGGTAGACGTTGTTGAGCCTGCAAGTGCACAGGTTTGTAGGACAGTAGCAAATTTCCCTCAAGTGGATGACCTAATGAAGATGGTCTCTCTCAAACAACCCTGCAATCAAATAACAAAGAGTCTCTTGTGTCCCCAACACACCCAATACAATAAATTGTATAGGTGCACTAGTTCGGCGAAGAGATGGTGATACAAGTGCAAAATGGATAGTAGATAAAGGTTTTTGCAATCTGAAATTTTAAAAACAGCAAGGTAACTAATGATAAAGGTGAGCGTAAACGGTATTGCAATGGTAGGAAACAAGGCCTAAGGTTCATACTTTCACTAGTGCAAGTTCTCTCAACAATAATAACATAGATAGATCATATAACAATCCCTCAACATGCAACAAAGAGTCACTCCAAAGACACGAACAGCGGAGAACGAACGAAGAGATTATGGTAGGGTACGAAACAACCTCAAAGTTATCCTTTCTGTTCTATCTATTCAAGAGTTCGTAGTAAAATAACATGAAGCTATTCTTTCCGCTCAATCCATCATAGAGTTCATACTAGAATAACACCTTAAGACACAAATCAACCAAAACCCTAATGTCACCTAGATACTCCATCGTCACATCAAGTATCCGTGGGCATGATTATACGATATGCATCACACAATCTCAAATTCATCTATTCAACCAACACAAAGTACTTCAAAGAGTGCCCCAAAGTTTCTACCAGAAAGTCAAGACGAAAACGTGTGCCAACCCCTATGCATAGGTTCATGGGCGGAACCCGCAAGTTGGTCACCAAAACATACATCAAGTGGCACATGATATCCCATTGTCACCACAGATAATCACGGCAAGACACACATCAAGTGTTCTCAAATCCTTAAAGACTCAATCCGATAAGATAACTTCAAGAGGAAAAACTCAATCCATTATAAGAGAGTAGAGGTAGAGAAACATCATAAGATCCAACTATAATAGCAAAGCTCGCGATACATCAAGATCGTGCCATTGAGAGAACAGAGAGAGAGAGAGAGAGAGAGAGAGAGAGAGAGAGAGAGAGAGAGAGAGAGAGAGAGAGAGAGAGATCAAACACATAGCTACTGGTACATACCCTCAGCCCCGAGGGTGAACTACTCCCTCCTCGTCATGGATAGCACCGGGATGATGAAGATGGCCACCGGTGATGGATCCCCCCTCCGGCAGGGTGCCGGAACAGGCTCCCGAGAGGTTTTTGGTGGCTACAGAGGCTTGCGGCGGCGGAACTCCCGATCTATCTTCTCCGTGGATGTTTTTAGGGTACGTGGGACTATATAGGCGAAAGAAGTCGGTCGGGAGGTGCTCGAGGGGCCCACGAGATAGGGGGCACGGCCAGTAGGGGGGGCGCGCCCTCCTATCTCCTGGCCTCCTCGAGGCTCTTCTGACGTGAACTCCAAGTCTCCTAGGTGATATTCTTCCAAAAAATTACGCTGCCGAAGGTTTCATTACATTTGGAATCCGTTTGATATTCCTTTTCTTCGAAATACTGAAACAGGCTATGAAACAACAATATGGGCTGGGCCTCCGGTTAATAGGTTAGTCCCAAAAGTAATATAAAAGTGTATAATAAAGCCCGTAATCATTCAAAACAGATAATAAAATAGCATGAATGCTTCATAAATTATAGATATGTTGGAGACGTATCAGCATCCCCAAGCTTAATTCCTGCTCGTCCTCGAGTAGGTAAATGATAAAGAATGAATTTATGAAGTATGAATGCTAGTAGGTGCACAAGTTTGATCAATGATAATTTCAATCACCTTTTCTAGCATGATGATATGTCATAACAATAGTTCATCTCATAAAACTTTTCATGATCAAGTAACAAGCAATTCACATGTTAAAGCATAGACCATAAACTTTATTGAACACTAGCAAACTTCATTCTTAGTCATCCAACAATTGCAATTCATCTTATTTTCAGGAATAGCAAACTGCACATACTCAACTATCATATAGTCTTCTACAATTGCTAACACTCACGCAATACTTGTGGTTATGAAGATTTAGTCAGACACAGAGAAATATAGGGGCTTATAATGTTGCCTCCAAACGTATTCACCTTTGGGTGATGTCAACAATAATAGTTCATGCTAACGTACATCCAATTGGATATATATATCAGGATCACCCCAACACAAAGTGCTTGCCAAAGGATAAAATGAAAAAGGGAAAAGATATAAGGTAAAAGACATAAGGTAAAAGATAGGCCCTTCGCAGAGGGAAGCAGAGGTTGTCATGCACTTTTAGGGTTGGATACACAAAATCTTAATGCGAAAGAATGTCACTTTATATTGCCACTTGTATATGGACCTTTATTATGCAGTCCGTCGCTTTTATTGCTTCATAACAAGATCGTACAAAGCTTATTTTCTCCGCACTAATAAGTCATGCATATTTAGAGAGCAATTTTTATTGCTTGCACCGATGACAACTTACTTGAAGGATCTTACTTAAGTACTTCCCGACCTCCATGCTCCATCGTATGTCTTTTCAATATAGCGGCCATAGTTGGATTGTGGCGGAGGTGGTGGTGGTCACTTAAGGGCATCCAGAGTGCGTTTTGCTTTCACCAGATCTATTGTTTCCTTCGGAGGTGGACGATTCCATTCAAAATGGGCACGCACATCGGCTTCCATGATGTCTGTGTTTTCCTCGTCAGTCCTCTCATATGGTAACTTTGGAGGAGACTTGAGGTTTGGACCAAATTTGAATTTCTTCCCACCTCTTGTACTGCTGAGGCGGCAGAGTCCGCTGATGCACTACAGGAAGTGGAGTGCGCTGACACGCCGGAGACAGCTGAGGCGGAAGATCAATCTACTGAGGGGCCTCATCTAGCTGAGTCTGCTGAGGCGTCAAGTTTGGAAGCTTGATGTACTCCTTTCTCCATAGACATGTACTCCTTAAAGCATTTTCCAGAAGAATATCCCCTTCACCTGTAGGGTAGTTGAGGGAGTCCTGGATTAGGGGGTGTCCGGATAGCCGGACTACCATCATCAGCCGAACTATCATCAGCCGGACTATCATCATCGACCGGACTCCAAGATTATGAAGATACAAGATTGAAGACTTCTCCCGTGTCCGGATGGGACTTTCCTTGGCGTGGAAGGCAAGCTTGGCGTACGGATATGTAGATCTCCTACCATTGTAACCGACTCTATGTGACCCTAGCCCTCTCCGGTGTCTATATAAACCGGATGGCTCTAGTCCGTAGGACTATCGAACAACAATCCTTACAATCATACCATAGGCTAGCTTCTAGGTTTAGCCTCCTTGATCTCGTGGTAGATCCACTCTTGTAAACATCCACAATATCAATATCAATCGAGCAGGACGAGGGTTTTACCTCCATCAAGAGGGCCCGAACCAGGTAAAACATCGTGTCCCTTGTCTCCTGTTACCATCCGCCTAGACGCACATTCGGGACCCCTACCCGAGATCCACGGTTTTGACACCGACATTGGTGCTTTCATTGAGAGTTCCTCGTGTCGTCACCGATAGGCTTGATGGCCTCTTCAATCAACAACGAAACAGTCCTGGGTGAGACTTTTCTCCCGGACAGATCTTCAGATTCGGCGGCTTCCGATGCGGGCCAACTCACTTGGCCATCTGGAGCATATCGAAGCTACGCCCTGGCCGTCATGTCAGGTTTGAAGCCTAAACTTCACGGCCGATATCCGCGGGACTTGATCTTCGATGGATCTGAGCCACACCCGGCGTGCGCGCTGTCACGATGGGCATGACCTAACTCGCCGCCGAACAACACCTTGAGGCAGACACGAATCCGCCCGACCCATAGTCCGGAGCCGATCGCTCGGATCGAGGACGGATGGCTGGACACCGCCTCGGGAGCTGCAACTTCTATGGCGATGGAGCCAAACACTTACCTTGTCCCGCATAAAGCTCATGACTCCGAGGTGCCGGACTCTCTACCGGACTCCGAACCTCCTGCGCCCCTGCCAGTCGAATCCGATTGGGCGCCGATCATGGAATTCACCGCTGCGGACATCTTTCAGCACTCGCCCTTCGGTGATATCATAAATTCACTGAAGCATCTCTCGCTATCCGGAGAGCCCTGGCCGAACTACGGCCAGGACGGTTGGGACGCGGACGACGAAGAAATTCAGAGCCCACCCACCACCCACTTCGTAGCCACCGTCGACGATTTAACCGACGTGCTCGACTACGACTCCGAAGACATCGACGGTATGGACGACGATGCCGGAGACTACCAAGAACCAGTGCCTACAGGACACTGGAAGACCACCTCGTCATACGACATATACATGGTGGACACCCCAAAAGATGGGGACGACAAAGAAGCGGCGGAGGCCGATTCCTTAAAGAAACAGCCCAAGCGCCGACGTCAGCGGCGCCGCTCTAAATCCCGCCACGGCAAGAATGGAGATTCCGGCACAGGAGATAATAACACCCCAGAAAGTGCCGAAGACAACTCCCTCCAGCACGATCCAGCGCAGGAGGAGGCAGAAGCAAGCCCTCACGAGAGGGCGGCAGACGAAGAGGTCGAGGATGAAAATTACTTACCTCGCTCCGGAGACGAGGCAAGCCTCGACGACGACGAATTCGTCGTGCCTGAGGATCCCGTCGAACAAGAGCATTTCAGACGCAGGCTAATGGGCACGGCAAACAGCCTAAAGAAAAAGCAGCAACAGCTTCAAGCTGATCAAGACCTACTGGCCGACAGATGGACCGAGGTCCTCGCGGCCGAAGAGTATGAACTCGAACGCCCCTCCAAAAGTTACACAAAACGCAAGTTGCTCCCCCGATTAGAGGAGGAGGCATACAAACCTGCATCACCAGCGCACAATATGGCAGACTGGCCACCTCGTGCCGCGACAGAGAGGCGTGCAAGCCCTCCACCAAAACCGTACCCCGGCATCGCTCAAAAAGCATGAAGCCACGGGGGAACGCGCCGGACTTGCGGGTTATATTGGAGGACAAGGCAAGACAATCCCGATCTATCTATGGATCACGTGGGCGCCCCAAGACCCACGACGAATACCGTCGCGCCGGATATAACTACTCCGGCCGGGCCGAACATAGCAGGCAACGCTCTCTCGAGCTACGTCGCGATATTGCCCAATACAGAGGCGCCGCACACCCACTATGCTTCACTGACGAAGTAATGGATCATCAAATCCCTGAAGGGTTCAAACCCGTTAATATCGAATCCTACGATGGCACAATAGACCCCGCGGTTTGGATTGAGGATTATCTTCTCCATATACACATGGCCCGCGGCGACGACCTTGCCATCAAATATCTCCCGCTCAAGCTTAAAGGACCAGCTCGGCATTGGCTTAACAGCCTGCCCGCGGAGTCAATTGGATGCTGGGAGGACCGAAGCCGCATTCCTCGACAACTTCTGTGGCACGAGCAATGCGACCACCGGACGCAGATGACCTAAGCCACATAATCCAGCAGCCGCATTTAATCGGCGGGCAATTCGACACGGTTCTTAACAAAGAAAAATCAAATCGTCGACCGTCCGGATGCAGAGGCCTCGCTGCCTTCAAACATAACATCCGCGACGAGTGGCTGGCCCGGCACCTAGGACAGAGAAGCGAAATCCATGGCAGCCCTCACATCACTCATGACCCGCTTCAGGCGCGAGAGGATAGCTGGCTAGCTCGCAGTAACAACCTCAAAAAAACGCTGGCAGTCCGGATACCAAGGACCGCAATGGCAGGTTGCGTCGAAACAAAACAAACACCGATTAACGGCGACAAGAATGAGGATACGGCAGTCAACGCCGGATTCCGAGGCTCCAAGCCCGGTCAACGGATGAAGCCATTCAAAAGAACTACTCCGGGCCCGTCCAATTTGGACCGAATACTCGACCGCTCTGTCAAATACGGAACCCCGAAAAGCCAGCTAACCATACCAACAGAGATTGTTGGGTATTCAAGCAGCGAGCAAATTAATCGCCAAAACAGTGACAAGGGCTACACAGCGATGACGAGGAAGAGACCCGGCCGCCGAACAACAGAGGACAAAAGGGATCCCCCTCAAGTTCGGACGGTAAACATGATATACTCAACGATATTCCCAAGAGGGAGCGGAAGCGTGCACTAAGGACGTATCGCGATGGAGCCATCGCCCTAAAATTCAACCCATGGTCCTCTTGCCCGATCACTTTCGATCGAAGAGACCATCCGACCAGTATCCGCCATGGCGGAATCGCCGCATTGGTTTTAGACCCAATCGTTGATGGATTTTACCTCACGAGAGTCCTGATGGACGGCGGCAGTAGGCTGAACCTGCTTTATCAGGATACAGTGTGCAAGATGGGCATAGACCCTTCAAGGATTAAACCTACAAAGACAACCTTCAAAGGCGTCATACCAGGTGGCGAGGCCAATTGTACAGGCTCAGTTACACTGGAAGTGGTCTACGGATCCCCGGATAATTTCCGAAGCGAGGAGTTAATCTTCGACATAGTCCCGTTCCGCAGCGCTATCACGCTCTGCTCGGACGAACCGCGTTTGCAAAATTCAACGCGGCGCCGCATTATGCATACCTTAAGCTCAAGATGCCAGGCCCTCGTGGAGTCATCACGGTCAATGGAAACACGGAACGCTCCCTCCAAACGGAGGAACATACAGCGGCTCTCGCGGCAGAAGTACAGAGCAGCCTTTTAAGGCAATTCTCGAGTCCGGCCGTTAAACAACCGGACACGACCAAACGCGCCCGGAGCAACATCAACCAAGACCACCTGGCACGTCCCGAGCACGCGTAGAAATGCGGCCTCAACCCCAGCCCTCGCAAAATTGTAAGAGAAGCTCTCCGCGTACATAATTACGCCTTGGAGATACCATGGGCATAGGGGGAAAGGCACAACCACAACAGACCAGTGCGGTTCGACCACACCGGGGCTCCCAAGTGTGTCGCTCTTTTTCTTTTATTTTTTCTTTTTATATAGAACTCTGTCCGTGGCGAACCTGCCAACTCATGATGCAACAGCCAGGGAAGGACAAAGGCCGCGATTTAACACTCAGGTGGTCTCCATCAAGAGCATTAAATTTGTTAAATACAACATTCCGCTGCCTACCCTCGAGGGAGACGCTTTTAATTCGTCCAATCCCTTGCTTTCCGCACTATCTGTATCATTCCGCACTCATAGCATATCTTCTCGAATAAAATGCAGCACTTTTGCCCATAATTGCATTACCTTATATATATATATGTTCATTTATTTACATGTTGCACCGTACATTTTGGTACGGCCAAATGCACCAGGGCTGATGTTCTCCGCATTATGGTGTGATAAAGTCCGAACACTTTCACAAGTGCAGCACCCGAACTTATAGCATTATATGAATCGGCTCAATCATGTCTTGGGTCAATAGTTGGGTTTGCCCGGCTCCCATGTTTGGCACCTTACGCCCGTTCTATCGGCTAAGGTAGCATCGGGCGAACCACTGCGATTGCGCCCGGTTGAGCCGGGTTAACGCCTCGAGGAGAAAGCTAAAACTGACTGTCATGATAAGGCGAGAGACTGGTCGCTGTTCGAGAGGTCCTTTCGGGTCCTTAAAGACCTACGCCGCTCGAGCGAAGTTCGGATTATGTCCCGGCGAAGGCGTGGATAGCGCCCAATTTGGTCCTCCGAATACTAGGGGCTTCACGAAATTTAAAATTATAGAATTCTATGGCTAAGGAGAGTGTTCAAGCACTATAAGTCCGGTTGGCTTGTTCGTTGTGTTGAGCGCCCCTAGATGGACCCAAAATGGGAACAAGAGTGCTCAAGTTTATCCTAACACCCCAAAGACTGTGGCATGGGGCTGAAGCCGACGACTTGCCATCTCTCAGATTTAATAAACGGCCGCACAGAAGGTAATATTTTAAATTAACAAGCGTTGCTTAGCGCATATGAACAAAGTTTTCAGCGCACAGGATAACACATTGCGAATTTACTCAATAATTACATCCCTGGGGCACTCATCCGCAATCTTGCGGGCACCCTTCAAGACAGTCTTATAGTACATTTCAGGCGTACGATGTTCCTTGCCCGCTGGTGGCGCGTCAGTGATTAGCTTCTCCCCATCCAGCTTGCCCCAATGCACCTTTTGCGGGCAAGGGCCCGACGAGCACCTTCAATACAAAGCGGAGCACTTGATAACCTCCACCCAGGGCACGATCCACCAACCGTCGCGACGAGGCCGAAGTAGCTCCTGTGCATGGCCTCTCCAGCCACACCGGACTATGAGGCCCTTCATGGCCTGCTCGGCCACCTTGTGGATCTCGACCAGCTGCTTTAGCTGGCCGCTAGGGGGCACCGGATGGCCGGCCTCAGCATACTGAGACCAGAAGACCTTCTCCGTTGAGCTCCCCTCCTCGGCTCGATAGAATGCGGCGGCATCAGACACGCTTCGAGGCAGATCTGCAAACGCCCCTGGAGAGCTCCGAATTCGGGGACTTATGGGCCTCGGCCTTGGCGGTTTTGGCACTTTCGAGAGCCGAGACAAGCTCGGACTCTCGAGTCTTTGAGTCACGCTCCAAACTCTCATGCTTCTCCATGAGAGCCTGGAGCTCTTGCTGAACCACCGCCACCCGCGCCTCCTGCTTTTCTCGCTCTGCCCGTTCCGTGGCCGATTATGCTCGCCACGGACACGGCCTCCTTCTGTGGTCGCCACCTCGCTCATGGCCCTGCAGCACCCATGTTATCCTTGTTATTTTTTGTTGCAACCTAAATCCTTTTCTGCAAGGTACAAGTTCAAAGTGGTGTTACTCACCTTCTTTGTCCTAGAGCTGCTTCCTGGTGCGGCCGAGCTCTTGCTCGAACCGCTCGAGCTCCTGCTTCACAACACCGACCTCCGCAGTCAGTGCGGCAGAGGTCAGCAGCGCAGCCTGCAACCCATATTGACATAATTTTTTAGCAACCCTGCGTATATCTTTTTTCAGATCCTAAGTCCGGCTTTTCTTTCCGAACACCGAACCGAGCATCAGGGGCTACTGTCTATGCGGTATTACATTGCATATTTTAACTTCTTACCTCAAAGCCCGATAGAAGGCTATCTGCAGGCTTTGGTCAGCCCGCTCTTGGCGAGCTGCACTTCGGATCACCGCACTCATAATAGTGCGGTGTTCTTCCTCGATGGAAGCGCTCTGCAGCGCCCAATAAATTGCTCGGCGCCCGTTGGACGGAAGCCGCCGGCGCCACGGTCTTGCCCTTCGTTGAAGGGCGCCGGCGGACTCCGAACCACCGCGGGTTCTGATGTGGAGTCCGCGCAAAGTCCGGAGGACGCCTTGTGGCGCCCGAGCCCCCGATGGGTCCCTTCTTGGGATCCCACCTCGGCGACCTCGGTGTCGCGGGGGGTGGAGGCGGTCGGGATGGAGTCTACATCCGACGGAGCCAACGACCCGCTCGATGAAGTGGGGAGATCATCACTGGCCGGACTACAGGCAGCATGCGGCATCAGAATGACACTATGTGACGCAGAAGAAGAAATTATAAATCATTCAGGAATCCAGATACTTACGATCTCGCCGGAAGCCTGGCCCTTGAAGGCCATTCTTCCTCGCCAACGTTGATGTTGGCGGAGCTGTCCGGGAATAGTCCTTCCCTCTTGACCCTTGGCCTCCCCCCCTGGGGAAGCCTTCCTCTTCCTCTCTCCTCCTCCGGGAGAGTCCTCTTCCTCCTCCTCATTTTCGGGAGGAGTCCTCCCGAGTCGTCGGACACCTGAAAACGGGCACTCTTTCGAGCACCCGTGGCCTCCTTCTTGGCCTTCTTCTCCCGCACCACGTGCGGTGCGGAACCAGCAGCCCCGCTAGGCAGGCGCCCATGGATTTTCGGCATAGGAGCCGGCAGGTAATCTGCTCCGCCTTCCTCATCCAGTCTGTCAAAGGAGAAGGGAAATTAAAACCCGATAGAGTCAAACTATGAAAACCAGTGTCCCTAAAGGGTAGAATCACTTACCTCGTCGGCTGGCGCTGCGAGCGAAATCGCGATCTTCGCCATGGATGCGGGGCTTCGCGCCTTGAACAGCACCTTCCAGGCGCCTTCGTACGTCATGTCAAAGAGCCTGCTCAGCGCCTGGTGCTATTCCGGATCGAACTCCCACAGATTGAATGCCCGCTCTTGGCATGGGAGTATCCGGCGGACGAGCATGACTTGGACCATGTTAACCAGCCTGAGCTTCTTCACCAGCTTCTGGATACAGGCTTGGAGTCCCGTCAGCTCCTTCGAACTACCCCACAGCAAGCCCTTCTCTTTCCAGGAGGTAAGCTGCGTGGGGGTACCAGATCTAAACTCGGGGGCCGCCGCCCATGTAGGGTCACGCGGCTCGGTGATATAGAACCACCCCGATTGCCACCCCTTGACGGATTCCACAAAGGACCCCTCGAACCAAAGGACATTGGGCATCTTGCCCAACATGGCGCCTCCGCACTCCGCTTGAGTGCCCTTCACTACCTTCGCTTGACATTGAAGGTCTTGAGCCAAGCGAAGTGGGGCTGGATGCAGAGGAAGGCCTCGCACACCACGATAAACGCCGAGATGTTGAGGATGAAGTTCGGCGCGGATCATGGAAATCCAGGCCGTAGTAGTACATGAGCCCCGGACAAAGCCCAGTCCAGCGGAGGAAGTGGGGAAGAAAGACGACCCTCTCATGGGGCCAGGGGTGGGGATGAGCTGCCCTCGTCGGCAGCCGGTGCGCTGATGTCGCCGGAAAGGTATCCGCACCGCGAAGTTTGGCGATGTGCTCCTCCTTAACGGTGGAGGCCAACCATTTACCTCCCCCTCCAGACATGGTCGGAGAAGGTTGAGACGAGATGCGCGAACTTGGGCGCTGGAGCTCGAGTGCGCGGAGATGGATAAGCAAAGGAGGAAGAAGGCGTAGGTGAGAAGGTGAATCCTTATCCCTTATATGGGCGGGCGAAGTCTTACGCGTCCCCCACCGGCCTGGTAAAACTCGCTTATCTCCCAAGCGTCGCCATCAATGGCGCGGTTGGGTTACCCACATCCGTATTGATGAGAATCCCAGATTAAGGGGAAACACGATCTCTGCTTCGACAAGACGTGCCAAGGAAACCGCTTCGCTAAATGCGCTGAGGTGGTAAAGTAAAAAACAATTCAAGTAATGGCTTGGTAGTGGTGTGATGTCATGCCACAAAAACGCCAAGAGATTGAACTTGTGTATATATTATTATTCTCTACGGTGGAACGTGGAATTTATTTTGCAGAGCGGACACTATCCCGGTGTTCACAATCTTCTATCATTCGAGGAGGAACCCGCCTTGCAATGCCAAGCAATATACTGCTACCGGACTTATCGTCATTCAAGCCTGGTTCAGGGGCTACCGAGGAGTCCTGGATTAGGGGTGTCCGGATAGCGGACTACCATCATCAACCGAACTATCATCACCGGACTATCATCATCGACGGACTCCAAGACTATGAAGATACAAGATTGAAGACTTCTCCCCGTGTCCGGATGGGACTTTCCTTGGCGTGGAAGGCAAGCTTGGCGATACGGATATGTAGATCTCCTACCATTGTAACCGACTCTATGTGACCCTAGCCCTCTCCGGTGTCTATATAAACCGGATGGCTCTAGTCCGTAGGACTATCAGAACAACAACCCTTACAATCATACCATAGGCTAGCTTCTAGGGTTTAGCCTGCTTGATCTCGTGGTAGATCCACTCTTATAAACCTCCACAATATCAATATCAATCGAGCAGGACGCAGGGTTTTACCTCCATCAAGAGGGCCCGAACCTGGGTAAAACATCGTGTCCCTTGTCTCCTGTTACCATCCGCCTAGACGCACAGTTCGGGACCCCCTACCCGAGATTCGCCGGTTTTGACACCGACAGTAGTCAAGCTCTAGCCCCTCAAGTCCCTCCCTTATTCCATCCACCGTCTCAATAGCATAGCCATGTAGAATAGGACGACAATGGAAAGTTCCCTCAAATCGAGGAGGTACAACAGAGTCGACCGCCGCCTTCAAGGTCAGGTTCTAGCATTTCGCCATTAGCACACAATGTCCAGCCTCCGTGATACTATCCACGGGGTAGCGAGGAGCCGTGAAATAAGGTTGAACGAGCTCCCTAGAAGCCACGCTGCTTCTCCACTGAGATGGTGGGGTAGTTTCTGGGGCAGCATCGAAGGAAGGATCTTCATGCCACTGAGATGGTTGGCCGGTAGCTCGCTGGATCTCAAGTTCCTCTAGTTTCGCTAATCTTGCACTGAGCTTATGCATTTGGGTTGCTCCCTCTTTCTTTTTTCTCTCCCGGCTTCTATAACCACCGTTCTCGAGAAACCCATGCACCCACGGAATGGAGCCTGATGTTCCTCATGTTCGTCCAGGGTGTTCAGGATTCCCGAGGGCCTCTATCAGGTCGTCCTTCTCTCTGTCAGGAATGGACATCCCTTCCTGCGCTACCTTGATTGCTTTCTCAAGCTTCTTGATGGGTATTTCAAGTTGATCGTTCGTCCAAACACACTTCCCTGATTCTGGGTCCAAAGTTCGCCCAACCCCGAAGAACCAAGTCCTTGCCCGATCTGGCCAGTGCAATGTCGCTGGTTGGACCCCTTTAGCAAGCAGGTCTTGCTCAGCTTTGTCCCACAACAGCCGGGCTTTGCTGCAGCCACCTGACCCGGTGGTATGGTGATACGTCTTCTTTGCAGCATTTTGCTTGTTTGTTAGTGACCTTTGCTTACCTTGCCCGATTTCTTGTAGGCCACAAATGCAGGCCAGTGATCTCTTATCTTCTCAAATTCACCGATGAACTCTGGAGTCTCGTATTTCTCGACAAACTTTGTGTTAAAATGTTCCTTCCTGTTCTTGGATAGTTCTGCCATCTTCTTAAGAGCAGACGCCTTGACCTTTTGCTCTATAACTGGGTTATTCGGATCCTCCTCTGGCGGTAGGCTAAAATTTGTCATCAGCGAGGTCCAAAGATCATCTTTCAGTCTATCCTGGACATAAGAAACTTCAGGGTCCTTCTTCTTATTCCATTGTTGGATGTTGATCGGGACGCTGTCCCTAACAACAACTCCGCATTGATGTACAAATGCGTCCTTGGTCCGCTTGGAAGGAATTGGTTGGCCATCTTTCGCGACTTCTATGATCGTGAACCTTTCATCCTGACGCAACCTTTTCTTCGGGCCTCGTCTACTTACGGAAGTTTGGCTCGATCCGGAGGGCTAAAAGAAGAAAGAAGCGTTAATATATACCTCACCGGACTTTGCAACAGTTAAGGCTCCCTACTCCGTTCGGTCACCGGAGTCGTGATCATGATCTCCTTCCTCCGCCATTCAGTCACCGGAGCCATCATGATCTCCTTCCTCCTCCATTGTTGGATCACCGGAGCCGTCATCCTCTCATTCCCGACCATCAGTGTCGTTGAGAAACGACAAGGGATCACCTGCGTCGCGGATTATATCCCCCAACAACTCTTCTTGTTCTAAGTCTCTGTCCATAGTTTCTGCAAATATTACAACATGGCAATATACAAACATCAGATATGGATTAGTGGCAAACATGGACTTAATATCACAACAAGGAATCATATGCATATGAGCAATGGATTAGTGGCAAATGTCATGCAAAGTTGACAAGTTTTATAACAGTCAGTTTCAGACGATCGTCGAGGACTACTCCCCCCTCATGTCTGATGAGTCGTCCTATCTTTTGAGAGAGGATACTTTGCGGACCACCTCTCTCATGGTCGTCGAGGATAATGGCGGACCCCCCACCTCCTCATGTCGAAGTTATCGGGGATATGTTGAATTCCCGAGAGAGTTAGGGGTGTTCTTACCTAACACTACACGATATAGGTGAAGGGGGATAACATCCCGGAATGTTTTTCCGAAGTCTGCATTAATTTCGGACAGATGAACCGGAGGGGGTCGGTTTCAGATCGCTATGCTAGCTGCTTGTGACAGATGAATGGAGGGCATACTCGGATTCATCATATTTTTCTGAATGATTTTCATATATAAATTATTTTCATCGGAGTTATGGTTAATTTTCTATGAATTTTCTATATACATACATCCATCGATATCCATACATACATATGCATCTACATTATATATGAACAAAAAAATTTCATCATATCAATATTTACATATACATACACATACATACATACATACACATGATTAATAAACACTAAGCATCTACATATACATTATATATGAACAAAACAAATTCATCATATCAATATTTACATATACACATCCATACATACATATTTACATATACATACACATGATTAATAAACACTAAGCATCTACATATACATTATATATGAACAAAAAATTCATCATATAAAAAAATGCACAACGGGCCGGGGCGGCGGCGGCTCATAGCGGGGCGGCGAGGGCTCGGGAGGAGGGAGATGACGGCGACCGCGACGACGGGCTGGGGTGCAGCAACAACGACGGCGGGGCGGGCCAGGCAGGTGCGGGCTCGGGCGGGGCAGGGGCTCGGCGGAGGCGACGGCGGCGACGGGCAGGGGCGCGGCGACGCAATGGCGCGGGCAGCGGACGGCGTCGGGGCAGCATGGCGGCGTCGGTGTGCTCAGCGTCGTCGGGGGAAACTGCGAATGAACTTTGAAAATTTCCTAAGTAAGCGCTTATTGATGCGGCTTGAACTACGTCGGTACTTCCCGAAAGGAAGGGATGATGTAGCACAGCTACGGTAGGTATTTCCCTCATTGATGGGACCAAGGTTATCAAACTAGTAGGAGAACCATGCAACACTATGTGAATGGTACCTGCACACAAAGAACAAATACTTGCAGCCCGACATAAAGAGGGGATGTCAATCCCTCCCGGGTAAAAGATAGGTAAATTTTGTAGTAGATTGGATAAATAGATCTCGCGGAAACGCGAGATAAAATAAATAAATAAAAATTACAGCAAGGTATTTTTGTGTTTTTGGATTAATAGATCTGAAAATAAAAGCAGATAAAAATAGAACGCGAAGGCAAATATGATAAAGAAGAGACCCGGGGCCGTAGATTTCAGTAGTGGTTTCTCTCGAGAAAAACAGTATATGGCAGGTAAACAAATTACTCGTGGGGAATTGATAGAAATTCAAATAATCATGACGATATCTAGGCAATGATCATTATATAGGCATCACATCCAAGACTAGTAGACCGACTCCTGCCTACATCTACTACTATCACTCCACACATCTACTACTATATTAAGTTCATGGAGAAATGGAGTAATGCAATAAGAATGATGACATGATGTAGAAAATATCTATTTATGTAGAAATAGACCCCATCTTGTTATCCTTAATAGCAACGATACATACGTGTCGGTTCCCCTTCCGCCACTGGTAGCAAGCACCGTAAGATCGAACCCATCACAAAGCACCTCTTCCCATGGCAAGAAAAATCGATCTTGTTGGCTTAACTAAACCAAAGATTCGAAGAAGAAATACGAGGCTATAAGTAATCATGCATATAAGAGATCAAAAAATCTCAAATAACTTGCATGGATAAAAACTTAGATCTGATCATAAACTCAATGTTCATCGGATCCCAACAAACACACAGCAAAAAGAGTTACATCAAATAGATCTCCAAGAGACCATTGTATTGAGAACTAAAAGAGAGAGAGGAAGCCATCTATCTACTAACTAAGGACCCGTAGCCCTACAATAAACTATTAACGCATCATCGGAGAGGAACCAATGAGGATGATGAACCCCTCTGTGATGGTGTCTAGATTGGATCTGGTGGTTCTAGAACTTGCGGTGGCTGGAATTGATTTTCGTCGACTCCCCTAGGGTTTCTGAAATATTTGGGTATTTATAGAGCAAAGAGGTGGTGCGGGAGGCGGCCGAGGTGGGCACAACCCACCTGGGCGCACTTGGGCCCCCAGGCGCGCCTGGTGGGCTGTGCTCCCCTCGGAGCCCCCCCCCCCTCTGGTACTTCTTTGGCCCAACAGGTGTCTTCTGGTCCAGAAAAAATCTCTAAAAGTTTCGCTGCGTTTGGACTCCGTATGGTATTGATTTTCTGCGAAGTGAAAAACAAGCAAAAACCAGCAACTGGCACTGAAAACTATGTCAATAGGTTAGTCCCAAAAATGATATAAAGTTACTATAAAATGATTGTAAAACATCTAAGAATGATAATATAACAACATGGAACAATCAAAAATTATAGATACGTTGGAGACGTATCACTTATATACCCCAACCTTTAGTCCCAGTTGGTGGCTCCAACCGGGACCAAAGGTCCCCCTTTAGTCCCGCTTGGAGCCACCAACCGGGACAAAAGGTCAATTTCAGCAGCCCAAAGGGCGGGAAGCATAGACCTTTAGTCCTGGTTGGTGGCTCGAACCGGGACGAAAGGGGGGCATTGGTCCCGGTTGGTGGCTCAAACCGGGACCAAAGGCACCCTTTCGTCCCGGTTTGAGTCACCAATCGGGACCTATAGCCTGGCACAGCGGTGTGGTGGGAGTTTAGTCCCACCTTGCTAGTTGAGAGAGGGCAGCACTGGTTTATAAGGCGCGCTGGCTGAGCTTTCGAGCTCCTCTCTAATGCAGGCAGTACTTGCCTAACCTTTGTCGCTGCCATGTTGGGCTTGTTGGGCCCGCGGGCCTGCATCCTGGTGTAGGAGATATGCCCTAACGGCAATAATAAATGCTATTATTTATCTCCATGTTCATAATTATGTTTATGTTCCATGCTATAACTGTTATGGTTCTCGAGTCTGCAATAACACGAGGCTCGGAGGAAGACTCATATGCACGTGTGGAATAATAAACGGTAAGAAGTATTCCTAGTCCGGCCTCTAAGACTAGCTCACTTGTTGCATGATGGTTCTGTTTTCCTGATCATGGGCATGCCTAAGCCAGCAACTTTGAGGGCACAATGTTAAGAGAACATTTGTGTTGAATCGACCCGGATTGATGTTATGTGATACGTCTCCAACGTATCTATAATTTTTGATTGTTCCATGCTATTATATTACCCCTTTTGGATGTTTATGGGATTTATTTTACACATTTATATCATTTTTGGGACTAACCTACTAACCGGAGGCCAAGCCCGTATTGCTGTTTTTTCTTCCTATTTCAGTATTTCAAAGAAAATGAATATCAAATGGAGTCCAAACGGAATGAAACCTTTGGGAGCGTGATTTTTGGAACGAACATGATCCAAAGGACTTGGAGTGCAAGTCAAGAAGCAGCCGAGGCGGCCACGAGACAGGAGGGCGCACCTACCCCCTCTGGGCCCCTCGGGCGGCCACCGATGTACTTCTTCCTCCTATATAAGCCTATATACCCCGAAAACATCCAGGGAGCCAACGAAACACAATTTCCACCACCGTAACCTTCTGTATCTGCAAGATCCCATCTTGGAGCCTTCGCCGGCGCTCCGCCGGAGGGGGAATGGACCATGGAGGGCTTCTACATCAACACCATAGCCCCTCCGATGAGTTGTGAGTAGTTTACCACAGACCTTCGAGTCCATAGTTATTAGCTAGATGGCTTCTTCTCTCTTTTTGGATCTCAATACAATGTTCTCCCCCTCTCCTGTGGAGATCTATTCAATGTAAACTCTTTTTGCGGTGTGTTTGTCGAGATCCGATGAATTGTGGGTTTATGATCAAGTTTATCTATGAGAAATATTTGAATCTCCTCTGAATTCTTTTATGTATGATTGAGTTATCTTTGCAAGTCTCTTCGAATTATCAGTTTGTTTGGCCTACTAGATTGATCTTTCTTGCCATGGGAGATGTGCTTAGCTTTGGGTTCAATCTTGCGGTGTCCTTACCCAGTGACCGAAAGGGTTGCAAGGCACGTATTGTATTGTTGCCATCGAGGATAAAAAGATGGGGTTTATATCATATTGCATGAGTTTATCCCTCTACATCATGTCATCTTGCTTAATGTGTTACTCTGTTCTTTATGAACTTAATACTCTAGATGCAGGTAGGAGTCGGTTGATGTGTGGAGTAATAGTAGTAGATGCAGGCAGGAGTCGGTCTACTTTTTGCGGACGTGATGCCTATATACATGATCATGCCTAGATAATCTCATAATTATTCGCTTTTCTATCTATTGATCGACAGTAGTTTGTTCACCCACCGTAATACTTATGCTATCTTGAGAGAAGCCACTAGTGAAACCTATGGCCCCCGGGTCTATATTTTATCATATTTGCTTTCAATCTACTTTTATTTGCATCTTTACTTTTTGCATCTATATTATAAAATACCAAAAATATATTTATCTTATCATACTATCTCTATCAGATCTCACTTTCGCAAGTGGTCGTGAAGGGATTGACAACCCCTTTATTGCGTTGGTTGCGAGTTCTTTGTTCGTTTGTGTATGTGCGTGGGACTTTTGAGGAGCTTCCTACTGGATTGATATCTTGGTTCTCAAAAACTGAGGGAAATACTTACGCTACTATTGCTGCATCACCCATTCCTCTTCAAGGAAAACCAACGCAAGCTCAAGACGTAGCAAGAAGGATTTCTGGCGCCGTTGCCGGGGAGCTCTTTGCTCAAGTCAAGACATACCAAGTACCCATCAAACACCCATCTCCCTCGCATTTACATTATTTGCCATTTGCCTCTCGTTTTCCTCTCCCCCACTTCACCCTTGCCGTTTTATTCGCCCTCTCTTTCTCAATCTCCTCCTCTCTTTTTCGCTTGCCTTTTTCTGTTTGCTTGTGTGTTGGATTACTTGTTGCCATGGCGCAAGATAATACCAAATTGTGTGATTTCTCCAATACCAATAATAATTATTTCCTTAGTACTCCGATTGCTCCTCTTAATGATGTTGAGTCTTGTGAAATCAATACTGCTTTGCTGAATCTAGTTATGAAAGATCAATTCGCTAGCCTTCCTAGTGAAGATGCCGCTAGTCATCTAAACAACTTTTTTGATTTGTGTGATATGCAAAAGAAGAAATATACGGATAATGATATTGTTAAATTGAAGTTATTTCCGTTTTCACTTAGAGATCGTGCTAAAGTTTGGTTTTCGTCTTTTTTCCTAAAAATAGTATTGATTCTTGGAACAAGTGCAAAGATGCTTTTATCTCTAAGTATTTTCCTCCCGCTAAGACTATCACTCTTAGGATCGATATTATGAATTTTAAACAACTTGATCATGAGCATGTTGCCCAATCTTGGGAAAGAATGAAATTGATGATTTGCAATTGCCCTACTCATGGTTTGAATTTATGGATGATCATACAAAAAATTTATGCCGGTTTGAATTTTGCTTCTAGAAATCTCTTAGATTCGGCCACGGGAGGCACGTTTATGGAAATCACATTAGGAGATGCTACAAAACTTCTTGATAATATTATGGCTAATTATTCTCAATGGCACACTGAAAGATCTTCTAGTAAAAAAGTGCATGCTATAGAAGAAATCAATGTTTTGAGTGGAAAGATGGATGAACTTATGAAATTGTTTGCTACTAGAAATACTCCTCTTGATCCCAATGATATGCCTTTGTCTACTTTGATTGAGAATAATAATGAATCTATGGATGTGAGTTTTGTTGGTAGGAATAGTTTTGGAAACAATGCTTATAGAAGAAACTTTAATTCTAGACCGTTCCCTAGTAATTCCTCTAATAATTATGGAAATTCCTACAATAATTCTTATGGTAATTTTAATAAGATGCCCTCTGATTTTGAGAGTAGCGTGAAAGAATTTATGATTTCTCAAAAGAATTTTAATGCCTTGCTTGAAGAAAAATTGCTCAAAGTTTATGATTTGGCTAGGAACGTTGATAGACTTTCGCTTGATGTTGATTCTCTGAAACTTAGATCCTCTCCTCCTAAGCATGATATCAATGAGTCTCTCAAAGCAATGAGAATTTACATTGACGAGTGCAAGGAAAGAACCGCTAGATTGCGTGCTAAGAAAGATTGCTTTGTAAAGGCGTGTTCTTCTAGTTTCAATGAAAATAATGATGAAGATCTTAAAGTTATTGATGCATCTCCTATTAGATCATTTTTTTGCAATATGAATCTTGATAATTATGGGAATGGAGATGAGTCAACTTTATTTAGAAGGCGTCCTAAGAATTCGGAGTTTTTAGATCTTGATGCTAAATTTGGTAAAAGTGGGATTGGAGAGGTCATGACTTTAAATAGCATTGATCCCACTATCTCGGATTTCAAGGAATTTGATTATGATAATTGTTCTTTAGAAGGTTGTATTTCCTTGTTGCAATCTGTTGTTAATTCTCCTCATGCTTATAGTCAAAATAAAGCTTTTACCAAACATATTGTTGATGCCTTGATGCAATCTTATGATGAAAAACTTAATTTGGAAGTTTCTATACCTAGAGAACTTAATGATGAGTGGGAGCCTACTATAAAGATTAGAATTAAAGATCATGAGTGTTTTGCTTTGTGTGATTTTGGTGCTAGTGTTTCCACGATTCCGAAAACTTTATGTGATATTCTAGGTTTCCATGATCTTGATGATTGCTCTTTAAATTTGCACCTTGCGGATTCTACCATTAAAAAGCCAATGTTCTCATTGTTGCAAATAGAAATTTGGTGCCCGTAGATTTTATCGTTCTTGATATAGATTGCAATCTTTCTTGCCCTATTATTCTTGGTAGACCTTTCCTTAGAACGATTGGTGCGATTATTGATATGAAGGAAGGGAATATTAGATTCCAATTTCCATTAAAGAAAGGCATGGAGCACTTTCCAAGGAAGAAAGTCAAATTACCTTATGAATCTATCATGCGAGCTACTTATGAAGTTAGTGCCAAAGATGGCACTACTTAGATCTATCTTCGCTTTTATGCCTAGCTAGGGGCGTTAAACGATAGCGCTAGTTGGGAGGCAACCCAATTTTATTTGTGTTTTTTGTTTTTGTTCCTTTTTAGTAATAAATTTTGCATCTACCTTCTGTTTAGATGTGTTTTTATGTTTTAATTAGTGTTTGTGCCAAGTAGAACCTATAGGATAACCTATGATGCTAGTTAATTTGATTCTGCTAAAAAACAAAAACTTTGCGCGCACAAATTTAATTTTTTTATTTCACATAAACGTGCTTTTGCGTTGATTCTTCTTGCTGCTGATCAATAGACAAATTTTCCAGGCCTTCCTATTTTTGTAGGAATTTTAGAGTTCCATAAGTTTGTGTTAGTTACCGATTGCTACAGACTGTTCTGTTTTTGACAGATTCTGTTTTTTGTGTGTTGTTTGATTATTTTGATGCATCTATGGCTAGTAAAATAGTTTATAAACCATAGAGAAGTTGGAATACAGTAGGTTTAACACCAAAATAAATAAAGAATGAGTTCATTAGAGTTCCTTATGTGGTGGTTTTGTTTTCTTTCACTAACGGAGCTTATAAGATTTCCTGTTGAGTTTTGTGTTGTGAAGTTTTCAAGTTTTGGGTAAAGCTTTTATGGACTATGGAATAAGGAGTGGCACGAGCCTAAGCTTGGGGATGCCCATGGCACCCCAAGATATTCAAGAATAGCCAAAATCCTAAGCTTGGGGATGCCCCGGGAAGGCATCCCCGCTTTCGTCTTCGTTCATTGGTAACTTTACTTGGAGCTATGTTTTTATTCGCCACATGATATGTGTTTTGCTTGGAGTGTTGTGTATTATATTAGTCTTTGCTTTTTATTTTACCACAATAATCCTTGCTGTACACACCTTTTGGGAGAAGCCCACTTGATTAGAATTTTCTAGAATACTCTATGTGCTTCACTTATATCTTTTGAGCTTGATAGTTTTTGCTCTAGTGCTTCACTTATATCTTTTAGAGCGCGGCGGTGGCATAATTTTGAAGAAATTGCTAGTATCTCATGCTTCACTTATATTATTTTGAGAGTCTTTTCAAACAGATGGTATTTTCTATGGTTACAAATTTGGTCCTAGAATGATGAGCATCCAAGTTGGGTATAATAAAAACTATCATAGGAAGTGAATTGGATGCTATGATTAATTTGATGCTTGATAATTGTTTTGAGAATAAAGGTAGTAATGTTAGGGTCATGCTAGTGGGTAATTATGAAATTGAGAAATACTTTTGTTGAAGTTCTCAAGTCCCGTAGCATGCACGTATGGTAAAATTTGTGTGACAAATTTGTTGCATGAGGTGTTCTTTTGATTATCTTCCTTATGAGTGGCAGTCGGGGAAGAGCGATGGTCTTTTCCTACCAATCTATCCCTCTTGGGGCATGCGTAGTAGTACTTTGCTTCGAGGGCTAAGTAGACTTATGCAATAATTATATGATTTCTTTATGACTAATGTGAGTCCATGGATATACGCACACTTATCCTTCCACTTTGCTAGCCTCTCTTATTACCGCGCAACTTTCGCCGGTATTGAACCCATTATTTACCTTCCTCAAAACAGCCACCATACCTACCTATTATGGCATTTCCATAGCCATTCCGAGATATATTGCCATGCAACTTTCCACCGTTCCGTTTATTATGACACGTTCCATCATTGTCATATTGCTTTTTGCATGATCATGTAGTTGACATCGTATTTGTGGCAAAGCCACCTTCATAATTTTCATACATGTCGCTCTTGATTCATTGCATATCCCGCACATCACGGAGGCATTCATATAGAGTCATATCTTGTTCTAGCTTTGAGTTGTAATTCTTGAGTTGTAAATCCATAAAAGTGTGATGATCTTCATTATTAGAGCATTGTCTCGGTGAGGAAAGGATGATGAAGACTATGATTCCCCCACAAGTCGGGATGAGACTTCGGACTTTACAAAAAAAAGGGGGGGGGAGGCCAAAAAGAAAAAAAAGAAAGGCCAAAGAAAAAAAGAAAGAAGAAAAAAAGGGGAAAAGAAAAGAAAAAAATAAAATGAGAGAAAAAGAGAGAAGGGACAATGCTACTATCTCTTTTTCCACACTTGAGCTTCAAAGTAGCACCATGATCTTCATGATAGAGAGTCTCCCTATGTTGTCACTTTCATATACTAAGTGGGAATTTTTCATTATAGAACTTGGCTTGTATATTCCAACAATGGGTTTCCTCAAAATGCCCTAGGTCTTCGTGAGCAAGCGAGTTGGATGAGCACCCACTTAGTTTCTTTTTGTTGAGCTTTCATATATTTATAGCTCTAGTGCATCCATTGCATGGCAATCCCTACTCAATCACATTGATATCTATTGATGGGCATCTCCATAGCCCGTTGATACGCCTAGTCCATGTGAGACTATCTTCTCCCTCTTTTTGTCCTCACAACCACCATGTTTTACCACCTTAGTGCTATGTCCATGGCTTACGCTCATGTATTGCGTAAGAGTTGAAAAAAGCTGAAGCGCGTTAAAAAGTATGAAACAATTGCTCGGCTCGTCATCGGGGTTGTGCATTATGGGAGTATTTTGTGTAATGAAAATGAAGCATGGCCTAACTATATGATTTTGGAGGGATAAGCTTTCTTTACCTATGCTATTTTGATAGGACATGGTTATTTGTTAGTATGCTTTGAAGCATTATTGTTTTTATGTTTTATAAGCTTTTATCTTGAATCATTTGGATCTGAACATTCATGCCACAATAAAGAAAATTACATTGAGAATTATGCTAGGTAGAATTCCACATCAAAAATTCTGTTTTTATCATTTACCTACTCGAGGACGAGCAGGAATTAAGTTTGGGGATGCTTGATACGTCTCCAACGTATCTATAACTTTTTATTGTTCCATGCTACTATATTACCCCTTTTGGATGTTTATGGGCTTTATTTTACACATTTATATCATTTTTGGGACTAACCTACTAACCGAAGGCCCAGCCCGTATTGCTGTTTTTTTTCCTATTTCAGTATTTCGAAGAAAAGGAATATCAAACGGAGTCCAAACGGAATGAAACCTTCGGGAGCGTGATTTTTGGAACGAGTGTGATCCAGAGGACTTGGAGTGCAAGTCAAGAAGCAACCGAGGCGGCCACGAGACAGGAGGGCGCGCCCACCCCCTCTGGGCTCGCCCCTATCTCGTGGGCCCCTCGGGCGGCCACCGACGTACTTCTTCCTCCTATATAAGCCTACGTACCCCGCAAACATCCAGGGAGCCAACGAAACACAATTTCCACCACCGTAACCTTCTGTATCCGCGAGATCCCATCTTGGAGCCTTCGTCGGCGCTCCGCCGAAGGGGGAATCGACCATGGAGGGCTTCTATATCAACACCATAGCCCCTCCGATGAGTTGTGAGTAGTTTACCACAGACCTTCGGGTCCATAGTTATTAGCTAGATGGCTTCTTCTCTCTTTTTGGATCTCAATATAATGTTCTCCCCCTCTCCAGTGGAGATCTATTCAATGTAAACTCTTTTTGCAGTGTGTTTTTCGAGATCTGATGAATTGTGGGTTTATGATCAAGTTTATCTATGAGAAATATTTGAATCTCCTCTGAATTATTTTATGTATGATTGAGTTATCTTTGCAAGTCTCTTCGAATTATCAGTTTGGTTTTGCCTACTAGATTGATCTTTCTTGCCATGGGAGAAGTGCTTAGCTTTGGGTTCAATCTTGCGGTGTCCTTACCAGTGATGTAAAGGGTTGCAAGGCACGATTGTATTGTTGCCATCGAGGATAAAAAGATGGGGTTTATATCATATTGCATGAGTTTATCCCTCTACATCATGTCATCTTGCTTAATGCGTTACTCTTTTCTTTATGAACTTAATACTCTAGATGCAGGCAGGAGTCGGTCGATGTGTGGAGTAATAGTAGTAGATGCTGGCAGGAGTCGGTCTACTTGTTGCGGATGTGATGCCTATATACGTGATCATGCCTAGATAATCTCATAATTATTCGCTTTTCTATCAATTGCTCGACAGTAATTTGTTCACCCACCGTAATACTTATGCTATCTTGAGAGAAGCCACTAGTGAAACCTATGGCCCCCGGGTCTATCTTTTATCATATTTGCTTTCAATCTACTTTTATTTGCATCTTTACTTTTTGCATCTATATTATAAAATACCAAAAATATATTTATCTTATCATACTATCTCTACCAGATCTCACATTCGCAAGTGGGCGTGAAGGGATTGACAACCCCTTTATTGTGTTGGTTGCGAGTTCTTTGTTCGTTTGTGTATGTGTGTGGGACTTTTGAGGTGCCTCCTACTAGATTGATACCTTGGTTCACAAAAACTGAGGGAAATACTTACGCTACTATTGCTGCATCACCCTTTCCTCTTCAAGGAAAACCAACGCAAGCTCAAGACGTAGCATTATGCTATGAGAATCATTCGTCACAAGTTAATGCTACATAACAAAGAGATGGTTAAGGTTCGCATGATTCCTTAGACCATGAGAGTATCGACTTTCTTCATGCTTGCTTCATGAACTTTGGGGTTTGTTAAACGTCATCCATAAATGGGTGGCTATTACGGCGGCTTACGGGTTCATGGAAAAGTATGTCAAGTAACTTGATAGCTCAAGATTGGGATTTGCTCCTCCGACGATGGAGAGATATCTCTGGGCCCTCTCGTTGTTACGGTATCCATCATCGTCTGGCCAGACACTTTGTGATTTGAACACGGGGATGCCGGAACACGGGAACGAGAAAAGAGAACAATACCGGTAACGAGGTAACTGGCATAGTGGACAAGTTGTTGATCCACGGGGATGCCAACATGTCTCACCTCGGGTATTTGTAACATATTACGAAGCAACAAGAATAGCACACGACAAATGGAGGTTCACTCGAAAATTCATTCGTGTGGTGATAGGGGTCAATATGGGTGTCCACGGCTCCGATGTTGATCATTGATCGGAAAGTGTTTCGGTCATGTCTATGCTTCACCGAACCTATAGGGTCACACGCTTAAGGGTCATCTATCTGCTGAATACTAGATAGGGAGTCTGAGAGAAATTTGCCGAAAAAGTTTCGGAGACAATGGAAGAGTTCCGTAGAGAGAATAGCGAAATAGTTTCGTAAAACTGAAAAGTTGTATCGGGATATACCATTAAGTCAAATTGGTTTCGGGACACGCCTGATAATTCTTGGAGGGTGCCAGAATTATTCTGGAAACTTCTGGGAATTTTTCAGGACAAAAACCAGAAATGGTCCAGAGCTACCGGTACCGGTTTGGTTGCTTTTCACAGATGAAATTCACGAATCTGAAATTGTTTGGGAATGAATCCAGAATCATTTTAGTGGGTACTGGAATTATTCTAACACCCACTGTCGTGGTTCTAAGACTGAGAGTAGAAAGGGGGCAGGTATGGAGAGGCAAGATCTTAGCTATGATGAAGATGTACACACGAGATTTACGAGTTCAGGCCCTTCTCAGAGGAAGTAACAGCCCTACGTCTCGGTGCCCTGAGGCGGTCGATTGGATTATGTGTATGATGTTTACATAGGGTGCAAACCCTTGTGCCAGAGGAGGGGGTGGCTTATATAGAGTACGCCAGGGCCCCAGCTCGCCTCTGTTAGAAGGGACTTAATGTACATAAAGTAGGGGCGTTACTGGTAACGCTAGCCTTAAGTGCTGTTAATGACCTTAAAGACTATGGAGTGAACGCCTACCCGTTGTAATGCTGAGTGACTCCTGGTCTTCGGTAGGTCGAGTGATTCTCTGGACGGTCGAGTGACAATAAGGAGGAGGACATCCGGGTGACCTGACTGTCGAGTGGATTGCACTCGGCATCCTTGACTGGGGGTCCCTTGCTGTCTCTTGGACTCCTTATCTTCTACGGTAGTGACCTTGGGTAAGGCGTGTAGGTCTGGCCTATGACCCTACCCCAGGTATGTATCCTCATCAGTAGCCCCCGAGTGGATTAAGGTTCGAGTGGAAAGTAGGTTGAAGTTAAACTTGTTCTAAGCTTTGCACCTTCGCAAGTTCTTTCTACAAGATTGAAAAACCCACGTTGGTACTTCAGCGTCGACTCAGTCGCCTTGATCCATTCAGAGGGTTGTCGACTGAACTTGTGGCGTCATGTGGTGAGTGTTGTATTTGGGTGCAGGATCTTTGGAGCGATTGACCGCTACGTATCCCGGATTTCGTGGGATACGAAATTTCGGGGAAGCGCGCGGGACGGGGAGCGCGGATGCGGGCGGAGCGGATAAAATAGAGATGCCTCGATTTCCGCACTTCCTTTTTCGCCACGTACGTTGCGCACGCATCGCTGCGGATTTGACAGATTGCCCGCACCACGCGCCGCCACTTTCGAAGCGACCCTTTATAAGGCGACGGGGCCGAGGCGTCCACACTGTGCACGCCCGTTCCTCCCTCTTCTTCCTCCGCTTCTCCACTGCGCTCAGCTCCTTCGCTCTCGACGCTGCCGCTCTGCCGCCATGGTGAAGGACAAGACGGTGGCGCCAGAGCGTGCGAAGAAGGCGACGGGGGCGGAAAAGGGCAAAAAGAAGAGCCACGGGTCGTCTTCGTGCCGCGAGGCTGCCACCGGGCTGGATCCAAGGCGATTGGATCCGGTCTTCGATTCGGCAGGAGGATCTGGACGAGCTGGTGGAGTCTGGCCGGATCGCCAAGGGAGCGGCAAGGCTGCCGGAGGGGAAGATGGAGCCTCAGCCTTGACTGGGTGAGTTTGTACTACTCCCCACTCACGTCGACCGGGGTTTCTCACTTCCTCCGCACCCCTTCTTCCGAGGGTTCTGAATTTTTTTCAGTGCTCAACTCCACCATTTTTCTCCCAACACCATCACGTATCTGGCCGCGTTCGTGTCGATGTGTGAAAACTTCTTAGGGTGTCACCCGCACTGGGGTCTCTTCAAGCATCTCTTTACCATCCGCTCTCAGTCGGTCAAAAAAGCAAACTCGAGTGATTCAAAAACCCATGTCATCCAGATGTGTGGGGATTTAGGAATCCAAAAAAGGCATAGGAGTTCGTTCCCTGCCATGACTCTCCCCGAATCGGTTAGAGGCTGGCAGTCGACCTGGTTCTATTGCTAGGACGTCGCATCTCCAGGGCACTCAACTGGCCTCCCCCACTTCACATTCGACCGTGTCCAGACCCCTTCTCCACTCAAAGTGACTGCTGCTGAGAACGTGGAGACAAAGATGTTGGTGGAGAAAGTGGTCCAACTCATCAATGAGGGTGTCACCGGCCTGGATCTGCTAGAAGTGTCCCTCAGTAGACGCATCCATCCCCTTCAGGCCCGTGAACATCCTATGTGGTTATACTCCGGACCTGAAGACACCGCTCGGGTCCATCCAGAGGAGGTGCCGCCAAAAACCGTGGCTATGTGGCTGAGAAGTATTACATGCACTCAGGACAACCCGAGAGGATCCAGGCGAGTCATTCCCTTCCGAGACGACAATCCACCCGACAAAGTATGCTCTTTTTTCTGACTGTCTGACTTGTATGCTCCGACTGTATTTGATGTCGACTGACTTTTGTTCGTCTGTTTGCCTTGTAGGTTTTCACTGAGATGTATTCGATGCCCAACAGCGAACAAGCTCTGGTGCAGGACCAGGAAGGAGAGGCCAGTGTAGAGGAAAGCGGTGAATGGGAGTCCTCGAATGAAGAGGAGGAGGAGGAGGAGGAGAGCGAGGAGTCGGACGAGGAGGAGGAAGTCGACTCGCCGCCATGCTCCGAGTATCGATCTAAGCAGCAACATGACCCAGCAGGAGGGCGTGGAAAGAACGTGGCCCGAGGCCCCCACGCTCAGAAGCGTGTTTGGGCGTCGACTCCGAGCCCGCGGAGAAGATCGCCAAGCAGTCCAAGGTTGCTCCTCCCAAGGCTCGGAAGACTTTGCCGCGGATCAAGATGGACATCCCTGTGGCTTCGGGGTGAGTATCGTACTTGTGTTTATGCAGACCGACTGAATTTCCCGTCCTGATTGATTGGATCATGTATCTCTCCAGCCCCACCTCTGCTGCTACCGACATGGACATCGACAAGGCTCCAGGAGACGAGGAGGCCACCTCTCGAGCTGGTAAGTTCGTTCGACCAGGTTTCATTTAGTTGGAGTGGATCGTCAATCGGCTGGCATTCTGATATTTCATCCTTTCTGTAGTTCCACAGGAGGTCATCGTGCTCCCTGATGACGAAGAAGAAGAAGTGCCTCTGTAGGAGAGGAGGAAGAGGAGTGGAGGCTCGAGCAGGAAGAGACTCGAAGTTCAGGTCCCTCAGTCGACGCCGGTGCTTGAGGCGGTGGTCGAACGTTCCGGGGAGCCGGTTCCGACCAACGTCACATTTGCTGACCCGCTGACGACTGCTCGTCCGTCGGGATCGGCCGCTCCGACTCCTGCTACTCCGGTGCAACTCCACGCGTCTGACCCAGTAACTGCTTCGACTGCCTTGCAACCGTCACTCTTTGCTGCCTATTAGACCCCAGACGACTCGCCGATTGCTGCCAAGGAGGCTCTTTGCCAGGTGAACCTTGTCATGGAGCAGGTGAAGGTGATGCACGAGGCTAGTCAGGTGGCTTACAATGCCAGTGCTTCCCTTCATACCAATGTTCAGGTCAGCAAAACTCCGACTGAACTTCTGAATGTTGAGTTATATCCGATCACCCACTGGGGTGTTTCTTTGCATAGAGATTAGGAAATCTTCCACTCCACTCAACTCAAGCCGAGTCTTAGTAAACTGTCTGAACCAGTAGGGGCACGCCGAGTGCACCCACTGGGTGTAGTCCCCGAGACCACGGTCGATTGCTGGCAGTCGACTGAGGTCTTAGAATGTACTCTTTCTTTTTTTGCACTCACACTAGGCAGACCTTGCTGAGTATTGATCTGAGCCAGTGGGGGCACGCTAAGTGCACCCACTGGGTGTAGTCCCCGAGACTATTGTTGAATATTTGATTCAGCAGTAGTCTTAGAGTAACGTATCACTGTCACTTGCTCTTATTCCTGTCGACTGACATATCTCTCTTGCTGACCGCAGAGGTCTTGTGATCTTGGAGCTCGACTTTCTGAGTTGAAGAAGAAGCACATCAGCGTTGAGCTTGACCTTGAACTCGCAAAGAAGAACCTCAAGACCGCTCAACAAGAGATGGCCATCATGGGAGGTAATCATTCGACTGTCTTGTCTGTCTTGTAGCTCGCACTTCCCACTACTTTTTCTTTCAGTCTCTTTGAACCGAGTCACTTCACACAAGCAGATGTGCGTAGTGAAAATTGACAACTTCAGTCTCGTCTGAAGAGTGTTGTTTCTTTGGAGAGGATGAAGGAGGCTTTGGAGCAGAAGGATCTGGATCTGGCAGCTGCTCAGAAGGAAGCACGTGAGAAGACGAAGCTTGCGGACCAGAAGTTAGCTTCAGTCGGCAAATTGGAGGAGGAGAACGCGAAGCTAAAGACTGCCATCTCGGACGCTAATCGAGAAGTCGAGCAGCTGAGGAAGGACAAGGAGAATCTGACCACTGAAGTTGGCGGCCTCAGAACCTGGACAGACAAGCTAGAGTCCTATCTGGAGCAACTCGCCGCGAAACTTGTTCTGAAGCTTGAAGGTATGATCATTCGACTGCAATTAATTTGTTGTCGACTGAAGTTTGTTATCATATTGTTGACTCATCATTTTTCGTGACGGGACAGAAATTTGTCAGGACTTTGAAGCTGAAACTGGGCGGGTCGAGACAGGTCTCGACCCCATCAATTGTCCTATGAAAGATGACGTTGCAATGAACCTGTTGCGGTCAGAGTCACGCTTGGATGGTGCAGTCGCTTATCTGGCTTGACTGAAGGCGGAGATGAGCCGAGTGGACGCTGAGCTCTGGCCTCGGGTGGAACTTTCTCAAGACCTTGAGTATTTGATGACTCGACTTAATCAGATTCCCGACCGAGTGAAAGAGTGGAAGAAGTCCTCTGCTCGTTGTGGTGCTGATGTCGCCTTGTCATTGGTTCGAGTGCACTGCAAGGAGGCTAAAAAACACAAGCGGTCTGCCCTCAAGGTAGCGAATACTAAGAAGCATTCCTTCGAGTCCTTCATGGACACCTTCCTCGAGGCAGCCACTCGTATTGCCGACAGCATCGACCTCGATAGCTTCTCCGATCCTGCCAGTCCTTCTCCCGCCGAGTTATCGAAAAACATTATGCACCACCTTTATTTGCCTCGGAATGCCGAGTGATTTTGTAATCGTTAAAACTTTTTCGGGCCTGATGCTCGAGTACTTTAATCGGTGGTTAGGAATCTTTGGATTTATCTTCGATTGAAATTTGTTCTTCTCTTGGATTGGTTTCTGTTCATTCGACGCAGCTTTTGAAGAAGAATCAGCAGTCGACCAGTTGGGCGAGCCTTGAGTAGCATTGATCAGCTCATCAGCAAGGCACTCAGCAATGGTCTTGACGTTCCTGCCATCAGCAAGGCATCAGCCGTTGGATGGGTCTTTGACAATGCGCACAATCTCGTCCTTCTTCTTGACGGTGTAACCCCCTGGGGGGAAGCCAGTCAACTGGTTGGACGAGCCTTGAGCAGCACTGGTCATCTCATCAGCGAGGCATTCAGCAATGGTCTTGACGTTCCTGAAAGCGTTTCGCCTTGGCAACACGCTCAATCTCGTCCTTCTTCTTGATGGTGCAATTTTGGAGCGGGGGTCATGGTCGACCTGCACTTTGTTAAGCCTTCGAGTGAAAAGATCAGTTTTCACTCAGGAGGGTCACTAAAACTTAGGCGAGTAATGGACTGCAGCTAAGCCCCCGAGTGGGAGGATTACTCACCACTCGGTAGGATTTTTCAAACTTAGGCGAGTACTGGACTGCAGCTAAGCCCCCGAGTGGCAGGATTGCTCACCACTCGGTAGGATTTTTCAAACTTTGGCGAGTACTGGACTACAGCTAAGCCCCCGAGTGGGAGGATTGCTCGCCACTCGGTAGGATTTTTCAAACTTAGGCGAGTACTGGACTGCATCTAATCCCCCAAGTGGGAGGATTGCTCACTACTCTGTAGGATTTTTCAAACTTAGGCAAGTACTGGACTGCAGCTAAGCCCTCGAGTGGGAGGATTGCTCGCCACTCGGTAGGATTTTTCACACTTAGGCGAGTACTGGACTGCAGCTAAGCCCCCGAGTGGAAGGATTGCTCACCACTCGGTAGGATTTTTCAAACTTAGGAGAGTACTAGACTGCAGCTAAGCCCCCGAGTGGGAGGATTGCTCACCACTCGGTAGGATTTTTCAAACTTAGGCGAGTACTGGACTGCAGCTAAGCCCCTGAGTGGGAGGATTGCTCGCCACTCGGTAGGATTTTTTTATTACTTAGGCGAAGTGGATTCGCGGCTAAGCCCCGAGTGAGAGACAGACTCACCACTCGGTAGGATTTTTTGTTTTAACTTAGGCGAAGCGGATTCACAGCTAAGGCACCCACTGGGGGATTTTAGAGCATGTAAAAAAAGGAAAAACAATCATTCGGAAGACTGTAAAATCATTTCTCTTGATAATCAAACTAAAAGGTAGTTCTTATTACATTTCATCAGTCTAAATATTTAAGAGTAAAAGGGGCGGAGAAGTTCCGCGTTCCAAGCGCGTGGCTCATCTTTATTGTGCTCGACGTTGAAGAGACGGTATGCCCCATTGTGGAGCACTTTGGTGACGACGAAAGGGCCTTCCCAAGCAGGAGCGAGCTTGTGTGGTTTCTGCTGGTCCACTCGAAGAAATAGGTCTCCTTCTTGAAATGCCCGACCCCTTACGTTTCTGGCATGGAATCGACGCAAGTCTTGCTGATAGATGGTCAACCGGATCAAGGCCATCTCTCTTTCTTGTTCCAGGAGATCGACTGCATCTTGCCGAGCCTGCTCTGCTTCTTCTTCTGAGAAGAGTTCGACTCGGGGCGCGTTGTGAAGCAAATCACTCGGGAGTACGGCTTCAGCTCCGTAGACTAAGAAGAATGGAGTCCGTCCAGTCGACCGACTAGGAGTTGTCCTCAATCCCCAAAGCACCGATGGGAGTTCATCAACCCAAGCCCCTGCTGCATGCTTGAGGTCACGCATCACGGGGTTTTAGTCCTTTGAGGATCAATCCATTCGCTTGCTCAGCCTGTCCCTTCGACTGAGGATGAGCGACCGACGCGTAGTCGACCCTCGTGCCTTGGGAAGCGCAAAAGGCTCTGAATTCATCAGAGTCGAAGTTCGAGCCGTTATCCATGATGATGCTGTGTGGAACACCATATTTGAATATCAGTTCCCTGATGAAACTCACAGCTGTACTTGCTTCAAGGTTTTTAATGGGCTTGGCTTCGATCCATTTGGTGAACTTGTCGACTGCCACCAGCATGTGAGTAAATCCACTTCTGCCAGTCCTCAGAGGTCCAACCATGTCCAATCCCCAGATAGCAAAAGGCCAGACAAGTGGAATAATAGTTTTCAAAGCTGATGCAGGTTTATGGGACATGTTGGGGTAAAACTGACAACCTTCACACTTTCCACTATCTCTTTTGTGATCTCATTGGCCCGTGGCCAGTAAAATCTGGCTCGATATGCTTTGGACATGATGGTCCGAGAGGACGCATGGTGACCACAGGTTCCCGAGTGAATATCATTGAGGATCATTCGTCCTTCTTCTAGCATGATGCATTTCTGGCCGACCCCAGTTACACTTTCTCTGAACAACTGACCTTTAATCACGGTAAAGGCTTTAGATCGTCGGAAGACCTGTCGAGCCTCTTCTTCATCCTCCGGAAGTTCTTTCCTGAGAATGTATGCAATGTACGGCACTGTCCAGTCGGGGATGATGGCCAAAGCCTCCATGACCAAGTCGACCACGGCCGGGATTTCGACTTCAGTTGGATCTGTGGCGCTCTTGGGCTGTGGTGACTCTTCAGTGAAAGGATCTTCCTGAACTGAAGGTGAATGAATATATTCAAAAAACACATTGCGGGGAATTGCCTCTCTCTTTGAACCTATCTTTGCTAACTCATCTACATCTTGATTTTTCAGTCGGGGTATATGGTGAAGCTCCAACCCTTCAAACCTCTTTTCCAGCTTTCTTACTGCATTGCAATAACCAGTCATGGTCAGGCTCCTGACATCCCATTCCTTCATCACTTGATTAACCACCAAATCCGAGTCGCCGTAGACCATAAGGCGGCGGACGCCGAGTGAAATGGCCATATGCAACCCGTATAGAAGTGCTTCATATTCGGCTTCGTTATTGGAGGAATCAAAATAAATCTGGAGAACATAGTTAAGTTTGTCTCCACAGGGGGATACCAATACTACCCCGGTGCCTGAACCATTCAGCATCTTGGAGCCATCGAAGAACATAGTCCAATGCTCTGAGTGGACTTGAGTCGGCAATTCCTGCTCAATCCACTCGGCAAGGAAATCCGCGATTGCTTGGGACTTGATAGCTTTCTTTAGCTCAAACTTGATATCCAATGGAAGGAGTTCAATCGCCCATTTTGCTACTCGACTAGTTGCATCTCTGTTATTCAGAATCTCAGATAGTGGTGTGTCACTGACGACTGCAATGTTGTGATCATAGAAATAATGTGCAACTTTCTTCATGGTCATGTATATTCCATAGACAAGCTTCTGATAATGTGGATATCGTTGCTTGGATGGAGTCAAAACTTCAGAGAGATAATAAACCGGGCGCTGAACCTTGTAAGATTTTCCTTCCTCTACTCGCTCGACCGTGAGTATTGTACTGACAACTTGTCTAGTGGCTGCAATATAAAGCAGTAAAGGCTCTTTGCTGATTGGCGCAGTGAGCACCAGCTGGGTGGAGAGCAGGGTTTTGAGTTCTGCAAACGTTGCATCAGCTTCTTCAGACCACTCGAACTTGTCATATTTCTTCATCTGTACGTAAAGGGGCAAGGCCTTTTCACCGAGACGAGAAATGAATCGACTCAAAGCGGCCAAACAACCAGTCAACTTCTGAACGTCATGCACTTGCACAGGGCGTTTCATTCGGAGGATGGTATCAACTTTTTCTGGATTGGCATCGATCCCTCGTTCAGAAACGAGAAAAGCGAGTAACTTTCCTCCTGGAACTCCGAACATGCACTTCGACGGATTAAGCTTGATATCGTACCTTCGTAGGTTGACAAAGGTTTCTGCGAGGTCAGTCAGTAGGTCGGAACCTTTGCGAGACTTGACCACAATGTCATCCATGTATGCTTCCACATTCCAACTGATTTGAGTGAGCAGGCACTTCTGAATCATTCTCATGAATGTGGCTCCGGCATTTTTGAGACCGAATGGCATGGTGACATAGCAAAAGCACCCGAATGGGGAGATGAAGGCTGTTTTTATTTCATCGGGACCATACAGTCGGATCTGATGATATCCGGAATATGCATCTAAGAAAGACAAGCGCTCACACCCCGTAGTTGAGTCAAAAATCAGATCGATGCGGGGGAGAGGGAAGTGATCTTTCGGGCAGGCCCGATTGATATGCTTGAAATCAATGCGCATACGAAGTGAGTCGTCCTTCTTGGGGACCATGACAACATTAGCGAGCCACTCGGAGTGGTAGATTTCATGGATGAACTCTACTGCTAGCAGTTGAGCTACTTCCTCGCCAATCGCCTTCGTCTTCTGCACGGCGGACCGCCGAAGGTGCTCTTTGACGGGTTTTACTTTGGGGTCGACACGCAGACGATGCTCAGCCAGTCCCCTGGGTACACCCGGCATGTCAGAAGGTTTCCATGCAAAGATGTCCCAGTTCTCACGCAGGAACTGGATGAGCGCTTCTTCCTATTTGCTGTCGAGTGTCGTTGATATATGAGTCGGAGCGGCGTTGGGATTAGTCGGGTGGATATGAATCGGCTTCATTTCACCAGATGACTGAAACGCAGAATCCGTGGCCGGCGTCTTGGCTCGGAGCAAATCACTCGGATCTGTGTTCTTCTGATACTCTTGAAGTTCAACCGCTGCCATCTGTGCATCAGCAATTTTGGAACCTTTCTGGAAGCATTCCTCCGCTTTCTGCCGATTGCCAGTAACCGTGATCACGCCTTTGGGGCCAGGCATCTTCAGCTTGAGGTACACGTAACATGGTCGAGCCATAAAACGTGCGTAGGCAGGCCTACCCCGAATGGCATGATAGGCACATTGGAAATCCACGACTTCAAATGTCAACTTTTCTTTACGTAATGCTTGGAATCGCCGAAAACCACGTCGAGAGCGATCTGGCCGAGTGATTCGGCTTTCTTTCCAGGGATAACTCCATGGAAACTCCCGGAAAGCCCATCCCCTTCAAAGTTTCAGCATAGAGGATATTCAGACCACTACCACCGTCCATCAGCACTTTAGTCAGTTGAGTGCCTCGAACCACTGGGTCGACCACCAACGCTTGCCTCCCGGGGGTGGCTACACGAGCAGGATGGTCAGACTGGTCGAATGTGATGGCTGTCTGAGACCACTTCAGGTATGTGGTCATTGTCGCCGGAGCGACCATGTTCACTTCTCTATTGATAAATTTCAGCCGACTCTTGCTCTCAACATCAACAAAAATCACGAGGGTGGAATTGACTTTGGGATAACCATCATCTTCCTCTTCATCCTCGTCTTTGTCCGACTCCTTCTCGTTCTCGCTGGATTGCTTCTCTCGGAACTGCTGGATCAGGAGTCGGCATTGTCGAGTGGTATGCTTGGGGTAGATCAGGTTGCCTTCTTCATCTTTCTTTGTGTGGATGTGGCAAGGCAAATCCAACACGTCATTCCCTGCTTGATCCTTCACCTTCTTGGGGGGACAGGGCCCTTTAGGTTTTCCCTTGAATTTTCCTTGAGCTGCTGCTGCAATTTCACCGGGTGCCGCCGGCTTGGCCTTACGCTTCTGCTTCCGATTGGAATTACCTCTACCGGCCTCTTGGCCAACTGGCTTACTCTTCCCGCTACGGAGCCGATCCTCCTCTTCTCCGTTAGCGTACCGGGTGGCTATCTCCATCATCCGAGTCATAGTCATATCACCTGTCCGACCAAACTTCAGGACCAACTCTCGGTATTTGACGCCTTCCTTGAAGGCACACACAGCTTGATGCTCTGATACATTTTCAACGGTGTGATGCAAAGTGGTCCACCTCGGGATGAAATCTCTCAAAGTCTCACTCGGCTTTTGTAAACAATGTTGCAACTCGGTCAAACCTGCTGGTCGCTTGCAAGTGCCCTCAAAAGTTCTAACGAACACTTGGGCCAGCTCTTCCCAACTGTAAATGCGGCCAGGAGCTAATTGATCTAACCACGCTGGGGCCGACCCTTCCAACTTCAGAGGAAGATGCTTCATTGCTACTTCATCATTTCCACCGCCAATCTGCACAGCCACTCGGTAATCCTCGAGCCAAGTTTTAGGCTTGGATTCTCCAGTGAACTTACTGACCCCAGTCGCCAGCCTGAAGTTGGGAGGGATCACCGCCGCCCTGATGGCTCTGCTGAAACACTCTGGACCAGAAACATGCACTCTGTTGCCACTTGGACAATCTCTGCCAGGGTCTTCTCTATGCGCTCTGTTCCGGTCGACTAGGCCTTGAACGAGGATGGATCTCGCATCGAAGCCTGGCTCTCTTGGGTCGACCGGTGCCCTGCGTTCGCCACTGTGACGGCATCTGTCATTGTTCTGCCGAGGCACATACGACGCACTCCTTGGAGGAGGCGTGGGCACTCGACGACGATTGTCACGGTCGAGCGGATGATCATACTATCCACGGCCCTCACGCCTCGGAGGCGATCTTGGGCTGTGGGACGACTGAACCGTATCCGCCACGACGGATCTGCTGTGAATCCTATTCCGCGACTGATACACTGTTGTGTTCTGCTCTCCTGCTGCCCGGAGCAAGGCCCGGATCTGCATCAACCCTCTGCCAGCTTCTGACTGGGAAGGTTGGATCGACTCTGCTATTCAGGCTACAGCTGTGAAGTTTTGAATCAGGGTACGGTATACCTTAGGCGGAGGCGGGAAAAGTTGTCATCGACTGGACTCAGGTACCCGCTCGTCGAGAGCACGCTGCAGTTTTTCCAGTCGAGTGTGGTCAGCCAAGTTAGCCAGGTGTGCCTCCTCCATGGCCCGAGCCTCGGGGGTTTCTCCAACGATGGGCGTGTGGAGTGCATCCACGTTGCGGAGGCGAAGTTCTTCCCTCTACTGCTAAGAAAGGGGTTCGGGATGGTATTCCTCATGGACGCGTGACGGATCGCCGCCACCATCTTCGCCGTCCTCACGACGAAAGCCAGGCGGACCACATGGACCGTCGACCATCAGGATTTCTGCCGCAGGGTCGCTTCTATCGCACTTAGATGCGGTCTTCGCGGAGCCAGTTGACAGATCGAACAGGCCGTGGAGGGTTTCGTCAGGCTCGATCGCCGCGACTTGATGGGTGGCCGAACACCGAGCCACCACGTTTTTCACCCACCGCTGAAGCCACGATCGACCGGATTGCTTGCGGCGACGAACAGCGGGGAGCGAAGACACCATCGGAGCCGACTGATACTGGGTCGACGGCAGTCGGAGGTGGATGCCGCGAACACACGCGCGGAAGTGTGTCGCCCCTCAAACAGGGAGCGCCTCGATGTCCAGGGGAGCTTCTTGAAGCCAAGTGGAGTCGTCAGCGACGAAAACGAGCGCGCCGAGACGGATCTCGCGGCCCTCAGCTAATCCGCTGCCGGAAACCAAGATGATGATGATGATCAGAAAAACTTGCAACTTCACCAACGAGTCGCTAAGACACCTGCCCCACGGTGGAAGCCAACTGTCGTGGTTCTAAGACTGAGAGTAGAAAGGGGGGTTGGTATGGAGAGGCAAGATCTCAGCTATGATGAAGATGTACACACGAGATTTACGAGTTCAGGCCCTTCTCGGAGGAAGTAACAGCCCTACGTCTCGGTGCCCTGAGGCGGTCGATTGGATTATGTGTGTGATGTTTACAGAGGGTGTGAACTCTTGTGCCAGAGGAGGGGGTGGCTTATATAGAGTAAGCCAGGACCCCAGATCGCCTCTGTTATAAGGGACTTAATGTACATAAAGTAGGGGCGTTACTGGTAACGCCAGCCTTAAGTGTTGTTAATGACCTTAAAGACTACGGAGTGAACGCCTGCCTGTTTTAATCCTAAGTGACTCCTGGTCTTCAGTAGGTCGATTGATTCTCTGGACGGTCGAGTGACAATAAGGAGGAGGACATCCGGGTGACCTGACCGTCGAGTGGATTGCACTCGACATCCTTGACTGGGGGTCGCTTGCTGTCTCTTGGACTCCTTATCTTCTAGGGTAGTGACCTTGGGTAAGGCGTGTAGGTCTGGCCTATGACCCTAACCCAGGTCTGTATCCTCATCACCCACAGAAATATTTTCGGATTTAATGGACGCGAAAAATTGTCTTCATGAATAGTGACAACGCATTCTTGTTTGCTTTGCGCAGATGAAAATCACTAAACCAAAATTGTTTTGGAACGCGTTGAAAATTATTTTAGTGGCTACTGGAAATGTTCTGAGCCCGCATAAATATTTTCAGTTCGAACGGACACTAAAAAATGTCATCGTGAATAGTGAAAGTGCTTTTTGCTTGTCTTCTTGGAGAAGCCACCTTGAGGGCCTTTTGGTATTATCCCCTTGGCTTCTTGGAGAATCCACCCTTGGGCTTGGCCTATAAATAGGGGTGGAGGGGGCTGTCTAAAGACACACTCTTTCTCACATACTAGTGCCATTGCATGATCTGGGTCTCTCTCTCCCTCCCAGCGAAATAGTTTCGTAGAGCCGAAATGCTGTGTGGATTCCGGCAGGAACTAGTTTTGGACGGCGAAGCCCTGCTAGATTGATGACACCATATGTGTGCAACTCTATAGAGAGATCGTATTTTCGGTCTTAGTTTGAGAGTGCCTCCTGAAGGGCTGTCCGTGTGACCGTCCGAGTTTCAAAGGTCCTCCCGAAGGGCAGTCCGAGTGACCGTCCGAGTTTCAAAGGTCCTCCCGAAGGGCTGTCCGCGACACCGTCCGGGGGACTGTCCGACCACCTCCCGGATGGCTGTCCGAGGGGCAGATGAGGGTATATATCCTCGCGGTTGGGAGGTTGTAAATCCTAGCTGCGGGGATCTGCAACGCCGATCGTCATCGAATCTACTTCCCACTGCGCTACGAGTTGGTAACGAAAAATATCAAACCTTGTATGCAGTCTCCATAGTGGTCCTAGGCTGGTGCGTAGGTCTGAATATTTTTGTTTTTTGCTGCATTACCCTACAGTGGTATCAGAGCCGTGCTATGCGTAGATGCAAGTTGGTAATAGATGAGTTCTATTACTAAAAACTATTTGTGCGGGTAGCAGATGAAATCTATTACCCAATGTTCTTGTTGCTTCCCTTGAATTTGCATAATCCTGATCTTGACGGCATGATCGAATCTCACAAAGTTCTGGCAATCCGCGATCCTTTCAAGCTGCTCCTGAGTATGCTGATTGACAGATCAACGAAGTGCTAACAGTTCTTTGGGTTCCACCATAGTTAAAGAAAGATGGATGTTTCGCAGATGAAAGGGCAATGCAGATATGATCTGCACGGGGTTCATGCATATGACGAAGTTTTAGTATGGGGTTCGAGATTTTATTATCTCGTGCTTCATACACCCCGCAAAGTTAATCTAGCGACTTGAATTATCATACTTGATGATGGATGTTGGTAGTTTGTTTTGTTACGAAACCTTGGAAGCCACGAAAAACAAGTTTGTGCATGAACCGATTAGAGGCGTCTAACTTGGTTTTTGCAGGAGGGTTTGCATGTGCATGTGATGTGGTATAGCAGTGCTCATAATAATTTGATTATGTATGAGATGACTATATGATGTAAATTGATTAACATGACCTGCGTGTCATGATTCGGCATGATGGCTGGAGCCATATGATTGTCACTTTAATCCTGCGTGTCAACCTTAAGTAATGCACTTATTTTATTAGCTATAGAGATAGCAATATTATCTGGTGCATCGACAAGGTGGTGGCAATCTTCGTGAAGGTGAACACCGACGCGAATGCCGAAGACGAAGGAATGAAATACTTCTTCGTCAGAAAGGGCTATACCATATCATGCTATTATGAATTGCCTAAGATGTTTATCCCTTATGATGCACCCTTCTTGATTGCAAGGTAGTCGCTTTTTATTAGGGTGATCTCTCACTTAAAATACCAAAGTAGTTAGTGTTCACCCAAGTGTAGCACTGTCTGAAATTCGTATCTTTTCAGGGTGCGCCATGTACACATGAGCACGAACGAATTGAGAGGAATGAGGCGGGTGAGGTTAGAGCTTGTAGCAAGATCACTTGGTTGTCTTTGACGTTCAGGAAGGAGAGTCCTGAGCTCGGAACACACCCATCGAAAGATGAACAATAACCACATAGAGATGTGATCGGCAAGTTGGCCTACCGATTGAAATTCACGTCATCAGTGATGAACCCGTCAATGGCATCGAATTGAAATGCAGATCTTGAATCACTCCCAATCAATTATGAGAGATATTGATTTGAGTGGGAGTGCACTGTTGAATTAACATGTTTAATTATCAATGCAATTAATTATGAACATTGTCTAAGTGTTTCTTGCAAAATAGTTGTAGAAAAATGGCTCGCGTTTCCACCTTCCCTGTTAAAATTGAATAGTTGTTAAATATCTGATTAAAACATTATGATTGGTATGTAACATAATGTGAGGGTTGTCCTCAAGAGTACCGAGAAGTACTTTGTCCTATCGCATGCTTTCTGTATACTCCCGCTAAATGCTACGGATGATGAGACTCTCGTCCTTCGATCCAAAAGCTAGAATTTCGTTACGGTCAAGTACAATATGTTTGCTTCCATGAAACCCGAACTTCAAAAGTTTTGGGATAGTTATGTGATATTCATGGAACTGAAAATTAATTTGCAGATACAAACAAAGGATGAAAGATATGAAATATCCAAAGCAATGTTTGTTTGCAAATTATTAGTAAAGTGTTTACTATGCATTACACTGATAAGAGAGGGAACCAGAAGAACGCCTATCATATGATGATATGTGAATAAAACAACAACTTAAAGAGAAAGGAAGTGTCCAAAGGGTGTTAGTATGACTTACACGCCTAGGAAGTCCGGGGCTAACGCCACTCTTAAGTTGGGTGATTCTTGAGAAAAACTAAAAGTTAAAACTGTTAGAAGTATAAAGGCAAAAGGAGTGAAGACTGGAATATCCAACTCATATGTATGAATGTCATACAAGTTATTGATGTATAGAAGGATGGTCAGAAGAAATAGTGCTTGGGAATTATGATTAAACTTGTTAATCACTAATTCTTGGGTATTGTGAGTTGATCACAAAGATACCCGCTCAATTGCAGTCCGTTGCGAATCCATGGAAGAACTACTATTGCCTGAAAGACTAGCCAGGAATGAGGTTTTTATACGTGATGGGATCATAGTAAAAGTTAATATACCTTCCCTCGGTGTATTCCCTATGTATTTATTTCATAATTCATTATAGAGTTTTACACACTCTAGCCCTTTGTGTAAGGTATCTTGCAAGAAGGTTGTTCATAAGAGAACTTTTGATGTTCAGTATTATGAATAAACATAAGGGCCATACTTTCATTATGAATGAGATGTATGTTATGAATAATGATATTAATATATTACCTCTGTGTTTACTTTCATAATTCATTTTAGAGTTTCATACACTCTAGCCCATTGCACAATGTTTATTGCGAAAGGGTTGTTCATAAAAGAACAATTGTTGTTCAGTATTATGAATAACATGAAGGTCCATGCTTCCATCCAAGATGGGATATATGTTATGAATATTGATGGTAAAATGGTACATCCATAACACTGACGCTAAATGTCGCAAGACTATGAGAATACCAGACATGTGTGGCACTGCATTTCGTCACATTGGAGAAACCCGCATGGAAAATTTTCATTATAATGGATTTCTGAAGTCATTTGATTTTGAATCATCTGACATTGCAACTTTCCTATGAAAAGTGAAGTGACTAAATACCATTCACAGGCCATAAGGAACGAGCAACAAACTTATTGGGTAATCATACATTTTGATATGTGTAGTTCAATAAATGTTGTTGCAGGTAGTGGATTTATCTATCTTCAGAAATGAATCCAGTAGATATATGGATATTTGCTTGATGATACGTAAGTCTGGATCTTTTGAAATCATTCAAATGGTTCTCAAAAATGAAGTAGAAGTTATTATAACATGAAAATTATGTTTTTGCAATTTGATTGCAGAAAGGAACATTTGAGTTGCAAGTTTCGCAAATGTCTGATGAGTTGTGAAAAGAGTTTCATAACTTACACCTCCCGGAACACCGCCATGAGTGGAATGTCTGTGAAGATGTAATAAAACCATTATGACATGGTAAGATCAAAGATGACATAAATAAAATTGCCATTATCACTTCTAAAAGTAATGCTTTCGAGATTGCGGCTTTTACACTGAAAAGAGCTCCACCAGGTCTGTTGAAATGATGGCATGGTATGGTACGCCCAACCATGTTATATATTTTCTTAACATTTGAAATATGGGGCTTGTGTAAGAGGTTACAAACCTATTCCAAAACAGACAGGTGCTACTGTGTAAGTTATTTGAAGTCATTAGGTATTCCCCCACCACTATACCGAGGAAAAGGATTTTGCCAGAAAACGGTATGCTTTTAAAGAGAATAGTTCTTGCAAAAGGGTTAGTGGCAGGACAGTGCAACTCGACGAGATAACAATTATCTTCGTCATCAAGTCAGAATAAAGGTACCTTGGAAGTGATTCCAGAGTTTCCTACTGCGATTGATATGGAAGCCTCTAAATGAGATGTATGGACTTCGGTCGAACTTGCAGCTGAACAACGTAGGTGAAGCTCATGCAAACCTCTCAGGTGCACAAATGAGATATTGTTGTTAGACAACAGTATACCTACGATACATAAGGAAGCGTTGATGGGCCCTGACTCCGGAATTGGCTAAATGCCAATATAATCCGAGATAGTTTCCATAAATGATTCAAGATTTAAATCTTGATAAACCCTCCGAAAGACTTGGAGTCAAACAGATTGTAATGGGACTATAAACTGATATGGATAAAAAAATTATCCATTAAGCTCGACTTGTTGCAATAAAAAGTTCAAGGAGTTGACTACAATGAGATTGTCTCACCGTAGCAATGCTTAAATTCGGTTCGGGTTAAACTAGCAATCAATACATATTTCAAACATGAGATATGAAACATGGATGACAAAAGAATTTCCATGAAATGTAAATACAACCTAGGACTTGTATGTGATACAATCCAAGGTATTTTGTCAATCTAGAGTATGCTAGTAAGTATGCAAACTTCAGAGTTCCAGCAATGGACAGAAGAGAGCAAAATGGAGTTGGAATCTTCATTTTTTATGGAATGGTCAAAAGGGATTTGACTTCATCAATGTGTAACGTAGATACTTGTGGTTTCAAGAAAGCAAGTGGGAGCATAATAATATTTCTGAAAACCTTGTGTTCTTGACACATTGTTAATTGGAAATAAATTTCTTGACACGAATTAGGACTTCATTTGAAAATAGTTTTCCAATGAAGCGCTTGGGCTAAACAGCCTTGATATTAGACATAATGATCTATGGAGATAGATTTACCTAATGGGGCTAAGCAAAATTACATATTGACAAGATGCTAAAACAGTTTAGCACTAAGAACAACAAGGAGTGATTCTTGCTGAAGTCACATGGAAAGAATTTTTGCAAGAATCAGTGTCCCAAAACACCGATGAGCAAAATACATGATGGAGATTCCACACACTCATGTGTTTGGATTAATCATGTATTCCATGGTATGTAAAGCAACCAGACATGTCCAATACTCCCAAGCTGTTGCGAGTATAGATACCAAAGTGATCAAAAATACTGACCATGGGACAACAGTGAAAAAACAAGGTCATTGAGTACTAAAGTAGCACCGATGACATGTTTTCTCGCAAGTGGAGATCATGAAGAGTTCGTTGTAAAAGGTTACATCGACACAATCTTCATCATTTCTCCATGCGGTTTTCGAATTAAGTTGAGGGTTTTGTGTAACACACAATATGGTGGCATAGTTAGTTGGAAATTGTTCCAAACAAGTTATTGTGGCGAATTCTATAACAGAGGCGAAGTATGTTGCCGCTTTAGAAGCGAGAAACAAGATGTTGAATCATATAGTTCATTCATGAACTTAGTATGGTTCCAAGAAGGCTTAGTCAATGGTACACTTTCAGATAGTTGCTCCATAGCTTAGTCAGAGGAATCAGGTTTCGACCAATGATTCACATACATACAAAGCCAAGTCCACACAAAATATGAATTTTGTGAAAGCGTGAAATGGCGAGGATATGCAGAGATACACACGGAGTGAAGTTGTCAGATCCGATGGACATCAGGCTATACCACATGCGAAGCATTTTTTACATCGGTATGCCATAGGTGTAAAGTGCGTTAGCATTAACTAGATTATTGACTCTAGTGCAAGTAGGAGTCTGTAGGAGATATGCCCTAGAGGCAATAATAAATGCTATTATTTATCTCCATGTGCATAATTATGTTTCTGTTCCATGCTATAACTGCTATGGTTCTCGAGTCTACAATAACACGAGGCTCATAGGAACACTCATATGCACGTGTGGAATAATAAACGGTAAGAAGTATTCCTAGTCTAGCCTCTAAGACTAGCTCAAGTGTTGCATGATGGTTCTGTTTTCCTGATCATGGGCATGTCTATGCCAGCAACTTTGAGGGCACAATGTTAAGAGAACATTTGTGTTGAATCGACCCGGATTGATGTTATGCTATGAGATTCATTTGTCACAAGTTAATGGTACATAACACAGAGATGGTTAAGGTTTGCATGATTCCTTCGACCATGAGAGTATCGAGTTTATTCATGCTTGCTTCATGAACTTTGGGGTTTGTTAAACATCATCCGTAAATGGGTGGCTATTACGGCTGAGGGAGTCCTGGACTAGGGGGTATCCGGACAGCCGGACTATATACTTTGGCCCGACTGTTGGACTATGAAGATGCAAGATTGAAGACTTCGTCCCATGTCCGGATGGGACTCTCCTTTGCGTGGAAGGAAAGCTTGGTGATTCGGATATGTAGATCTCCTTCTCTGTAACCGACTCTGTGTAACCCTAGCCCCCTCGGATGTCTATATAAAACGGATGGTTTAGTCCGTAGGACGAGAACAATCATAATCATAGGCTAGCTTCTAGGGTTTAGCCTCTACGATCTCGTGGTAGACCAACTCTTGTAATACTCATATCATCAAGATCAATCAAGCAGGAGGTAGGGTATTACCTCCATAGAGAGGGCCCGAACCTGGGTAAACATCATGTCCCCCGGCTCCTCTTACCATTAGCCTTAGACGCACAGTTCGGGACCCCCTACCCGAGATCCGCCGGTTTTGACACCGACATTTGTGCTTTCATTGAGAGTTCCACAATGCCGTCGCCATAAGGTTAGATGGCTGACCTCGTTGTCAAGGACAACATCACCTCCGGAGGTACCCTGGCTGTAGGCCAGACTCTCCGGCTGGGCGGCTTCGTCATGACCGCCCGTTCGGCCTCCACACCGACAATGACTTCTCAGGTCATCAACAATAGCCGCCACGCCAGCTCGGAATTCGCCGAGCAGATGGATCCAATAGAGCTCTCCTCCCTCAATGAGCTCTTGGATTGCATTGCCGTCCTGGGAGTCGCTATGGACTATGATCAGATCGGGCTTAAACCCGACCAAAGGGAGATTAACTCTCCGCCGGTCACCCATCAAATAGCGGTGGTGGAGGAACAACACATCGATTCTTCCTCTATTTTGAGGACGAACTATTTCCGGATTCCCGAGCTCTCTGAGTGGGATACCCGTCTACGGGAGGAGATGGCCCAGGATCCGAACTTAGAATCGGGCAGCGGGCCGGAAAAATTGGGCAACATCCCGGTGTCCGAATTGTCGGGACGGGGAACTCATTTGCCCCTGGGTCTCAAATCGGGTCAGGGTTCGGATTTTAATCTACCCACCCACCTAGATATAGGCGATCTTTCCCACAATAGACAAGAGCCCCAAGAGACAGTACACCACTTCTGGGCCAGATTCCTCCTTGTAATGAGCAAGGTCAAGGACTGTCACGAGGAAGATGCAATCTCATTCTTTTGCAATAATTGCACGGACAAGGGAATTCTCAATGCCATAAGTCGCCGTGACATAGCACACTTTTCCGACTTGGCGACCATAGTACAGAAATACCGTGCAATGGAAAGCGCCATGGAAAACCCAAAAATTCTGGGATCCTTCGGCTCTCAACAAATCCCCCGTCCAAACTAAAAGAGTGCGCTCTCGTAAGCCACCCAATTCAATTACAAAGAAGCCACAGCCCTTCACAGGGCGTGGAACTGTACTGGAGGGATGGCTCAACGGGCCATGCAAAATCCACAGCACACCGGACGCCATACCAACACACAGCCTTAGAGCATGTTGGGTACTTCGGCAAGTGGCCAAGAGCGGCGAGGATCTCCTCATTAACAATGTCGCAGAGCTCCATCCCACGGAGGATAACAATACGGTACTGACAGTCTTCGAGACTTTCGCCTCAAACAACAGGCGCAAGCGAGCGCTCCGCAGCCTCGCCGAAGTCTGTCACGTTGCATCAATAAACCCATGGAACGACACGGCTATAACTTTCAATGCCAGTGATGAGCCTCAATTCCGAACAGTCCGGGTACCAGCCGCGCTAGTCCTTAGTCCAATTGTGGACGGTTTTCGGCTTACGAAAGTGCTCATGGATGGCGGCAGTGGATTAAACCTCATTTACAAGGAAACTCTTAACAAGATGGAAATAGACAAGAGCCGCATTGAGCATAGCAGCACGGCCTTCAGGGGAATCATCTCTAGTCGGGAGGTGCGATGTGCAGGAAAAATCACACTGGACGTGGTATTCGGCACGCCGGAGAATTACAGGTCCGAAGAAATCATATTCGAAGTGGCACCGTTCAGCAGCGGATACCACGCCCTTCTGGGGCAGGATGCATTCACGAGCTTTCAAGCTATACCCCACTACGGGTACATGAAGCTCAAGATGCCCGGGCCCAATGGAATCATCACTCTAGCCAGTGATCCGGACATAGCACTCCGCGCTGAAAACAAAACCGCCGCACTGGCCCTTGAGGCATTATCCGAAGCCCTCGCAGCCGAAGAACTAACCGCACTGCTCTCCACAGTGGACAGGGACGATGTGATACTCGACAAATGACCCAAATCCACCTCCTTTAAACCAGCGGACGAAATAGTCAAATTCCAGGTCCACCCAACGGACCCTACAAAAACAGCGTCAATCAGGACACAACTGAACCCCACAATAGACGCCGCTCTACGAGAGTTCTTGCACGAGAATTGGGACATCTTCGCCTGGCATCCTTCAGACATGCTAGGCATCCCACGCAGGCTGGCCGAGCATAGCCTAAACATACTAAAGCGATACAAGCCGGTCAAGCAGACTCTTCGGCGCTTTTCAGAACCCAAGCGACAAGCCATGGGAGAAGAACTGGCCAAACTACTCGACGCCGGTTCATCAGAGAAATAAAACATCCGGACTGGCTAGCAAACCTAGTGATGGTACCAAAGAAGGATAAATCCTGGCGCCTATGCGTCGACTTCAAAGACCTTAATAAGGCTTGCCCAAAGGATCTCTTCCCTCTACCCCGCATGAATCAAGTAATCGACGCTACCGCAGGACACGACTCGTTGTGTTTCCTCGATGCATACTCCGGATACCATGAAATCAAGATGGCGGAGTCTGACCAGGCCGCAACGGCATTCATAACTCCATACGGCCCATTTTGTTTTAACATGATGCCTTTCGGGCTCAAAAACGCCAGTGCAACCTATCAACGCATGATTCAGACATGCTTGGAAACACAAATCGGCAAAACAGTGGAGGCATACGTAGATGAAGAGGTCATCAAAACCAAATACGTCGAATCCTTAATAGACGACTTGAGGCTTATGTTCGACAATCTTCGAAAATATGACATCAAGCTCAATCCGGAAAAATGCGCCTTCGGCGTACCTGCCGGAAAGCTCCTGGGCTTCATCATCTTCAATAGAGGAATCGAAGCAAATCCGGATAAAATCCGAGCTCTGTCACAGTTGGCTACCCCAACAGACCTCAAGCAAATCCAGAAATTAACTGGATGCGTGGCTGCCTTAAGCCGCTTTATCTCCTGATTAGGAGAAAAGGCATTACCCCTCTATCGCCTTCTTCAACGCACCGACCACTTCGAATGGACGGATGCGGCTACGGCCGGACTGGAAGAAATAAAGGCCCTCTTGGCCAGTAATCCAATCCTGGCCGCACCATGTATTGGTGAACCCATGCTGTTATATATAGCTGCAACACATCAGGTTGTAAGCGCAGTGCTCGTGGTCGAACGAGAGACGGACGGACATAAGTTCTCGCTTCAAAAGCCGGTATACTACGTATCCACTGTCCTCACTCCATGAAAATCACGGTTCCCACATTATCAAAAGATAGCGTACGCGGTCTTCATGGCATCCCGAAAACTACGACACTACTTTCAAGAGTGTTCAATCAAGGTGGCCTCCGAAGTACCACTCAATGACATAATAAATAACCGCGACACCACGGGCCGGATTGCTAAATGGGCTATCGAGCTCCTCCCGTTCGACATTACATACAAACCACGACGAGCCATTAAGTCGCAAGTACTGGCTGACTTCATCACCAAATGGACAGAAGCTGAACTCCCTAAAGAGTATGGCGCGTACTCCAATTGGATCATGCACTTTGATGGCTCTAAGATGCTAGATGGTCTAGGGGGCAGGTGTTGTCCTGACATCCCCCACAGGAGATACAGTCCAATACGTACTTCAGATACTATACACAGATTCCAACAACGCAGCCGAATACGAGGCTCTGTTGCACGGTCTTCGGATGGCGGTCTCCATGGGCATCCAACACCTAGAAGTGCGTGGGGACTCGAAGCTCGCAATATCTCAAATAAATGGAGACTTCGACGCCAAGGACCCAAAAATGGCGGCCTACCACAATGTCGTTCTTAAAATGTCAGCTCGGTTCGAGGGGCTCGAATTCCACCACGTGGTAAGAGAAAACAATCAAGCAGCGGATATCCTTGCCCGCATTGGCGCTAAGCGCGACCCCGTTCCACCCAACATCTTCATGGAAAGGCTGTTCAAGCCATCCCTGGTGTGGGAAAGGGAGACCAGCAATATCAGTACGGATCCAAAGGCAACCCCAGACTCCGAATACTCTGACATAATCGGAGGCTCTGCCACCGAGATAACATCGTCGGCCCACGTGATCATGGCTATAATAGCCCCATGGACGGAACCCTTCTTAGTCTACCTAAATAGGCAAGAACTCCCTGAGGACCAAAATGAGGCACGTTGCATTGTGCGGCGCTCTAAAGCCTACAAGGTCCACGAGGGAGATCTTTATAAGAAAAGCGCAACTGGAGTGCTCCAACGGTGCATCTCCGAAGATGAAGGACGACAGCTTTTGGCAGAAATTCATGCCGGACTTGGCGGCCACCACATCGCAGCTCGGGTCCTTGTAAGCAAGGCCTTACGTACAGGCTTCTACTGGCCGACAGCCCGAGCGAACAAATATGACATTGTCCAACATTGCGTCGGTTGCCAGCTCTTTGCCAATCAAAGCCATATGCCACCTACCGCTCTTTAAACAATCCCCATAACTTGGCCCTTTGCGGTCTGGGGGCTCGATATGGTTGGACCCCTTAAAGGAGGAAGCCATAAGAAAAAATACTTGTTGGTCATGGTAGATAAGTTCACCAAATGGATAGAGGCCAAGCCAGTTAAAACGGCCGAATCCAGACCGGTGATAGACTTTATATCCGAAGTCGTAGACCATTACGGTGTCCCCCACAGCATCATCACCGATAATGGCTCCAACTTTACAGCTGACGAGGTGAAAACTTGGTGCGAAAAGATGGGTATTAAGCTCGATTACGCCTCTATCTATCACCCCCAAACAAACGGTCAAGTCTAACGAGAAAATGGTCTTATTATGAGCGGCATCAAACCCAGACTAGTGCGATCCTTGAAGGAATCAGATTCGCACTGGGTCGAGGAGCTCGACTACGTACTATGGGGGCTGCGGACCACGCCAAATCGCACCACCTGATACACACCATTCTTTATGGTGTACGGCGCAGAGGCGGTGTTGCCCTGCGACATTATTCATGACTTGCCTCGAGTGCGCATGTACGAAGAGAAAGAAGCTGAGTTGGATTGGCAGGACAGTTTAAATGCCTTGGAGGAGGAACGCAACGTCGCGAAGGCCCGTTCCGCATTTTATAAGCAGCAGGCTCGAAGGTATCAAAGCAGAGAAGTACGGGCCAAAACCTACAACATTGGCAAACTCGTTCTGCGCCTACCGGAGAAGAAAAAGGACAAACTCAAGCCCAAGTGGGAGGGTCCGTTCATCATCGACAAAGTTCTCACCGGAGGGGCGTACCACCTGCGTGATGCATGAGACAACCGACTCGAGCCGAACCCATGGAACGCGGCCAGACTCTGAAGATTCTACGCCTAGTGCCGAACTCCGTGTTCGTTCCCCTGTCTTCCTATATCTTTTTTTTATATATACCCTCCTCATTTCTTTCTTCTCTTTTTATATATAGCCTTAAAACGCTTCAAGTGCGCTTCGAACGCACACTCCTGCCACACTATGTGTGTTCAGTATACCTGGGGGCTACTTACACAGAAGCTTAATATAAATTGTCTTCTGGGCTTTATGCCCACCACATATGCGTCATTTCTCCATATGTGCCTTTTTTCACCATTATATGCATCGATATGACTTAAGTTTTGGCCAAGCTGGGTTGCCTGGCTCTTGTGTTTATGCCCTATGTTCCCATTAATTCGGCTAGGGCATAAGGGGAGCACCTCTGCGATTTTTACTGCTGGGGTCAGCCGGATGTGTACCTCATACTGCGTGAAGCCGAAAGCTAGCGTTCTTAAAGGAATATTCGGTCGGTGAACAAAAGATGTCTTTTACTTATTAGAAAAACATGCCCCCAGATGTTTATATCCTGCGTTATTTTTCGCAGTCCGGACATGCACACCCAGGGAAAGGAACCCTTAACGGAACTATTCTCCCTGGAAGATGTTTCTTACTACCCATGTAATATAACATAACTAGTTGGGTACTTGTCTGTTCAAGCACTTATGACCCCTACGCCTGGTTTCCACGCGTACCCCGGTTTTTGCATAACTGAGCGGGTATTCGGATACACTCCGGACTGTCAGGTCCAGAGGTCAAAGCGAAAGGGTCGGCCAAGACAAATGATTTACAATCTGGCTAGGGACAAATGTGTCCTTCAAAGTACAAAGTCACTTAGACTGGCTAAATTCTTCCTCTATACCATCCAACAGGCTGTCTAGCCTACAGTCCTGTTGGGAATACCTAGCGGCTAATGCTACCTGGTCATACACCAGACGAACAGGGATCTCCTTCCCATCTCACCCTACAGGTCCGACCTCGGCCATGTGATTTTGGTAAGCCTTGGTATATCTTGTCTTCACCATGGCCCAGGCTTCCCTCGCGCCTTGTCGGCAGGCTGATATCTTCCATAATCGGAAGCGCTGCCGCGCTCCCATGAGCATCTCCACAAGCTCCCCCATACCTCCTGGCAGGGAGACGGATGTCCATAAGGCTTGGGCAATACCCTGCATCACCTGCCGAAATTGTTCTTGCAATTGTGAGAGTTCCTGCAGGAGATCGCCGGTAGACCCAGGCATCTCCTCGTCGGGACGACCTATTAACATACCTACAGACAGAATTCTGTTAGAAAGCTTCTCCGCCGAACATTATAATGGTTCATTAGAGCATTTACTGAATATGCCGCGCCGAAGCCTCCTGTTCTCCTTTACGGAGTCCGCAAGCTGGGCCCGGACATCCTTTAATTCGACGTCTAGTCGGATGTTCGCGTCCTGGAGAGCATTTTTCTCCTTTATAACCTTGGTAAGCACATGTTCGCTAGCCTTTAGCTGTCGCCGAACATGTTGCTCACCCTCTGGTACGATCTCCGGATTGCCCCCGGGATTGTCTGCAGAGTCTATTGTTAGAACTGCACTCACGCCGAATACTAAAACTGGTACATGCCATGACATTATTTATGTTCAAAGCAAATATTACCAGATGGGGCCTTCGCAGACTCCTCCATTACAGCAAGAGCTGTCCGCAGTTGGGCTTTGCACTCCTCTAGCTCTTTAGACGGCTGGCTATTTTTCCCTGTCAGAACCTATGCACACGATGATCCTTAAATCTGTTGTGCCAACTGTTTCAAGTCTCAGGGGCTAGTGATATACATACTTATCAAATTTTCTTACCTGTATATCCTTTATATACTGGTTCGTGGCCCTGGCGAGGCCACCTTGAGCAGCCCGGATCTACGCGTCCCCTAAGTTGAAGGCATCGAACGCCTCTTCAGAGAAAGTAGGGTCGTGTAGTGCGGCCCGTCGGCGCCTATCATTCATGGCGCTCTCCACTTCAGAGTTTGTAGCGGAGAATCTATCTGCATCCTCTGTTGGAGGATCGTCCGCGTTGACATCCACCCTTGAGTCCGGCCTCGGAGTCCGGCTGGTGGAGGCATGACCGGCAGGCTCTCCGGATATAGTCCGGCGAGCGCTTTTTCTGTCAAAAGACAATGGACATTGTTATACTTTAACAATGATAATTTCGTGGCAGGGTTTTAAACATACCTTTGCAGCGGCGTCTCGGTCCTGACCGCCTTCCTTTTAAGTCTACCCGGCTTCGGTGCCCCTTGTTGGCGAGTCACTGCGAGTTTGTCTTGGCGCCCCGATGGCCTTCCCTGTAAAGCGCAATACATATGCGGTGGGTGAAGGTTAAAGAGGGAATCCTTTTTGGAAGTTGGGACTCTGGCTTTACTTACCTGGGATACAGGGAGTAGGCCTGGATAATCGGCTGTAATGGCCACCATCACACCATCACGGCTTAACTGATAAAATATCTCGTCGACAAGCTCCACAAATGTGTCCGGATCTTCTTTGAGTCCGGGGTCGAGAGCTCGGTTGAGGTCTTCCGGCTGTGGGGATGGGTTGTCGACATCCTTCATAGCCCTTCGCAGTTCCTGCTATGAATTGACGAAGTAAGCATTCGTGCTAAAAATATAGGAAAGAATGGAATAAAAGATAGCGACTCACCCAGCTTGGGGGGTTGTACATGGAGAATCCATCCCGTGGCTTAATACGGATGAACTCCTCCTCTTTTCCTTTGAGTAAATCGGACAGTATCTTCGCCAGAGCGGCGGGAGAGTCCGAGCCTTTACGGCCGCAGCAGGTGGCATCATCTTCCCCATTGAAGTGCCACATGGGTTTTCCCCGATATTGAAGTGGCTGCACTCCCTACAGTATACATATGGACATGACTTCAATTATTGTCAGTCCTGATCTGGCCAGCGTATTTATCCTGCTCATCAGGAATAGGATCTCTCTGTTATCTTCCTCCTGAGGGCTCCTGGGGCGCCAGTTGTAGCGTTTCTTCAGCGGAGCATTTATGAACTCGGGAAGGCCTTTCCGGGTAGGGTCCGGAAGAGGGACATCCTCCATGTAGAACCACTCCGAAGGCCAGTCTTCGGACATCTTCTTCGGGGTACCGGATAGGTATCCGGTCTCGGCGATGCGCCATATTTCGGCTCCGCCCACTTGATATACCGACCCCTCTTGAGTGTGGGGTACCAGGCAGAATAGCCTCTTCCACAGCTCGAAATGGGCATCACCACCCAGAAATAGCTCGCAGAAGGCAACGTAGCCTGCGATATGCAGTATGGAGGCTGGGGTGAAGTTATACAGCTGGAGGCCGTAGAACTCCAAGAGCCCGCGGAGGAAAGGATGGACTGGAAATCCGAGTCCCCTCAACAAATAGGGGACGAAGCATTCCCGCTCTCCCTTGGATGGGTTTGGATAGATCTCCGCTTGCTCCCCGCCATTATAAGTGGCTAGTCAAGCTCGGACGGGGACCATGTACGCAGGCGGAAGAAACCCCTTGGTCTGCACCTCTACTAATCGGCTGTGGGGGATAGAACATTTCTCCCAATCACTTGGCCTAGTGCTACGGGAGCAGGAACCGCGACAACCGGCCATGGTGGTATGGATTTTTCCGGTCGCGCTTGGGATGAACGCTCACTGGTAGGAGATGGTATGATTTGGATCTGAAGATCCCCGTCTCTTTAAATAGACGATTTACTTACATGGTCAGGGTGGCAAATGTAAAAATGCCCCGACTTCTCACATTCGCTCGATGATGTCTATTACACAACCTTCTTCCTGTAGACGTTGTTGGGCCTGCAAGTGCACAGGTTTGTAGGACAGTAGCAAATTTCCCTCAAGTGGATGACCTAAGGTTTATCAATCCGTAGGAGGCGTAGGATGAAGATGGTCCCTCTCAAACAACCCTGCAACCAAATAACAAAGAGTCTCTTGTGTCCCCAACACACCCAATACAATGGTAAATTGTATAGGTGCACTAGTTCGGCGAAGAGATGGTGATACAAGTGCAATATGGATGGTAGATAAAGGTTTTTGTAATCTGAAATAATAAAAACAGCAAGGTAGCGAGCGATAAAAGCGAGCGTAAATGGTATTGCAATGATAGGAAACAAGGACTAGGGTTCATACTTTCACTAGTGCAAGTTCTCTCAACAATAATAACATAGATATATCATATAACAATCCCTCAACATGCAACAAAGAGTCACTCCAAAGCCACTAATAGCGGAGAACAAACGTAGAGATTATGGTAGGGTACGAAACCACCTCAAAGTTATTCTTTCGGATCGGTCTATTCAAGAGTTCGTACTAGAATAACACCTCAAGACACAAATCAACCAAAAACCCTAATGTCACCTAGATACTCCATTGTCACCACAAGTATCCGTGGGCATGATTATACGATATGCATCACACAATCTCAGATTCATCCAACCAACACAAAGTACTTCAAAGAGTGCCCCAAAGTTTCTACCGGAGAGTCAAGAACGTGTGCCAACCCCTATGCATAGGTTCATGGGCGGAACCCACAAGTTGGTCACCAAAACATACATCAAGTGGCACATGATATCCCATTGTCACCACAGATAAGCACGGCAAGACATACATCAAGTGTTCTCATAAAAGACTCAATGCGATATGATAACTTCAAAGGGGAAACTCAATTCATCACAAGAGAGTAAAGGGGGAGAAACATCATAAGATCCAACTACAATAGCAATGCTCGGGATACATCAAGATCGTGCCATAGAGGGAACATGAGAGAGAGAGAGATCAAACACATAGCTACAGGTGCATACCGTTAGCCCCGAGGGTGAACTACTCCCTCCTTGTCATGGAGAGCGCCGGGATGATGAAGATGGCCACCGTTAAAGGATCCCCCCCCCCCCTCCGGCTGGGTGCCGGGAAGGGCTCCCGAGAGGTTTTTGGTGGCTACAGAGGCTTGCGGCGGCGGAACTCCCGATCTATCTTGATATTCGATAGTTTTAGGGTACGTAGGGTTATATAGGCGAAAGAAGTCGGTCGGGGGGGGGGGGGGTGCTCGAGGGCTCCACGAGACAGGGGGGCGCGCCTTGTAGGGGGGGCGCCCTCCTATCTCGTGGCCTCCGCAAGGATCTTTTGACGTGGACTCCAAGTCTCCAGGATCATATTCTTCCAAAAAAACCACGCTGCCAAAGGTTTCATTCGGTTTGGACTCCGTTTGATATTCCTTTTCTTCGAAATACTGAAACAGGCAATAAAACAGCAATATGGGTTGGGCCTCCGCTTAATAGGTTAGTCCCAAAAGTAATATAAAAGTGAATAATAAAGCCCGTAATCATTCAAAACAGATAATAATATAGCATGAATGCTTCATAAATTATAGATACGTTGGAGACGTATCAGCATCCCCAAGCTTAATTCCTACTCGTCCTCGAGTAGGTAAATGATAAAGAAAGAATTTATGAAGTGTGAATGCTAGAAGGTGCACAAGTTTGATCAATGATAATTTCAATCAACCTTTCTAGCATGATAATATGTCATAACAGTAGTTCATCTCATAAAACTTTTCATGATCAAGTAACAAGCTATTCACATGTCAAAGCATAGACCATAAACTTTCTTGAAAACTAGCAAACTTCATTCTTAGTCATCAAACAATTCCAATTCATCTTACTTTCAGGAAGGGTCCATGTCAGAGCTTTGATTTAGCAAACTTCACATACTCAACTATCATATAGTCTTCTACAATTGCTAACACTCACGCAATACTTGTGGTTATGAAGTTTTAATCATACACAGAGAAAGATTGGGGATTATAATGTTGCCTCCAAACGTATTCACCTTTGGGTGATGTCAACAATAATAGTTCATGCTAACGTACATCCAATTGGATATATATATCAGGATCACCCTAACACAAAGTGCTTGCCAAAGGATAAAATGAAAAAGGGGAAACGTGAAGATCACCGTGACTCTTGCATAAAGTAAAAGACATAAAGTAAAAGATAGGCCCTTCACAGAGGGAAGCAGAGGTTGTCATGCGCTTTTAGGGTTCGATACAAAAAATATTAATGCGAAAGAACGTCACTTTATATTGCCCCTTGTATATGGACCTTTATTATGCAATCCATCCCTTTTATTGCTTCCATAACAAGATCGTACAAAGCTTATTTTCTCCGCACTAATAAGTCATGCATATTTAGAGAGCAATTTTTATTGCTTGCACCGATGACAACTTACTTGAAGGATCTTACTCAATCCATAGGTAGGTATGGTGGACTCTCATGGCAAATTTGGGTTTAAGGATATTTGGAAGCACAAGTAGTATCTCTACTTGGTGCTAGGAATTATTTTTTGGCTAGCATGAGGGGGAAAGGCAAGCTCAACATATTTGAATGATCCATGACAATATACTTTAACTGAGATGCGAGAAAACATAACCCATTACGTTGTCTTCCTTGTCCAACATCAACTCTTTAGCATGTCATACTTAATGAGTGCTCACAATCATAAAATATGTCTATGATAATATATTTATATGTGAAATCTCTCTTCCTTCAATATTCTTTCATGAATTGTTCAAATGACTAATACAATGCTTGCTAACCGCCAATAAGTTTACAACCTCTACTTCTTAGATGTGAAGTAATTACTCCCCATGGGATAAGCAAATGAAACATATATAATTTCAGATTTATTACATTCAACTCATTCAACCATTTACTCATCGAATATAAGTGAAGCACATGAGTAAATGACAAACTACTCCAAAAAGATATAAGTGAAGATCAATGAGTAGCTAAATAATTATGCAACTATGTAAAGACTCTCTCTCTCAACTAAGAATTTCAGATCTTGGTATTGTATTCAAACAGCAAGCAAAGAAAAATAAAATGACATTTCAAGGATAGCACAACTCATGTGAAGAAGCAATAACTTAGGCTCAACCGATACTAACTGATAGTTGTTGAAGAAGAAAGGTGGGATGCCTACCGGGGCATCCCCAAGCTTAGATGCTTGAGACTTCTTGAAATATTATCTTGGGGTGCCTTGGGCATCCCCAAGATTGAACTTTTGTGTCTCCTTAATTCCTCTCATATCATGGTTTCTCTTTTTATCAAAAGCTTCATCCACAACAAACTCAACAAGAACTCGTGAGATAGGTTAGTATAAACCAATGCAAAACCTTATCATTTTCTACTATAAAAAATTACTAAATTTATTATTAAACATTGCATACTAAATTCCTCTGCATATTTAACACTCCTATCCTCAGATAGAATCATTAAAGAAGCAAACATATGCAAACAATGCAACCATAACAGCAATCTGCCAAAACAGTACAGTCTATAAAGAATGCAAGAGTATCAATACTTCCCTAACTTCAAAAATTATGAACTAAAATACCCACTGTAATAAATTTATTAGAGCTTAATATGCAAAAAGCTTCAGCGTTATACCATTCGCTTACTTTTCTAGGGAATTTTTGCAACAACGGTAAACTTTCTGTTTTCAAACAGCAACATGTATACTAGCAAAATAAGCATGGTAAAGGATATCCTTGACTTTTTTATTGAAATTAAATATGCAAAACATTATTCTAACTAACAGCAAGCAAACACTAACAAAATAAAATGACGCTCCAAGCAAAACACATATCATGTGGTGAATAAAAATATAGCTCCAAGTAACGTTACCCATGGATGAAGACGAAAGAGGGGATGCCATCCGGGGCATCCCCAAGCTTAGGCTCTTGGTTGTCCTTGAATATTACCTTGGGGTGCCTTGGGCATCCCCAAGCTTAGGCTCTTGCCACTCCTTATTCCATGGTCCATCAACTCTTTACCCAAAACTTGAAAACTTCAACCACACAAAACTCAAAACAAAACTCGTAAGCCCCGTTAGTATAAGAAAATAAAACCACCACTTAGGTACTGTAATGAGCTCATTCTAAATTCATATTGGACTAATATCTACTGTATTCCAACTTCTCTATGGTTCATACCACTTAATACTACCCATAGATGCATCAAAATAAGCAAACAACACATAGAAAACAGAATCTGTCAAAAACAGAACAGTCTGTAGTAATCTGTATCAAACGTATACTTCTGGAACTCAAAAATTTCTGAAATAAATTGCTGGACCTGAGGAATTTGTCTATTAATCATCTGCAAAAATAATCAACCTAAAAGCACTCTCCATAAAAAATGGCAGCTATTTTCGTGAGCGCAAAATTTTCTGTTTTTTACAGCAAGATCACATAAACTTCACCCAAGTCTTCACAAAGGTTCTACTTGGCACTTTATTGAAACGAAAGCTATAAAACATGATTACTACAGTAGCATAATCATGTGGACACACAAAAACATTAAGGGTAAATATTGGGTTGTCTTCCAACATGCGCTTTTCTTTAATGCCTTTTAGCTAGACATGATGATGACAACGATGCTCACATAAAAGATAAAGATTGAAACATAATGGGAGCATCATGAAGCATATGACTAGCACATTTAAGTCTAACCCACTTCCTATGCATATGTATTTTGTGAGCAAACAACTTATGGGAACAATAATCAACTAGCATAGGAAGGTAAAACAAGCATAGCTTCAAGATTTTCAACACATAGAGAGGAAACTTGACATTATTGCAATTCCTACAAGCATATGTTCCTCTCTCATAATAATTTTCAGTAGCATCATGAATGAATTCAACAATATAACCAGCACCTAAAGCATTCTTTTCATGATCTGCAAGCATAGAAAATTTACTACCCTCCACATAAGCAAAATTCTTCTCATGAATAGTAGTGGGAGCAAACTCAACAAAATAATTATCATGTGAGGCATAATCCAATTGAAAACTAAAATCATGATGACAAGTTTCATGGTTATCATTATTCTTAATATCATACAAGTCATCACAATAATCATCATAGATAGGAACTTTGTTCTCATAATCAATTGGAACCTCTTCCGAAATAGTGGAATCATCACTAAATAAAGTTGACACTCTTCCAAATCCACTTTCATGTTCATCACAATAAGATTCAACATCCTCCAAAATACTGGGATCACTACTTCCTAAAGTCGACACTCTCCCAAACCCACTTTCATCAATATAATCATCATAAGTAGGAGGCATTCTATCATCAAAATAAATTTGCTCATCAAAACTTGGGGGACAAAAAATATCATCTTCATCAAACATAGCTTCCCCAAGCTTGTGGCTTTGCATATCATTAGCATCATAGATATTCAAGGAATTCATACTAATAACATTGCAATCATGCCCATCATTCAAAGATCTAGTATCAAACGTTCTATAGTTTTCTTCTTCTAGCACTTGAGCACAATTTTCCTTTTCATCATACTCACGAAATATATTAAAAAGATGAAGCGTATGAGATAAACTTAACTCCATTTTTTTTGGTAGTTTTCTTTTATAAACTAAACTAGTGATAAAACAAGAAACAAAAAGATTCGATTGCAAGATCTAAAGATATACCTTCAAGCGCTAACCTCCCCGGCAACAGCGCCAGAAAAGAGCTTGATGTCTACTACACAACCTTCTTCTTGTAGACGTTGTTGGGCCTGCAAGTGCACAGGTTTGTAGGACAGTAGCAAATTTCCCTCAAGTGGATGACCTAAGGTTTATCAATCCGTAGGAGGAGTAGGATGAAGATGGTCTCTCTCAAACAACCCTGCAACCAAATAACAAAGAGTCTCTTGTGTCCCCAACACACCCAATACAATGGTAAATTGTATAGGTGCACTAGTTCGGCGAAGAGATGGTGATACAAGTGCAATATGGATGGTAGATAAAGGTTTTTGTAATCTGAAATAATAAAAACATCAAGGTAGCGAGCGATAAAAGTGAGCGTAAACGGTATTGCAATGATAGGAAACAAGGCCTAGGGTTCATACTTTCACTAGTGCAAGTTCTCTCAACAATAATAACATAGATAGATCATATAACAATCCCTGAACATGCAACAAAGAGTCACTCCAAAGCCACTAATAACGAAGAACAAACGTAGAGATTATGGTAGGGTACGAAACCACCTCAAAGTTATTCTTTCAGATCGATCTATTCAAGAGTCCATACTAGAATAACACCTTAAGACACAAATCAACCAAAAACCCTAATGTCACCTAGATACTCCATTGTCACCTCAAGTATCCGTGGGCATGATTATACGATATGCATCACACAATCTCAGATTCAATCAACCAACACAAAGTACTTCAAAGAGTGCCCCAAATTTTCTACCGGAGAGTCAAGAACGTGTGCCAACCCCTATGCCTAGGTTCATGGGTGGAACCCGCAAGTTGATCACCAAAACATACATCAAGTGGCACATGATATCCCATTGTCACCACAGATAAGCACGGCAAGACATACATCAAGTGTTCTCATAAAAGACTCAATCCGGTAAGATAACTTCAAAGGGGAAACTCAGTTCATCACAAGAGAGTAGAGGGGGAGTGTCGGTGTCAAAACCGGCGGATCTCGGGTAGGGGGTCCCGAACTGTGCGTCTAGGCGGATGGTAACAGGAGACAAGGGACATGATGTTTTTACCCAGGTTCGGGCACTCTCGATGGAGGTAAAACCCTACTCCTGCTTGATTAATATTGATGATATGGGTAGTACAAGTGTAGATCTACCACGAGATCAGAGAGGCTAAACCCTAGAAGCTGGCCTATGGTATGATTATTGTTCGTCCTACGGACTAAAACCCTCCAGTTTATATAAACACCGGAGAGGGCTAGGGTTACACAGAGTCGGTTACAATGGGAGGAGATCTACATATCCGTATCGCCAAGCTTGCCTTCCACGCCAAGGAAAGTCCCATCCGGACACGGGACGAAGTCTTCAATCTTGTATCTTCATAGTCCAGGAGTCCGGCCAAAGGTTATAGTCCGGTCATCCAGACACCCCCTAATCCGGGATTCCCTCAGTAGCCCCTGAACCAGGCTTCAATGATGACTAGTCCGGCGCGCAGATTGTCTTCGGCATTGCAAGGCGGGTTCCTCCTCCGAATACTTCATAGAAGATTTTGAACACAAGGATAATGTCCGGCTCTGCAAAATAAGTTCCACATACAACCGTAGAGAGAATAATATTTGTACAAATCTAATCTGCTGACGTATTCCGCAGCGTGACATCACGCCACGGCCAAGCCTTTATTGAATCATTTCTTGTCCCACCTCGGTAGCGTTTAGCGAGGTGGTTTCCTTAACACGTCTGTCAAGCAGAGATCATGTCCCCTTATTCCGGGATTCTCATCAATACGGGCGTGGGTAACCCAACCGTGCCATTAATCACGGCGCTTGGGAGATAAGCGAGTTTTACCAGGCTGGTGGGGGCACATAGTTTCGTCCGCCCATATAAGGGGATAAGGATCCACCTTTTTCATCTACGCCTTCTTCCTCCTTCGCTTATCCATTTCTGCGCACTCGAACTCCAGCGCCCAAGTCCGCACTTCCCACCTCAACCTTCTCCAGCCATATCCGGAGTGGGAGGCAGGTGGATGGCCTCCTCTGTCATGGAGGGGCACATCAAAAAGGTGAGGAAAGCCGGATACTTGTCCAACGACATTGCGCACCGGCTCCCAGATGAGGGTCAGCTCATCCCCACCCCCAGGCCCCATGAGAGGGTGGTGTTCCTCCCCCATTTCCTCCAGGGACTGGGCTTCCCACTCCACCCATTTGCCCGAGGGCTCATGTTCTACTACGGCCTGGATTTCCACGATCTGGGCCCGAACTTCATCCTCAACATCTCGGCGTTTATCGTCGTGTGCGAGGCCTTCCTCCGCATCAAGCCCCACTTTGGCTTATGGCTGAAGACCTTCAATGTCAAGCCGAAGGTAGTGGGCGGCCAGCAAGCGGAGTGCGGAGGAGCCATGGTGGGCAAGATGCCCAACGTCATATGGCTCGAGGGGTCCTTTGTGGAAACCATCAAAGGGTGGCAATCGGGGTGGTTCTACATCACTGAGCCGCGTGACCCTGAATGGGCAGCAGCCCCCGAGTTCCAATCTGGCATCCCCACACGGCTCACCTCCTGAAAGAGAAGGGCCTGTCGTGGGGTAATTCGGGAGAGCTGACCGGACTCCAAACCTGCGTCCAAAACCTGGTGGACAAGAAGGTTAAACTTGTCAACGTAGCCCTGGACATGCTCCTCCGCCGGATCCTCCCGTGTCAACGACAGGCTTTTAACTTGTGGGAGTTCGACCCGGCCCAGCACCAAACTTTGTCCAGGCTCTTTGACACAACGCACGAGGATGCCTGGAAGGTGCTATTCAAGGGCGCCGAGGTTCCCCCTCCCATTACCGAGGATCGCAGACTCTGCGCGAAGCGCCAAGCCAGCGTAGTAAGCTTGTTTTACCCTTTATAGGATACTTGTTTTTCATAGTTTGACTCTATGTGGGATCTAAGCTCCCGTTCCTTTGACAGGACTGGCAGAAGAAGTCCGGACAGATCGACTGTCCGGCTCCTTTGCCCGAAGGCCCAGCAGATGCCCGCTTGGCGAAGCTACTGGTCCCGGCACCTTACGTGGTGCCGGAAAAGAAGGCCAAGAAGAAGGCCACGGGAACTCGAAAGAGTTCCCGGCGCCTGGTGGTGTCGGATTCATCGTCCAATGACTCCGAAGCGCACTCCTCCCACGAAGACGAGGAGGAGGAAGAAGAGGCCTCTCCCCCTCCAACGGGGGGAGGAAATAAAAGGAAGGCCGCCCAACTAGGGGGGCCGGAGGGTCCAAGAAGGGAAAGACCCTTCCTCCGGACTACTCCACCAACGCCAACGACGGCGAAGAGGAGTGGCCATCCACGGCCAAGCCCCTGGCAAAATCGTAAGTATCCGGATACCAGAATAACTCATGGCGTTCCTTTATTGCACAGTATCTTCTGACGCCGAATATAATCATGCCGTCCGCCCAAGGCCCGGCTCGTCGCTTCGTCGAGCAGCTCCCTGGATTAGTCGGATGTGAATAGTCTTTCACTCCCGACTGCTACCTCCCCTCGCCCTACGGACAATGCCGAGGTGGAGCCCCAAAAGGGGCCAAGCCAGGGGGAGGTGGTCCTGGAGGCGCCGCAAGGCAACCTCCCGGACTCCAGACGCAAAGGGGATGAAACCCCAAAGGGCTCTATGTCCGGCCCTGGGCTGGACACCGCACCGGAACCTTCAGTGGTTCCGGAGTCCAGCAGGCGGCCCCCTAGTAAGAAGGTCAAGCCTACGACGCCGGTGACCTCCGTCCAACCGGAGGCACCGGATAATTTGCTGGAGGTGCTTAACGGCTCCTCCATCGACGAGGAGCACCGCACTATTATGAGTGCGGTGATCCAGAAGGTTCAGTCCACCAAGAGCGGGCTGACGGAAGCCTGTGCCAGCCTTCTAACAGGCTTTGAGGTATGTATTTAAGACATGTAAAAATATTACCGCATAGACAGTAGCCCCTGATGCTCAGTTTGGTGTTCGGAAAGAAAAGCCGGACTGAGGATCTAAAAAGATATACGCAGGAGTCTAACATAAGTATGTCAATATGGGAATGCAGGCTGCGCTGCTGACCTCTGCCAGACCTTCACTGGAGGTCGATGCATTGAAGCGAGCCTCGAGCGGTCCGAGAACGAGCTCGGCCTTGCCAAGAAGCAGCTCGAGGACAAGGAAGGTAAGTAGTACCTTATGTAAGTATATAAAAAGATCTGGTTGCAAATAATGACAGGACCAACGTGAGTATTACATGGGCCACAACCGAGGTGGCGACCCTGAAGGAAGCGCTATCCAAGGCCGAAGACAATGCGGCCATGGAGCGCACCGAGCGAGAAAAGCAGGAGGCGCGGGTGGCGGAGGTGCGCCAAGAGCTCCACGCTCTTGTGAAAAAACACGAGTGTTTGGAGCTTGACTCAAAGACTCGAGAGTCTGAGCTTGCCTCGGCCCCTGAGAGCACCAAATCTGCCAAGGCTGAAGCCCAAAAAGCCCTCCAGGAAATTGAGGCGATGAAGAAGATAGCGGTGGGTAAGGCATTCTTTATGCAAAGCAAGCACGTGAAAGTGAATTACTTGTTACTTACCCGAGTCCGGAGCTGTCCAGGAGCATTCGCAGATCTGCCCCGCAGTGTGTCCGATGATGCCGCATTCTACCGAGCCGAGGAAGGGAGCTCGACGAAGAAGGTGTTCTGGTCCCAGTATGTTGAGGCCGGACACCCGGTGCCCTTGAGCGACCAGCTGAAGCAGCTGGTCAAGCTCCATAAGGTAGCCGAACAGGCCATGAAGGGCCTTATAGGCCGGCTATGGCCTGGGGAGGTCATGCCTGGGAGCTACTTTGGGCTGGTGAGGCGGCTGGTGGATGCCTATCCATGGCTTGAAATCATCAAGCGCTCTGTATGCACCGAAGGCGCCCGTAGGGCCCTTGCCCTTGTTAAAGTACACTGGGGCAAGATGGATGCTGAGAAGCTGGTGACAGATGGGCCACCGGAGGGGAAGGAGCATCGCAAGGCCGAGTTGTATTATGAGGGCGTCCTGAAGGGTGCCTGCCTTGTGGTGAATGAGTGTTCCAAGGATGTAATTTTTGAGTAAACTCGCTCGTGTTATCCTGTGCGCTGAAAACTTGTTCATATGCGCTAAGCAACGCTTTTTGAATTTAAAATATTACCTTATGTGCGGCCGTTTATTAAATCTGAGAGATGGCGAGTCGTCGGCTTCTACCCCCATGCTACGAGTGCTGGGGTGTTTAGGATAAACCTGAGCGCTCTTGTTCCCATTCTTGGGTCCTTCGAGGGAGGCGCTCAGCACAACGAACAAGGCAATCGGACTATAATGCTTTATCACTCTCACTTAGCCATAGAATTCTATAATTTTAAATTTTGGTGAAGCCCCTAGTATTCGGAAGACCGAGTTCGGGGCGCTATCCACACCTAGGCCGGACAAAGCCAGCTCCTCGCTCTAAGCGGCATAAGTCTTTAGGGACTCGAAACCTCTCGAACAGCGACCGGCTCTCGCCCTATCATGACGGTCAGTTTTAGCTTTCTCTACTGAGGTGCTTAACCCAGCTCAACTGGGGCACAATCGCAGTAGTTCTCCCCAGCTACCTTAGCGATATAGCGGAACGTAAGGTACCAAAACATAGGGCCGGGCAAACCCAACTGTTGACCCAAGACATGATTGAGCCGATGCATATAATGCTATAAGTTCGGGTGCCTTTTCGTGAGAGTGTTCGGACTTCTCACACCATATTCTGGGGTACTTAAGCCCCTGGTGTATTGGCCGTACCAAAGTGTACGGTTGCATAATGTCATAACTGGACATATTTACATAAAAAATGAATGCAATAATAGACAAGAGCTATGTATTGTTTATTAAAAGGCTGCTGCGAAAGAAGAACGATACAAATAGTGCGATAAGCAAGAGATGGGATTATTTGACATGTCCCCCTCTAGTGGCAAGCTGCGAGACTTTATGTAAGACAGGTATTTAGCTCGTTATAGAGACCACCTGGAAATTCGACGTAGCTTGCTGCCTCCCTGGCTGTTGCATCGTGTGTTCGGCGATTGTACTGCCGGACAGGCCTTCCGGAGAGTGGAGTCCTGAAAGTAAGAAAAGAGAAATGACAAAATCGGGAGCCCCTAGTGCGGTTGAGCTGCATTTTGGGCGTGCCGTGGTTGTGCCCCTCCCCTTATGCCCATGGTATTTCCATAGCGTAATTATGTACGCGTGGTACTGGTTTCGCAATTTCGCGAGGGATGGGGTTGGGGCCGCACTGCTACGCTTGCTTGGAATGTGCCAGGCGGTCTTGTTGTAGGTTACTCCGGGCGCGCTTGACGGTGTCCGGACGTTTAATAGCCGGACTGGAGAATTGCCTTGAGAGGCTACTTTGTACTTCCGCCGCGAGGGCTGCCGTATGCTCCTCTGTTCGGAGAGAGCGTTCGGTGTTTCCATTAACCGTAATGACTCCTCGAGGGCCTGGCATCTTGAGCTTGAGGTATGCGTAGTGCGGCACCGCATTGAACTTTACCAAATGCGGTTCGTCCGGCAGGCGTGATAGCCATTGCGGAACGGGACTATGTTGAAGATTAACTACTCGCCGGAAATTATCCGGGATCCAAGACCACTTGAGTGTGGCGAGCCTGCACAGTTGGCCTCTACACTGGTATGGCGCCTTTAAAGGTCGTCTTTGTGGGTTTAATCGTTGAGGGATCTATGCCCATTTTTCGCACTGTATCCTGATAAAGCAGGTTCAGGCTGCTGCCGCCGTCCATAAGGACTCTAGTGAGGTGAAATCCGTCAATGATTGGGTCTAGAACCAATGCGGCGAATCCGCTGTGGCGGATGCTAGTGGGGTGGTCCCTTCGATCAAAAGTGGTCGGGCAAGAGGACCACGGGTTGAACGTTGGGGCGACTGGCTCCAACACATATACGTCCCTGAGTGCACGCTTCCGCTCTCTTTTGGGGATGTGGGTTGCGTATATCATGTTCACCGTCCGCACTTGTTGGGGAAAGCCCTTCTGTCCCCTATTGTTCGGCGGCCGGGGCTCCTCCTCGTCATCGCTGTGCAGCCCATTGTCTCTGTTTTCGGCACTTAACTTGCCTGCCTGCTTGAACACCCTACAATCCCTGTTGGTGTGATTGGCTGGTTTTTCGGGGGTGCCGTGTATCTGGCACGAGCGATCGAGTATTCTGTCCAAACTGTACGGGCCCGGAGTATTTCTTATGAATGGCTTTTTCCGCTGACCGGGTTTAGAGCCTCTGAATCCGGCATTAACTGCCGTATCCTCAGCATTGTCGCTATTAATGCCGCGCTTGTGCTTGTTGCGACGCGACCTGCCATTGTTGTCCTTGGTATCCGAATTACCAGGGCTCTTGGTCATGTTATTACTACGAGCTAGCCAGTTGTCTTCTCTCGCGCAAAAGCGGGTCATGAGTGTTGTGAGGGCTGCCATGGATTTCGGCTTTTCCTTTCCTAGGTGCCGAGCAAGCCATTCGTCACAGATGTTATGTTTGAAGGTTGCGAGGGCCTCTGCGTCCGGACAGTCGACTATTTGATTTTTCTTGGTTAGGAACTGTGTCCAGAATTGTCTAGCCGATTCCTCTGGCTGCTGAATTATGTGGCTTAGGTCATCGGCGTCTGGTGGTCGCTCATAGTTGCCCTGGAAATTGTCGAGGAATGCGGCTTCCAGGTCCTCCCAGCAACCAATCGACTCTGCTGGCAAGCTGTTAAGCCAATGTCGAGCTGGTCCTTTAAGCTTGAGTGGGAGGTATTTGATAGCGTGTAGATCATCACCGCGGGCCATGTGGATATGAAGGAGATAATCCTTGATCCATACCGTAGGATCTGTTGTGCCATCGTATGATTTGATGTTTACGGGTTTAAAACCCTCGGGGATTTGATGATCCATTACTTCATCTGTGAAACATAGTGGGTGTGTGGCGCCTCTGTACTGGGCTATATCATGACGTAGCTCAAATGAGCTTTGTCTGCTATGTTCGGCCTGGCCGTATTTGCCATATCCGGCATGACGGTTATCGTCACGTGTCGTGCGGCGCCCACGTGATCTGTAGATCAATCTTGTTTGCCTTGCCTTGTCCTCCAATATGTCTCGCAGGTCTGGCGCATTTCCCCGTGCCTTGGTATTTTTTAGCGACGCCGGGGTGCGGCTTGAGTGGATGACCGAGAGGTCTCTCTATCGCGGCCACGAGGTGGCCGATCGGCCGCGTCGTGCGCTGGTGATGTAGGTTTAGGTGCTTCCTCCTCTAATCGGGGTAGCAGCATGCGCTTTGGGTAGCTTTTGGAGGGGCGTTCGAGTTCGTACTCTTCGGTTGCAAGGACTTCAGTCCATCTGTCTGCTAGCAAGTCTTGGTCAGCTCTAAGCTGCTGCTATTTTTTCTTGAGGCTGCTCGCCGTGGCCATAAGCCTGCGTTTGAAACACTCTTGTTTGACGGGATCCTCAGGCATGACAAATTCGTCGTCGTCGAGGCTTGCCTCGTCTTCAGAGGGAGGCATGTAATTATCGTCCTCTACCTCTCTGTCTGTCGCTCTCTCATGAGGGCTGGCTTCTCCATCCTCCTGTGTTGAATCCTGCTGGAGGGGGTTGTCTTCGGCACTGTCCGGGGTCTTATTATCTCCCGTGCCGGAATCGCCGTTTTTGCTTTGGCGGGATTTAGAGCGGCACCGCTGACGCCGGCGCTTAGGCTGCTTCTTGGAGGGGTCATCCTCCGTTGTTCCATCGCCATTCCCTTCTTTTGGGGTGTCCACCATGTATATGTCGTATGACGAGGTGGCCTTCCAGTGCCCTATAGGCGCTGGTTCTTGGTCGTCTCCTGCATTGGCGTCCATACCGTCGATGTCTTCGGAGTCGAAGTCGAGCATGTCGGTTAAATCATCGACAGTGGCTATGAAGTGGGTGGTGGGTGGGCTTTGAATTTCTTCGTCGTCCGCATCCCAACCTTGCTGACCATAGTCCGGCCATGGCTCTCCTGATAAAGAGAGAGACTTTAGTGAATTCAGAATGTTGGCGAAGGGCGAGTGCTGAAAGATGTCCGCGGCGGCGAACTCCATGATCGACGCCCAATCGGGTTCGATCAGCAGGGGCGCGGAAGGTTCGGAGTCCGGAGAGGAGTCCGGCACCTTGGAGTCACGAGCTTCGCAAAGGACAAGGCTGGTGTTCGGCTCGATCGTCGTAGAGATTGCAGCCCCCGAGGCGGTGTCCAGCCACCCGTCCTTGATTGGCACAGTCGGCTCCGAGCTAAGGGTCGGAGCGGACACTGGGGCGGCCTCCTGGGCACTGTTCGGCGGCAGAGCTAGATCATGCCCGTCGTGACAGTACGGCGCCCTCGGCCGTGGCTCGAACCCGTCGAAGATCAAGTCTCCGCAAATGTCAGCCGTGTAGTTCGAACTTCCAAATCTGACCTGATGACCAGGGGCGTAGCTTTCGATCTGCTCCAGATGGCCAAGCGAATTGGCCCGCAGTGCAAAGCCGCCGAATACGAAGATCTGTCTAGGGAGAAAAGTCTCACCCTGGGACGCATCGTTGTTGATGATCGGAGGAGCCATCGGGCCTAAAGATGATGACACAGAGGAACTCTCAATGAAAGCACCAATGTCGGTGTCAAAACCGGCGGATCTCGGGTAGGGGGTCCCAAACTGGGCGTCTAGGCGGATGGTGACAGGAGACAAGGGACACGATGTTTTTACCCAGGTTCAGGCCCACTCGATGGAGGTAAAATGTAACACCCCGGATGTAACTTTCCATATTTGTAACTCCAACTCTTGCCATTTTCAGCATTGTGATATGATATTCCCTCCGTGGTTGGGTTTTTCTTCTTTTTGCATTTTGTCCATGTCATGCATTTCATATCATGTCATCATGTGCATCGCATTTGCATACGTGTTCGTCTCATGATTCCGAGCATTTTTCCCGTTGTCCGTTTTGCAATCCGGCACTCCTATGTTCCCCGGCGTCCCCTTTTACGTTTTTCCGTGTGCGGGTACTAAACTTTCTCGAAATGGTCCGAGGTTTGTCAAGTGGCCTTGGTACACCACCGGTAGACCACCTGTCAAGTTTCGGGTCATTTGGAGCTCGTTTGGTACTCCAGCGGTTAACCGCACCCTCGCGAAGGCTTCTTTTAAGTTGCAGCCCAACACCCCTCCAAAATAGTCCAATAACCCATCTAAGTCACTTCCATGCTCTCCGTCGTTCGATCACGATCGTGTGGGCAAAAACCGCACCTCATTTGGAGCTTCCTAGCTCCTTCTACCTATAAATATGCACCCCCATTCCAAATTCGCAGATCCTCTCCCCCCTAACCCTAGCAAATCCCAGTCCGCCGCACGGACGTGTCCGAGCAGGCGGACAACGTCCGCCGCCCCAGCCACTCGGCGCCTGCCCGTGGGCACTCGAGCCCCAAATCGCCGCCCCAGCGCCCGCCCGCCGGGGCCCGGGGCCTCTCCGGCCCGGTCGCGCCGCCGCCCTCGGCCCGCGCCCAGCATCACAGCCACCGCCGCCGGCTGCTGCCCGCCGCCCGCGCCGCTTGGGCCGCCGGACCTCGCCGCTGGTCCTCGCCGGCGGCCCGTCGCTTCACCGCCCACGCCGTCGCCGCCTCCATGGCCGGCGGCCGCCACCGACCTCCGCGCCCGGCCGTCGTCGCCCCTCCTCCGGCCGGCCCCGACCCGGTTTCTTCTCCTCCGACGAGGAGCCGCGCCGCCGCCTCCCTCGAGCCGGCCGGATCTCAGCTCCGATCGGGTTGACTTTCTCCCCCAAAATCGTCTAAGTTTTTATCTCGGTGATTAATTTGTTGCATATTCGACGCATCATAACTTTGCAACTGTAGCTCCGTGTCGTGTGTGTAATATGTCAATATGTTCGTCTCGATGAGTAGATCATTTCATTTCATTGCATCATTTTCATTTGAGCTCATCTTGATGCCCGAAATGCTGTTGGAAGAGGGCTATGTGATGTTAGTTTTACATTTCTTAATGTAACATGCACTTTGTTATTTTTGCTATGATTGATGTGTGCACCCTATGAATTTGAGTCCTACATGTGTTTTGTAATATGCCATGCCATCTTTCCAGGGGTATATGCCAGGTATTTTTGTGATCTATGTGGTGACTAGCACAAGCATGCAAACTAGGCTTCCTGATGTTGTTGATTTCAGCCCCTGTTTTGCTGATATGTTGGTGCCACGTTAACTTGATGCTACCGAGAGATCCATGCATATTTTGAGATACTTCAGTGAGGATGTTTTGAACATATGGTTATGCTCTATCCATCCATGCCTTTGTTTGCAATTATGGAGTGCCATAGCTTGAGTCAATCGAGCTCTACTTTTGCTATAAAATGTTTCCTGGCAGATTGTTTACATGTTATTCAATTTTGCCAAGGTTTTTGTGGTTGATCCGTGTATGCTATGATGTTGTTCTTGCCATTTATATCTTCTATGCCATGTCTTCTTGATGTATGTATGCTTAGTTTATCATGCAAGGCTCTGTAGTGAGTGCTTCGAGCTCTTAAACATGCCTACTTGTTATCTGTTTTTGACATGCCATGTTGCTGAATCTGTTAACGGAACTTGTGATATTGACATGGGTGTTATTATATTTTCTGATCCTTTTTGGCTTATGGTCAGTAAGGGAATTTTGTTCTATGCTTTGAGTAGATTCATGCCATGCCTTGTTTTGCTATTATATGTTCCTGTAGCATGTTGTTTTCTTTCTCTGAACATTGCTTCCTGATGCTGATTTTGCCATGTTCAGTAATTTCACTAAGTCTGTGAAGCTGATATGTTTTGCACTTTTGCCATGCTTGTTTGGACATGTTGTGGTGTGTTTTAGCCGTAGCTCATTGTTCATATTTTGTCAAGCATCTTGAGTAGATCACTGCCATATGCTTTTCTGGTACGTTTGGGTGCAGTAGCTTAATTTCTTGTTGCTTGCTAAGTGGCATCATGCTGTTAATGGCAGATTTGTGCCATTCTTGTTTTGCTTGTAATTTGCAAACCGTACATCCGATTCCGGTGATCTTTATATCGATTTCAACCGAAATCATATCATCTTTCCAGCGGCATACTTGGTTTGCCAAGTTGATGCCTGTTTCATCATTTTCCTTCCGGAGCGCGCATACGCATTGCATATCACATCTCGCATATCATGTCATGTTTTGCATCATGTTGCTTGTGCATTGCACCGTGATTTATTGTGGTTCCTTTGTTTGTGTTCTTGCTTTGGGTAGAGCCGGGAGACGAGTACGTGAACGAGGAACCTGTTGAGAACGCTTACGAGGATCAAGCTTTCGACAACTCTGAGAACTTTGCAGGCAAGATGACCATACCCTCGAAATAACTTCTATCTTTGCTATGCTAGATGCTCGCTCTTTTGCTATGCCTATGCTACGATGCCTATCACTTGCTTATCATGCCACCCATATTGCCATGTCAGCCCCTAACCATCCTTTCCTAGCAAACCGTTGATTGGCTATGTTACCGCTTTGCTCAGCCCTCTTATAGCGTTGCTAGTTGCAGGTGAAGATGAAGTTTGTTCCTTGTTGGAACATGGAGATGTTGTTCCTTGTCGGAACATGTTTACTTGTTGGGGATATCACAATATATCTGCTATAATTAATACATCTATATACTTGGTAAAGGGTAGAAGGCTCGGCCGTATGCCTGGTGTTTTGTTCCACTCTTGCCGCCCTAGTTTCCGTCATACCGGTGTTATGTTCCTTGATTTCGCGTTCCTTATACGGTTGGGTGATTTATGGGACCTCTTGACAGTTCGCTTTGAATAAGACTCCTCCAGCAAGGCCCAACTTTGGTTTTACCATTTGCCACCTAAGCCTTTTTCCCCCGGGTTTTTGCGAGCCCGAGGGTCATCTTTATTTTAACCCCCGGACCAGTGCTCCTCCGAGTGCTGGCCCAACCTGGGCGATGTCCGGCGCCCCCTGGGAAATCCAGGGTCTATGCCAACCCGACGTCTTGCCCATCCGGTGTGCCCTGAGAACGAGATATGTGCAGCTCCTATCGGGATTTGTCGGCACATTCGGGTGGCTTTGCTGGTCTTGTTTTATTGTTGTCGAAATGTCTTGTAGTCCGGGATTCCGAGATTGATCGGGTCTTCCCGGTAGAAGGAATATCCTTCATTGACCGTGAGAGCTTATAATGGGCTAAGTTGGGACACCCCTGCAGGGTATTATCTTTCGAAAGCCGTGCCCGCGGTTATGAGGCAGATGGGAATTTGTTAATGTCCGGTTGTAGAAAACCCGAAGTTGACCTCAATTAAAATACACATCAACCGCGTGTGTAACCGTGATGGTCTCTTCTGCGGAGTCCGGAAGTGAACACGGTGTTGGAGTTATGTCCGACGTAAGTAGTTCGGGATCACTTGTTGATCGCTACTAGCTTCACGACCGTGCTTTGCTCCTCTTCTCGCTCTCTTTTGTAATGTAGCCACCATATATGCTAGTCGCTTGCTGCAGCTCCACCTTACAACTCTGTCCTTCCTATAAGCTTAAATAGTCTTGATCTCGCGGTGTGAGATTGCTGAGTCCCCGTGACTCACAGATTCTACCAAAACAGTTGCAGTGCCGACGATGCCAGGTGGCGACGAACCGAGCTCAAGTGGGAGTTCGATGAGGAACGTGGTCGTTACTATGTGTCTTTTCCTGATGATCAGTAGTGGAGCTCAGTTGGGACGATCGGGATCTGTGTAGCATTTGGGGTATCTTTTATTTTGGTTCCGTAGTCGGACCTTGAGTGTAATCTGAATGATGGATGTTTATTTATGTATTGTGTGAAGTGGCGATTGTAAGCCAACTATGTATCTATTTCCTTATGTATTACATGGATTGTGTGAAGATTACCTCACTTGCGACATTGCTTTCAATGCGGTTATGCCTCTAAGTCGTGCTTCGACACGTGGGAGATATAGCCGCATCGAGGCGCTACAAGTTGGTAATCGAGCCTTCCCGACTTAGGAGCCCCTACTTGATTGTTTGTCTGGCGTTGTTGAGTCTAGAACGGAAAATGTTTTGAGTCTTAGGATTATATATATCGAGAGTAGGATTCTTTTTACTCCCAGTCCTTCGTCAGCTCTGTGAGATCTCCGACGAGAAGTTTTGACTCTCCTCTCCTCAAATTTCACTACAAAAATTTTAGGATCACACTGGTATCTTGGGATCGTTCCGATGGTTTTGTGGCGAGAACATTGTTCTTGGTGCCTCCTGACATTTAGGGGTTGTGGCGGTGTCCCGGGAGTTGAGCTCCGAGGTGTTGTCGTCACAATTTTATCGTTGCAGTTCGAATACCTGAGTTTTACCGACATCGAAATCTCTTTTGTGCAGTTGTTGGTGAGATAACCCGATAACCAAAGATCTTGGGCGAGCTCGAGTATTGCCATGACTCGTATAACGGATGCTTTTCAAGGTCGAGGTACACGATTTCCGAAGGTTTCTTGGTTATGTGTTGACGGATGGATACAGCTGGATCTAGGTATTGTTAGTTTGGGTGATATATTTTGTGTCCTCTGTATCCCCAACACCAGATTGCATAACCAGAAAGTTTCGGGAGTTTATAGGTGGGATTCAAGTAGCTCTTAGCATTTCTTCCCGCAGATATTTGGTTCGTGATTGGGTAATCCTTACCACTTATTTGTTCCAGTCGTACCTTGTTATTTTTTTTCATCAACCTTTAATCAAGTGGCTTCTCACCCTAATGGACGTGTGATTTTAACTTTGGAATTCATTCGTTCAGCCTTGTTCGAATGTTTATTGTGAAGACTATTTGTTGCAAATTCTATCCATTGATTCAACTTGTCTATCTGTCTATCAAGTGCTAATGGATGTCACCCTCTTCAGGATGGCTCCGCCAACGCGTCAGAATCCGGAACGCAATGATGGGAATCAGTCGAACCCTCCACCTCCACCTCCTCCTCCGGAGGCCTGGCAAGCTATCATGGCAGCCATCAATGCCAATGCTCAGATGATTTTGCAGCTCTTGCAAGAGCGTACTCAAGGGCAAGGCAGTCAAGGAAATCAAGGTCAAGGCAACAACCAGCCGCACTTTGCTACTCTCGGTTCCTCGCTAATCAGTGAAGTCTTTCGGTTTACGTGGTCGAGGCTACAGACGCTGACGATTGGCTTGTGGACATCTGCAAACATTTTGAATGTAGCAATGTCAGACCTGAGGACTTTGTCAAGTTTGCATCGTTTCAACTCAAGGACCAAGCTGCTGAGTGGTACCAACAATACAAAGATTCCAGAGGAGGTCGTGTCATTACAGGATGAGTTCCGCCGAGACTTTGAGCTCACCACATTCGAAAAGTGTTTTTGAGAGCAAGCGTGAGGAGTTCCGCAATCTCAAGCAAGGCAACATGTCGTGTATCAATACAATATCCAGTTCGAAACTCGCCGCTTTGCTAAGAAAGACGCGTCCACGATGAAAAGAGTATGATCTATCAATTCAGAGGTGGTCTCGGAGAAGATCTGCAATTAGCTCTTGTGCTTTTGAGCCGAAAAGTATGATGAATTCTACAACATGGCCTTTGAAGCAAGAAGCTGCCCAGCTCAAATGTGAGGCTTCTAAGAAGAGAATCAGGGATGCAGTTCAGTCTTCTTCTTCCTCTCAAGTGGCAGCTAAGCAGCAGAAGTTTTACCTTCCTCCTCCTCCGTTCCGTCACCCTTATCAGCTGAAGAACTCAGGTGGCCGTGGATCTTCCCACCCGCCCAACCCTGGCTATCAGAACAAGTCTAATTCTCAAGCTCCAAGGTCAAATGCTTCTTACCACCGTCCGCTCTCAGAGGTGACTTGCAACAAATGTCAGCAGAAAGGTCACTATGCGAACAAGTGCTTCAACCAAAGGCGCCTTCCGCCTCCTCCTCCCGTGAAATCTTCCAGCAATGCAGTGGTCAAGCATAATCCCAAGTCTGCAAAGGTGAATATGATGAATGCAGCTCAAGCGGAGGAATCTTCTGATGTGATAATGGGTAATCTCTCGATTAATGATATTCTGCAAAAGTCTTATTTGATCTTTGGTGCATCTATTTCTTTCATATCAAGACCTTTTGCATCCATGAACAATTTGCATCTTGTCGATCTGCCTAAGCCGATAGCGGTTTCCTCCGGTTTGTTCATGAATACAAAATGATGGCTCGGATGTTTCTATCAAGATGGGCGATTATAGATTTCTGGCTAAACCAATGGTTCTTGGTGACTCGGATATTGATCTTATTCTCGGATGGATGGCTTTTCAAAGCACAAAGCTCAGCTTGATTGTGCTGCCAGGAAATTCAATTGACTCACTCTTCTAATGATGTGATCATCTATGCCGCTTCGTGATGAAACCATTCGGTTGTTTTCTCTCAATGAGAAGGGCGAATTGGATGCTATATCTCAGATTCCGATCGTTTGTGAGTACCAAGATGTCTTTCCGAAGAGCTTCGGGTATGCCTCCTCACCGCCGCTTGAATTCGTTAGCGATCTTGAGCCCGCACGAACCCGTTTGCAAGCGCCCATACAAGCTTGGACCTGATGAGCTGAAGGAATTGAAAAAGCAGCTCGATGAACAAGAGCGTCTGGGTTTGATCGACCGAGTTCATCTCCTTGGGGTTGTGGTGTTCTTTTCTCCGAAGAAGGATGGCACGGACCGACTTTGCGTCGATTACCGTCCATTGAATAAGAAGACAATCAAGAACAAGTATCCACTTCCCAACATCAATGAGCTTTTCGAGCAACTCAAAGGTGCTAAAGTGTTCTCCAAGCTTAACCTTCGTATGGGTTATCATCAGATTCGCATTCGTGAACAAGATATTCCCAAGACAGCATTCAGAACAAGCTTTGGTTCTTATGAATATCTTGTCATGTCTTTCGCCTTGTCAATGCTCCTCCAACATTCTCTCGGATGATGAACTTCATATTCAACCCCTACACCAATGAATTCGTCTTGGTCTATCTTGATGATATTTTGGTCTTCTCCAGGAATAAGAAGGATCATGCCAAACATTTGCGATTGGTGCTAGACAAGCTCAGAGAGCATCAATTCTATGCGAAGTTCTCCAAATGTGAATTTTGGCTTGATGAAGTGCTTTATCTTGGTCACATCATCTCCGCCAAGGGCATCGCTGTTAATCCCGAGAAGGTGTCTGCAATTGTGAATTGGGAACCTCCTCAGAATGTCAAGCAGCTTCGCAGTTTTCTGGTTCTTGCAAGCTATTGCCGAAGATTCGTTGAGAACTTCTCCAAGATTGCAAAGCCTCTTTCCAACCTCCTCCAGAAGCATGTGAAGTATGTCTGGTCTCCTGAGTGTGACGTTGCTTTCAATACTCTCAAAGAGAAACTCGTCACAGCTCCTGTCTTGACTCCTCCTGATGAATCCAAGCCATTCGAAGTTTTCTGTGATGCTTCTCTTCAAGGTCTCGGTGCTGTATTAATGCAAGAGAAGAAAGTTGTGGCTTATACCTCTCGCCAGTTGAAGCCCAACGAAAAGAACTACCCCACTCACGATCTTGAGTTGGTGGCAGTTGTCCATGCATTGATAACATGGAGACATCTCTTGTTGGGAAGGAAAGTGGACATATTCACCGATCATAAGAGTCTCAAGTATATCTTCACTCAACCCAACCTCAACCTCAGGCAGACTCGATGGGTCGAAATGATTCAAGAGTACAACCCAAGTATTGAATATACTCCGGGCAAGGCCAATTTCATTGCAGATGCCTTGGTCAGGAAGGCTTACTACAACAGTTTAATCCTCAAGCCCTTCCAACCGGATCTCTGTGAAGCTTTCCGCAAGCTGAATCTTCAAGTTGTTCCTCAAGGCTTTCTTGCCAACCTCATAGTCTCCCCTACTTTGGAAGATCACATTCGTGAGGCTCAACTCCTGGATACCATGGTGAAAAAGATGAAACGTGGTATCGACAAGGGCATTTCCAAGTACAAGTGCTTCCACATTGATGACAAAGATACTCTTTTCTTCGAGGACCGGATTGTGGTTCCTAAGGGTGATCTGAGAAAAGTCATTATGAACGAGGCTCACAATTCGCTTCTATCCATTCATCCTGGAAGTACGAAGATGTACCATGACCTCAAGCAGTCATATTGGTGGACGCGAATGAAGCGAGAAATTGCTCAATTCGTGAATGAATGTGATGTCTGAAGAAGAGTGAAAGCAGAACACCGACGACCAGCTGGTCTCCTCCAACCTCTTGCTATTCCAGAATGGAAGTTTGATCATATTGAAATGGACTTCGTGACTGGATTTCCAAAGTCCAAGCGTGGAAATGATGCTATCTTCGTTGTCATTGACAAGCTTACTAAAGTGGCTCATTTTCTTCCAATCAAAGAATCTATCACAGCAGCTCAGTTGGCAGAGCTATACACATCCAGGATTGTCTCCTTGCACGGCATTCCACAAGTGATCTCTTCAGACCGTGGCAGCATCTTTACCTCCAAGTTTTGGGATTCTTTTCAGAAGGCCATGGGCACCAACATTCGTTTCAGCACAACTTTCCATCCTCAAACAAGTGGCCAAGTCGAGCGAGTCAATCAAATCCTTGAAGATATGCTCAGGGCTTGTGTCATTTCCTTCGGTATGAAGTGGGAAGATTGTCTTCCATATGCCGAGTTCTCCTACAACAATAGTTTCCAAGCGAGTTCGGGCAAGGCCCCATTCGAAATTCTCTATGGCAGGAAGTGTCGTACTCCTCTCAATTGGTCCGAGACGGGTGAACGCCAACTTCTTGGCAATGACTTGATCACAGAAGCAGAAGAAATGTGCAAAGCCATTCGTGAGAATCTCAAAGCCGCGCGCCAGAAGAGCTATTATGATGATAAGCACCGTGATGTGGCTTTTGAAATCGGAGACCATGTCTACCTCCGCGTCTCTCTAATGAAAGGCACTCGTCGCTTCGGTATCAAAGGGAAGCTTGCCCCTAGATACGTGGGTCCTTTCAAGATCATTGGCAAAAGAGGCGATCTCGCCTATCAACTTGAGCTTCCGTCCAACTTCGCGAATGTGCACGATGTGTTTCACGTGTCACAGCTTCGCAAGTGCTTCAAGACGCCTGAGCGCACTATCAACTTCGAAGAATTTGACCTTCAAGAAGATCTCTCTTATCATGAGCACCCCGTTGCTATTCTTGAATAAACCGAGCGCAAGACTCGCAACAAGTCAATCAAATTCCTGAAAGTGAAGTGGTCACACCATTCCGACCGAGAAGCCACCAGGAGCGCGAGGATCACCTCCGTTCGAATATCCGGAGTTCTTTCAGTCCTAGATCTCGGACGAGATCCTCTTGTAGTGGTGGAGTGTTGTAACACCCGGATGTAACTTTCCATATTTGTAACTCCAACTCTTGCCATTTTCGCATTGTGATATGATATTCCCTCCGTGGTTGGGTTTTTCTTCTTTTGCATTTTGTCCATGTCATGCATTTCATATCATGTCATCATGTGCATCGATTTGCATACGTGTTCGCCTCATGATTCCGAGCATTTATCCCGTTGTCCGCTTTTGCAATCCGCACTCCTATGTTCCCCAGCGCCCCTTTTACGCTTTTTCCGTGTGCGGTACTAAACTTTCTCGAATGGTCCGAGGTTTGTCAAGTGGCCTTGGTACACCACCGTAGACCACTGTCAAGTTTGGTCATTTGGAGCTCGTTTGGTACTCCAACGGTTAACCGCACCCTCATGAAGGCTTCTTTTAAGTTGCAGCCCAACACCCCTCCAAAATAGTCCAATAACCCATCTAAGTCACTTCCATGCTCTCCGTCGTTCGATCACGATCGTGTGGGCGAAAACCGCACCTCATTTGGAGCTTCCTAGCTCCTTCTACCTATAAATATGCACCCCCCATTCCAAATTCGCGGATCCTCTCCCCCCTAACCCTAGCAAATCCCAGTCCGCCGCGCCGGACGTGTCCGAGCGGGCGGACAACGTCCGCCGCCGCCCCCAGCCACTCGGCGCCTGCCACGTGGGCACCGAGCCCCACATGGCCGCCCGCAGCCTGCGCGGGGGCCAGGCGGGCCCTCCCGGCCCGTCGCGCCGCCGCCGCCCTGCCCGCGCCCGCCCGCCCGCCGCCGCCGCCGCTGCTGCCCGCCGCCGCGCCGCCTTGGCGCCGGACCTCGCCGCCCGGTCCTCGCTGGCCGGCCCGTCGCCCGCCGCCGCGCGTCGCCGCCTCCACGGCCCGGCCGCCGCCATCCTCCTCCTGCCGCCGTCGCCCCTCCTCCGGCCGGCCCGACCCGGTTTCTTCTCCTCCGGCGAGGAGCCGCGCCGCCGTCGCCCTCGAGCCGGCCGGATCTCAGATCCGATCGGGGTTGAATTCCCCCCCCCCCCTCAAAATCGTCTAAGTTTTTATCTGAGTGATTAATTTGTTGCATATTCAACGCATCATAACTTTGCACCTGTAGCTCCGTTTCGTGCGTGTAATATGTCAATATGTTCGTCCCGATGAGTAGATCATTTCATCTCATTGCATCATTTTCATTTGAGCTCATCTTTATGCCCGAAATGCTGTTGGAAGAGGGCTATGTGATGTTAGTTTCTGTTTCTTAAGAGAACATGCACTTTTGTTATTTTTGCTATGATTGATGTGTGCACCCTATGAATTTGAGTCCTACATGTGTTTTGTAATATGCCATGCCATCTTTCCAGGGGTATATGCCATGTATTTTTGTGATTAATGTGGTGACTAGCACAAGCATGCAAACTAGGCTTCCTGATGTTGTTGATTTCAGCCCCTGTTTTGCTGATATTTTGGTGCCACGTTAACTTGATGCTACCGAGAGATCCATGCATATTTTGAGATACTTCACTAAGGATGTTTTGAACATATGGTTATGCTCTATCCATCCATGCCTTTGTTTGCAATTATGGAGTGCCACAGCTTGAGTCAATCGAGCTCTACTTTTGCTATAAAATGTTTCCTGGCAGATTGTTTACATGTAATTCAATTTTGTCAAGGTTGTTGTGGTTGATCCGTGTATGCTATGATGTTGTTCTTGCCATTTATATCTTCTATGCCATGTCTTCTTGATGTATGCATGCTTAGTTTATCATGCAAGGCTCTGTAGTGAGTGCTTCGAGCTCTTAAACATGCCTACTTTTTATCTGTTTTTGACATGCCATGTTGCTGAATCTGTTAACGAAACTTGTGATATTGACATGGGTGTTATTATATTTTCTGATCCTTTTTGGCTTATGGTCAGTAAGGGACTTTTCTTCTATGCTTTGAGTGGATTCATTCCGTGCCTTGTTTTGCTATTATAATTTCCCGTAGCATGTTGTTTTCTTGCTCTGAACATTGCATCCTGATGCTGATTTTGCCATGTTCAGTAATTTCACTAAGTCTGTGAAGCTGATATGTTTTGCACTTTTGCCATGCTTGTTTGGACCTGTTGTGGTGTGTTTTAGCCATAGCTCAGTGTTCATCTTTTGTCAAGCATCTTGAGTAGATCACTGCCATATGCTTTTCTGGTACGTTTGGGTGCAGTAGCTTAATTTCTTGTTGCTTGCTATGTGGCATCATGTTGTTAATGGCACATTTGTGCCATTCTTGTTTTGCTTGTCATTTGCAAACCGTGCATCCGATTCCGGTGATCTTTATATCAATTTCAACCGAAATCATCTCATCTTTCCAGCGGCATACTTGGTTTGCCAAGTTGATGCCTGGTTCATCATTTTCCTTCGAGCGCTGCGATACGCATTGCATATCACATCTCGCATATCATGTCATGTTTTGCATCATGTTGCTTGTGCATTGCACCGTGATTTATTGTGGTTCCTTTGTTTGTGTTCTTGCTTTGGGTAGAGCCGGGAGACGAGTACGTGAACGAGGAACCTGTTGAGAACGCTTACGAGGATCAAGCTTTCGACAACTCTGAGAACTTTGCAGGTAAGATGACCATACCCTCAAAATCACTTCTATCTTTGCTATGCTAGATGCTCGCTCTTTTGCTATTCCTATGCTACGATGCCTATCACTTGCTTATCATGCCATCCATATTGCCATGTCAGCCCCTAACCATCCATTCCTAGCAAACCGTTGATTGGCTATGTTACCGCTTTGCTCAGCCCCTCTTATAGCGTTGCTAGTTGCAGGTGAAGATGAAGTTTGTTCCTTGTTGGAACATGGAGATGTTGTTCCTTGTCGGAACATGTTTACTTGTTGGGGATATCACAATATATCTGCTATAATTAATACATCTATATACTTGGTAAAGGGTGGAAGGCTCGGCCGTATGCCTGGTGTTTTGTTCCACTCTTGCCGCCCTAGTTTCCGTCATACCGGTGTTATGTTCCTTGATTTCGCGTTCCTTACACGGTTGGGTGATTTATGGGACCCCCTTGACAGTTCGCTTTGAATAAGACTCCTCCAGCAAGGCCCAACTTTGGTTTTACCATTTGCCACCTAAGCCTTTTTTCCCCGGGTTTTCGCGAGCCCGAGGGTCATCTTTATTTTAACCCCCGGACCAGTGCTCCTTCGAGTGCTGGCCCAACCTGGGCGATGTCCGGCGCCCCCTGGGCAATCCAGGGTCTATGCCAACCCGACGTCTTGCCCATCCGATGTGCCCTGAGAACGAGATATGTGCAGCTCCTATCGGGATTTGTCGGCACATTCGGGTGGCTTTGCTGGTCTTGTTTTATTGCTGTCGAAATGTCTTGTAGTCCGGGATTCCGAGATTGATCGGGTCTTCCCGGTAGAAGGAATATCCTTCGTTGACCGTGAGAGCTTATAATGGGCTAAGTTGGGACACCCTGCAGGTATTATCTTTCAAAGCCGTGCCCGCGGTTATTAGGCAGATGGGAATTTGTTAATGTCCGTTGTAGAAAACCCGGTTGACCACAATTAAAATACACATCAACGCGTGTGTAACCGTGATGGTCTCTTCTCGCGGAGTCCGGAAGTGAACACGGTGTTGGAGTTATGTCGACATAAGTAGTTCAGATCACTTCTTGATCGCTACTAGCTTCACGACCGTGCCTTGCTCCTCTTCTCGCTCTCTTTGCGAATGTAGCCACCATATATGCTAGTCGCTGCTGCAGCTCCACCTTACAACTCTGTCCTTCCTATAAGCTTAAATAGTCTTGATCTCGGGTGTGAGATTGCTGAGTCCCGTGACTCACAGATTCTACCAAAACAGTTGCAGGTGCGGCGATGCGGTGCAGGTGACGAACCGAGCTCAAGTGGGAGTTCGATGAGGAACGTGGTCGTTAGTATGTGTCTTTTCCTGATGATCAGTAGTGGAGCCTAGTTGGGACGATCGGGGATCTGTGTAGCATTTGGGGTATCTTCTTTTATTTTGGTTCCGTAGTCGGACCTTGAGTGTAATCTGAATGATGGATGTTTATTTATGTACTGTGTGAAGTGGCGACTGTAAGCCAACTATGTATCTATTTCCCTTATGTATTACATGGATTGTGTGAAGATTACCTCACTTGCGACATTGCTTTCAATGCGGTTATGCCTCTAAGTCGTGCTTCGACACGTGGGAGATATAGCCGCATCGAGGGCGTTACATAAAACCCTACTCCTGCTTGATTAATATTGATGATATGGTTAGTACAAGAGTAGATCTACCACGAGATCAGAGAGGCTAAACCCTAGAAGCTAGCCTATGGTATGATTGTTGTTCGTCCTACAGACTAAAACCCTCCGGTTTATATAGACACCGGAGAGGGCTAGGGTTGCACAGAGTCGGTTACAATGGGAGGAGATCTACATATCTGTATCGCCAAGCTTGCCTTCCACGCCAAGGAAAGTCCCATCCGGACACGGGAGAAAGTCTTCAATCTTGTATCTTCATAGTCCAGGAGTCCGGCTGTCGGTGTCAAAACCGGCGGATCTCGGGTAGGGGGTCCCGAACTGTGCGTCTAGGCGGATGGTAACAGGAGACAAGGGACACGATGTTTTACCCAGGTTCGGGCCCTCTTGATGGAGGTAAAACCCTACGTCCTGCTCGATTGATATTGATATTGTGGATGTTTACAAGAGTGGATCTACCACGAGATCAAGGAGGCTAAACCCTAGAAGCTAGCCTATGGTATGATTGTAAGGGTTGTTGATCTGATAGTCCTACGGACTAGAGCCATCCGGTTTATATAGACACCGGAGAGGGCTAGGGTTACATAGAGTCGGTTACAATGGTAGGACATCTACATATCCGTATCGCCAAGCTTGCCTTCCACGCCAAGGAAAGTCCCATCCGGACACGGGGAGAAGTCTTCAATCTTGTATCTTCATAGTCTTGGAGTCCGGTCGATGATGATAGTCCGCCAATGATAGTTCGGCTGATGATGGTAGTCCGGCTATCCAGACACCCCCTAATCCAGGACTCCTCAAGAGTCCCTGAACCAGGCTTCAATGACGATAAGTCCGGCAGATATTGCTTGGCATTGCAAGGCGGGTTCCTCCTCCAAATGATAGAAGATTGTGAACACCGGGATAGTGTCCGCTCGCAAAATAAATTCCACATTCCACCGTAGAGAGAATAATAATATATACACAAGTCCAATCTGCGACGTTTTCGTGGCATGACGTCACACCACTACCAAGCCATTACTTGAATTGTTTTTACTTTACCACCTCAGCGCATTTAGCGAGGCGGTTTCCTTGGCACGCCTTGTCGAGCAGAGATCGTGTTTCCCCTTAATCCGGGATTCTCATCAATACGGACGTGGGTAACCCAACCGCGCCATTGATGGTGACGCTTGGGACGCGTTAGACTTCGCCCGCCCATATAAGGGATAAGGATTCACCTTCTCACCTACGCCTTCTTCCTCCTTTGCTTATCCATCTCGCAAGACTCGAGCTCCAGCGCCCAAGTTCGCAAGATCTCGTCTCAACCTTCTCCAACCATGTCCGGAGCGGGAGGTAAATGGTTGGCCTCCACCGCTAAGGAGGAGCACATCGCCAAACTGCGCAGCGCGGATACCTCTCCGCGACATCAGCGCACCGGCTGCCCGACGAGGGCAGCTCATCCCCACCCCCAGGCCCCATGAGAGGGTCGTCTTTCTTCCCCACTTCCTCCGTGGACTGGGCTTTCCACTTCACCCCTTTGTCCGGGGGCTCATGTTCTACTACGGCCTGGATTTCCATGATCTGGCGTCGAACTTCATCCTCAACATCTCGGCGTTTATCGTCGTGTGCGAGGCCTTCCTCTGCATCCAGCCCCACTTCGGCTTGTGGCTCAAGACCTTCAATGTCAAGCGAAGGTAGTGAAGGGCACTCAAGCGGAGTGCGGGGCGCCATGTTGGGCAAGATGCCCAATGTCCTTTGGTTCAAGGGGCCTTCGTGGAATCCGTCAAGGGGTGGCAATCGGGTGGTTCTATATCACCGAGCAGCGTGACCCTACATGGGCGGCGGCCCCGAAGTTTAGATCTGGTACCCCCACGCAGCTCACCTCCTGGAAAGAGAAGGGCTTGCTGTGGGGTAGTTCGAAGGAGCTGACGGGACTCCAAGCCTGTGTCAAGAAGCTGGTGAAGAAGCTCAGGCTGATTAACGTGGTCCAGGTCATGCTCGTCCGCCGGATTCTCCCATGCCAAGAGCGGGCATTCAATCTATGGGAGTTCGATCCGGAACAGCACCAGGCGCTGAGCAAGCTCTTCGACACGACGTACGAAGGCGCCTGGAAGGTGCTGTTCAAGGGCGCCGAAGCCCCCGCATCCGCGACTGAAGATCGCGGATTTCGCTCGCAGCGCCAGGCCGACGAGGTAAGTGATTCTACCCCTTTACGGGACACTTGTTTTTCATAGTTTGACTCTATGCGGGTTTTAATTTCCCCTTTTCCTTTGACAGGACTGGATGAGGAAGGCGGAGCAGATTACCTGTCCGGCTCCTATGCCAGAAAATCCAGTAGACGCTCGTCTAGCGAGGCTGCTGGTTCCGGCACCGCACGTGGTGCCGGAGAAGAAGGCCAAGAAGGAGGCCACGGGTGCTCGAAAGAGTGCCCGTTTTCAGGTGTCCGACGACTCCGGGGCGGACTCCTCCCCCGAAAATGAGGAGGAGGAAGAGGACTCTCTCCCAGAGGAGGGAGAGAGGAAGAGGAAGGCTTCCCCAACAGGGAAGGCCGAAGGGTCCAAGAGGGGAAGGACTATTCCTCCGGACAGCTCCGCCAACGTCAACGTTGGCGGGGAAGAATGGCCTTCAAGGGCCAGGCCTCCGGCGAGATCGTAAGTATCCGGATTCCTGAATGATTTATAATTTTTTCTCGTCACATAGTGTCATTCGATGCCGCATGCTGCCTGTAGTCCGCCAGTGATGATCTCCCGCTTCATCGAAGCGGGTCGTTGGCTCCGTCGGATGTAGACTCCATCCCGACCGCCTCCACCCCTCGCGACGCCGAGGACGCCGAGGTGGAATCCCAAGAAGGGACCCATCGGGGGGAGGCTCCGGAGGCGCCACAAGGCGTCCTCCCGGACTTTGCGCCGGACTCCACATCGGAACCCGCAGTGGTTCCGGAGTCCGGCCGACGGCCCCTTCGAACGAAGGGCAAGACCGTGATGCCGGCGGCTTCCGTCCAACCGGAGGCGCCAGGTAATTTGTTGGAGTCGCTGCAGAGTGCTTCCATCAAGGAAGAACACCGCACTATTTTTTATTTAAACCGTTCTACCATCTTATGTATGTATAATAATATCCGCTATTTTAGAGGAAATAGTTTTTCCTCTCTATAGAAGGAAAACTTATTTAAAAATGCAGTAGAATTCTATTTCTAATATTGGAAAATGAATTATAATAGTTGCATCTTTGACTACACCCTCCGAGTCTAAAACGAAGGTCTCATGTAAAAGGGAAACACAGGAAGCCAAGTCAATGCATGATCTGACTCCACATGCAGCCATGCATACTGCATGCAACTATATTCCCTCCCTCAACTATTAATATATAATTTCTAGCCCATTAGATTTGAAACAGATTCTTACATACAAAATCAACTGAAGTCAATATGTAATGCCATGATCCAATAATATATAAGGAATACATAAAATAGATAATTATGTGATTCAACAAAAGCAAAATGGATTTATTAGTTACTATGGAAATATTGGAAGTTGAGATTTGTATTTGAAATAAACACACTGCTAATTTTCTTGTCATAGCGGATGAGTACTAAGTAATATTATATAGTAGTTTTAGTATGGTGGCATGACATGAAAAGACTACTAATGTCATATATCTGCACAATTTATGAAATAAAAAATTGATAGAGAAGAGTAACTACGGTTCCAACACTATAGAAGAAACATAAAATAAATTAACTCTGTTGTATATGAGCGAGCAAAGTAGATACATACCTCCCAGCAAACACTGCACTTTTATATCAATTGGAACTGCACAATATATTTATAAATAAACGATTTGGGATTATGGAATTTCAGCAAATTTTATTTTTGGCATAATTTAAATGTGAATAAAAAGTGGAAAGAAAATCGTACAGTTTGGTTGAAGATAAGACATCCGGTCACGTTTCTAAATATCTAATTGGTGTAACATCTTCAAGTCTGCGTGTATAGGAAAATTAGCTGCCGGAAAGTATTCGAAGCATGAGTTCTCTAAAACAAAAGTAGTAAGCACAACATGTGATGATCATTCAATAACCACTACTTCATATGGCATGGAATTGCAAATGGGTGGTCATATATCTAAGAGGAATGTTGTGGTTCCATAAGTGAACCACCTCCTGCCATTATTTCATCATGCATACGATGTATCACGGCTGTCATCTTGTGCACATGTTTCTCTATCAACTCATATGGTACAAAGAGATAACACCCTTGTCACTTTTCCTAGAATTCTCACTCCGTAATTTGTGGAAGCACATTCTTTCAAGGACCAAGGAGCAATTCTAAAAGAATGTGTCGAACACAGATGGTAATAATCTGTTGTCTATACGGTTGGTACAGATAGAGCCTATTATAGATTTCTTAAATTTTGGCATACCAACTAAGGAACCTACCATAGCAAAACAAAAAGAATAAACAGGCTTATTCTGCAAATTAAGTTTTTTAATAGGGAACCTCTGGACTGTTCAATCCTTGCCATACATAATATATCGTTACCTAATTTGTAAGGTAGTTAGGTATAGATGTTTACAAAAAAGTTCATTAAATCAGCTGTATTCCGTTGCAATGATACATCAGTCTTGTAAATCTGCGTAGCAATAATAAATTTGACCCATTCACTTTGACTTTATTAACCCATTCCCTTGCCTATCTATGATGTATGTTCCCCCATCTATCAGTATGTGATGCAATTGTAGTTATAAACTAATGCTAATTTCACCTAATCAACAATTCTACTGATACAGATCAATCTAGGTCAACCAAAGAGCCCTTTGCAGCTACCCTTAGAAGGTATTGGTGTTCAAATGGTAAGATAATATTAGGTAGCAATTAAATTTGAGTTGGAGGAGATATCGTACTAAACTTCAATGAGGATTGGTTTGTATCTAGGAAAGAAGAGGCTTTTGTAGCAGAAGGAACAATCTGATGACTTGCTGAGAAGGGAGTAGGCACCAGAGGCACTTGCTGTTAGCAGAATATTGGACAATATCAATGGAGGCTCACTTGAAACGAAAACAAACTAAGTACTGAAGATTGGTACTCAAATATATGATACTCTAAGGCTGGCAAAAAAAATTGGTTAACCCTGTAATTCGCTCAAATCCATGACGCCAAGACTAAAAGATATTGATATATTTGAAGTACTCAAATCTCACAAAATTAGATGAATATGTAAACTATGGCGAAACAAAACATACCATCACCGTAAACTATTATGGAAAGAAGTTGTATACCGCCGCAACCACCATGGTCGTCCATACCATCACCGTATATTTACATGGTGGATAGGAAAGATGGAAGATATTGTTTGGTTGATAGGAACGTGCAGCGTAAAGCTTTATACCTCTTTTTTGGTGATCTATGGTTTTGTTTAGATCAAATACTTTTTATATATTAATAGATCAAGCAAATAAGGAGAAATAAATGGTGCCATTGCACTGACCAACATCATAGTGCCATAACAGATGTGAACACTGCATGAATAATTCACATTCTATATTTTCGAAATAGTATAATAGTACAACAATATTGAGTGGCCAAACATCATAACACACAAATGGATCTTAAAACATGGACATTATCATAGGATAATTTTTTGGGTGATTCATGGGGTTTCTACTGTTCAACTATTTACTGCCACCAAATCAAGCAATTGAGTCCCTCCTCTAAATATCTCAAATATTTGAATATACATAGACAATGCATCCTATTATCATTTTCTATGTACAATCGTAGATCTGTAGTTAGCAAAATATCATAAGAGCTATGTGCCTATGTCATAAATACCAAACTGTGAAGATCACTAAAAAAACAGGAGCGACACGCTCCCGTAGCAATATCTCAGCGTCTCGATCTCGTATGTGTGATTACAGAAATCAAGCCGGCCGTCGACTTGATGTTGCTAGTGTGCTAAGCTAGCTAGACACAAAATCCATCCACCTGCTTGCCTACTTAGTTGTGTACGTGAGTTCGCCGTATACATCCTGTGTACACGCTCGATCGGCCGGCCGGAAGGGATCGGCTGCCATTAGCATGTACGGGCACATCGTCGGAAAGTACTCGACAGCCGCATCATCAAGGTCGAAACGCGTGGCAACAAAGGAGGCCTAATGGTGAATGCATGCTTACGGAGAGAATCGATCCAATCCATCTAGAGCAAGCCAACCCTAGTAGTTTAACAGCTAGAAAGTTTCAGGTTAGCTGCACAAGTACCGATCAAGCAATATATCCCACAAAGCTAGGTTAGATGCACGTGTACGGATCAAGCTATATCCCACAAAGCTAGCTTTGATGTGCGGGGAGTTTCCAGCCATGCATGCAGCAACGAAGCCAGTCCACGAAGCTATAGCTCCATGCATCGGTCAATTGGTCGAGGGACGGCTACAACGGCGGCGTACATGAGGACATGCAAGGGGCGTTGGTAACCCTAATTTTTTATTCTTCTCATAGTTGAATTGTAGAACGAAGAGGTACAATAAAAAACTTATAAATGGCATAGGTGGGTAATTATTTTGATCCCTAATGTAAATAGATCCTTCGGTTGTGATTGACGACTTAACTTAATCAATGACCGGATATTTCTAATTATTGTGGTAATTTCTAGCATATTTCTCTTTTTATTGGTAACCCGTCAAATACTTTTTATATATAATAGAAGATTGCTCGACAGTAATTTGTTCACCCACCGTAATACTTATGCTATCTTGAGAGAAGCCACTAGTGAAACCTATGGCCCCCGGGTATATCTTTTATCATATAAGTTTACCATCTACTTTTATTTGCATCTTTACTTTTCCAATCTATATCATAAAAATACCAAAAATATTTATCTTATCATATTATCTCTGTCGGATCTCACTTTCGTAAGTGGCCGTGAAGGGATTGACAACTCATTTATTGCGTTGGTTGTGAGGTTCTTGTTTGTTTGTGTAGGTGCGTGGGACTTTTGAGGAGCCTCCTACTGGATTGATACCTTGGTTCTCAAAAACTGAGGGAAATACTTACGCTACTTTGCTGCATCACTCTTTCCGCTTCAAGGAAAACCAATGCAAGCTCAAGACGTAGCAAGAAGGATTTCTGGTGCCGTTGCCGGGGAGGTCTTCGCTCAAGTCAAGATATACCAAGTACCCATCACAAACTCATCTCCCTCGCATTACATTATTTGCCATTTGCCTCTCGTTTTCCTCTCCCCCACTTCACCCTTGCTGTTTTATTCGCCCTCTCTTTCTCAATCTCATCTCTCTTTCGCTTGTCCTCTTGTGTGCCTGTTTGCCCTTATGGCTTTGCATAAGAGCACCGACCTTCATCTTAGAAGGTTGGAAGAGATTGAATTGAACATTAGAAGTTTTATGACTTTACAATTTGAACATAATAGTTTCTTTAGAAAAGATCTTAAAGAACAAAACAGCTTTATGGAGTATATGAACAAAGAGCTTGATTATATCTCTAAGGAATTTTATGGTTTGAACTCTCAAATTACTCGTCTTGAAAAATCAATAGCCCAAATTTCTGATAAGCAAGCCACCTTGGTCAATAAGATGGCTACCAAACCAGAAGGGTTAGAGGAAAATAATGATGAAGATCTAAAAGTTATTGATGTGTCCCCTATTAAATCTTTGTTTTGCAATATGAATCTTAACAATGATGGGACTGGAGATGAGTCAACTCTATTTAAAAGGCGTCCCAATGATTCGGGATTTTTAGATCTTGATGCTAAAATTGGTAAAAGTAGGGTTGGAGAGGTCAAGACTTTAAATAGCATTGAACCCACTATCTTGGATTTCAAGGAATTTTTAATTACGGTAATTGTTCTTTAATAGATTGTATTTCCTTGTTGCAATCCGCGTTGAATTCTCGTCATGCTTATAGTCAAAATAAAGCTTTTACCAATCATATCATTGATGCCTTGATGCAATCTTATGAAGAAAAACTTAATTTGGAAGTTTCTATACCTAGAAAACTTTATGATGAATGGGAACCTACTATAAAGATTAAAATTAAAGATCATGAATGCTATGCTTTGTGTGATTTGGGTGCTAGTGTTTCCACGATTCCGAAAACTTTATGTGATGTGCTAGGTTTCCATGATTTTGATGATTGCTCTTTAAATTTGCACCTTGCGGATTCCACCATTAAGAAACCTATGGGAAGGATCAATGGTGTTCTTATTATTGCAAATAGGAATTATGTGCCCGTAGATTCTATCATTCTTGATATAGATTGCAATCTTTCATGTCCTATTATTCTTGGTAGACCTTTCCTTAGAACGATTGCTGCAATTATTGATATGAAGGAAGGGAATATTAGATTCCAATTTCCATTAAGGAAAGGCATGGAGCACTTTCCAAGAAAGAAAGTTAAATTACCTTATGAATCTATCATGTGAGCTACTTATTAATTGAGTGCCAAACATGGCGCTACTTAGATCTATCCTCGCTTTTATGCCTAGCTAGTGTTAAACGATAGCGCTAGTTGGGAGGCAACCCAATTTTATTTTAGTTTTTTGTTTTTTCTTCTGTTTAGTAATAAATTTTTCATCTAGCTTCGGTTTAGATATTTTTTTATGTTTCAATTAGTGTTTGTGCCAAGTAGAACCTATAGGATAACCTACGGTGATAGTTAATTTGATTCTGTTGAAAAACAGAAACTTTGCACTCACGAAAATAATTTTAGTAATTCACAGAAACGTTCTTCTGGGTTGATTCTTTTTCTGAAGATCAATACACAAATTTCCCAGGACTTCCTATTTTGGTAGGATTTTTTGAGTTCCAGAAGTATTCGAGAGTTACAGATTGCTACAGATTGTTCTGTTTTTGACAGATTCTGTTTTTCATGTGTTGTTTGCTTATTTTGATGCATCTATGGCTAGTATCGGTGGGTATGAACCATAGAGAAGTTGGAATACAGTAGGTTTAACACCAATATAAATAAAGAATGAGTTCATTACAGTACCTTATGTGGTGGTTTTTCTTTCTTGCACTAACGGAGCTTATGAGATTTCCTATTGAGTTTTGTGTTGTGAAGTTTTCAAGTTTTGGGTAAAGATTTGATGGATTATGGAATAAGGAGTGGTGAGGGAGTCCTGGATTAGGGGGTGTCCGTATGGCCGGACTATGACCTTTGGCTGGACTCCCGGACTATGAAGATACAAGATTGAAGACTTCGTCCTGTGTCCGGATAGGACTTTCCTTGGCATGGAAGGCAAGCTTGGCGATTCGATATGAAGATCTCCTCCCATTGTAACCGACTCTGTGTAACCCTAGCCCTCTCCTATGTCTATATAAACCAGAGAGTTTTAGTCCGTAGGACGAACAACAATCGTACCATAGGCTAGCTTCTAGGGTTTAGCCTCTCTGATCTCGTGGTAGATCCACTCTTGTACTACCCATATCATCAATATTAATCAAGCAGGAGTAGGGTTTTACCTCCATCGAGAGGGCCCGAACCTGGGTAAAAACATCATGTCCCTTGTCTCCTGTTACCATCCGCCTAGACGCACAGTTCGGGACCCCCTACCCGAGATCCGCCGGTTTTGACACCGACATTGGTGCTTTCATTGAGAGTTCCTCTGTGTCGTCACCTTTAGGCCCGATGGCTTCTTCGATCATCAACCATGACACCGTCCAGGGCGAGACCTTTCTCCCCGGACAGATCTTCGTATTCGGCGGCTTCGCACTGCGGGCCAACTCGCTTGGCCATCTGGAGCAGATCGAAAGCTACGCCCCTGGCCATCAGGTCAGGTTTGGAAGTTTAAACTACACGGCCGACATCCGCGGGGACTTGATCTTCGACGGATTCGAGCCACAGCCGAGCACGCCGCACTGTCACGATGGGCATGATTTAGCTCTGCCGCCGGACAACGCCCAGAGCGTTGCTCAGGTGCCCGCTCTGACCATTAGCTTGGAGCCGACTGCGCCAGTTGGGGCCGGACGGTTGGAGGCCGCCCCAGGAGCCGCAATCTCTTCGGCGATAGAGCCGAACACCAACCTAGTCCTTTGCGAGGCCTATGACTCCAGGGTGCCGGACTCCGTTCCGAATTCCAAACCTCCCGTACCTCTTCCGATCGAACCCGATTGGGCTCCGATCATGGAGTTCACCGCCACGGACGTCTTTCAGCACTCACCTTTTAGCGATATCCTGAATTCAATAAAGTCTCTCTCTTTGTCAGCAAAGCCCTGGCCGGACTATGGTCAGCATGGTTGGGATGCGGATGACGAAGAATGTTGAAGCCCACCCACCACCCACTACGTAGCCACTGTCGACGACTTAACCGACATGCTCGACTTCGACTCCGAAGACATCGACGGTATGGACGCCGATGAAGGAGACGACCAAGAACCAGCGCCTATAGAGCGCCGCACAATCGCCTTATCACACGATGTATGCATGGTGGACACACCTAAAATAAGCAACGGCGAGGATCAAAAGGGCACAACCAGGGATCGTTCCCTTGGAAAACAATCAAAGCGGCGGCGTAAGCGCCACGCCAAGCCCCACCTCGACAGAGACCCAGCCATGAAGCAGGGCGAATCAACAAAAGACGAACATGCCATCGAGCAACCGTCCAAACAAGGCGGACAAACCGAACAATCCGGCCCCAGTAAAGATAATAGTCTGGACGACCTCACGCCGGACAAGTCGCTGGAGCACCAAAACCTCCACCAAAGGCTTGTCGCCACTGCACGTAGCCTGAAAAAGCAGAAGCGGAAGCTCAAAACAGCGGACAACGCAATCAGAATAAGATGGAGCAAAGTACTCAATACCGCACACAAGTACGGCAACAGTCGTCACACAAAGAGCTTTCCGAAGCGGAAATTACTACCAGAATTTGATGAAGAGGCCCTAGAGCCCCCACAACCAAAAAACAAGGAAGTCACCAGGTCAGATAGATGACCCCACGATCGACCTCCACCAACAAAGGGCGCCGCATTCAATGCGGCACGCGAGCCACACAAAGATTCGCATCAGAAAAACGGCCAGACCAGATCCATCTACGGGCCAAGAAAGCAAGCTCCATTGAGCAATGCAACACAAAAAATATCCGAACATCGCGGTACACCCACATACAGGGGCGCCGCGCACCCCCTATGTTTTACCGATGAGGTACTGGATCATGATTTCCAGCAGGATTCAAGACCGTAAACATAGAAGCATACGACGGAACAACAGACCTCGGAGTCTGGATCGAGGATTATATACTCCATATACACATGGCCAGAGGAGATGACCTCCACGCCATAAAATATTTAGCCCTTAAGCTCAAAGGGCCAGCCCGGCATTGGCTTAAAAGCCTCCCCGAAAACACAATGGGAAGTTGGGAAGAGCTCGAGGATGCTTTCCGGGTAAAAATTTCCAAGGGACCTATGTCCGACCTCCGGACGCAGATGATTTGAGTCACATAACTCAACAACCCGGGGAGTCAGCCCGGAAACACTGGAATGAATTTCTTACTAAAAAGAATTAGATAATCGATTGTCCGGACGACGAAGCCCTAGCAGCTTTCAAACATAGCGTCCGAGACGAATGGCTCGCCAGACACCTCGGCCAAGAAAAGCCAAGAACAATGGCCGCATTAACAAGCCTCATGACCCGCTTTTGTGCAGGAGAGGATAGCTGGTTGGCAAGAAGTAGCACCAGCGACCCGAATACGTCCGAACCCAGAGATGGGAACGGGAAACCGTGCCGTAACAAAGAACCGCGCCGGATCAAGGACAACAGCCCGATGAGCACGGCAGTAAACGCCGGATTCAAAAGCTCTCGGCAAAATCAGAAAAAGCCGCCCCCCAAAGATGACAGGGACGAGCTATCCAACCTCAACAAAATCTTGAACAAAATATGTCAAATCCACAGTACTCCCGGAAGACCTGCAAACCACACCCACAGAGATTGTTGGGTCTTCAAGCAATCCGGAAAACTCAATGCCGAACACACAAGGGGCTCGACACACCAAGCGAGGATGACGGCGCGCCCCACAAGCAGAACAACAGAGAACAAAAGAAGTTCCCGCAAGAAGTCAAAATAGTAAATTCACTCCAGGTGACAACAGGGAAAAACAGAACGGCGCCCATAAAGATACGCGCCACACGTCCCGCCCCAGAGGAGCACCGTCACTGGTTGTTAAAACCAATCACCTTCGATCATCAGGATTACTCCAGAGGTATCCGAAACGCAGGCTGGACTGCCTTGGTCTTGGATCCGATTATTGACGGACTCCAATTTACACAAGTCCAAATGGACGGCGGCAGTGACCTAAACCTATTATATCAGGACACAATCCGCAAACTGGGGATAAACCCAGCAACATTCACCATAACAACACTTCCTCTCAAGGAATCACGCCGGGCCCAGATACCCAGAGTATGGGTTCCCTATTGTTAGAAGTCATGTTCGGCTCACCCGACAACTCGTGAAGCGAAAAGCTAACCTTCCATATCGCCCTGTTCATAAGTCGCTATCAAGCGCTACTGGGACGCGAAGCTTTCGCCCGCTTTAACGCAATACCGCATTATGCATCCCTCACACTCCAAATGCCCGGTCCGCGAGGCATCATCTCACTGAAGGGAAATATCAATTTATCCATGAAGTACGGATAATGGTGCGGCCGCCTTGACAGCCGCACACTAATCCAGCTTCAATACCCCGGACATGGTTCGACAAGCCCGGCGTAAACATACAAAGGCCTAACAGCCGCATAACCCTGTTCAAGGGGCTCCGCGTGTTCACACCAGGAGACAATACGACCCAATCTTACTCATGCCTCAGTGTTATAATTTGTTTATTCTAATATAGATTTCTCGCACGATTATTTTTCACTAAAGTCCCTCTCTTTCGCAGAGGAACATCATGCTACGCCCGTCCAGGATACGGCACAACGGAGACACAGGCGCAGACGTGCAGTGGGGACCCGTTCTAAGGATTCTCTTAAGATTAATACCCTGGGTAAACCTTTCTTATTGTCTCTTGTTGATACCATCCCCCGGTTTTTCACTATAGCCGAGGAGGACGCTGGCGTCTTGGCATGTGGCCACGCCAGAATTTTGCACATACCTGGACACTAGGGGCTTTTTTACCAAAGGGTTATTGTTCGGCCCGTCCTCAGAAAGACCGAATACCTTAGGGAGTGTTCGGCGTCACGAGTTTGGCCTTATATGCATCAGCTCCGAATCATGTCTTTGGTCAAATGTTGGGTTTGCCCGGCTCCTGTGTTTTGCTGCCTTACGTTCCGCTCTATCGGCTAAGGCGGCACCAGGAGAACTACTGCGATTGTGCCTCGGTTCGGCCAGGCGAGCACCTCAGTAGAGAAAGCCAAAAACTGACTGTCATGATACAGCGAGAGACTGGTCAACCACTCGATGACTTTCGGAATCTTTAGGATTCCTCCGCATTAACGAAGGGCCGCTTCCCGGTCAGGCACACTCGCGCCCCGAATTCGGGTGAGGGCGGTGCCCCTAGGGGCAATTCAGTAGCCCCACTGTCAAACTCCTATGGCTAAGTGAAAGTGATAAAGCATTATACTCTGGTTGCCTAGTTCGCTGCGCCACCACCTCCTTTATAGGACCAAGACGTTGGATTAAGTGTGAAAAGGCGCCTTTTTGCGAACACCCCCGCATTCTATGCGTGGGGGCTGAAGCCAACGACTGCCATTTTTCAGGTTATATACACATATACATTAAACGGCCGCACAGGAGGCATCATAATTCTTGCAAGCACAAATATAAAAAGCCTTTATATTCTATCAAAATATTCGTTTTACAATAGTACACGCTATTCGAACACAACATCCTTCGAGCACTCGACTCTATTAAATGAGCGCCATGAGGAACTTCCTCAAAATAGTGCTTGGCAGGTACTCGGCTTTCATCCGAATCCCGGGATGCAACAACACTGGCCTTCATATCCGCCCAGTATGTTTTGACACGGGCAAGAGCCATTTGTGCGCCCTCTATGCACGCCAACCTCTTCATTGCATCAGCATGCGGCACCGAACCAAGGAACTGCTACACCAAGCCAAAATAACTCTCCGGCTCCGGCTTCTCCAGCCACAGACGACTCGCAACATACCTCATGGCGAGTCCGGATAACCTGTTCAGCTCCGCCCAGGCGGCCAAACGGTCGGATACCGAAAGTGGGCGTTCTGGATTGTGGAACTGCGACCAAAAAAGCTCTTCCAATCCATGGTCACCTCGGCCGCGGAAGTGTTCGGTCGCGTCTACCGCACTAGCTGCCAAATCCAGATAAGTGTTTTCCGCACTCCACTGCCGGTCTAACGGAGCATACTTGGGGTCTCTGAACTTCATTCGCAGCATATAGGGCTTTCCAGTCGTGATATCTCCGGCCTGACGCAGCTCCTCCTTCATAGCTCTCATTGCAGAGCGAGTATCCTTGGCCTCGGCAGTGATCTTTTCAAGATCCTTCTGAGCCGCCTTATCTACTTGTTCAAGAAATTTACAGCGGTCAGCAGCATCCTTCAATTTTATAGCCATCTCGGCCATTACTCTCTTGCTCTGGCAGTGAGCAGCCAGTTCGGCTTTTAGCTCTTCAGCCGCCTTCACGGCAGCCGCATCACTTTTCCTTTCTTGTTCCTTGGCTCGAGCGAGTTCCGCCCGAAGGTTCTCCACGGCAGCAGCACTATCTGCATCAAGCACATATCTTATAAGGCATGCACGCCAAACTCCTCTTATCAGATGTCTTTGGAACATACCTTATGCCTTATCTAGCCGCTTATTCACAAGCGCGATGTCGGCATCCGCCACGTCAAGTTGCCGCTTTAGCTCGGCCGATTCATCAGTCCGGCTAGCCACCGAACTCCTCGCCACCTTCATAAAATAGGTGACATATTATACCTGGGGTTATGATCCTCTGCGCGCCGTCACTCTTGACGACACACAGAGTCTCAGGGGCTACTATTTATATAGGGTGCATTTAATATGCGGCTCTACCAAAAGGTACACCTTTTTACGTACCTCAAAGCCTGTTAGTAAACTTCTGGCAGCCTCGTACAATCCGCGGATGAAATCCTTCCAATCACCGTATTCATCAACATACGGTGTTCTTTTGAGATGGACGCCCTCCCAAGCAGATCCTTCAGCCCCTCCGACCGCGCACCAGAGGGTGCCGGACTAGCCTAACGACCTTTTCCAGGGTCCGGACTTGGAAAAACCCTCCGAGACGACACCTCGGGGTCGCCTGCCTCGTGAGACGGTGCAACAAGGGGAGGCGTTTTGCTCTCTATCATCTCCGGACGAAGATCCCCTGAAGATGAGCTCTGCTGAGAAGGGTTGAGATCCGAACTGCAAGGTAATATTTTGGTTATCTTCCTCAGAAATAAAACAGGAATGTCATTCATTATGGAACCCCTCCCTTCACTTACGGCTCGGGGGAGAGCGGTTCCCCTTGAGGGCGCAATTCGGCCGGGGCATTCCCCGGTGCCGAACCCTCTGGCGAAGATTTCTTCCCCCGTTTTGAGGCCATCACCTCTGAGTCTTCAGAGGCAGTCCTTTTCTTTCCCTGGTCGGGGGAATTTTCGATTCTTCCCTTCCTAACAGCCTCCTTCGCGGAGGCGGTAGCTCCTTGGTTCCCCCCTTGGGCTTCTGCCAAAAGCACAACCTCCAGCATCTTGGTTAGCATGGGATTCGGCACGGTCTCGGGCAGGGGGACTGGACACCTGATAAGCTTTGCCTTCACTATCCACTCCTGTTCAAAGGACAACTCTGTTAAGGGTAATTTTATGATGGAAACACGGGTGGCATGTCCAAATATGGAGCTACTTACCCGAGCGTCCGGGCGATTGCAGCTCAGACCTGCGTCCTCGGACAAATCCGGACACCTTGCTTGTGATCCGAAGAACAATTTGTACATCTCCACGGGCGTCGTGCCCATAAAGTGTTGGAGGACTCGCGGTCCTTCCGGGTTGAATTCCCACAGGCGGAGAGGGCGACGTTTGCAGGGCAGTGTGCGGCGAATCAGCATAACTTGCGCCACTACGGTCAAATTGATATCTCTTTCTAGAAGATCTCGAATGCGGTCCTGCAGCAAGGGCACATCTTTGGGCAGCCCCCAGATAAGCCCTTCATTGACCCATGACGCTAGCCGTGGTGGGGGACCCGAGCGAAAAGCAGGTGGCGCCACCCATGTGGTGCCCCTGGGGGCTGTGATGTAAAACCAGTCCCGTTGCCATAAGCCGAACTCCTCTTCAAAAGAGCCCTCGGGCCATGGAGCGTCGGCCATCTTGCTTATTATAGCTCCTCCGCAATCAGCGTGCTGCCCCTCGATCATCTTTGGTTCCACCTTGAAGGTTCTAAGCCACAATCCGAAGTGAGGAGTAATATGGAGGAATGCCTCACACACGACAATGAATGATGAGATTTGGAGGATGGACTCCGGAGCTAAGTCGTGGAACTCCAGCCCATACTAAAACATAAGCCCCCTCACGAAGGGATCAATCGGGAAGCCTAGCCCCCGAAGGAAGTGAGGTGTGAACACCACGCTCTCACCGGGCTGGGGAGTGGGAATGGCATGCCCTTGAGCAGGCAGCCTAGGCGAGATTTCGCCGGTTAGATACCTGGCATCTCTCAGCTTTCGCACATCTTCTTCCGTAATGGAGGAAGGCATCCACCGGCCTTGAAGGTCGGAGCCGGACATCGTCGAAGGTCCGAAGCGCCTAAAACTAGAGCTTTGGGTGTTGGAACTCGAAGTGAGGGGCGGATTCCATTGGATTGAAAAGAAAGGGGTCGAGCCTTGGTCTCTTTATAAAGGAGTTGAATACCAACAGCCCTCCCCGTAACCATTTGGGACTCGCTTTCAATTAGGGATTCATACCAAAGGCACGGTTGGGTTACCCACGCCCGTATTGATGAGAATCCCGGAATAAGGGGACGCGATCTCTGCTTTGACAAGACGTGCCAAGGAAACCGCCTCGCTAAACGCGCTGAGGTGGAACAGTAAAACGATTCAAATAAAGGCTTGGCCGTGGCGTGATGTCATGCTGCGGGATACGTCAACAGATTAGATTGGTGCAGATACTATTCTCTCTACGGTGGCATCTGGTGCTTATTTTGCAGAGCCGGACACTATCCTTGTGTTCAACATCTTCTATGAAGTATTCGGAGGGGGAACCCACCTTGCAATGCCGAAGACAATTTGCGCGCGGACTCATCGTCATTGAAGCCTGGTTCAGGGGCTACTGAGGGAGTCCTGGATTAGGGGGTGTCCGGATGGCCGGACTATGACCTTTGGCCGGACTCCCGGACTATGAAGATACAAGATTGAAGGCTTCGTCCTGTGTCCGGATAGGACTTTCCTTGGCGTGGAAGGCAAGCTTGGCGATTCGATATGAAGATCTCCTCCCATTGTAACCGACTCTGTGTAACCCTAGCCCTCTCCGGTGTCTATATTAACCGGAGAGTTTTAGTCCGTAGGACGAACAACAATCATACCATAGGCTAGCTTCTAGGGTTTAGCCTCTCTGATATCGTGGTAGATCCACTCTTGTACTACCCATATCATCAATATTAATCAAGCAGGAGTAGGGTTTTACCTCCATCGAGAGGGCCCGAACCTGGGTAAAAACATCGTGTCCCTTGTCTCATGTTACCATCCGCCTAGACGCACAGTTCGGGACCCCCTACCCGAGATCCGCCGGTTTTAACACCGACAAGTGGCAAGAGCCTAAGCTTGGAGATGACCATGGCACCCCAAGATATTCAAGGATAACCAAAATCCTAAGCTTGGGGATGCCCCCAAAGGCATCCCCTCTTTCGTCTTCGTCTATCGGTAACTTTACTTGGAGCTATATTTTTATTCGCCACATGATATGTGTTTTGATTGGAGCGTCTTGTATGATATTAGTCTTTGCTTTTTAGATTACCAAAATCATACTTTCTGTACACACCTTTTGGGAGAAACCCACATGATTTGGAATTTATTAGAATACTATATGTGCTTCACTTATATCTTTTGAGCTAGATAATTTTTGCTTTAATGCTTCACTTATATCTTTTAGAGCACGGCGGTGGCTTAATTTTGTAGAAATTTTTATCTCTCATGCCTCACTTATATTATTTTGAGAGTCTCTTAGAACAGCAAGGTATTTGCTATGGTTATAAAATTGGTCCTAGAATGATGGGCATCCAAGTTGGGTATAATAAAACTATCATAGAAAGTGAATTGGATGCTATGATCAATTTGATACTTTATAATTGTTTTGAGATATAGAGGTGGTGATATTAGAGTCATGCTAGTTGGGTGATTATGAATTCAAATAATACGTGTGTTGAAGTTTTTGATTCCCGTAGCATGCACGTATGGTGAACCGCTTTGTGATGAAGTTGGAGCAAAATTTTATTTATTGATCGTCTTCCTTATGAGTGGCGGTCGGGGACGAGCGATGGTCTTTTCCTACCAATCTATCCCCCTAGGAGCATGCGCGTAGTACTTTGTTTTCAATGGCTTGTAGATTTTTGCAATAAGTATATGAGTTCTTTATGACTAATGTTGAGTCCATGGATTATACGCACTCTCACCCTTCCACCATTGCTAGCCTCTCTTGTGCCACGCAACTTTCGCCGGTACCATACACCCACCATATACCTTCCTCAAAACAGCCACCATACCTACCTATTATGGCATTTCCATAGTCATTCCGAGATATATTGCCATGCAACTTTCCACCATTCCGTTTATATGACACCCATCATCATTGTCATATTGCTCTTTGCATGATCATGTAGTTGACATCGTATTTGTGGCAAAGCCACCTTCATAATGTTCATACATGTCACTCTTGATTCATTGCATATCCCGGTACACCGCCGAAGGCATTCATATAGAGTCATATCTTGTTCTAAGTATCGAGTTGTAATCTTGAGTTGTAAGTAAATAAATTGTGATGATCTTCATTATTAGAGCATTGTCCCAGTGAGTAAAGGATGATGGAGACTATGATTCCCCCACAAGTCAGGATGAGACTTCGGACTTTATAAAAAAAGAGAAAGGCCAAAAAAAGAGAAAGGCCAAATAAACAAAATAAAAATAAAAAAATGAGAGGAAAATAGAGAAGGGACAATGCTACTATCCTTTTTACCACATTTGTGCTTCAAAGTAGCACCATGATCTGCATGATAGAGAGTCTCCTATGTTGTCACTTTCATATACTAGTGGGAATTTTTCATTAGAACATGGCTTCTATATTCCAATGATGGGCTTCCTCAAAATGCCCTAGGTCTTCATGAGCAAGCGAGTTGGATGCACACCCACTTAGTTTATTTTGTTGAGCTTTCATACATTTATAGCTCTAGTGCATCCGTTGCATGGCAATCCCTACTCACTCACATTGATATCTATTAATGGGCATCTCCATAGCCCGTTGATACGCCTAGTTGATGTGAGACTATCTTCTCCTTTTTTTGTCTTCTCCACAACCACCATTCTATTCCACATATAGTGCTATGTCCATGGCTCACACTCATGTACTGCGTGAAAGTTGAAAAAGTTTGAGATTACTAAAGTATGAAACAATTGCTTGGCTTGTCATCGGGGTTGTGCATGATTAAATACTTTGTGTGATGAAGATAGAGCAACAGCCAGACTATATGATTTTGTAGGGATAACTTCCTTTAGCCATGATATTTTGAGAAGACATGATTGCTTTAATAGTATGCTTGAAGTATCACTATTTCTTATGTCAATATGAACTTTTATTTTGAATCATTTGGATCTAAACATTCATGCCTGATACGTCCATTTTGCATCATGCTTTTATATCAATATTTATTGCATTATGGGCTGTTATTACACATTATTCACAAAACTTATGGCTATTCTCTCTTATTTTACAAGGTTTATCATGAAGAGGGAGAATGCCGGCAGCTGGGATTCTGGCTGAAAAGGGAGCAAAGATTGGAAACCTATTCTGCACAGCTCCAAAAGTCCGAAAACTCCACGAAAGTCATTTTTGGAATTAATAAGAATTATTGAGCAAAGAAAGTACCATAGGGGGCCACACCCTGGCCAGGAGGGTGCCCCCCCTCGGGCGTGTCCCCCTATCTCCTGGGCCCCTTGGTGGCCCTTCGGTGCCCATCTTCTGCTATATGAAGGCTCTTACCTTGGAAAAAATCATAAGCAAGCTTACGGGACGAAACTCCTGCCGCCACGAGGCGGAACCTTGGCGGAACCAATCTAGGACTCTGGGGGAGCTGTTCTGCCGGGGAAACTTCCCTCCAGGAGGGGAAAATCATCACCATCGTCATCACCAACGATCCTCTCATCGGGAGGGGGTCAATCTCCATCAACATCTTCACCAGCACCATCTCCTCTCAAAACCCTAGTTCATCTCTTGTATCCAATCTTGTATCAAAACCACAAATTGGTACCTGTGGGTTGCTAGTAGTGTTAATTACTCCTTGTAGTTGATGCTAATTAGTTTACTTTGTGGAAGATCATATGTTCAGATCCTGAATGCATATTAATACTCCTCTAATCATGAACATGAATATACTTTGTGAGTAGTTACGTTTGTTCCTGAGGACATGGGTGAAGTCTTACTATTATTAGGCATGTGAATTTGGTATTCGTTCGATATTTTGATGAGATGTATGTTGTCTCTCCTCTAGTGGTGTTATGTGAACGTCGACTACATGACACTTCACCATTATTTGGGCCTAGAGGAAGGCGTTGGGAAGTAATAAGTAGATGATGGGTTGCTAGAGTGACAGAAGCTTAAACCTAGTTTATGTGTTGCTTCGTAAGGGGCTGATTTGGATCCACTAGTTTCATGCTATGGTTAGGTTTACCTTAATAGTTCTTTTGTAGTTGCAGATGCTTGCAATAGGGGTTAATCATAAGTGGGATGCTTGTCCAAGAAAGGGCAGCACCCAAGCACCGGTCCACCCACATATCAAATTATCAAAGTAACGAACGTGAATCATATGAGCGTGATGAAACTAGCTTGACGATAATTACCATGTGTCCTCGGGAGCACTTTTCTCATTATAAGAAATTGTCCTGGCTTGTCCTTTTCTACAAAAAGGATTGGGCCACCTTGCTGCACCTTATTTACTTTCATTACTTGTTACCCGTTACAAATTATCTTATCACAAAACTATATGTTACCTACAATCTCAGTGCTTGCAGATAATACCTTACTGAAAACCGCTTGTCATTTCCTTCTGCTCCTTGTTGGGTTCGACACTCTTACTTATAGAAAGGACTACGATAGATCCCCTATACTTGTGGGTCATCAAGACTCTTTTCTGTCGCCGTTGCCGGGGAGTGAAGCGCCTTTGGTGAGTGGAACTTGGTAAGGAAACATTTAAATAGTGTGCTGAAATTTTCTGTCACTTGTTACTATGGAAACTAATCCTTTGAGGGGCTTGTTCGGGGTATCTTCGCCCCGACCAGTAGAGCAGAGAGCTGCTCCTCAACCTACTGAACCTACTGAAAATGTTTACTTTGAAATTCCTTCGGGTATGATAGAGAAACTGCTAGCTAATCCCTTTGCAGGAGATGGAACATTGCATCCCAATTTACACCTTATCTTTGTGGATGAAGTTTGTGGATTATTTAAGCTTGCAGGTATTCCCGATGATGTTGTTAAGAGGAAGGTTTTTCCCTTTATCTTTGAAGGGAGACGCATTTACATGGTATAGGCTATGTGATGATACAGGATCTTTGAACTATAAATGATTAAAGTTGGAATTTCACCAGAAGTTCTATCCTATGCATCTTGTTCATCGTGATCGTAATTACATATATAATTTCTGGCCTCGCGAAGGAGAAAGCATCGCTCAAGCTTGGGGGAGGCTTAAGTCAATGTTATATTCATGCCCCAATCATGAGCTCTCAAGAGAAATGATTATTCAAAAAAATTATGCTCGGCTTTCTCTCAATGATCACACCATGCTCGATACTTCCTGTGCTGGTTCTTATATGCTGAAGACTACTGAATTCAAGTGGGACTTACTGGAAAGAATTAAACGCAACTCTGAAGATTGGGCTTCCGACGATTGTAAGGAGTCATGTATAACACCTAAGTTTGATTGTGTTAAATCTTTTATGGATACCGATGCTTTTCGTGGATTTAGCGCTAAATATGGACTTGACTCTGAGATAGTAGCTTCTTTCTGTGAATCTTTTGCTGCTCACGTTGATCTCCCTCAGGAGAAGTGGTTTAAATATAATCCTCCCATTGAAGTAAAAGTAGTTGCATCTATTACAGTTGAAGAAAAGGCTATCACTTATAATGATCCTATTGTTCCTACTACTTATGTTGAGAAACCAGCTTTTCCTGTTAGAATAAAGGATCATGCTAAAGCTTCAACTATGGTTCGTAAGAGTAATACTAGAACATATACACCTCCTGAGCAAATTAAAGTTGAACCTAGTATTGCTATGTTTAAAGATCTCTTGGGTGATAATATAGATTAGCATGTTATTTACTACTGTGGTGAAGCTGCTAACATTGCTAAACTCGATGCTAAGATACATAGACCTGTTGTAGGCATGCCTGTTATTTCTGTTAAAATAGGAGATCATTGTTATCATGGCTTATGTGATATGGGTGCTAGTGATAGTGCAATACCTATTTCCCTATATAAATAAATTATGCATGATATTGCACCCGCTGAAATAGAAGGTATTGATATTACTATTAAGCTCGCCAATAGAGATAGTATTTCACCATTTGGGATTGTTAGAGATGTTGAAGTCTTGTGTGGGAAAGTTAAATATCCTGCTGATTTTCTTGTTCTTGGTTCCCCACAAGATGACTTTTGTCCTATTATATTTGGCAGACCCTTCTTGAATACTGTCAATGCTAAGATTGATTGTGAAAAGGATGTTGTTACAATTGGCTTTGGTGATATGAAACATGAGTTTAACTTTTTCCAAATTTCGTATACAACCCCATGATAAAGAATTGCCTAGTAAGGATGAAATAATTGGTCTTGCTTCTATTGTCGTACCTCCTACTGATCCGTTAAAACAATATTTGCTAGACCATGAAAATGATATGTTTATAAATGAAAGAAGGGAAATAGATGAAGTATTCCTTCAACAGGGTCCTATTCTGAAACACAATTTGCCTGTTGAAATCCTAGGGGATCCTCCTCCACCCAAGGGTGATCCTGTGTTTGAGCTCAAACCATTACCTGATAATCTTAAATATGCTTATCTTGATGAAAAGAAGATATATCCTGTTATTATTAGTGCTAAACTTTCAGAGCAAGAAGAGGAAAGATTATTGAAAACTCTGAAGAAGCACTGTGCTGCTATTGGATATACTCTGGATGATCTTAAGGGCATTAGTCCCACTCTATGCCAACACAAAATAAAATTGGAGAAAGATGCCAAACCAGTTAGAGATCCTCAATGACGGTTAAATCCTAAGATGAAAGAAGTTGTAAGAAAGGAGATACTAAAGCTCCTTGAGGCAGGTATAATTTATCCCGTTGCTGATAGTGAATGGGTAAGTACCGTCCATTGTGTTCCTAAAAAGGGAGGTATTATTGTTGTTCCTAATGATAAAGATGAATTGATTCCATAAAGAATTATTACAGGTTATAGGATGGTAATTGATTTCCGTAAGTTAAATAAAGCTACTAAGAAAGATCATTACCCTTTACCTTTTATTGACCAAATGCTAGAAAGACTATCCAAACATACACATTCTTGCTTTCTAGATGGTTATTCTGGTTTCTCTCAAATACCTGTGTCAGCGGAAGATCAATCAAAAACTACTTTTACTTGCCCTTTCGGTACTTTTGCTTATAGACGTATGCCTTTTGGTTTATGTAATGCACCTGCTACCTTTCAAAGATGCATGATGGCTATATTCTCTGACTTTTGTGAAAAGATTTGTGAGGTATTCATGGATGACTTCTCCATTTATGGATCCCCTTTTGATGATTTCTTGAGAAACCTTGATCGAGTTTTGCAGAGATGTGAAGACACTAGTCTCGTCCTGAATTGGGAAAAGTGTCACTTTATGGTTAATGAAGGCATTGTCTTGGGGCATAAAATTTCTGAAAGAGGTATTGAAGTTGATAAAGCTAAAGTTGATGCTATTGAAAAGATGCCATGTCCCAAGGACATTAAAGGTATAAGAAGTTTCCTTGGTCATGCCGGTTTTTATATGAGGTTCATTAAGGACTTTTCTAAAATCTCTAGGCCTCTGACTAATTTATTGCAAAAAGATATTCCTTTTGTCTTTGATGATGATTGTGTAGAAGCTTTTGAAATACTTAAGAAGGCTTTGATCACTGCACCTATTGTTCAGCCACCTGATTGGAATGTACCCTTTGAAATTATGTGTGATGCTAGTGATTATGCTGTAGGTGATGTTCTAGGGAAAAGAGTTGATAAGAAATTAAATGTTATCCAGTATGCTAGTAAAACTCTTGATACTGCCCAGAGAAATTATGCTACTACTGAAAAAGAATTCTTAGCAGTTGTATTTGCTTGTGATAAGTTCAGACCTTATATTGTTGATTCTAAAGTTACTATTCACACTGATCATGCTGCTATTAAATATCTTATGGAAAAGAAAGATGCTAAACCTAGACTTATTAGATGGGTTCTCTTGCTTCAAGAATTTGATTTACATATTATTGATAGAAAGGGAGCTGAGAACCCCGTTGCAGACAACTTGTCTAGGCTAGAGAATGTTCTTGATGACCCACTACCTATTGATGATAGCTTTCCTGATGAACAATTAGCGGTCATTAATGCTTCTCGTACTGCTCCATGGTATGTTGATTATGCTAATTACATTGTTGCTAAATTTATACCACCTAGTTTCACTTACCAACAAAAGAAAAAGTTCTTTTATGATTTAAGACATTACTTCTGGGATGACCCACACCTTTATAAAGGAGTAGATGGTGTTATTAGATGTTGTGTACCTGAGCATGAACAGGAATAGATCCTACGCAAGTGTCACTCTGAACCATATGGAGGACACCACGCTGGAGACAGAACTGCACATAAGGTATTGCAATCCGGTTTTTATTGGCCTACTTTCTTCAAAGATGCATGTAAGTTTGTCTTGTCTTGTGATGAATGTCAAAGAATTGGTAATATTAGCAGACATGAAGAAATGCCTATGAATTATTCTCTTGTTATTCAACCATTTGATGTTTGGGGCTTTGATTATATGGGACCTTTTCCTGCCTCTAATGGTTATACACATATTTTAGTTGCTGTTGATTATGTTACTAAGTGGGTAGAAGCTATTCCAACTAGTAGTGTTGATCATAACACCTCTATTAAGATGCTTAAAGAAGTTATTTTTCCGAGGTTTGGAGTCCCTAGATATCTCATGACTGATGGTGGTTCACATTTTATTCATGGTGCTTTCCGTAAAATGCTTGCTAAGTATGATGTTAATCATAGAATTGCATCTCCTTATCACCCGCAGTCTAGTGGTCAAGTAGAATTGAGCAATAGAGAGCTCAAATTAATTTTGCAAAAAGCTATTAATAGATCTAGAAAGAATTGGTCCAAGAAACTTGATGATGCATTACGGGCCTATAGAATTGCATATACAAATCCTATGGGTATGTCTCCGTATAAGATGGTTTATGGAAAAGCGTGTCACTTACCTCTTGAACTTGAACATAAGGCATATTGGGCTATTAAAGAGCTCAACTATGACTTTAAACTTGCCGGTGAGAAGAGGTTATTTGATATTAGCTCACTTGATGAATGGAGAACCCAAGCCTATGAAAATGCCAAGCTGTTTAAAGAAAAAGTTAAAAGATGGCATGATAAAAGAATAAAAAAGCGTGAGTTTAACGTAGGTGATTATGTGTTGCTATTCAACTCTCATTTAAGATTTTTTGCAGGAAAACTTCTCTCTAAATGGGAAGGTCCTTACATTATTGAGGAGGTCTATTGTTCCGGTGCCATAAAAATCAACAACTTCGAGGGCACAAGTCCGAGGGTGGTGAACAGTCAAAGAATCAAACATTATATCTGAGGTAATCCTATTAATGTTGAAACTAATATTATTGAAACCGTAACCCCGGAGGAATACATAAGGTACACTTTCCAGAACGTTTCAGACTCCGAAAAGGAGTAGGTATGTGGTACGGTAAGTAAACCGACTCCAAAACAGTTCTAATGGAATTTTTCTCCGTTTTGGAATATTTAAGAATTTTGGAAAGCAAGAAGTAATCCGGGAAGGACACGAGGCCTCCATGAGGGTGGAGGGCGTGCCCACCCCTACTGGGCGCGCCCCCCTATCTCGTGGGCACCTTGTGTGCCTCCCGAACTCCGATTTCTTGCATGTTACTTCTTTTGGTCGGTAAAAAATCATTATATAATCCCTCGAAGGTTTTGACCACCGTATCACGCAAAAATCCTCTGTTTTCATTTCGAGCTGTTTTTCTGACAGATCTAGAGCACCATGACGACTCCAAGCGCTCCCAAGGACAAGTTTTTCGAGAGGGTTATCAACCCCTATCTTGCGGAGGTGCTGCAACACCCTCAAACCATTGAGATGCGTGAGGGGGTGCTACACATCCGTGATGTGGAGGGACCAAGGTGTACCGGAAGCGTGGAGACAAAGCTCGAAGCTATGGAACATCAACTTTTCAAGTGCCAAGGGATGGTGGAGCGTGGACTCAACGCCAACCAGATGATGATTGCGGAATTCACCAACAACCACAAGCTAGACGCCAAGAACATTGGGGATACCATCTTCAAGCTTCATGAGAAAATCAAGCACCTCCAAGCCCAGATCTATGACCTGCAAAACCAAAACTGTGAGTATGAATATAGATTCAAGAGGATGAGTTTGGCTGCAGATTTGAGGATCCCAGAGACTCGATCATCCTTCTATGATGGTGAGCCTATGCCTTGGAAGACGGACGACAAGCCTACATCATCAACAAATCCTTCTTCACCACCTCCGAGGACATAATTACATGGGTATGGGCACTCCCCTTGGCAACTGCCAAGCTTGGGGGAGGTGCCCCGATATCGTATCACCATCACACTCCTATCTTTACCGTTTTACTTAGTTCGATCCTTTTAGTAATATCTTGATCTAGTAGAATAAAGTTTTGGTATGAATTAGTTTGGAGTTCTGCTTTGTGATCCCTTTATGTAATCGAGTCCGTGAGCTATCTATAATAAAGATTAGTGTTGAGTCAAGGGCTTTGCTATCTTGCTATGATCTTGAGAAAATAGAAAGAATAAAAAGAATAAAAGAGTTCATATTGATCTTATGGATAGTAATGACTTCACATATAAAGAGTATGAGGCATAAAAGTTGTTGAGAGTTGACAATCCTAGTTTTGGTCATCATTGTAATTAATAGGAAGTAATAAAGAAAGAGAGGTTTTCACATATAAATATACTATCTTGGACATCTTTTATAATTGTGAGCACTCATTAGGTATGACATGCTAAAGAGTTGATGTTGGACAAGGAAGACAACGTAATGGTTTATGTTTTCTCACATCTCAGATAAAGTATATTGTCATGGATCGTCCAACATGTTGAGCTTGCTTTTCCCCCTCATGCTAGCCAAATTTCTTGCACCAAGTAGAGATACTACTTGTGCTTCCAAATATCCTTAAACCCAGTTTTGCCATGAGAGTCCACTATACCCACCTATGGATTGAGTAAGATCCTTCAAATAAGTTGTCATGTTGCAAGCAATAAAAATTGCTCTCTAAATATGTATGAATTATTAGTGCGGAGAAAATAAGCTTTATACGATCGTGTGATATGGAAGTAATAAAAACGACGGACTGCATAATAAAGGTTCATATCACAAGTGGCAATATAAAGTGACGTTCTTTTGCATTAAGATTTTGTGCATCCAACCCTAAAAGCACTTGAAAACCTCTGCTTCCCTCTGCGAAGGGCCTATCTTTTACTTTATGTCTTTTACTTTATGCAAGAGTCAAGGTGATCTTCACCTTTTCCTTTTTCATTTTATCCTTTGGCAAGCACCTCATGTTGGAAAGATCCTGATATATATATCCAATTGGATGTAAGTTAGCATGAACTATTATCGTTGACATCACCCAAAGGTGAATACGTTGGGAGGCGAAATTATAAGCCCTTATCTTTCTCAGTGTCCGACTAAAACTCCATAACCATAAGTATTGCGTGAGTGTTAGCAATTGTAGAAGACTATGTGATAGGTGAGTATGTGGACTTGCTGAAAGGCTCTATTCTTGACTCTTTCTAATGTTATGATAAATTGCAATTGCTTCAATGACTGAGATTACAGTTTGTTAGTTTTCAATGAAGTTTATGACCCATACTTGACATTATGAATAGATTGTTACTTGAGCATAAGAAATCATATGACAAAATCTATATACGTTGTTGTTATAAGAATGATCATGATGCCCTTATGTTCGTATTTTATTTTTATCGACACCTCTATCTCTAAACATGTGGACATATTTGTCGATATCGGCTTCCGCTTGAGGACAAGCGAGGTCTAAGCTTTGGGGAGTTGATACGTCCATTTTGCATCATGCTTTTATATCATTTATTGCATTATGGGCTGTTATTACACATTATGTCACAATACTTATGGCTATCTATTATATAATTAAACAAGAGTCAAACAAGACATTACGTTCATCCACATATATTAAATTATCTTGATCGTCTATTTTCTATATTAACGATTAAGATTTAATAGATATAGCGTTACATACAAATATGTTTGCGTACAACAATTTGGCATGGCACGTTCACATCTTCCGTCCAAGACATAAGGCTTTTCTATTAAAAAATATGTCCTGGACAATTAGAAGTGAACATACTTTTACATTATTGTATATACTCCGTAATAAAGCAAGGCTGCCAGCTCCCATAACAAAAGATCACGACTGCCGATTATAAGGAGTCCGAGCGCCCCCTGCCAGCTACCCTAAAAAAATAGTACGGCTGCCAAGCGGTCAAGTCAAGAAAAAAAGATGCTTATGGCAAGGATTTCCATAAGAAGAAAAACATATAGACATGTCAAAAAGCCTCTTAGCACGTACGCATGAGCCCCTATTAAAAGTATGCATGCATGAGCGATATTATCTTTGTCTACTGTCTGTCTATATTTATATAATAACAGATGGAAAATAATAATAAAAGCATAGTAGAATACCGGATATATTAGTCATGTTGAATCGCCCAACCCGGAATAAAAGAGAAGGCATACAATCATCATTTTAGGCCAAAATATTTATATCAAAGTAAAAAAGATACAAAAGGTTCACATGTATTTAAATTTATATAAATTTATACAAAATAAAATTATATAAATTTTGAAGAAATCATGTTCATTCACATATATTAAATTATCTTAATCGTCTATTTTGTATATTTTATATATTAACAGTTAATAAGATTTAATAGATATAGAGTTACATACAAATATGGTTACATACAACACTTTGGCATGGTACGTTCACCACATCTTCCGTCCAAGACATAAGTTTTTCTATTAAAAAATATGTACTGGACAATTAGAAGTTAACATACTTTTGCATTGTATATACTCCATTATATAAAGCAAGGCAGCTAGCTCCCATAAAAAAAGATCACGGCTGCTGATTATAAAGAGTCCGAGAGCCCGCTGCCAGCTCCGGTAAAAGAAGATAGTACGCCCGCCAAGCTGTCAAGTCAAGAAAAAAAAAAGCTACGGCAAGGATTTTCATAAGAAAAACATATAGACAGAGTATGTCAAAAGCCTAGACTCTTAGCACGCACGCATGCCTCAGCCCTAAAAAAGTATGCATGAACGAGCTATATTATCTGTGCCCCTACTGTCTGTCTATATTTATATCAATACGGATGGAAACCAATAATAAAAGAATAGTAGAATATAGGACATATTGGTCGTGCTGAGGACGATCGCCCAATCCAGTTAAAAAGTGAAGGCATAAATAATCATTTGAGGCTAATATATTATATAGAAGTAAAAAAATATACAAAAGGTTCACATGTATTTAAAATTATACAAATCTATACAAAATAAAATTATATAAATTTAGTTATATATAATTCGTAAAGATTCACATGTATTTAAAATTTTAAAAATTATTCGGTTGCAGTTTGATTAGAATATAAGTTGACACAGGCCAAAACCTACACAAAAATATTCCATGATTTTTTCTAGCAAAGTAAGAAAATTTACTAATTTTTTAGGATATATTGTGATAGTTCTATTGTCTTAGATGGTCAGGCTCCATAAACATTTAGAGCAAGAGGATATTATCTAGAACAGTTAGAAGCATGCATGGAATATCAACGTTTGTGATAGAGTTTTATCTGGTAACACAATAGTGCTGATACAGATGGAGGAGGAGGACATAATGTTTAACCATTTAATAAAGGATGAAATGGTTTGGTGGGGTAGTCATAATAGTCACCATTTGTAACACCCCTGTGACTTTAACAACACTAATACATTTAGCAGATGGATTTCACTTTTTCTATTATAAGTGGTATATCAATGGCATTGTGGCGGCTCGGACTGCATTTTAGCTATTGTTATTTTATACAATTTAAATGATGTTGAATAAATACTGGTGGATTTTTTAGTAAATATAACAATTAGCCGTAAGTGAATGATAGAGGATGTTTTAGTAGAAAAAGGAAGCGCTAATTCATGTCAATTTTATAGTGAATCTTTTATTTTTCTTAAATAATTAACTTTAAAGCAAAACAAATGGGCACAATCATGATTGACAAGCTCTAGCGAGACCCTATGAGAATTTAGCAATACCCCCACCATTCATCTAGGAATGAATATAGATAATTACATTACGTTAAGAAGATGGTGAGGCATATATATAGATATGTGGATGTATGGCACTGCACTAATAATAACACGTGCGCAATACGTTCGGTGATGATGCTAACAATGGAACAGATAACAGGATATTTCTGCAACTCGTCAGTGTTTAGATTTTCTCTTAAAAAATCCTAAAAGTGTATTGACGTGGTGGGAAATTCCATGGTTCTTTTGACATTTCGTTGCCACACAGCAAAATCATTACCAACACATTAATACATATTACCATAATATATGTAACAAAGTTTAATCATCATATTTAGCAAAGGTAAATCATGTTTTCTGAAGATACAACTTTTAGCTATAGTTATTTATGTAAACACTAATGGATGAAATGAAATATAAAAGTAGTGAAAATCACCAAAAAAAACATATTGAAAGATGAGGTCTAGCCGCGCAAATGCGCGGGTGACCATGCTAGTTCTCTCTTATTTTACAAGGTTTATCATGCAGAGGGAGAATGCCGGCAGCTGGGATTCTGGCTGAAAAGGGAGCAAATATTGGAAACCTATTCTGCACAGCTCCAAAAGTCCGAAAACTCCACGAAAGTCATTTTTGGAATTAATAAGAATTATTGAGCAAAGAAAGTACCAGAGGGGGCCCACACCCTGGCCTGGAGGGGGGCACCCCCCCCCCTACTGGGCGTGCCTCCTGTCTCCTAGGCCCCTTGGTGGCCCTCCAGTGCCCATCTTCTGCTATATGAAGGCTCTTACCCTGGAAAAAATCATAAGAAAGCTTATGGGATGAAACTCCGCCGCCACGAGGCGGAACCTTGGCGGAACCAATCTAGGACTCCTGCGGAGCTGTTCTGCCGAGGAAACTTCCCTCCGGGAGGGGGAAATCATCACCACTGTCATCACCAACGATCCTCTCATCGGGAGGGGGTCAATCTCCATCAACAATCTTCACCAGCACCATCTCCTCTCAAAACCCTAGTTCATCTCTTGTATCCAATCTTGTATCAAAACCACAAATTGGTACCTGTGGGTTGCTAGTAGTGTTGATTACTCCTTGTAGTTGATGCTAATTGATTGAGTATTCAACCCAAATTTATTGATTCGACACAAGGGGAGCCAAAGAATATTCTTAAGTATTAGCAGTTGAGTTGTCAATTCAACCACACCTGGACAACTTAGTATCTGCAGCAAAGTATTTAGTAGCAAAGTAGTATGATAGTAATGGTAACAGTGGCAAAAGTAAAGATAATAGTTTTGTAGTAATTGTAACAGTAGCAACGGTTAAAGTAAATAAGCAAAGCACAATATGTAAAAAGCTCGTAGGCATTGGATCAGTGATGGATAATTATGTCGGATGCGATTCCTCATGTAATAGTTATAACATTGGGTGACACAGAACTACCTCCAGTTCATCAATGTAATGTAGGCATGTATTCCGAATATAGTCATACATGCTTATGGAAAAGAACTTGCATGACATCTTTTGTCCTACCCTCCAGTGGCAGCGGGGTCCTAGTGGAAACTAAGGGATATTAAGGCCTCCTTTTAATAGAGAATCGGAACAAAGCATTAGCACATAGTGAATACATGAACTCCTCAAACTACGGTCATCACCGAGAAGTAGCCCGATTATTGTCACTTCGGGGTTGTCGGATCATAACACATAATAGGTGACTATAGACTTGCAAGATAGGATCAAGAACTCACATATATTCATGAAAACATAATAGGTTCAGATCTGAAATCATGGCACTCGGGCCCTAGTGACAAGCATTAAGCATAGGAAAGTCATAGCAACATCAATCTCAGGACATAATGGATACTAGGGATCAAACCCTAACAAAACTAACTGGATTACATGGTAAATCTCATCCAACCCATCACCGTCCAGCAAGCCTACGATGGAATTACTCACACACGATGGTGAGCATCATGAAATTGGTGATGGAGGATGGTTGATGATGACGACAACGACGAATCCCCCTCTCCGGAACCACGAACGGACTCTAGATCAGCCCTCCCGAGAGAGATTAGGGCTTGGCGGCGGCTCCATATTGTAAAACGCGATGAAACTTCCTCTCTATTTTTTCTCCGTGAGACGGAATATATAGAGTTGGAGTTGAGGTCGCCGGAGCTCCAGGGGGCCCACGAGATAGGGGCGCGCCCAGGGGGAGGGCGCGTCCCCCCACCCTCGTGGACAGGGTGTGGGCCCCCTGGCCTTCATCTTTTGCCAGTATTTTTTATATTTTCCAAAACTTATCTCCGTGGATTTTCAGGTCATTCCGAGAACTTTTGTTTTCTGCACAATAAACAACATCATGGCAGTTCTGCTGAAAACAGCGTTAGTCCGGGTTAGTTTCATTCAAATCATGCAAGTTAGAGTCCAAAACAAGGGCAAAAGTGTTTGGAAAAGTAGATACGTTGGAGACGTATCAACTCCCCCAAGCTTAAACCTTTGCTTGTCCTCAAGCAATTCAGTTGATAAACTGAAAGTGATAAATAAAAACTTTTACAAACTCTATTTGCTCTTGTTGTTGTAAATATGTAAAGCCAGCATTCAAGTTTTCAGCCAATATTATGAACTAACCATACTCACAATAACACTTAGGTCTCACATTTACTCCTATCAATGGCATAATCAGCTAGCAAGCAATAATAATAAAACTCAGATGACAACACTTTCTCAAAACAATCATAATATGATATAACAAGAAGGTATATCGCTGGCCCTTTCTGAGACGCAAAACATAAATGCAGAGCACCTTTAAAGATCAAGGACTGACTAAACATTGTAATTCATGGTAAAGGAGATCCAGTCAAGTCATACCCAATATAAACCAATAGTAATACATGCAAATGACAGTGTGCTCTCCAGTGGGTGCTTTTTAATAAGAAGGTGATGACTCAACATAAAAGTAAATAGATAGGCCCTTCACAGAGGGAAGCAGGGATTTGTAGAGGTGCCAGAGCTCGGTTTTAAAATAGAGATAAATAACATTTTGAGCAGCATACTATTACTGTCAACGCAACAACTATGAGATGACTATATCTTCCATACTACATGCATTATAGGCAGTTCCCAAACAGAATGGTAAAAGTTTATACTCCCCCACCACCAACAAGCATCAATCCATGGCTTGCTCGAAACAATGAGTGCCTCCAACTAACAACAGCCCTGGGGGAGTTTTGTTTAATTATATTGATTTGCTTTGATATTTTTGGATCATGGGACTGGCCATACCGGTTACCGGCCCTTTCTCGTGAGTGAGGAGCGGAGTCCACTCCTCTTGAGAATAACCCACCTAGCATCAAAGATACAGGCAGCCCTAGTTGAAACATGAGCTGCTCGAGCATACAAAACAGAATTTCATTTGAAGGTTTGGAGTTTGGCACATACAAATTTACTTGGAACGGCAGGTAGATACCGCATATAGGAAGTTATGGTGGACTATATGGAACAACTTTAGGGTTTAAGGAGTTTGGATGCACAAGCAGTATTCCTTCTTAGTACTGGTGAAGGCTAGCAAAAGACTGGGAAGCGACCAACTGAGAGAGCGACAACAGTCATGAACATGCATTAAAATTAATTCACACCGAGTACAAGATGAGTAGGATATAATCCAGCATGAACATAAATATCGTGAAGGCTATGTTGATTTGTTTCAACTACATGCGTGAACATGTGCCAAGTCGAGTCACTCAATTTATTCAAAGGAGGATACCATCCCATCATACCACATCACAATCATTTTAATAGCATGTTGGCACGCAAGGTAAACCATTATAACTCATAGCTTATTAAGCATGGCACAAGCAACTATAATCTCTAAATGTCATTGCAAATATGTTTACTTCATAATAAACTGAATCAGGAACGATGAACTCATCATATTTACAAAAACAAGAGAGGTCGAGTTCATACCAGCTTCTCTCATCTCAATCAGTCCATCATATATCGTCATTATTGCCTTTCACTTGCGCGACCGAACGATGTGTATATTAATAATGGTGCACGTGCATTGGACTAAGCTGGAATCTGCAAGCATTCAACTCAAGAGAGAAGACAAAGTAATATGGGATCTAAGTTAAATCAACAATCATGCATATGAGAGCCACTAAGCATTTTCAATATGGTCTTCTACTCTCGACCCCCAAAGGAAGGAAAAGAAATAAAACTATTTACACGGGAAAGCTCCCAACAAGTAAAAGAAGAACGAGAAATCTTTTTGGGTTTTCATTTTAATTACTACTACAAGCATGGAAATTAAACTAACTAATTTTTTTGTTTTTTCTTAAGGTTTATCAAACACACAAGAAGAAAGCTAGAAAAATAAATTAAACTAGCATGGATAATACAATGAAAGAGTATGAGCACCGACAACTAGAATAGTGTGTGAACATGAATGTAAGGTCGGTGAGAAATACGTACTCCCCCAAGCTTAGGCCTTTGGCCTAAGTTGGTCTAATGCCAAGGATCGTGGATACTCTCTCCGTGTCACTGAGGGGTGTAATCAGGATACCACTGGCTGGCCATCTCCTCCGGATCCCACTGGTAAGATGATGCATGATAAGGGTCCAGTGAAGGTTCCGGCTCGGGCTCAGGCTCTGGAGTGGATGCTTGGCCTCGATGAGCGTACACAGCTTCCGGCATGACAAGATAGTTATCTGCAGTCAAATCAAACAACAGAGGAGCAGGCAGAATAATAGTCTCATTGTGTTTCTTATTAAATCTCAAGTTATACAGGAGCATCTTATCATCATTATGAATAATAAACTCATGTGCTACCATGCTCCTGTAATCTAAAATGTAAGGAGGCAATATTGTCTCCTCTTTCTCATGGTGCCTAATAGGTATCTCAAAATGTTTAGCAAGACGTGCAGCATAGATACCTCCAAAGATGGGGCCTTTTGTACGATTCAGGTTTAGACGTTTAGCAATAACGGCACCCATACTAAAACTATTATCACCAAACAAGGCATGGGATAGTATAATAATATCGGTCACACTGAAGTTTCCACTATTTCCACGACCAATTAAGCATCGACTAGCAAATAAGGCAAAGTAGCGTAAAACAGGAAAATGTATGCTAGTGATTCTCGCATCGGAACCCTTCTTTGGATCCCCTACAGTAATGGTGTTAACAAAGCCATCCACATCTTTACGATGTGGTTCATCTAATCTGCCCTCAAAGGGTATTCTACATACCGCGCAAAAATTACGTAAAGATATTTCCTTGAATTCAACATATAAATGAAATGATACTGATGGAGGTGAATTCTTAGGATAAATAAAAGTTTTGCATGAAAGTATTGGTGAGTAAGAGATATTGATCGATCCGGTCATCGAGGAAGTTGGTGAGGCCAGCATTTCCAATCAAGGAATAAAAGTCTTCATAAATACCGGCTTCTCTCAAGAAGTCATCGCATGGCCATTCACACGGTTGTACTTCCGCTACGCGAGGAAGATTATACTTGGCCTTTTCCTTTTCTTTAGCTTGTTTATCCTGGGAGCCTTGGCTAGAAGAGCCCCTCAAAAATCTCCTTATCATCTTCAAGCAACAATCTCCCAAAGCAGTTTTCTGAATGGAACTTTGAGCAAGGAGATCGAAAATCGCAGCAAAACGAGCTAGAACTCGAGCTTGAGCTGGATGAGGATTTTTTTGGGAAGAAGATGGAGTGTGTGGGTGCAGGAATAAGTGGAGGGGGCTACCCTGGCCCACGAGACAGGGGGGCATGCCCAGGGGGTGTGGGCGCGCCCTCCACCCTCGTGGCCAGGTGCTTGCCCCTCCTGCAGTGTTTTCAGTGCCTAAAATCCTCAAATAATTCATAAAAAAATAATACTAAATTTGCAGGGCATTTGAAGCACTCTTATTTTCGGGATATTTTTTATTGCACGGATAATTCAAAAAACAGACAGATAATACTATTTTTGCTTTATTTATTCTAAATAACAGAAAGTAAAAAGAGGGTACAAAAGGTTGTGCCTTCTAGTTTCATCCATCTCATGATCATCAAAATGAATCCACTAACAAGGTTGATCAAGTCTTGTTAACAAACTCATTCCGAATAATACGGAACCAGAGAAATTTTGAATAACACTAGGTTACCTCAACGGGGATATGAACATCCCCAATAATAAGAATATCATACTTTTTCTTGGCAGTAGGAAGAGGAAATTCAAAACCTTCAATAATAATAGTGGGAACTTTTCCAATAGAATTGATGCTATGAACTTGAGATTGTTTCCTCGGAAAGTGTATCGTATGCTCATTACCATTAACATGAAAAGTGACATTGCCTTTGTTGCAATCAATAACAGCCCCTGTAGTATTCAAAAAGGGTCTACCAAGGATAATCGACATACTATCGTCCTCAGGAATATCAAGGATAACAAAGTCCATTAAGATAGTGACATTTGCAACCACAACAGGCACATCCTCACAAATACCGACAGGTATAGTAGTTGATTTATCAGCCAATTGCAAAGATATTTCAGTAGGTGTCAACTTATTCAATTCAAGTCTACGATATAAAGAGAGAGGCATAACACTAACACCGGCTCCAAGATCACATAAAGCAGTTTTAACATAGTTTCTTTTAATGGAGCATGGTATAGTTGGTACTCCTGGATCTCCAAGTTTCTTTGGTATTCCACCCTTAAAAGTATAATTAGCGAGCATGGAGGAAATTTCAGCTTCTGGTATCTTTCTTTTATTTGTAACAATTTCCTTCATATACTAAGCATAAGGATTTAATTTAAGCATATCAGTCAAGCACATACGTAAGAAGATAGGTCTATTCATTTCAGCAAAGTGCTCAAAATCCTCATCCTTTGTCTTGGATGGTTTAGGAGGAAAGGGCATGGGTTTCTGAACCCATGGTTCTCTTTCCCTACCGTGCTTCCTAGCAACAAAATCTCTCTTATCATAATGTTGATTCTTTGATTGTGGGTTATCAAGATCAACAGCAGGTTCAACCTCTACTTCATTGGTATTGCTAGGTTGAGCATTAACATGAACATTATCATTTCACTAGGTTCATGTTCATCACCTGATTGTGTTTCAGCATCCAAAATAGAAATATCATTGGGATTCTTAGGTGTTTCTACAACAAGTTCATTAGAAGCATGCAAAGTCCTATCGTTTTTCTTTTTCTTCTTTTTGGAAGAACTAGGTGCCTCTAAATTATTTCTCTGAGAATCCTGCTCGATTCTCTTAGGGTGGCCTTCAGGATACAAAGGTTCCTGAGTCATTCTACCAGTTCTAGTAGCCACTCTAACAGCAAAATCATGTTTATTATTTAATTCATCGAGCAAATCGCTTTGAGATTTAAGTACTTGCTCAGCTTGAGTGGTAACCATAGAAGCATATTTGCTAATGAGTTTAAGTTCACCTTTAACTCTAGCCATATAATCACTCAAGCGTCCTATCTCGAAAGCATTATTCTTTAATTCTCTACCAACATAAGCATTAAAACTTTCTTGTCTAGCCATAAAGTCATCAAATTCATCTAAGCATGGGCTATGAAATTTAGTAGACGGTATTTCAACTTTATCATATCTATAGAGAGAATTTACCTTTACTACCTGTGTCGGGTTATCAAGACAATGTGTTTCTTCAACAGGCGGTATATTAAGGCCATGTATTTCTTCAATAGGAGGTAAATTCTTAACATCTTCAGCTTCAATACCTTTTTCTTTCATTGATTTCTTTGCCTCTTGCATATCTTCAGGACTGAGAAATAGAACACCTCTCTTCTTCGGAGTAGGTTTAGGAATAGGCTCAGGAGTTGGCTCAATTGGTTCAGGAATTGCCTCAGGAATTGGCTCGGGAAGAGTCAAATTATTTTCATTAGTCAACATATTATTCAATAGTAATTCAGCTTGATCGTGTTATTTCCCTGAAAACACAACCAGCACAACTATCCAAGTAGTCCTTGGAAGCATCGGTTAGTCCATTATAAAAGATATCAAGTATTTCATTTTTCTTAAGAGGATGATCAGGCAAAGCATTAAGTAATCGGAGAAGCCTCCCCCAAGCTTGTGGGAGACTCTCTTCTTTGATTTGCACAAAATTATATATTCCCCGCAAGGCAGCTTGTTTCTTATGAGCAGGAAAATATTTAGCAGAGAAGTAATAAATCATATCATGGGGACTACGCACACAATCAGGATCAAGGGAATTAAACCAATTCTTAGCATCACCCTTTAATGAGAACAGAAATATCTTAAGGATATAATAATAGCGAGACTTCTCATCATTAGTAAACAGGGTGGGTATATCATTTAACTTCGTAAGATGTGCCACAAAAGTTTCAGATTCCAGGCCATAAAAAGGATCAGATAATTATTTCAGGATCAACAGAGAAATCATAATCCTTATCAGCAACACAGATAGGTGAAGTATCAAAAGCAGGGTCAGGTTTCATTCTAGCATTAAGGGACTACTGCTTCCATTTAGCTAATAACTTTTTAAGATCATATCTATCTTTGCAAGCAAAAATAGCTTTAGCAGCTTCCTCATTCATAACATAACCCTCAGGAACAACAGGTAATTCATAATCAGGGGGAGAACTTTCATCATCACTATCATCAGTAATAGCATCTTCAATAATTTCATTCTCTCTAACCCTAGCAAGTTGTTCATCAAGAAATTCACCTAATGGCACAGTAGTATCACGCACAGAAGTAGTTTCATCATAAGTATCATGCATAGTAGAAGTGGCATCATCAATAACATGCGACATATCAGAATTCATAGCAGTAGCAGGTTTAGGTGTCGCAAACTTACTAATAACAGAAGGAGAATCTAGTGCAGAGCTAGATGGCAGTTCCTTACCTCCCCTCGTAGTTGAGGGCAAAATCTTAGTTCTTTCATCTTTCAAGTTCCTCATAGTGATCAACAGATATAAATCCCAAGTGACTCAAACAATAGAGCTATGCTCCCGGAAACGGTGCCAGAAATTAGTCTTGATAACCCACAAGTGTAGGGGATCGCAACAGCTTTCGAGGGTAGAGTATTCAACCCAAATTTATTGATTTGACACAAGGGGAGCCAAAGAATATTATTAAGTATTAGTAGTTGAGTTGTCAATTCAACCACACCTGGATAACTTAGTAACTGCAGCAAAGTATTTAGTAGAAAAGTAGTATGATAGTAATGGTAGCAGTGGCAAAAGTAAAGATAATAGTTTTGTAGTAATTGTAACAGAATAAGCGAAGCACAATATGTAAAAAGCTCGTAGGCATTCGATCAGTGATGGATAATTATGTCGGATGCGATTCCTCATGTAATAGCTATAACATAGGGTGACACAGAACTAGCTCCAGTTCATCAATGTAATGTAGGCATGTATTCCAAATATAGTCATACGTGCTTATGGAAAAGAACTTGCATGACATCTTTTGTCCTACCCTCCCGTGGCAGCGGGGTCCTAGTGGAAACTAAGGGATATTAAGGCCTCCTTTTAATAGAGAACCAGAACAAAGCATTAGCACATAGTGAATACATGAACTCCTCAAACTACGGTCATCACTGAGAAGTATCCCTATTATTGTCACTTCGCGGTTGTCGGATCATAACACATAATAGGTGACTATAGACTTGCAAGATAGGATCAGGAACTCACATATATCCATGAAAACATAATAGGTTCAGATCTGAAATCATGGCACTCGGGCCCTAGTGACAAGCATTAAGCATAGAAAAGTCATAGCAACATCAATCTCAGAACATAATGGATACTAGGGATCAAACCCTAACAAAACTAACTCGGTTACATGGTAAATCTCATCCAACCCATCACCGTCCAGCAAGCCTACGATGGAATTACTCATGCACTGCGGTGAGCATCATGAAATTGGTGATGGAGGATGGTTGATGATGACGACGGCGACGAATCCCCCTCTCTGGAGCCCCGATCGGACTCTAGATCAGCCCTCCCGAGAGAGATTAGAGCTTGGTGGCGGCTCCGTATCGTAAAACGCGATGAAACTTCCTCTTTGATTTTTTCCCCGCGAGACGGAATATATAGAGTTGGAGTTGAGGTCGGCGGAGCTCCAGGGGGCCCACGAGATAGGGGGGCGCGCCCCCCACCCTCGTGGACAGGGTGTGGGCCCCCTAGCCTTCATCTTTTGCCAGTATTTTTTATATTTTCCAAAACTTATCTCCGTGGATTTTCAGGTCATTCTGAGAACTTTTGTTTTCTGCACAATAAACAACATCATGACAGTTCTGCTGAAAACTGCGTCAGTCCGGATTAGTTTCATTCAAATCATGCAAGTTAGAGTCCAAAACAAGGGCAAAAGTGTTTGGAAAAGTAGATACGTTGGAGACGTATCACTGCACCTTATTTACTTTCATTACTTGTTACCCGTTACAAATTATCATATAACAAAACTATCTGTTACCTACAATTTCAGTGCTTGCAGAGAATACCTTACTGAAAACCACTTGTCATTTCCTTCTGTTCCTCGTTGGGTTCGACACTCTTACTTATCGAAAGGACTACGATAGATCCCCTATACTTGTGGGTCATCAATGCCACAATAAAGAAAATTACATTGAGAATTATGCTAGGTAGCATTCCACATCAAAAATTCTATTTTTATCATTTACCTACCCGAGGATGAGCAGGAATTAAGCTTGGGGATGCTTGATACGTCTCCAACGTATCTATAAATTTTTATTGTTCCATGCTATTATATTACCCGTTTTGGATGTTTATGAGCTTTACTTTACACTTTTATATCATTTTTGGGACTAACCTACTAACCGGAGGCCCAGCCCGAATTGCTATTCTTTTGCCTATTTCAGTGTTTCGAAGAAAAGGAATATCAAACGGAGTCCAAACGGAATGAAACCTTCGGGAGCAATCTTTTTGGAACAAATACAATCCAGGGGACTTGGAGTGGATGTCAAGCAACAGAGGAGGCGGCCACAAGGGTGCCCAGCGCGCCCCCTAGGGCTGGGCGCGCCCCCCACCCTCGTGAGCCCCTTGAGCGTCTACCGACCTACTTCTTCCTCCTATATATACCCACATACCCCGAAAACATCCAGGAGCACCACGAAAACCTAATTCCACCGCCGCAACCTTCTGTATCCGCGAGATCCCATCTTGGAGCCTTCGACGACGCTCCACCGGAGGGGGAATCGACCACGGAGGGCCTCTACATCATCTCCAAGGCCTCTCCGATGAGTTGTGAGTAGTTTACCACAGACCTTTGGGTCCATAGTTATTAGCTAGATGGCTTCTTCTCTCTCTTTGAATCTCAATACCAAGTTCTCCTCGATCTTCTTGGAGATCTATTCGACGTAACTCTTTTTGTGGTGTGTTTGTCGAGATCTAATGAATTCAGGGTTTATGATCAAGTTTATCTATGAGAAATATTTGAATCTCCTCTGAATTCTTTTATGTGTGATTAAGTTATCTTTGCAAGTCTCTTTGAATTATCAGTTTGGTTTGGCCTACTAGATTGATCTTTCTTGCAATGGGAGAAGTGCTTAGCTTTGGGTTCAATCTTGCGGTGTCCTTTTCCAGTGACAGCAGGGGCAGCAAGGCACGTATTGTATTTTTGCCATCGAGGATAAAAAGATGGGGTTTATATCATATTGCATGAGTTTATCCCTCTACATCATGTCATCTTTCTTAATGCGTTACTATGTTCTTATGAACTTAATACTCTAGATGCAGCAGGAGTCGGTCGATCTGTGGAGTAATAGTAGTAGATGCAGAATCATTTCGATCTACTTGTCATGGACGTGATGCCTATATACATGATCATGCCTAGATAATCTCATAACTATGCGCTTTTCTATCAATTGCTCGACAGTAATTTGTTCACCCACCATAATACTTATGCTATCTTGAGAGAAGCCACTAGTGAAACCTATGGCCCCCGGGTCTATCTTTTATCATATAAGTTTACCATCTACTTTTATTTGCATCTTTACTTTTCCAATCTATATCATAAAAATACCAAAGATATTTATCTTATCATATTATCTCTATCAGATCTCACTTTCGCAAGTGGCCGTGAAGGGACTGACAACCCCTTTATTGTGTTGGTTGCGAGGTTCTTGTTTGTTTGTGTAGGTGCGTGGGACTTTTGAGGAGCCTCCTACTAGATCGATACCTTGGTTCTCAAAAACTGAGGGAAATACTTACGCTACTTTGCTGCATCACCCTATCCTCTTCAAGGAAAACCAACGCAAGCTCAAGACATAGCAGGTCTAGAATGTCAATCTCGTCGACTAGATAAACTAGGACATGTGTCATGATATTGAAGAAGGATGGTGGGAACACCAGCTCGAAACTGGCAAGACATTGCACCAAATCATTCTTTGACCTTGGTAGGATTTCTGGATCGATTACTGACGGTGTCCTGGACTAGGGGGTACTCACCACGTCGTCTCCCGATCAGTTGGATTGGGCCGAGGATCCCCATGGCCGTATACTCATGGGCCAGTTCGGACAGTTTCCGCATACAAGGAAGATTCCACAAGACTTGGTGATCAAGACAAGGACTCCTCCCCCACCGGCGTATTCGGCTAGGACTCTTGTTATCCTAGGCCTCTGGTGCATTATATAAACCGAGGCCAGGCTAGTCGATAGACAATCTCACGAACAACAATCATACCATAGGCTAGCTTCTAGGGTTTAGCCTCTTTGATCTCGTGGTAGATCCACTCTTGTAACACACATCATCAATATTAATCAAGCAGGACGTAGGGTTTTACCTCCATCAAGAGGGCCCGAACCTGGGTAAAACATCGTGTCCCTTGTCTCCTGTTACCATCCTCCTAGACACACAGTTCGGGACCCCCTACCCGAGATCCGCCGGTTTTGACACCGACATTGGTGCTTTCACTGAGAGCTCCGCTGTGTGTTCGGCAAAAGGTCGATGGCTCGCCTGCAGATCAACTGCGACTTCGGCATCTTCGTCACCAGCTCGACTGGTCACCTTGGTTCGACCAAGGACTGCGCCCTACCTCCGATCGTCATGTTCGGATGACGGCCTTCATCAACATCAACTCCGATCTCTATCAAGATCATGGAGGAATCATCCAGGGAGCCCGGGGGCTCAACGTCAACATTGCCCTCGGGCGACCGTACTATTTTTCTGGACAGCGGACTTGTGTCCACTGCCACCGCCTCCTCAAGCGTCGTTTTAACGATTGCTTCGGTGGAATTGTGCAGAATTGAGCCTGAAACAACCCTGGAAAATTTCGTCGAGTTCCGATGGAGGAATCTCTGGCAATCTCCGATATACCGGAGCCGCATCGAATCTCGACGAGAATCCGGACGAGTTTAGGGCGTGGTGTTCAGCTTCTAGCTCGGACTTCCTTTGGAATATCCAACCATTGATCGGCTGCGGAATTCCTATATCTACCACCCCTCAAAATTTCAGCTCGACCCGACCGTCCAAACTCCGAGAACCTTCCGATTAGTGCATCACTTTTCGGATCTGTTTTCTGCGCGAAAACGAATCCGACCCGAGTCGTCTTTTTTATGAACGGGATTTCGGACATCCTTTTTGAAGGAAGTTTTGTATGGGGTATTCTGTTTTGTTTCCGAACACATCTCACTACCTTTAAGATCTTTTGAACATGATCTTCAACATCATGCTGGTGTCAAACTAGTCCGGCAATATTGCTCCACGGCTGCCGACCTGCGCTAGACACGTCGTCACTTTGTTGAGCCGAGCTCAACTTCTTCGGATCATCATCTCGGCAATCCGAAAAAGAGTCTGGCATCGCGAAGGATAAATCATCACCAACATCGCCGCCCCACGGATTACACGGAGCGGGCGTACCGGCATCGCCGCACGGTCGCTTCATCAAGCCGGCATCGACCACGTCACGACCTGCATCGGCAGGGCCGCACTATTGCTTCTTCAAGCTGGTGTCCATCACGCCGACCTACTTCGACATCTCGGCTAGACCGTGGGCTTCGCCATCTCTTCATCAACCTACTCTGGACACTTCGGCGTCACTAGCTGACCAGGCAATGGGTGCGCGGATCGAGTCCCAATTTTGGGAATCACCTTCCTTCGGATTGCTACAACAAATAAACCAGGTGCTATTAATCCTAGTATTTCTTTTTTGAGTTAATTTTTCCCAAGGAATTATTACTCTGGTTTGTCCATCATATGTACACAGGTCTATCAAATGGTGGCCGCATTATCGACGGTCGCATGATGGTTCGGTCAGTTTCCGTACATAGTCCGGCGGATGCCGCATCTGGAACTCGGACCGACCTGTGAATTCGGGCCTTGCCATGCCTTTACCGCATCACGCCGCCGCCCTGCATCGACATTGACTTCGGCGCCAGGCCATATTTCCTTTATTACTCACTTTGCATAAATTATTTATTATGCGACGATTTTTTTTTACCATTATCTCTGGTTTGCACTATTTTTTGTGCATAGGAAAATGATCCAGCCGGACTATATCCTTTGACGTCACCTCGGCTGGACGGGGGGCTTCGTCAACTCTTCATTACCCCATGCCAGGGACTTCGGCATCACTCCGCCGTCCTGCATTGACCGCGCTATGTCACCACTTCGGAGTGCCGAGCTCTTTGCTCTGCCACCTCGGGACCGGCTTGGGGGATGGAACCTTGTCCCGCATCAAGCTCGGACCACGTCGTCAATACCGAACACATTAACCAGCTAAGTTGCATTCATGCTCAAAGTCTTAAATTTCTAACTTGTGTTTGGTTCGACCAAGCATTATATTTTTGGAAAAAAAAGTTGCTTGTAAAAATTTTCCTTGTCGAAACTTTGTTCGCACACACTTGACGTGCTACCCGCGCTCATTATATCTGGGGGCTTCTTTAACAGAAGCTTATTAATTCGGGCTTTATGCCCAACACATGTGTCACACTTCCGCATGTACCTTTTATTCACCATTATATGCATCGATATGACTTAAGTTTTGGCCAAGCTGCGTTGCCTGGCTCCTGTGCTTACCCCTATGTTCCCGATTGTTCGGCTAGGTGGTAAAGGGAGCACCTCTGCGATTGTTACTGCTGGGTCAGCCGGATGTGTACCTCAGACTGGGTGAAGCCGAAAGCTAGCGTTCTTAAGGGAATAGTCGGTCGGTGAACTAAAAGATGATTTCTTACCTATTTGTTTACCTGCCCCCAGATGTTTTGCTGCTCTTTTCGCAGTCCGGACATGCACTTTAGGGCATGCCTTCCAGGGAAAGGAACCCCTAACGGAACTATTCTCCCTGGAAGATGTTTCTTACTAACCATGTAATATAACATAACTAGTTGGGCACTTGTCTGATAAAGCACTAATGACCCCTACGCCTGGTCTCCACGCATGCCCCGGTTTTTATAACCGCGAGGGTATTCGGACACACTCCGGACTATTGGGTCCAGAGGTTGAAGCGAAAAGGTCCGCTATGACAAACGATCTACAATCCGGCTAGAAGGCATTTTACATGTCACCTTACATTCTATAGTCAACTTTTACCCAAGTCACTTGGGGGCTCTTATGTTTATTTGAGCCGTTTCATACTAAGTGTTTTTCTTCTTAGTCGTTGCAAAGTTAAAGCACGGCAGAAGCACTTCTTTTTTCTAAATTCCAATTTTCGGATTGGCACCGAACACTTGATCTTGTTCGGACGTCATGTTTTTACTGACGTTTTTTGGTTTTTCAAGCTTTTGGCACTTTTAAACTATTTGTGTGTTTTCAGCATAAGTCTCGCAGTGCAACGCCGGACACCTTTAGAGATTCGGCAAAAACATTCTCGGATATTGCTATATATGCATCACTTTCGAATTGTGTCTTCGGTCAATAGTTGGGTTGCCCGGCTCCCGCGCTTGCCTCCTACGTTCCGCTTTGATCGGCTAGGTATGCAAAGGGAGAACCACTGCGATTGTGCTTCCAGCTCGCATGGTCAAGCACCTCAGTGGAGAAAGCCGAAAACTGACTGTCACAATAGGTGTAAACTGGTCAGCGATCCGATGACTATATTAAATGACGGGCCATACATAAAATTGGCCGAAGTGTTTTCGGCTTGACCTCGACTGTCGCCGAACACTACCGGGGGCTACTAACTGGCCTCCCAAACTAAATCCTCAATATTTTGATCTTACATTGGAGCTGAGGTTTTACGGTCATGCTTAGCATGACAACCCAAAGAAAGGAACCGATAGAGGGAATATTTTCTTTGGAAGACATTTCTTCTGTTAAACAGTAATATAACATATCTCTCTGCGTACCTTTGTTTATAAAACCGTATGGCCAGATTGCCTTGTTTGTCGTAAATCTTTGCCATCATAAAGGCTTTATAAAGTAGGACAAACACTCCTCGGCTACTGGCCGAGGAGGTTGAAGCTGATGGTCGGTCAACAAAGTTTTGTACAATGCGGATCCGAGCATTAATGACATAAAGTACTTGGATATATTGAGTCATTACACATAATTTGTGATTTTACTATGGATATCGATCCTTAATTCGGCCACCCGTGTCCGCATTAAGACTCGGGGGCTACTGGGCTTCGGGCTTATTATTTACAAATATTAAAGGGGCACATCAATCCCCTGATCTGGTGTTGCCACCCGACCAGTGTCTCGGGGGCTACTGCATTGCCTGTTCTATGCAGAAAATTTTAAGTGCAATACAGTTTCCGAGGAGATTTTGATCCTCAGGTTGGTCGGCCGCACCCAACCCGAGTCTCGAGGACTGAGCACGCCGCTTTTTGTGTCCCGAAGTATTCTGCCGAGCTAGGACTTGATACTCAGGCCGATTTTGCAAATCAACCTGAGTCTCGGCGGCTACTGGGATCAGCGGTCTTACGTCATCCTTCAGGTGCATCTCGGGTTTTAGACTGATACACACCTTGTGGGCTACTGGCTATGTATCTCGACATAGAATAAATTGCACCAATCAAAAATATTGACAAAAATCGGCCCACATTTGGGGTGGTGCACCACCTCGGAAGCAGTCCGGCATAAAGCTCGGACGCTAGTGGCTGGCTCCTTAGAGGGCATTTCCGGCATTAAGCTCGGATCAACTCCTTCAAACTTGTTTGAACCAAGGTGATTTACGACACCTCGGATGCAGTCCGGCGTTGGAGCTCGGATACAGTCCGGCGTTGGAGCTCGGATACAGTCCGGCGTTGGAGCTCGGATACATAGTCCGGCGTTGGAGCTCGAATACCGTACGGCGTTGGAGCTCGGATACATAGTCCGGCGTTAGAGCTGGGAAGCAGTCCAGCATTGGTACTCGGCTGCAAAAGATACCTCGAATGCAGTCCGGCGTTGGAGCTCGGACGCAAGAGGACGCTGCCGCCCGGGAACAACTTCAAACCCGAGGTGCGACATAAAAATAACAAGGCATTGATAAAGGCCGGAAACTTAAAGGGGCTCCTCGGATACCCGTCGTGTAAACTCGTCGAATGCATTTCGGCGATCCTCAAGATCGAAGATAAGAAGATTTGTTGAACCAGTTTTCAAGACCGACGACCAAAGATGAAGAACAGTTCGGAAGAATCGAGGAGCATCCCTGTCACAGCCCCAGATCAGCCCTTGCCTGACTTTGCCTGCTCATCATGTCATCATGTTTAAATTCCTAAGAAATTTGAAATGGGGATGTTCAAACCCTAGCATCAAAGGAATTCACTAGGTTCAACTAAAATGTTTCCAGTGTTTCCAAATGGCTTTCAAAAATGTTCATCATTCTGGGAAATGCTAGAAGCAATAACCAGAGGTGTTGCACATTTTTCCATGACATATTTGGGCTCTGAATTAAATCATACTGTATTTTCATTTGGACATTTAAATGCTATAAAATATTTAAAATGTCCAAATAATCATAAACTTAAATGTTTACTGTTGGATATATTCCAAACAGTGGGCTTGAGCAAGTTTCATGATTTTTGAGTGTGCCTAAGTATTTTTAATAAAGCCCTGACATTACAGAAGAAATAGAAAACAGAACAAGTTAAATAACAGAGAGAGAGAGAGAGAGAGTGAGAGTTGGTACCTGGGCCAATTACCTGTGCGGCCCAGGAGCCGGCCCAGCCCAGCTGGCCGATGCCAGTCGTCTCCCTCCTCTCGCCAGAGGGACAAGGGGCGTGTGCCCGCCGCGCGCGCCCATGCGTCCATGCCACCTCCTGCCTGCTAGCTTGCGTGGCGCCGCGGACAGACCCTCGAGAGCCGTCTGGATCACTCTGACCGCCCCGCACTCTCTCCTCGTCTCCCTCTCGCCCTCTCCACCATGGCCGAGACGCCCGCGAGCTCGCTGCCGCCATAGCCGCAGCCACCGTGCTCCCCTCACCGCCCCTCTGAGTCCGCAAGAACCGCCGACGACCGCTGCTTCGCCCCACCCTGGCCCCAAGCGCTGGGACGACCTGCATCTCCGGCTACTCCCCCCTTCTTCCTCCTCGGTCACCGGAGATCGTCGCCGCCGATTCGTCGTCCACAGGGCCTCCCCGAGCCCGCCGACCCCCTCTCCGACCCCGCTGTGAGCTCCTCTTCCTCTCCCCCTAGCTCCCGTGCTCGTTTGGCCTCCGTAGCCGCCGTTTCCACCGCACCCGAAAGCTCCCCGCCGCCGGCCATGGCGCCGTCGTGGCTAGGGCCACAGTGGCTCGAAGCCAAGCTCACCGTTGTGCTCAGCGCAGCACCAGGAGCCCGTATCCACCACCAGCCCCTCCTCCCGTGCACCGTAGCGTCGAACCCAACCCTGTCCGAACTCCGGCCGCCGCAAGAGTTGCCGCTGTCGTCGATTTAGTCCACTCCGGCGTGAGTTGTTGCCTCCATTGGATGCGCAAGACTCTTAGCTTTCTGTAGCCGCAAACCGCGTCCAAAACCGAGCCCTATGGGCGTTTTCCGAAGCCCTCCGCCGCGTCTGTCGTCGCCGGCGTCAAACCGCCGGCGAGTTGACCCCGTTTGACCTGGGGTTTGACTCCCCTGGGTCAATGAAAGGTGGGCCCAGGCCCCTGCTTAATTAGCGTAGGTTTAATTAGTGTTAAATTAATTAAGTTAACTAATCAAGCCACTGACGTGTGGGCCCAGGCCTAATTAACCTAGGTTAGTGCTAACCTAACACTAAACTAACTCTGTTAGTTAGTTGTTTCACCGACATGTGGGTCCCAGCCGTCAGGTTTGACCTGGGCTGGCGCCTTTGACCTGCTGACGTCACACTGACGCCAGGCTGACACAGTAATGCCTTTTCTGGATTTATTTTTATTCAGGAAATTCTAGAAAATTGCCTAAACTTCTAAAAATCATAGAAAATCAACCGTAACTCCAAATCAAATAATTTATATATGAAATATTATCAGAAAAATTCAAGGAATCCATCTGTACAATTTTCATGCATGTTTGAACAATGTTTGTCCTCTGTTTTGGACAAAACAAATGAATGGCATTTAAATAACCACATGTGGAGTTTAAATTTGAATCTTAGGTTCAAACCAACTTCATTTAACTTGTTGCTAGTTGCATTAGGCCAATAAAAAGCATATTGCCATGTCACATTCATGCATCATAATGTTGCATTGCATTGATTGTGTTCTTTCTCGATTGCGGTGTTTGCCCCTCTCGATAGACGTGGTTCCGACGATGAGTGCGATGACACCGATGAAGAGCTATAATATCTTCAGGAGTGCCAAGCAAGCAAAACCCCCTTGTTCATTCTGATACAATCCCACTCTCTCGCCCCTGCTCTCTTTTACTGCATTAGGACAACACCGTTTCAACTGTTACATGCTGCGGTAGCTGAACCCCTTTATCCTCTGCATGACATGTCATTGCCACAGTAAATAGATGAAACCCACTAGCATGAGTAGGAGTTGTTTGAGCCCTGATGTGCCTACTCAATCATGCTTGTTTGTCATGCCTGCTATTGCTAGAGTTGAGTCGGGTCTGATTCATCGGGAATGAAATGGAATGTGGTGAACATGTCCTACTGTTGAGAGCTAAGTGTGTGAACACGATTTGGTAAAGGTAGCGGTGAGAGGCCATGTAGGAGTACATGGTGGGTTGTCTCATTGCAGCCGTCCTCAAGAACTGAGTTCTGTGTTTGTGATCCATGAACAGTTACTACCACACATTGGGTTCCGGTAACTCGGCCCCTCTCGGCTTATTAATCAACTCGATCTCTGTCCAGGAGTTGCAACTAGTTTCGGTGTTTGTAGGTAGTGTTAGTAGTCTACCAAGTGGCACCGTGCAGTGGGCTTGGGACAGACTAAACACTGATGGCCGGTGTACCAAGTGGCACCCGGTTGGTGGGCTTGGGAACCCTGTACACATCGTTTGGGGCCGTGAGCGACACCCCGACCGGATCTCCTTGCGGATGGAACCCGAATAGGCGATAAACCTGGATGAGAGACTTGTGTGGTTAGTCGGGTTGTGGCCAACTCCCTCGCCCGGCTTCCGCTTGAAGGTTGCCGAGGTACATGGCGTGTCTGAGGCGATAAGTGGCGAGCGTGTGTGAAGAAGTACACCCTGCGGGGTTATCATTATCTATTGAATAGCGGATTCCTCGGATATGGAAACTTGGACCCCTTGCATAGTTCATAGAAAAGTGAAAGTGGATACTCTAAAATTCGCAAGATAAGCGTGAGTGCTATGGATGGCGTTCTCGTAGGTAGATGGGAGCGGATCCATAGTGGTGTATTGGTATGGTGAAAGTGTGGACTCGTGTGCGCCACCTCAAAGAGTTACTTGCAGTCGTAGTTCAGGATAGCCACCGAGTCAAAGCTGGCTTGCTGCAGTCAAACTCCACCACCCCTTTGTTGATAATGATGCATATGTAGTTAGTTCTGATGTAAGTCTTGCTGAGTACATTTGTACTCACGTTTGCTTCTTTTATGTTTTGCAGAGAGACGTCAGTCTCGCTAGTAGTTCCGCGTGGACTTCGACATTTAGCTTGTTACCTCAGCTACGATCTTGTGCCCTCGGCAGGATCTGGTAGATAGTCAGGCCTCTAAGTCTTTTTCATTTGTAGATGTCTGTACTCAGACATGTTAAGCTTCCGCTTGTGCTTTGACTTGTATGCTCCGAGTGTTGGGTCATGAGACCCATGTTTGTAATATCTCACTCCTCGGAGCCTAATGAATAAATATTTGAGTCGTAGAGTTATGTTGTGATGCCATGTTGTATCTACACATATTGAGCATATTGTGTGTATGTTTGAAATGCTTGGTATGTGTGGGATCTGACAATCTAGTTGTTTATCCTTGGCAGCCTCTCATATGGGGAAATGTAGTCTAGTGCTTCTGAGCGATAGTAGTCCGCTACTGACTGGTTCACGAGTCCCGCTAGCCCAGCACTACTGCTTTGGACACTTGACTGGCGGCATGTGTTTCACCGTTCCTATGTCTGTCCCTTCGGGAAATGTCACGCGGTGATATCCGAGTCCTGCCTAGCCTGCTACAGCCGGGTTACCGGAGTCCTGTTACCAGTGCTACAGCCCGGATTCATCGTTGATGACCGACATGTTCGATGTGATTCATGTATGCCTGTCCCCATGGGTTAGCGCCGCATGGGTTCACGACCGCCATGTCGGCCCGGTTCTCTGTCATGTGGATGCTAGCGACACTATCATATACGTGAGCCAAAAGGCGCAAACGGTCCCGGACCATGGTAAGGCGACACCCGTGGGAATACCGTGCGTGAGGCCGCAAAGTGATATGAGGTGTTACCGGCTAGGTCAATGTGACTTGGAATCGGGGTCCTGACAGCTTTGGTATCAGAGCCTGACTGCCTGTAGGTTTACCAAGCCAAACTGGTCGAAGTTGTGTCTAGAAATGCTTTAGTTATGTAAGGGAATTGATTGTGGAAGGGAACGTAAGGCTCTTTTTACTCCTTATACCTCATGGCCTTCTGATCTGAGTCATCCTCTTCTCTTCTACGGGGATTAAGAACTAGGCCTTCTCATCTATCTATCAGGATGGCGTGTTACTAATCCATAGACTTTTAAGATTGTTGGTTTTACGCCCCAGTTCAGTTTCTACTATTTCCGTATGTTCATAGTTGGTCTCAGAACCCTGATATTGTGATGTTGAGTGGTCATGCCACCATTTTTGCAGGATGTCTCAAATCATTTTGAGCATTTACAGCCGTTATGCTGTCCGAGTCATCCCAGGTTTCTAATTAGTCTGATGCATTTGCAAAATCCCTTCTTTCCACCCCGTTGTTCCTTTGGGTCAGGATAAGCACACTAATCGGTAAGTTGAGGTACTTTGTTGCCTCTGCATATATGTTGGAACTATTATTATGACCTAGGTGTTTTAGGAAGTCACCTAGTAATATGGAAATGCTTTTGTATCCCCAGTGTGATGATTCTGGCCGTCATTCTCGAAAGCATCCCGTGATGCCACTTAGTAGTAGGCATTCTACTCCTGGGTTTCTGAACCCGAGATTCACCCTACTTCATGTTGTTAGTATTTGCTAGTTCCTTTAGGATATTAGTAACCGTGCGACAGTCCTCGAGGTCCGTGGTATCTCATTCTTCCACATACCATGAACCATCCTTGGCAGGAGTTCCTTTGAACCAAAAGGTCACAACAAGAGTGCTTTCGATGAGTTCCCCATTCTATATTGTGACTCTACCAGTTCTACCTTCTCCGCATGGGTTATCCGGAAGAAATTTTGAACTTTGCTCGACATACTAATCCATGCCTCCACAACTCGAAAAGTTATATGTTCCTTGAGTTGTCCCTCTTTAGTTGTATTCTGACTCTCGTCTATCAATTGATAGTCAAGAGTATGTGTGCGATCGTGCTCATCGATGCCTATTATTCATGTGGTCCGTCAAGCCATTCTATTCCGGAATGACTAGGAGAAACAAACTCCAGTACCTTGTCCATTTCTAGGATTGGGTCAAAGCGGTTGTATTCCGCAGATCAAATGCCAATCCAGCTTTTGATTCTGTTCTACCCTGAAGTATTGCCGTCTTATGTCAAGAATGTCATGAGAATTGCACCAACTCTTATGAATTCTTGTTACAGTGATACTTCTCACCTCATTATTCATTCCTCGGTTCCATGTTGTCGCAACCGGAATGCCGACAAGTGAATCGTGATGTGTGAAATCAACACTGCTAGCAACTTCGTTGCTTGGTAGTTAATGGACAATATTCTCATTCTTAGCGTGTTGGTTATTAAATCATCATCCTAAGATTGATCGTGCTACCTAGTCCTTATTTCTGGTGCACGCCTCGATCAATAAGTTAGGATTGTGTCAATCCCTCACTCTTTTGATCATATCGTCTTGCCCTGAAAAGCAAGATTGTTCTCGAGCTTAGTAACATATCGGTGGTTCATAATATTCCGGATATCTTCTCGGAGGTATTACCGGGTTGTTTCCTAACTGTTATGTTGAGCTCGTGATCATGTTGGTTTTCTTCTAAATCACCCCTTCTCCAAGAATCTGTGTTGGATATCCCTGAGCTAGTTGGTTGAGCTAGACAACAACTTGGAGAGTTGGAAGATAAAGCTTTGCTTAACTTAGCTTATCACTAAGGGATATTCTTGAGTGTGTGTGTGTGTTGAAGAGAGACGATATCTCCATCGATTGGTCCTCGTGATCAGTTGTTGGACCTATTGTCTTATCAATCCTTTGATTTGAGTGCGGGCTATCGTCAAATCAAATCAGTACCAACGATGCTCGTAATGTTGTCTTACTCGTGGTTGATCCCTCGAGCATTCACCATTACATCTTTTGGTCTGATCAATGCTATCACCGTGTTCACATGATGGTGGAAGTCCAGTGATATGGAAATCCCGATGAGTTGCTATTGAGCCCATGAGCAACATCTTTTCTCCCCCATGATTCATGTTGAACATCCAGCTAGTGTTGGAAATTTTTGTAAGCATTATCTTCGTGTTTCGTTCATGAAGCATATGCTTGGATGAAAGAAGTGACTTCCTCTAGTTCGTGTGCATTTGGTGCAAGTTGCCGCCGTGAGTTCGAGGAGGATTGTTTTTGCTTCCTCTGGTACCATCCCAAGTCAGTCATGCATGTGCGAAGTATGCTATGGTTTGACAGGCTCGCAACCTTCACTCCATATGTATCCCTAGCACACCAAGCCACTAACTGATTTGTTCAAGGAGAAGAAGTTACTTCTTAAGAGCATTCCTTATGCAAGGACTTCGTTATCCTTGATGATGGTTCCCCACCTGAACTCGGTAGCGTTTTATAGTAAGACTACTACGTGGTCATGCTTGTCTTGGACAGCGTGTTCACAGGTTTGTAGCAGAACCAGCTCATGTTTTGGAGCTTGCTATCGTAGCTCATCTCCTGAGAGTCTCGCAACGTTATCTCGTCGGTTTGTGTTGCAAACTTTCTTCTCCAGACATGTTGTCTGAAATATCCCGTAACCAACCAGATCTGAATCTCAGGCGGATATGATGGTTGGGTCATTCCCAGTATTTGCATTTTGCCCCAGCTTGCACCGTCGTTGTGCCATCGTACCATGGGTCCCATCCATTTCCGATGATAAGCAAAATCATCCATTTGCGTTGTCTTCAACAAGGTAGTCCACATCATCCATTCTAGCCCGAGTATGTCATTCTTTCGAACTCCTTCAAATGATTGATTGCGATTGCCTTAGGCTGGTAAAGAGTCTCAGTGATATCTATATCGAAAGTAATTCTTTTTGCCACTTAAGGGAATATTTCTGCGGGTCACCTTCCTTAAGATGTCTCATTATGGTATCATGGCAACTCAACTCCTCGCTATGTTGTCAACCGCTCGCCATTTTCTTAAGTGGAATTGTGTCTACATAGTGAATCTTCGTCATCTGTTTCACTACATCCCTCTGGATGTATGCTCCGTGTCTCAGCTCGAGAGATGTCTTCAATGTCTCACTCCATGAGTTGATCCTGAGTTGTTCGATCTTCAAGAAGACCGGTCCTTCTAGAGTTCTCCCTTTTCTCTTGTTGTCATGTTGGTTGGAGTTCTTCGAGCAAGACGTCGAGACAAAGATGATGATCGAATCAACGTTCTTAAGAAGTGCAACCTGGATCGTGAAGATCGTGTTAGCTAGTGTCCCCTCTGTCCTCTTACCTCACGTCTTGAATCTCGGGACAAGATTCTTGTTTAGTGGGGGTGAGTTGTCACAGCCCCAGATCAGCCCTTGCCTGACTTTGCCTACTCATCATGTCATCATGTTTAAATTCCTAAGAAATTTGAAATGGGGATGTTCAAACCCTAGCATCAAAGGAATTCACTAGGTTCAACTAAAATGTTTCCAGTGTTTCCAAATGGCTTTCAAAAATGTTCATCATTCTGGGAAATGCTAGAAGCAATAACCAGAGGTGTTGCACATTTTTCCATGACATATTTGGGCTCTGAATTAAATCATACTCTATTTGCATTTGGACATTTAAATGCTATAAAATATTTAAAATGTCCAAATAATCATAAACTTAAATGTTTACTGTTGGATATATTCCAAACAGTGGGCTTGAGCAAGTTTCATGATTTTTGAGTGTGCCTAAGTATTTTTAATAAAGCCTTGACATTACAGAAGAAATAGAAAACAGAACAAATTAAATAACAGAGAGAGAGAGAGGGAGAGAGAGTTGGTACCTGGGCCAATTACCTGTGCGGCCCAGGAGCCGGCCCAGCCCAGCTGGCCGATGCCAGTCGTCTCCCTCCTCTCGCCAGAGGGACGAGGGGCGTGTGCCCGCCGCGCGCGCCCACGCGTCCATGCCACCTCCTGCCTGCTAGCTTGCGTGGCGCCGCGGACAGACCCTCGAGAGCCGTCTGGATCACTCTGACTGCCCCGCACTCTCCCCCTCGTCTCCCTCTCGCCCGCTCCACCATGGCCGAGACGCCCGCGAGCTCGTTGCCGCCATAGCCGCAGCCACCATGCTCCCCTCACCGCCCCTCTGAGTCCGCAAGAACCGCCGACGACCGCTACTTCGCCCCACCCTGGCCCCAAGCGCTGGGACGACCTGCATCTCCGGCTACTCCCCCCTTCTTCCTCCTCGGTCACCGGAGATCGTCGTCGCCGATTCATCGTCCACAGGGCCTCCCCGAGCCCGCCGACCCCCTCTCCGACCCCGCTGTGAGCTCCTCTTCCTCTCCCCCTAGCTCCCGTGCTCGTTTGGCCTCCGTAGCCGCCGTTTCCACCGCACCCAAAAGCTCCCCGCCGCCGGCCATGGCGCCGTCGTGGCTAGGGCCACAGTGGCTCGAAGACAAGCTCACCGTTGTGCTCAGCGCAGCACCAGGAGCCCGTATCCACCACCAGCCCCTCCTCCCGTGCACCGTAGCGTCGAACCCAACCCTGTCCGAACTCCGGCTGCCGCAAGAGTTGCCGCTGTCGTCGATTTAGTCCACTACGTCGTGAGTTGTTGTCTCCTTTGGATGCGCAAGACTCTTAGCTTTATGTAGCCGCAAACCGCGTCCAAAACGGAGCCCTGTGGGCGTTTTCCGAAGCCCTCCGCCGCGTCTGTCGTCGCCGGCGTCAAACCGCCGGCGAGTTGACCCCGTTTGACCTGGGATTTGACTCCCCTGGGTCAACGAAAGGTGGGCCCAGGCCCCTGCTTAATTAGCGTAGGTTTAATTAGTGTTAAATTAATTAAGTTAACTAATCAAGCCACTGACGTGGGCCCAGGCCTAATTAACCTAGGTTAGTGCTAACCTAACACTAAACTAACTCTATTAGTTAGTTGTTTCACCGACATGTGGGTCCCCGCCGTCAGGTTTGACCTGGGCTGGCGCCTTTGACCTGCTGACGTCACATTGACGCCAGGCTGACGCAGTAATGCCTTTTCTGGATTTATTTTTATTCAGGAAATTCCAGAAAATTGCCTAAACTTCTAAAAATCATAGAAAATCAACCGTAACTCCAAATCAAATAATTTATATATGAAAAATTATCAAAAAAATTCAAGGAGTCCATCTGTACCATTTTCATGCATGTTTGAACAATGTTTGTCCTCTGTTTTGGACAAAACAAATGAATGGCATTTAAATAACCACATGTGGAGTTTAAATTTGAATCTTAGGTTCAAACCAACTTCATTTAACTTGTTGCTAGTTGCATTAGGCCAATCAAAAGCATATTGCCATGTCACATTCATGCATCATAATGTTGCATTGCATTGATTGTGTTCTTTCTCAGTTGCCGGTGTTTGCCCCCTCTCGATAGACGTGGTTCCGACGATGAGTGCGATGACACCGATGAAGAGCTATAATATCTTCAGGAGTGCCAGGCAAGCAAAAACCCCTTGTTCATTCCGATACAATCCCACTCTCTCGCCCCTGCTCTGTTTTACTGCATTAGGACAACACCGTTTCAACTGTTACATGCTGCGGTAGCTGAACCCCTTTATCCTCTGCATGACCTGTCATTGCCATAGTAAATAGATGAAACCCACTAGCATGAGTAGGAGTTGTTTGAGCCCTGATATGCCTACTCAATCATGCTTGTTTGTCATGCCTGCTATTGCTTAGAGTTGAGTCGGGTCTGATTCATCGGGAATGAAATGGAATGTGGTGAACATATCCTACTGTTGAGAGCTAAGTGTGTGAACACGATTTGGTAAAGGTAGCGGTGAGAGGCCATGTAGGAGTACATGGTGGGTTGTCTCATTGCAGCCGTCCTCAGGAACTGAGTTCTGTGTTTGTAATCCATGAACAGTTACTACCACACATTGGGTTCCGGTAACTCGGCCCCTCTTGGCTTATTAATCAACTCGATCTCTGTCCAGGAGTTGCAACTAGTTTCTGGTGTTTGTAGGTAGTGTTAGTAGTCTACCAAGTGGCACCCGGTACAGGTGGGCTTGGGACAGACTAAACACTGATGGCCGGTGTACCAAGTGGCACCGGTTGGCGGGCTTGGGAACCTCAGACACATCGTTTGGGGCCGTGAGCGACACCCCGGCCGGATCTCCTTGCGGATGGAACCCGAATAGGCGATAAACCTGGACGAGAGACTTGTGTGGTTAGTCAGGTCATGACCGACTCCCTCGCCCGGCTTCCGCTTGAAGGTTGCCGAGGTACATGACGTGTACAGGGCGATAAGTGGCGAGAGCGTGTGTGAAGAAGTACACCCCTGCAGGGTTATCATTATCTATTCGAATAGCCGGATTCCTCGGATATGGAAACTTGGACCCCTTGCATAGTTCATAGACAAGTGAAAGTGGATACTCTAAAATTCGCAAGATAAGCGTGAGTGCTATGGATGGCGTTCTCGTAGGTAGATGGGAGCGGATCCATAGTGGTGTATTGGTATGGTGAATATGTGGACTCGTGTGCGCCACCTCAAAGAGTTACTTGCAGTCGTAGTTCAGAATAGCCACCGAGTCAAAGCTGGCTTGCTGCAGTCAAACTCCACCACCCCTTTGTTGATAATGATGCATATGTAGTTAGTTCTGATGTAAGTCTTGCTGAGTACATTTGTACTCACGTTTGCTTCTTTTATGTTTTGCAAAGAGACGTCAGTCTCGCTAGTAGTTCCGCGTGGACTTCGGCGTTTAGCTTGTTACCTCAGCTACGATCTTGTGCCCTCGGCAGGATCTGGTAGATAGTCAGGCCTCTAAGTCTTTTTCATTTGTAGATGTCTGTACTCAGACATGTTAAGCTTCCGCTTGTGCTTTGACTTGTATGCTCTGAGTCTTGGGTCATGAGACCCATGTTTGTAATATCTCGCTCCTCGGAGCCTAATGAATAAATATTTGAGTCGTAGAGTTATGTTGTGATGCCATGTTGTATCTACACATATTGAGCATATTGTGTGTATGTTTGAAATGCTTGGTATGTGTGGGATCCGACAATCTAGTTGTTTATCCTTGGCAGCCTCTCATATGGGGAAATGTAGTCTAGTGCTTCTGGCGATAGTAGTCCGCTACAGCCGGTTCACGAGTCTGCTAGCGCAAGACTACTGCTTTGGACACTTGACTGGCCGGCATGTGTTTCACTTCGTTCCTATGTCTGTCCCTTTGGGGAAATGTCACGCGGTGATATCCGGAGTCCTGCCTAGCCTGCTACAGCTCGGGTTACCGGAGTCCTGTTAGCCCAGTGCTACAGCCCGGATTCATACGTTGATGACCGACATGTTCGATGTGATTCATGTATGCATGTCCCCATGGGTTAGCGCCGCTTTGGGTTCTGGCCGCCATGTCAGCCCGGTTCTCTGTCATGTGGATGCTAGCGACACTATCATATACGTGAGCCAAAAGGCTAAACGGTCCCGGCCATGGTAAGGCGACACCGTGGGAATACCGTGCGTGAGGCCGCAAAGTGATATGAGGTGTTACCGGCTAGGTCAATGTGACTTGGAATCGGGGTCCTGACAGTCCCCAACTTGAAGACCGGTTCAGGGGGCTACTGACGGTGTCCTGGACTAGGGGGTACTCACCACGTCGTCTCCCGATCAGTTGGATTGGGCCGAGGATCCCCATGGCCGTATACTCATGGGCCAGTCCGGACAGTTGCCGCATACAAGGAAGATTCCACAAGACTTGGCGATCAAGACAAGGACTCCTCCCCCACCGGCGTATTCGGCTAGGACTCTTGTTATCCTAGGCCTCTGGTGCATTATATAAACCGAGGCCAGGCTAGTCGATAGACAATCTCACGAACAACAATCATACCATAGGCTAGCTTCTAGGGTTTAGCCTCTTTGATCTCGTGGTAGATCCACTCTTATAACACACATCATCAATATTAATCAAGCAAGACGTAGGGTTTTACCTCCATCAAGAGGGCCCGAACCTGGGTAAAACATCGTGTCCCTTGTCTCCTGTTACCATCCGCCTAGATGCACAGTTCGGGACCCCCTACCCGAGATCCGCCGGTTTTGACACCGACAATTACCTTCTAAGAGATTGCAGTGAGGAATGCACATAGCTTCACAATGGCTAATTGAACGTTTTCTGGTAGAAGCCCCCTCAATGCAACCGGAAGCAGCGTCATAAGAATGTGGCAGTCATGTGACTTTAGGTTCTGGAACTTTTTCTTTGAGATATTTATTATTCCCTTTATATTAGACGAGAAGCCAGACGGGACCTTCATACTGAGCAGGCATTCAAAGAAGATGTCCTTCTCTTCTTTGGTAGGCAGGACCTTCATACTACTTTGGATGCATGCCGTCGTTTTCGTGCACACGTTGCTGGTCCTCCCGTGCCTCCGGTGTATCTTTTGTCTTCTCATACACGCCCAAGAAGCCTAGCAGGTTCATGCAAAGATTCTTCGTCACGTGCATCACGTCAATTGCAAAGCGGACCTCTAGGTCTTTCCAATAAGGTAGGTCCCAAAATATAGATTTCTTCTTCCACATGGGTGTGCGTCCCTCAGCGTCATTTCAAACAGATAGTCCGCCAGGACCCTTTCCAAAGATTACTTGTAAATCATTGACCATATCAATTATGTGATCGCCAGTACGGAGGGTGGGCTTCTTTCGGTGATCTGCCTCACCTTTGAAATGCTTGCCTTTCTTTCGACATTGATGGTCGGTCAGAAGAAATTGACGATGTCCCAGGTACACATTATTCTTGCATTTGTCCAAATATATACTTTCGGTGTCATCTAAACAGTGCATGCATGTGTGGTATCCCTTGTTTGTCTATCCTGAAAGGTTACTGAGAGCAGGTCAATCATTGATGGTTACAAACAATAATGCATGTAGGTCAAATTCCTCCTGGTTGTGCTCATCCCACACACGTACACCTTTTCCATTCCACAGCTGTAAAAGTTCTTCAACTAATGGCCTTAGGTACACATCAATGTCGTTGTCGGGTTGCTTAGGGCCTTGGATGAGCACTGGCATCATATGAACTTCCCCTTCATGCACAACCAAGGAGGAAGGATATAGATACATAGAGTCACGGACCAGGTGCTATGATTGCTGCTCTGCTCCCCAAAAGGATTACTGACATCTGCGTTTAAACCAAAACATGCGTTCCTTGTGTCACCTGCAAAGTCCCCCCACCTTCTAATATGATTTCAGTCCCAATGGCTCCCACGCAAAAAAGAACGATATAAAAGGATGGCTTCCTCTAATTAGAGACGACACGAGGTAGTGGGACCTGCATAAACAAAGAGAGAAAGTTTGAGAGTGCCAGGCGACCTAGCCAAATCAAACCTGTTAGGCGAACATTTCCGTTCACTATGCTATGACCCCCCCCCCCCCCCTGCGGCATAATGAGCCACGGGGAATAGTTTACGAGGTTTACGGACTTAATTAATGAAAGGCTAATAGGATTGGAGAGATTGGGGGAGGTTGGGTGATGCGGAGCATCCCACGATCATCCCCGTGGAGGTATCTACATCTTCCACGACACCACTTGGACCCATGACAAGAGCTCGAGCGAAGGCTATTGAAGATAAGGTGAACTCGCTCCTCTCCGAACTTCCACTTCCTATACATGAGTCATGGCTACTACCTCAAATGGATACTATGTGTGATCAGGTACTTAGAGGAAGGCCAAGAAATGACTACATCCATTGGACAAGACGGCGAGGACACCAAGCGCGAAGGACAAGAAGAAGAACTGCTGATGAAGACCCAGCCACCGGACGACCGGTCTGGACCGGACGTCCGGCGCCTGAAGCCTCACCTGCCCAAGTCTCTACCTACGCAAGCCCCAGCGAGCGGACGTCCGGCCCGGACCGGACGACCGGCAACACCTCCCAGCAAGCGGACGACCGACATCTCCGCACCCGAGCCAAAACAGCGGATGTCCGACGCGACCGGACGACCGGCCCTCTCCAGAAATCCGATGCCACCTCAACCGAGCCTGAAGAGCGGACGACCGACGATCACCGGACGTACGGACCCTCGTGAGACACCGGACGTCCAACGCCTGCGTGCTGACTTTGTGTTGGGCCCAAGCCCATGTACCCCTTCGTCCACTAAGACTATATATAGACCTTCTCCTCCTTCTTTTTAGGTTAGCAAAGGATTAGCTCATGTTTGTATGAGAGCTTTGCTCATCCACTTGGTTACCTTCTCCTCGGAGATCGTGCCTCCTCGGAGAAGATCCTTCCAAGCGGATTCAAGGCCCCCTCTAGGGTGGCCCCATCAAGACCCCCTCCCCATCAAGACCTCCTCTCGGAGAAGAACCAGTTACCTCTTGTATCGTCCCTTGTTGGATTTGGACCGCGTGATCTTTATGTATTCGTGGATCTAGCGCATGTGTAATCGAATCTTGTTGGTTTGAGTGATTCTCTTGTGTTTTCCCTCGTGTTTCCCCTCGTGTTCTTCGTGAACTTAGTCAGGATCCCCTCCTTTCGTGAAAGATCAGCCGTATAGGGTTCTACCCTACATCTTTGGGCCCCACCCCGGCTGAAATTCAGGGGGTGGGCATCATTTTTGTTGTACGGATGCAAATCCTGATTTCTATGGATTCAGATTCGTAACATAACGATTTGGAAGCAAAATATATATCTGTGAAAGCAGGGCGTCATTTTTGTTGTACGAATGCAAATCCTGATTTCCATGCATTCAGATTCCATATTCTATGGAAGCAAATGCTCATTTCTTTGGATGCAAACTCATATTTATTCGGATGCATATACCAATTTATTTGGAAGACAAGTTCAATTTAAATATTTTTCTTAAAGAGTCCATAACAATTGTAAAAAAAAATGTTTGACCGAAGGATGAAATTGTAATGTTGGAAGACAGGCATCTCCATTGTGCTTGGACGATGCAAAATAAAGTGTCATGTTGGATACAAATCTCACCAAATTGAAAAAAAAACAGTTTATGTGGAGCAAATTTGCTAGCCGGTAGAAGCAAAATGAATTGATACACTTTCACTCTTAACAGAACAAGGTCATTTCCCTTACTTGCCCTTCCTATCTCTCTAGTTCACGGCCTCTATGAGCCGCACGGTCAGACTCAGTATTGTGAGAGTGATCAACAAAACCAGGGCGCCAAGCTGTTGCTGCTGCCAGTAACAATAGCCTGAGAAACAAAACACAACACCACATCTTGCGACTGAATATTTCAACACTGGCCCAAACAAAAATAAACTGTCAACTAATCCCTACAAACAAAACACTACAAAAACTAGACATTGAAAAGGTCTGATGCTTCAGGAAAAAAAACATGGTCCTATAATAAGTTTACATTTTGTTACATTGGGCCACAGCCATAAATGGCTCTGAACAGGGAAGCAGTTAGCTAAAATTAAATGGAAACGGCATTGCACGACTGTGATAATGCCCGCCGTAATGCTTTAGCATGGCATTGGCTGCAAGGCTCCATAACAGTTAACTTAACTGTAGATGGAACTTTATTCTCAATGTATGTTCTGATAGCCGAGAGTGCCCTGGGGGTTTCCATAAGAATACCAACCCCCATTGGCATACACCAATCGTACTTGCTGTCATCATAACACCTATGCCCATAAATGGTGTCCAATGTAAGACACTCAAGTGACACCGCGTTCTTGAGAATATAACATGTCAGTTCAATCAAGCACTTCGCAGAGCTGAAACCCCTGATCTTCACGCTCTTGAGGCAGCTATGGCGGTGTTGAGGCATGTGCCTCAGTTGAGAATCAGCAAAGATTGACTTGTGCAACATACGCAACTGAGTCACCTGACAATAGATAGAAAGGATAATATGATGTGAGTTAAACGGACCCAGATGCTTTGCAGGATGAAATGAATATAAACAGCGACAGCGCCTTACATCTAATATCAAAGTCCCCAAGGAAGGAGAAGCATCCAGGAAAGAAACCAGAGAAAAATAGTCATATGGCCGGTACTCGGTTGTTCCTGTTCTCAAATTAATGTTGAGGTGCTTAAGGTAGAGGAATTTGGTAGGCAGCATTGGTGCATCGACCACCTGCAAACAAAAAATGCCATGTATCAGATACACTATACCAGGGATGACTAATGTAACCTGCATATTGCGGAGAATATATACCTCCCACGGTGATTCTATGACAAGAGTTTCAATATTTGGCAGCATGGGTGGCAGCTTGGCACAGGCATCACGGATAAGGTTGTCTTGTTGCAAGTATAATTCCTTCATTTGCAATGTTTCCACAAGTGAGAAGTCTAACCTGCTTCCTCTAAGGTAAAGACTAGAGAGATTTGGTGCTTTGCTCTCTATCACTGTCAATCTCTCGCATTCTAAAACACTAAGCACAATGAGGCGCTGCAGGGCACAAGATAACTTCAGACACCTAATCTCAGCGCAACTAGTAAGATCTAATAGCTCCAAAGCAGGAGAGTTGGAAAGAAGGCACTCTAACTCATTCCACGTAATGCTCACACAGCACAGGTACAGCCTTGTCAGGCTTCTCAAGGGGCCAAGTTCAACTGTGGGATGGAGGTCACAAAAACGAAGTGAAAGGCGCCTAAGTGAGTTTCCAACCCTGTCAGATAAAAGAGCGCAGGGGAAGTTGTATTTTCTCATTGTTTCAGTTTCAGACAACACGAAGGTGAGTTCTTCAAGCCCAGGCTTAAGAGCAATCTGAAGCCAACGGTCAAAATAACTGAAGTCATCGAGCCCATTCTTTTCATTGTACTCAAGCTTGAATGTTTTCAAGCTGCCTTTGTGTTTCCTGAGAATGCAGTCAACCTTGTGGTGGAACTTCTCGCCACTCGCACTCTTCAAGCCAATTGTATACTTATTAAATATGAGATTGGAATGACATCTCCAGGAATGTAAAAAGGCTTGAGATAGGCAAGCAGCACGAGCAGCTTCACGCATTGGCATTAAGGAGTGTATACGAAGCAATATGTCCTGCACACACAAGAATTGGATAAAAGATCAAAATTGGAAGTGTAAGGTCAATGGTACAAAAGGAGAAAGAAAAACAGTAGAACCACACGAATAACATTGTACTCAGGTAGCCCTTCACAGGGTGCACTGATTTACATAGGTAGATAGTGCAAAGGAACGCAACTGTGCTAGGTTAAACTCAGCAATGCATAGAGATTTTTTTTTCTAACATTATTACTGGCTTTTTGAGGTGGAGGACAAGGGGGAGACAGTTGCTAACAGCTCACACCAATTAACTACTTCATGAAATATACTTTTGCTTGCATCAGTTGCCAGCCAACAATGATGTTTCTGTGCAATTTGGAGTATGTTATTGTGCAATAATATGTTTATAAATGGGTTAAAACAGTGACGAAACAGATATGAATATGTAATTTCAGCGTAGGGTACAAATAACATATCAAAACTGAAAAGTTAAACAGATGGAAGTCTATGAAATGACACTGACATTGCATGAAAAACATGAACCTGGGCAACTAAGATGAAGAGATAATGGTTCAAGAAGACCATGAAGATAAAGAAAAAAAAAGGCAGAAAATGCAGAGTTCAATTCATAAATAGCTTTAGGTAGCACAAATTGCACAAAAGCTAAAAATCAACCCTACAGCATCTATAGTGCAATTGTGAAAGTTTTGATGTCTTTTTGTAGATTTAAGTAGCGCAATAGCAGAATCAAATATTTTGGAAAAGGTTCTGCAGCAGGTGGAAAGATTAATCATCTTTCAAATTTCTGTGATGAATATCCCAATCAATTATCGCATGAACTTTGTTACAGCGCAACACTAGCTTCATAGTGCTAATCAAAGCTTCCTGTTCACTTTTACAAGACATACTAAATCAAATCATAATGGTTTGTTGATAGTTACAAAATCATAATGATTAGAGAGTGCATTTCATATAAGAACCCAATTGTATCATTTTGAGGCACTCACAATTACTCCCTCCGTCCGGAAATACTTGTCGGAGAAATTGATAAAAATGGATGTATCTATAACTAAAATATATCTAGATACATCCATTTCTCGGACAAGTATTTACGGACGGAGGGAGTATTATTACACTAGTTGTTGATGAAAGTGTGAATTTGGATTTTGGAGTGCAAAACTGCACTGCACCTTGTAAAAATGAAGGGAGATAGCAATTACTAAATCATTCAGTTATTAGTACCAAAGCACCTAAATTGCGCACAAAATTCTGGAAAGCTGTGTTGGGACACGTTACCATGCTTTGCAGAGAGACCAGCTACAGCTATAACAAATTGTCGAGTTTCTCGTTGGTTGAGTAAAAGAAAAATCATCTTTTTTGTGTTATACGTAGTAGGATGTGACCAAAAATAACTTGTCTCTGTTACTACATTAATATGTGACCAAAAGGATCTTTTCTCTGTTTTCAAATCGTAATATTATGCAGCTAGTGTAGCATAGTCCCGAGAATTAGTCCTTTTAGAGCAGTCCCAGTGAGATTATGCTTTTAGAGAATTACCTCAGGGAGGTCTGGGATTGCCATTCTCTTAATTTTGCCAGATTGAGAATCGTCGTCATCTTGTTGACAGGGCGATCCCTTCCTTTTACCCGTCATTGAGGCCATAAGCCGACCTGAGACAGGGGAAACAAAAGGAGTATGGTCATGGTAGCCAATCTCTTGACATGGATAGAAGAAAGTAGAAAAGGCACCCAATATCTTGACTGTTTCCCCTAGTTGAAACTCCCCGTTGCTTCCTCGAGCAAAAAGATTACAACTTTCAAAGAGCCCGATGGAGAACAAAACATGGACCCAGCCAAACGTAACAGAGAGGGGCGGGGGGGCTTACACTGGGCTCGAATTTGATGCCGACGCCGCTGCCGGTCGCGCTGCAGAGACATGAGCCTGTTGAGCGCAAACAGCCCCATGGATGAGGGATCTGGCCGAGAAACCACTTCAGATCTCGACACCTCCTTCAGATCTCAACTTTTCTCCTGCTCTCCTATCATTATAAATCTTTTGATTTTGGTTCCGTTTCCAACTCAAATTCGAGCCGGCGCCGGAGCGGCCGGGCGGGGCGGGGCGGGGCGGGGCTATCTACTCCACCGAAACAGAGTAGGCAAAGAAAGAAAGAGCTTAACTCTACCAAACCCTAGGTGCGGCTATCTTTCCTATTCTTTTCTCTGTATACTTTCTCTTTTTTTTTTTTTTTTTGGAGCCACCTTGTTTGCGATTGGCCGGCCCAAGATCTGTTTTTTCCCACCTTGTTTGAACCGCTGACTTCGAAGCGACGCGGTTTCTGGGCTAGCCACTGCGTCAAATTAGTCTTTCTGCCAAAACTGCAGAACAACGCTTGAATAAAGAAACTACAGTGGGAAAAACTTAAGGATTCTCACCCAAAAAAAAAAAAATTGGGATCGAGGACCTCCTGCTACTGAGGTCACTAGCGCCTTCCTAGGAATCTGCGTCTGAAAACCTCGAAAATTTCAGGAAATTGTTATCATTTTTGGGGATTCTCAAGCATTTTCTGAAGAACGAACAAAATTAAAAACAGCATCATTTTCTGAAATTACAAAAAAATCAAGAAACACAAACATTTCCTGACAAACAGGAAGAATTTTTTTCTAAGTTATGAAATTTTTTCAAATTTCCTGAACAATTTTGAAATTTGCTAACAAAATTTGTAAACATGAAATTTTTTGAATTTGTGAATAAAATTTGAAAGCTGGAACATTTTGGGAAATTCCTAAACATTTCTTGAATTTGGGACCAAACAATAACAATGCCAACAAATTTTGAAATTCCCCAAACATTATTTGAATTTGGGAAGAAAGTTTCCAAACATGAACATTTTTATATTTGTGATTTTTTTTTGAAATACAAAAATTTGTTTTTTTTGAAATTTAATATATATTTTGATTTATGAAGTAAATTTAAATATATTAACATTTATTTTGAATTTCTGAACAATGTTTTTATACTTGAACGTTTTCCTGTGAACATTTTTAAAATGCAGCGACCAAATTTTGAAATTTATGAACAAAATTTGAGAACAGGAACATTTTCTATAAGAATGAGCAAAATTTGTAAAATGCGAACATTTTTTGAAAAAGATAAAGAGAGCTGAGAAAGAAAAAAGAAATTGAAACGAAATGATAAACAAAGAGAAAAAAGAAACAAAAAACAAAGAACAAATTTTGAAATGGAGAATCTTGTTGAAAATCTGAAACAAGTTTGGAAATACGAACATTTTTTGAATACATGAACATTTTTTTGAAAAAAAGAACATTTTTTGAAAACTTTTAGCATACTTTAGAAAATGGCGAACAATTTTAAAACTTTGAATATTTTTGAGAAAAAACGAACATTTTCAAATGCTAACAAAATTTGAATATTTTGAAAAATTATTAAACATTGTCAAAATTATGAAAATGAAAAAGCAAAGAAAAAGGAAAAATAAAGAAAAGAAACAGAAAAAAATAAAAATAAAACTTCGAAAAACAGAAAAGGAAAAAACGGAAAAGATAGAGAAGAAAAAATAAAAAGGAAAAAGATAAAAGATAAAAAACAGAAGAAAAAAAAAAGAGGTGTTAGGAAGCTCCTAGAAGGTTCCCAAAACCGGAAAAAAACAGCTGGGAACAAGCTAGAAGGTTCCTAAAACCGGAATCCTCAAAACGTTTTACGGGCCGGCTTACACCCAAACGCTCGATCGATCTCCCTGTGCATCCCCTCGACATTTTGCCGCAGCGAAAGGCAAATAGGATATTCCCATCAACTAGTCGCTTGTCACGTGTCAGGCGCCGGTTTCTTCAATTTCTGCAAACCGGCGCGGTTAGCTAGGCTCGGCCCATTTCTGCTTCTTTCCTTCGTTTAAAAGGTTCAAAAATGATGCAGCCGCCCGACGTCGAGCCCGCACCCAGCTCCTTCGAGGCAATCTAGCGCAACCACTATGCCAACGAAGGACTTGTGCTTTCCAAGCGTTTCGTTTCTTTTTCTAAGTGTAACCTGCGATTTCTTCGTCGCAAGCGCACAGCACTAACCACCAGAACATCAACATGCTGCTGCACAAACACTTCATTTTCTCTCTTTTATTTTTTTTCAGTTCGGTTCGGTTCATTTTTTTATTTTCCTTTTTCTCATATTTTTTGTTTCATTCTAATGCGTGTTTTTATAAAATTCATGAAACTTTTTATGAAATGTGTGTTTTTTATAAAAATTCAATTATTTGTTTACAAATTCGATGAATTTTTTTCAAAATTGATGAAATTTTTTCTCAAAATCGATGACCTTTTTTTCTCAAATAGAATGAAATTTTTCCAAATTCAATTAACTTTTTTCGAATTGAATGAATTTTTTCCAAAATCGCTGAACTTTTTACAAATCAAGTGAACTTTTTTCAAAATCAATGAACTATTTTTGAAGATTGATGAACTTTTTCCATTTTTATGAGTGTTTTGTTTTTAAATTCGTCAACCTTTTTTTAACCCATGAACGTTTTCCTGTGAACCATTTTTTAATTCCTGATTTTTCAGAAAAGATACACATATTTTCTGAACATTCAATGGTCAACTGGTCAGACCGGTCAATTGGTGAACTTTTTTCCTCAAATTAGTGAACTTGTTCTAATTCAAATAGCGCAGCTCGAGTAGTTCTTAAATGGTGAGCGCTGCATTCGGTCACTAGGAGCCGGGTTGTATAGCGGTAGCCAGTATATTGGAGTATAGTACCCTTTTTTGGGTGGTATTTTCGCGCTACAGTATTGCGGTACGTTTCGTGCTTATGGGCCGGCGCACTAAGGTTCTCCTGTGAGCGGTGGTTAGATTCGCGGGCGCTTAAAGCGCCGAGTAGGACGGCTTTACCTATTTGACGCATTTTGCGTCGATCCTTCGCACAGATCAGATCAAAAGCGATCAAACTGGGCCAGCCCATCAGAGCAGCTAACAGGCATGTGGTTTTGGAAACAATCTGGAAGGTTCCAGCCTGGTTTTTCTGGTTTTGTGAAGATTCTAGAATCTTCCTGAACCATTTTTTCGCAGGTTTTTCACTTTCTTATGTTTTTTTACTAATCTTTTAATATATGTTTCTGTTATTTTATTTTATTTTTAGTTTCTTTTCTTTATGTTTCTGTTCAAAATTTTCAAAATGTCTTCAGAAAAATTTGGGGATTTCAGTTAATAATTGCATTTCAAAACTTGTTCGCTAATTTCAAGGAATTTTCATGTTTCTAAATTTTGTTCAGAAGATTTAAAATTGTTCTTGTTTCAAAAAATAGTTCACAAATTTCAAAAATAGCTCATGTCTTAAATTGTGTTCTGGAGTTTAAAAAATTAAATATTATGTGCATTTTCCAAAAAATGTTCTTGTTTTGAAATTTTGTTCTGAAGTTTTAAAAAACTCTGGTTTTCAAAAAATGTTCACTTTCCAAGTTTAGTTTTGCAATTTCGAAAAAGATATTCTGTTATGAAAAAATGTTTGTGTTTGCAAATTCTGTTCCAGAGTTTCATGAAATGTTCTTGTTTTCCAAAAAATAAGAATTTCAAAAAATGTTCCAGTTTTAAAAAAATGTTCACGTATTCTTTTTATCCCAGAGTTTAAAAAAAATTCAGTAATTTCAACAAATGATCCATTTTTTGAAAATGTTTGAGTTTTTTAAAATTTTGTTCACAAATTTAAAAAGTGTTCGCATTTCATAATCATTTCCTTTTTGAAAACAAATGTTTTGGGTTTGAAATTTCGAAAATACTCGGATTTGCAATGGTTTTGTTCTTAATTTATTCGCACAGCCTAATAATTGGATATGGTTATCTCGTGAAGTGGTAATAGCATGTCTTGGCGAACTGGAGCTCTTTAGTTCGATACCTACAGAACATGACTTTTTTTTAGAAATGCTTCTGATTTCAATAAATCATTGTGAATACATTTTTTTTTTCACATATTTGAAAAATATTGGAAATAAACATTTGTGTATTTGGAAAAAGTTCACTACTTTTTAAATCATTGTCTGTGAATCCAAAAAAATGTTCATGCAATTCAAAAAATATCTGTATATTTAAATAGGTTTACTTAGTTGAAAAACTATTCAGGAATTCAAAAGATGTTCGCGAATTTGAGAAAATATTAACAAATTTGAATTGCAAATATTAACAAATGTTCATGCAATTCGAAAGATGCTAGCAAATTTTAAGAATATTCTCAAATTGCAATATGTTCGTGAAATTAAAGCAATATTCGCTAAGTACAAAATGGAAAACAAGGAAAATTGAAATTAAAAAAGAAAGAAAAGTATAAAGAAAACACAGGAAAAAGAACTCACTTTCCCAAAACTGGAACGAAGGAGTCTTGCTATTTTTTTTTTGAGAGGTAGGAGTAGGGATGCAAGCGGGCGTCCCGCAAAGTCCCGCATAATTAGAGGATTAGTTCAAATTGAACTAAATCTGAGATAAATCTGAGAGGGGTATTTATAACTAGCCAAATCTATTTTGCCTACGAAGCGGGGCGGATTGGGCGCCGCCCTGCACCCCTAGGTAGGAGTCTTCCTATTTGGGTTGGCCCATTTGTACCTCACAGTAATAATAACAGGGGTACGTCAATCCATCGATCTACACAGCAAATAGGATTTGCCCTGGGCCTGTTGGGAGTTTGATTAGCGATCTGTTTACAAGCCCATGTTCATGGGCCGCAGCCCACCAACTGATTTATTTTCTGGTTTTGGTTATAGTTGTTGTTGTCCCGTTTGTCGGGTTCTTAGGTGCTTTGGATGCAACAGACATCCGCCTTACCGAAATATCGGTGTTGGCCGAAGTCGTCCGTTTGGTTGGACGACATAATTTTGGTGAGTAGTTCACTTCCCACGGCACCGCAAAAGAGGCCTAGAGAGAAAGAATGTGAAGGAAGTATGTGTGTGTGTGTGTGGGGGGGGTCGATGGAGTGACCTTTAACACAGAGGCCTTGAAACATTTGAATGCAGATAATACTAAACTGAATATTCATGTCTAAATTAAGTGTAGATTGTAAACTTTCAATTGGGGAGCATCCACAACTTCCGTAACTCATATCTAAAAGGCATAAAAAATAAATCACAAAATTTATGATGAACACACGAGCCTTTCCTTCCTCCGGCTTAACACTGGGGTCGTGAATTCGCGGTGCCGAATTCCATCGCCAACTATTTGGCTCGCTCAGTTTTGGCATGGCTGGACGCCAACCAAACGACCCTTATATTCTTGCTTAGTTAGAGGGGCTGGCTTTTCGACGTATTGTCTGGTCCGTTACGTGTAGATCGGCGTGGCTTTTCTCTATTCTTCTTTCTATTTGTTTTATTTTGTTTTTCTTTTTTTTTTGTTACTTACTTATGCATTTTGCTTTCATTCTCTTTTTCCTATTCCCTTTTTGCCTGTACATTCTTTTCTTTTTCCTATTTAATTTTATTGCATGAACATGCATAAAGCAGCCGTTAGAACAAGCTGATCAGATCGTGTAGCTCCTTGAGTGTAGCTGAGTTTAGTTCAGCTCGATATCTTCATGGTTATTATCCATGCAACCAAACAAACGCTGAAAATCAGAGAAAAAACAGACTTGGCAAACGCGTCAGTGGTTTTCCCAAAGCCATGGAAAACTACAATTTTTAGATACTGAAATACCAAGGTTTGAAACACTGCAGTTTTTCTAAAACTGAGGTTTTGACATACGGCAGTTTTAGACAAACTGATACTGGACACGGGCTGCCTTCCAATCAACTGATAGCACAGCTGAAGTAGGAATTTCTTCTAGTACTAAAATTCCTTCAGGACCCGCTGTCCTACCCACTACCATATGCCAGGTGATATCCGTTTCAAAAATTCGGTTGTGATCACACGGGTTTATATTTGGGTTCTTCGGCGGCCGTCTACCGTGGCATAACTGACGGAACAATTTTGGAGACGTTTGCTTGCAGGGAGGCTCTTGCTCTTGCTCAGGATCTTCATGTGACAAAGATGAGGATTGCATCGGACTGCAAAGGGGTGATCCAAGACATAAATGACCGAACAGGAGGTCCGCATTCAGCTATAGTACATGAAATAATGCAACGGAGCAATTTTTTGATTCGGTTGTTTTTGCTTTCGAGCGTAGAAACCACAATTTCGAAGCTCACAATGTCGCCAAGTTCACATGTAATTTAGAGATAGGTCGCCATGTTTGGCTGGGAGTCCCCCATGACCAACACCGTGTACCTATGAACATTGCTATTATTTAATAAAGTGGCGAGGTTTTCTCAAAAAAAGAAGTAATAAAACCTATAAAGAGGGGTATACAAACCTTGAAAGAGGGGCAGTAGGTTCGTGCATCTCTACTCCCACACCGGAGTTGGTAGCGTCGCCTCACCTTTCACCAACACTATATTACGACTATGAGCGTTTGACAGATGATGTTTCACTCAAGTGCAGCCAATTTGGGCCAGCATATTTGACGCGTGCTTTAACTAAATTAAATAAATTGGCACTTTTTCAAAAGAAACATCATGCATTAACTTATTCGAATTAAACCTTAAGAAAATCTAAACTAAATCCAATTTATTCCTGTCTTCCTCTACTCATAACCAAATCAAAATGGGATCTTACCAAAACATCAACTATAATCGAAGTTGGCCGGCCAAATTGACGAGTGCGCGCATTTCAATTTTTATTTTTTCTTGATGTTTATTTTTTATTTTTTCTATAACTAACCATTTTTCCGTACGTAATCGTTGTTTGTTTTTGCAGTCATTTATGCAAAAAGCGCATATATAAGCAAGGCCCTGCCTGATTGCTGCTTTGAGACCGATTGTTGCTTTAAGATATTACTCTTTGAATTACGGAAATATTAACGCCCACATGTGTGGGCTGAGACCACGTCGCCCGAACGCAGTCGCTGCCGTTAGATGCGTTGCATCAATCTTAAAGCATGGCGCAGAGACACGTCAGCAGTAGCGGTCGTGCGGGCTATTTGGGTCCTCGCCCGAACGCTGTCCTCTCCTCGCTCGCTCGCTCACTCCCACCCTTCTCGTTGACCTCCCCCCTCCCCACATGGAGCAAGAGAGAGAGAGAGAGAGAGAGAGAGAGAGAGGTGAAACGTTTTGCTGGTACACATTAAACATTTTGCTGGTACACATAATGTACCTATTTTAGTGTAGACGTGAAACGTTTTGCTGGTACACATTAAACATTTTTTTAATACATGATGTACATTTGTTTAAATACACATTTCGACACTTTTTTGAATACATGGCCAACATTTTTCAAATAAAGGTGAACATTTTCTGAATTGCAATTAACATATTTTGACAGAAAAAGTAAAATTTTCAAATACATGATTAACATTTTTCTCAGATACATGTTTTGATGTTTACTTTTTTCCATACATATACATGAGAAGCATTTTTATTATACATATTTTAAAAATTTCACGTATGTGATGTTTTTTTCAGTTTTTATGTCTCATTTTCATTAAGATTATAAAATTTTCGTATACACACACACATTTTTCTTATATATGCTTAAAAATTTAAGTGCATGATTAACATTTTATAAAAGTTTAAACTTTTTAAATAAATAATCAATATTTTCTCATACACATTTTTTATAAACAATTTTGTATAGATGAGAAACTTTTGGTAAACAATTTTCGTATAGATGAGAAACATTATACTCATATGTATAATGTATTGTAAATTCTGGTTTAACATTTTCAAATGCTTTGATTAAATTTGTTAAAATATATTATCAACTCTTATATACACATTGTATACTTTTTGTATACATTTTCCATATACGTGATAAACATTTTTTTCTATTTATATTTGACATTTTTCAAATGCTTGATTGACATTTTCATCTTTTATGATTTATTTTTTAAGCATAAGAAAGCGTAAAAAATAAAGAAAAAACTCTAAGCATAAGTGTAAAAAACAAACATACGCTGAAAAACTCCGTTCCCCACTGGGCCGTCCCGTTCTGTGCACGGAAGCTTCCTGGCGCCAACGTGCGAACACTAGAGGGCCGGCACATGTAGAATTCACATTTTATTTCCCCATGAATCGCTTGATGCATTTAAAGAAACGGAAAAAAATCGAGAAAACAAAAACTTTCGTGAATTCAAATATGTCCACGATTTATAAAAAGGGTTCATAAATTTGAGAAAAAACATATATTTGAAAAACACTCATTGAATTTGAAAAAATCCATCTATTTCAGAAAATTTCATCGAATTTTAAAAAAGTACAGCTATTTGAAGAAAAAGTTCATCAAAAATGAAAAAGTTTATGGATTTTTTTAAAAAGTGCAAAATTTGTACAAAAATCTTCGATTTGAAAAATGTTCATCGAATTGAATAAAAAACCATCATTTTTAAAAATATCATCAATTTGAATAATAAATCATCGAATTATGAAGAAGGAAAAACAAAAAAATGTAAAAAGGAAAAAGGAAAAAGGAAAGAGGAAAAAACAAGATGGAAAAAGAGGTTAGTTATCAGATCCGGCAAGGAGGCGTGGTGGTTACTGCCTCGTACGTTATGGGGGTCGCTGGTTTGATTCATCGCGGGTGCACATTTTTTGCGTTTAAAAAAAGCAAAAACAATGAGATGGGCCGGGCGGGAGGTGGTATGTGTGTCCGTTTGCAAAGTTTATACTGACGGGCGCCAAATTGGAAACACCCTCTGTCTAGACTAAAAAAAAAGGCAACCTATTGGGTCCTCTCTTTTTTGCGGGAAGGCAACCTAAGGGTCCTCCAAGGTGAGTCAGCGCATTCGACACCAGTTAGGGGTTGTGGCGCCCACTAAGCCGCACTCTGGGCCCGGCCAAAAAAATGGGGGCGCATGCGCTGGCTGGTCATGTTGTTTCTGTGTGTTTACCTTTTGCCTGCTGCTGACTGGCCAATCTTTGACTTAGAAAATCAGAAAAAAATTGGTGAATTCAAAAATATGAATTAAGTTTTAAAAAATCACAAATTTGGAAAAAAAGTACATCGGTTTGAAAAATAGTTCATCCATTATTAAAAAGAAGTTCATCGAATTTGAAAAAAGTTCATAGAAGATGGAAAAAGTTCATGGATTTCCAAAAAGTTCACAAATTGGAAAAAAATAGTCGAATCGAATAAAAAACCATCAATTTTGAAATAAAAAATCATCAATTTGAAGAAAAAGTTTATTAATATGCAAAGATAAATCATCGAACCAGGAAGAAGAAAAAACAGAAAATGAAAAAAGGAAAAAAGGAAAAAATAGAAAATATATGGAAAAAGAGGTTAATTATCAGATCGGGCAAGGTGGTGTGGTGGTTACTGCCTCGTACCCCGATGCTAGGGGTCACTGGTTCGATTCACAGCGGGAGGGCATTTTTGCGTTTCAGAAAAACAGAAAATGGTGGAGATGTGCCGGGCCAGCACGGAGTTGGTGTGTGCGCCTGTTTGGAAAGTGTATACTAACGAGCGCCAAATAGGAAACGCCCTGTGTCTAGACTAAAAAAGGCTACCTATAGGGTCCTGCATGGTGAGTCATGTCTTTGGTGCAAACTAGGGGTTTCGGCGCCCACGCACCCGCACTCTGGGCCCGACCCAAAAACGGGGGCGCGTTCGCCGGCTGTTCACATTGTTTCGGTGTGTTGACCGTTCACCTGTTGCCGACTGGGTCGCGGTTGACCGGTCAACCATTGTGTTACAAAAAGGGAGAAAAAAAAGGAAAACAACAAAAAACGAAAAAAATGTGCCTTAAAAAATGTGAATGAAATTTTAAAAAAGTTCACAAGTATGAAAAAAAGTTCATCAAATATGATAAAAGTTCACCGAATTAAAAAAAATCATCTAATTTGTTAAAAAGTTCACCAAATTATAAGAAGTTCGTAAATTTGAAAAAAGTTTATTTATTTTGAATAAATTTAATCAAATATTTAAAATTTCATGAATTTAAAAAAAAGTTCATTGATTTTGAATAAATATCATCTATTTTTCTAAAAACGAAAAATGTGAAAAATCATCGATTAAAAAAAAACAAATTCCAAAATGAAAATCCCAACATTTAAAGAAGAGAGAAAACCCGACTAAAACTGCCCCGGAAATAACCAGCTAACCAGTTCCAAAAACTGGAGGATTCCCGCGACTGAAGAGAACAATAAGAAAAAAAAAAGAATTTAGAAAGCACTAGTTGTTCGATGGCGTAGTGGTTACTGTTCTTGAGTAGTAGTGCTGCCTCCTTGGATATATTATGGGAACCAGTTTGGACAAAATATAATTGAGGTGATCGTCTACTTTCCATATCATTTGTTTTGAAGATTAGTTTCTCGCATCCTAATGTTCATTTTCTGTTAATTTGGAGACTCAAGTTATGCATAGTAGTAATCTATTTCTCAGTAAATGTTTTTTTTACTGTATGGAAGCCTTACAAAATTCTTGATGTATTACTGAACTAACTACATGTTTGATTTTTGCTACGTGCGTGAGGCAATCGTAATGACATGTCTTCTAGGCGTCAAGGATCAGTTTGCTGCGACATCAAGCTACATATGGAAGCTCTTGGGACTGGCAAAGGTTGATGTGTTTGTCTGCATTCTTCTTTGTAAAAAGAGGTGTCTGTTTGCTTGATCACTTCTATGCTAATATGATGATTAAAGATTTTGCGGGATCATGTTTGTCTAAATATGTGATTCATTATGTTTACTATGTTACAACGTGTTTCTCAAGTAGAGATTACATATGACATCATTAACGGAGTCGAGAGTACGATGGTACAATGTGTTTCTCAGGTAGAGCTTATACCTAAGGGCAGGGTTTATAGTTTATCTCTATATGTGTGTCAATAATATTTTGTTTATAGCTCTACTATATGTGTTTTTTGTGTGTGTTTTTGCCGAGTCGTGTCAATATAGCAACTAAGATGCAATGCTCTATATTTATATTACTTCAGAAGTTGCATATGCATGATTACGGGGTAAGGCTGTCGTATACTCCCTCCGTCTCAAAATAAGTAACTCGAGTTTGTACTAACTTTGTACTAAATGTTAGAATAAATTCGAGGCGCACCGTCGATCTACCGGACCAAGCAACCACACAAGCATGGCATCGAGATTTGTTAACGAGGTTCATCATCATGGCTACATCCCCGGAGCATGACTACGGGCGCTCCTCCCCATGACACCGCTACAATACCGCACCTCCGGCCGCCCGGGCACTGGCACACGCGCCAGCTCCCCCTGCGTGCCTGTGCTATTATGCTGGTATAGGTTACATCGTGTGTCTACCCCCGCTATATATGAGAGGCCTAGGATACAAGTGTCCTACTTGGACACGACTCTGTATCCTGTCTACACACCGTACGACTTCAAGTCCAACTATAACCTAACTTGTACAATAATATTCGACACAACTCTAACACTGAAGTTAGTATAAAGTTGAGTCACTTATTTTGGACGGAGGAAGTGCGCTTTGACAATAAAGTTTGCGGAAAAAGTTGTTTTAATAATCACAATTATTTCCTCCTTATTGTTGTTGCTTGTTTGTTGCCTATTGATCATACTGTCACTGGATTACGTCCCCCGCCCTCATGTTTCTTCTGCTGCACATGGGCTGATGAATGGATACCAATATTGTTTTACTGACATTGAGTTGTTCCTTATTGGAGTATTTTTTTCTAATAATTATGCATGGATTGTACTTTAAGTACCAGCTTTACAAGGTACCCTGATTGTTATTTACGTTTGGTTGGCTTTAAAGAAAGTTCTGTTGATGTATATTTTTCATTTGCGGGTAAAATGATTGTATTATTTGAGAGGTTGCAGCATTACAATTCCTATGAATAGATTCAGAAAGTTCATCTGGACACGAGCCTATCCAAAATGCAGTACAACCTTCCGTGCGACCAAACTTGGCCGCCAGCATTCTGGCAGCGAGCGATCTAGGCGATTGAGATCAACTGGTCGGAAATCATCAACTGTTTTACTTACTCCACAAGATGTATACAACATAAGTTTCATACAAAAGCTTGAAGATTGGTTTACTTGGCAAGAGTCCCAAGTCGTAGAGTGAACTGGGTAATTGTGCACATTCCAAACTGATTCATTTCGGCTGCCTTCACATGTTTTGATGATAGCCTCGCTCTTCTAGAGAAGAGATGTAACTTAGACATGCATGTATATATTCTCATACGGGCAGTCCGCCTTGCACACTCCACGTCAAACTGCGTGGTTTATTTCCTGGAAAACAAAACTGTGTGGTTTATGAATCTCCCGAACTTGATTTTCAGTTGACGTAATTGGACTTCGTGAAAAGGATAGTGTACTAGAATATGATTATCTTACTTCTAGACCATATGAAGTTGAACTATAGTTTTGTTTAATTCATTTCAACTCGAGGTTCATTTGTAATCTTTTTAAAACTTTATAATCGCTTTACATACCATTTTTGTGTAATGGTCAAGTATGAAAATGCAGATATTTCAACTATTAGACGGGAAAAACAATAGAATAATGATTTTTTATAAAGTACAAAATAGTGCTTAGAACTCACTTGAAATTTGCCCCTTTTAGATGAAAATGTTTTGCAAATCAATGGTTATTTAACTTATAATGATCTTTAGATATTACCTCTTGTTAGAAACAAACTAATTTGTGCAGCTATTACCAAGCCTCACGCAACTGGCTCCTCCCAAAACCTAGGGTTCCTCTATCTCCCGCCGGCGCCGCCCCCGGTCCACCTCATCTCTCGTGGCCATAGGGCCATGGCGGCGCGGTGGATCCTGGTCCTTGCCAGTGGGAGGGCTTCATTTTTAGGTGTTTCTTTGAGTTTTGTTAGAGTTTTGTGTCCTGCTCAGGAAGTCGAGACGACGGCAACTCCCTGAAGATGGAATAAAGTTCTCCCAGCCTAGGCTCCGCCCGGTGGCGCGTCTAGCATCGTTGGTAGGCGTGTGGAGATGTGTCTTCGGCGGATCTGTCCTTGATGGATTTGCTCGGATTTGGTCGTAGTTCGCCTACATTCGTGTGTCTTCGGGTTAGATCTTTCCAATCCGCGCCACTCTTCAACGACTGCGGTAACTGTTCTGGTGCGCTGGTCCTACGGTGGCTTAGCATGGCGACTTCCCGAGTGTCCACTACAACAAATTTTGCCCGGCACCAATGAGGGAGGGGCGATTACGGCGGCGCATCTTCGACTCGCTTCAGTGCTTGTAGTCGTCCCTAGGTGGTCTAGGGATCTGGATGTAATTTTTATTATTTCCGGTGTTCGTTGTAGTAGGATAAATGAAGATGAATAGATCGGAATTTTTTTTCGCAAACAAAACAAACTAATTTATGCGCATTAGTCGAGACGTGCATTGCACAATGCACATTTACTACTCCAGTATACAGAGAAAAGAATAGGAAAGATAAACGCACCTAAAAAAAAAAGGAAAAGGAAAGATAGCCGCACCTAGGGTTTTGCCTATTCTGTTTCGGTGCAAGTAGATAGCCCCGCCCGACCGCTCCGGCGCCGGCTCGAATTTGAGTTGGAAACGGAACCAAAAACAAAGATTTATAATGAGAGGAGAGAAGAGCTGGAGAAAAGTCGAGATCTGAAGGAGGTGTCGTCGAGATCCGAAGTGGTTTCTCGGCCAGATCCCTCATCCATGGGGCTGCTTGCGCTCAACAGGCTCATGCCTCCGCAGCGCGACCGGCAGCGGCGTCGGCATCAAACTCATGACCATCCTCCTTTTGTTTCCCCCGTCTCAGGTCGGCTTATGGCCTCATTGACGACGGGTAAAAGGAAGGGATCGCCCTGTCAACAAGATGACGACGATTCTCAATCTGGCAAAATTAAGAGAACAATCCCAGAGCTCCCTGAGGTAACGGATGTGTTAAAATTTTCATTTTCTCAAGCATAATGTCGCTGGGACTACTCTAAAAGGACTAATTCTCGGGACTATGCTAGACTAGCTGCATATTATTTCGATTTGAAAACAGAGAAAAGATCCTTTTGGTCACATATTAATGTAGTAACAGAGAGAAGTTATTTTTGGTCACACCCTACTACATATAACGCAAAAAAGATGATTTTTTTTTACTCAACCAATGAGAAACTCGACAATTTGTCATAGCTGTAGCTGGTCTCTGTGCAAAGCATGGTAACGTGTCCCAACACAGCTTTCCAGAATTTTGTGCGCAATTTAGGTGCTTTGGTAGTATGTCTTGTAAAAGTGAACAGAAAGCTTTGATTAGCACTATGAAGCTAGTGTTGCGCTGTAACAAAGTTCATGCGATAATTGATTGGGATATTCATCACAGAAATTTGAAAAATGATTAATCTTTCCACCTGCTGCAGAACCTTTTCCAAAATATTTGATTCTGCTATTGTGGTACCCAAATCTACAAAAAATATCAAAACTTTCACAATTGCACTATAGATGCTGTAGGGTTGATTTTTAGCTTTTGTGCAATTTGTGCTACCTAAAGCTATTTATGAAGGGAACGTTAGCAACTGTCTCCCCCTCGTCCTCCACCTCCAAAAAGCCAGTAATAATGTTAGAAAAAAAATTCTCTATGCATTGCTGAGTTTAACCTAGCACAGTTGCGTTCCTTTGCACTTATCTACCTATGTAAATCAGTGCACCCTGTGAAGGGCTACCTGGGTACAATGTTATTCGTGTGGTTCTACTGTTTTTCTTTCTCCAATTGTACCATTGACCTTACACTTCCAATTTTGATCTTTTATCCAATTCTTGTGTGTGCAGGACATATTGTTTCAGATACACTCCTTAATGCCAATGCGTGAAGCTGCTCGTGCTGCTTGCCTATCTCAAGCCTTTTTACATTCCTGGAGATGTCATTCCAATCTCATATTTAATAAGTATACAATTGGCTTGAAGAGTGCGAGTGGCGAGAAGTTCCACCACAAGGTTGACTGCATTCTCAGGAAACACAAAGGCAGCTTGAAAACACTCAAGCTTGAGTACAATGAAATGAATGGGCTCGATGACTTCAGTTATTTTGACCGTTGGCTTCAGATTGCTCTTAAGCCTGGGCTTGAAGAACTCACCTTCGTGTTGTCTGAAACTGAAACAATGAGAAAATACAACTTCCCGTGCGCTCTTTTATCTGACAGGGTTGGAAACTCACTTAGGCGCCTTTCACTTCGTTTTTGTGACCTCCATCCCACAGTTGAACTTGGCCCCTTGAGAAGCCTGACAAGGCTGTACCTGTGCTGTGTGAGCATTACGTGGAATGAGTTAGAGTGCCTTCTTTCCAACTCTCCTGCTTTGGAGCTATTAGACCTTACTAGGTGCGCTGAGATTAGGTGTCTGAAGTTATCTTGTGCCCTGCAGCGCCTCATTGTGCTTAGTGTTTTAGAATGCGAGAGATTGACAGTGATAGAGAGCAAAGCACCAAATCTCTCTAGTCTTTACCTTAGAGGAAGCAGCTTAGACTTCTCACTTGTGGAAACATTGCAAATGAAGGAATTATACTTGCAACAAGACAACCTTATCCGTGATGCCCGTGCCAAGCTGCCACCCATGCTGCCAAATATTGAAACTCTTGCCATAGAATCACCGTGGGAGGTATATATTCTCTGCAATATGCAGGTTACATTAGTCATCCCTGGTATAGTGTATCTGATACATGTCATTTTTTGTTTGCAGGTGGTCGATGCACCAATGCTGCCTACCAAATTCCTCTACCTTAAGCACCTGAACGTTAATTTGAGAACAGGAACAACCGAGTACCGGCCATATGACTATTTTTCTCTGGTTTCTTTCCTGGATGCTTCTCCTTCCTTGGAGACTTTGAAATTAGATGTAAGGCGCTGGCGCTGTTTATTCATTTCATCCTGCAAAGCATCTGGGTCCGTTTAACTCAAATCATTATTATCCTTTCTATCTATTGTCAGGTGACTCAGTTGCGTATGTTGCACAAGTCAATTTTTGCTGATTCTCAACTGAGGCACATGCCTGAACACCGCCATAGCTGCCTCAAGAGCGTGAAGATCAATGGTTTCAGCTCTGCGAAGTGCTTGATTGAACTGACATGTTATATTCTCAAGAACGCGGTGTCACTTGAGTGTCTTACATTGGACACCATTTATGGGCATAGGTGTTATGATGACGGCAAGTACGATTGGTGTATGCCCATGGGGGTTGGTATTCTCATGGAAACCCCCAGGGCACGCTCGGCTATCAGAACATACATTGAGAATGAAGTTCCATCTACAGTTAAGTTAACTGTTATGGAGCCTTGCAGCCAATGCCATGCTAAAGCATTACGGCGGGCATTATCACAGTCGTGCAATGCCGTTTCCATTTAATTTTAGCTAACTGCTCCCCTGTTCAGAGCCATTTATGGCTGTGGCCCAATGTAACAAAATGTAAACTTATTATAGGACCATGTTTTTTTTTTCCTGAAGCATCAGACCTTTTCAATGTCTAGTTTTTGTAGTGTTTTGTTTGTAGGGATTAGTTGACAGTTTATTTTTGTTTGGGCCAGTGTTGAAATATTCAGTCGCAAGGTGTGGTGTTGTGTTTTGTTTCTCAGGCTATTGTTACTGGCAGCAGCAACAGCTTGGCGCCCCGGTTTTGTTGATCACGCTCACAATACTGAGTCTGACCGTGCAGCTCATAGAGGCCGTGAACTAGAGATAGGAAGGGCAAGTAAGGGAAATGCCCCTGTTCTGTTAAGAGTGAAAGTGTATCAATTCATTTTGCTTCTACCGGCTAGCAAATTATTTGCTCCACATCAACTGTTTTTTTTTTCCAATTTGGTGAGATTTGTATCCAACATGACACTTTATTTTGCATAGTCCAAGCACAATGGAGATGCCTGTCTTCCAACATTACAATTTCATCCTTCAGTCAAACATTTTTTTACAATTGTTATGGACTCTTTACGAAAAATATTTAAATTGAACTTGTCTTCCAAATAAATTGGTATATGCATCCGAATAAATATGAGTTTGCATCCAAAGAAATGAGCATTTGCTTCCATAGAAAGAATATGGAACCTGAATGCATGGAAATCAGGATTTGCATTCATACAACAGAAAGGACGCCCTGCTTCCACAGATATATATTTTGCTTCCAAATCATTATATCACGAATCTGAATCCATAGAAATCAGCATTTGCATCCGTACAACAAAAATGATGCCCACCCCCTGAATTTCAGCCGGGGTGGGGCCCAACCTCCCGTCTCTCCAATCCTATTAGCCTCTGATTAATTAAGTCGGTAAACTTCGTAAACTAATCCCCGTGGCTCATTATGCCGGGGGTCGTACCATAGTGAACGGAAATGTTCGCTAACAAAAGGTTTGATTTGGCTACGTCGCCTGCCACTGTCTCAAACTTTCTCTCTTTGTTTATGCAGGTCCCACTACATCGTGTCGTGTCTAATTAGAGGAAGACATCCTTTTATATGGTTTCTGCATTCACATGACAAACATTAGGACCAGTGGCGGACCCAGGAATTGAACTTAGCCGGGGCGAACATTTAAGGCCTAAAAATCTGAAGGTACAAATGCAAATCTACTCAACCAAGACTCATGAAATTCATCTACTAAAAACAAGAAAAAGCATAAAAATTCTTAAAAACTACTAACATAGGCTCTTGCCGCTTGAAATGCTCACCTGATGCCACAATACGACCTCACAATACCAAGCGACACCTACAGCATATGAACCAAAAAATTATGAATGTAAATCTTAGCGCAAGTGTGATAGCAGCTGTAGCTTTTGATAAGATGAAGGGCCGGGCAAGTTGCATTGAAAAACAAAAACAACATAACTGCTCTAATATGCACTAGAACCAGGAGATAATTCAGCAGGGGCTCTAACTAGGACCAAATTCCAGCAATGAGAATGGGGACAAATGAACAATTCCATCACCAATCCCATGGAACGGGACCATGGAAACTAGCAATAGCCATGTGCTGATGTACGTATGAACAAAGATACTAAGAGGGAGTATAAGCGAGCGAGGGAAGGGAGACGTACCGCCCTGCTTCTGCTTCTTGTTGATGGACGACAGCAGTAGCGCAGTAACGATGCTCCAGTGCTTCATGGACGAGATCCTGGACTACCCCGCCACAGGACGCACCTCAGGGAATGCCGGTCGGTCCCCGCGCAGGTGCCGCCCACTGGTGGAAAAAAGGCCTTTGGTCGCGGTTCGCATAATCGCCATTAGTCGCGATTCAAGAATCATGATTAAATAAGCGCGATTAAAGCCCCCACCTTTAGTGGCTGCTGCTTAACCACGATTAACGGCCCCGCGTGGGCGTCGGCCAAAGGCCGTCGTGTGTGGAGGACCTTTAGTCGCGGTTCTTCTGGCCAACCGCGACTAAAGGTGTAACACCCTGGATGTAAACTTCCCCTTTTGGGCAATATATCAATTTGGCCTCATCCAAGTCTTGTGGGTCTTTGTCATGCTTGGCTTCATTTTGTTTGGTTGTTGGGTTTTCTCTTTTCTTGTTTTGCTTCTTTTACCATATTGCATTTGTGCCTCTTGTCATCTTGCATTCCATTATTATCATGTGGTTGTGGTGTTCTCCCACATGTCATGTTGTTGCATGTTCCATTCTCTACTTGCATGACCATCTCCTCTTTCCCTCTCCTTCTTTCCTTTTTCAAGGGCTATAATTCCCTCTCTCAATTAATGTTCATCTTCTCCCTGAAAACCTTGCTCTTTGCATTAAACCTCTCTGCCAATTAATCTCATCATTTGAAGTTGTTATGGTCAGGTTCAAAAATGGCACAAGTTTGAAGTATTTCCAAACTTGCATTATTTTTCTACCTCTAAAAATGTCCATTACAATTTATTTAAATTGTGGTGAATTCCAGGAGTGTGGGGATATTTTCCTTTCTCTCCAACTCTTTTCTTTTCTCCCTGTACTTTCTTTTCTCTCCCTTTTGTTTTTAAAAAGGAAAAGAAAAGGAGGCAACAGCAGCAGGGCAGCCCAGCTAGTCCCTCTCTACCTGGGCCCGGCCACTCCGAGCCGGCCCAGCTCCCCTCAGTCCCGCGGCCCAGCGAGAGAGCGCGCCAGGCCGCCCGTTTCCCTCTCCCTGTCTTCGCGCACCCATCCCCGCGCGTACCCCCGCTAGCTCCCGTCCACGTGGCAGCGCCGGTCCCGCTTGGCAGTGACAGCGCAGTGCTCCTCACCCACCTTTCCCTCTCCTCTCGCCAGCGCCATGGGGACCCCGAGCACGGGGAGCGTGAGCTCGCCCCGTCGCCCTAGCCCCCTTCTTATCCCCTCTCCGCGTCAAACCGCACCCTAGGGTTTCCCTCTCCCTCTCGCCGCCGCCGTCAGGTAGGAAACCACCCAAGTTCGCCGCCCCGCTCGTTCCCGAGCGCATCTGGGAGCGCGCCTCGTCGCCGGCGTGCTCTCCGGCCACCCCGACCCGGCGGCCCGTGTCCATCGTCTTCCTCGTCGTCGACTACGACCACGACGTCGTCTACGGGGGCCCGGATCGCCAAGTTCACCGACGCCCTGTTCCTGTCTTCTCCTCGGTCAGGATTCCCGGCGAAGTTCAGCGCCCGACCTCATCGCCGTCAGCCCGTCTCCGTCGCCGTTTTCTTGTCCTAGGGTAAGGAGGTATACCCCACTTCCTCCCTGCTCCTCCCTGTCGCCGTTAGTTCACCATAGCGTAGGGTCCGGTCCTTGTTCGTGACGCGCTCGGCGTGCTCCGGTGTGTTCGTAGCTGTTGGATTCAGAGTGTTTTGGCCGCGCGTGTTTGCCGCTATCCCCGCTCGGGCTCGCCCCGTCTTGTTCCCGTGGTGCTCCCCGCTGCACCTAGTCTCAGACGAGGGCGCAGATGCCCTGTAGCAGCCGCCAGTAGTTGCGGTGTGTCTCGCCGAGTCGTCGGTGTTCCTCTCTTTTAGGTCGGCACTGGAGTTGTGTCAAGTAGGCGCGTCCGGATCCTACCAAACCTCCTACCCTAGCCGAGCTGGTTGACTCCCGCTCTCTCACATGCGGCGACTGGTTCGAACCCAGCGCGCCTCCCCCTTTTTATTTTTTGTTTTCGCAAGATCCTCCGGCGCCTCCTCTCTGAGAAGAAGAAGATTAAGGGCCGAGGCCCTTCTTCATCGTCGCCGCCGCCCAGCCCAGTGGTAGCAGTGCGGGTTTCAACGGGAGACCGGGTTGAATCCCCGAGGCTGTTTTCTTCCCCTTTAAAACTGTTAAACCCCTGTCTCTATGACAAGAGGGCCCCTTGTCGACCTCTCAAGACCTCCCCCATATGCATATTTTTTTCTTTTCCCCACGTTTCCATTTCCAGATTTGATTCCTTTTCTGTTTTAGGCAAGTCCATTTCTGGACATTTCCAAATCTGAAATTGCCCTTTTCGCTAACTTCCATATTAGGCAGGTTTTGTCTTAATGCTTTTGTGATGATTTCTCTCGCAACCCTAGCATATTATATATGTTTTTGGGGTAGAAAAATCCCACCAACTCAGTGGTGGCATTAGTTTCTGCATTTGGGCAAGTTTATGATCATGTCTTTTTGCATCATGGTTATGTGTTGTCCTTCGTGGGCATATTTATTTGAATTGTGCTATGTGGTAGTTTGCACACGTGCATGGCTTTGTTCATCATGCTGTTATGTAGGTTTTTCTCACCCTTCTTGTTTTGCCCGCCATATCCAACCCGTGCATCCGTTTCCGGTGATCTCTATATCGATTTCTACCGAAATCATCTCATCTTTCCGATGGCATGCTTGGTTTGCCAAGATGATGCCTAGTTTTTCATTTACCTTCCGGAGCACACATACTCTTTGCATATCCCATCATGCATATCATGTCATGTTTTGCATCATGTTGATTGTGCATTGCACCGTGATTTACTGTGGTTCCTTGTTTGTGTTGTTGTTTTGGGTAGAGCCGGGAGACGAGTACGTGTACGAGGAACCTGTTGAGAACGTTTTCGAGGATCAAGCTTTCGACAACTCTGAGAACATTGCAGGCAAGATGACCATACCCTCGAAATCACTTCTATCTTTGCTATGCTAGTTGCTCGCTCTTTTGCTATGCCTATGCTGCGATGCCTACCACTTGCTATGTCATGCCACCCATATTGCCATGTCAGCTCTAACCATCCTTTCCTAGCAAGCCGTTGATTGGCTATGTTACCGCTTTGCTCAGCCCTCTTATAGCGTTGCTAGTTGCAGGTGAAGCTGAAGTTTGTTCCTTGTTGGAACATGGAGATGTTGTTCCTTTTTGGAACATGGTTACTTGTTGGGGATATCACAATATATATCTGCTATGTTTAACACATCTATATACTTGGTAAAGGGTGGAAGGCTCGGCCTTATGCCTGGTGTTTTGTTCCACTCTTGCCACCCTAGTTTCCGTCATACCGTGTTATGTTCCTTGATTTTATGTTCCTTACGGTTGGGTGATTTATGGGACCCCTTGACAGTTCGCTTTGAATAAGACTCGCCCAAAGAAGGCCCAACTTTGGTTTTACCATTGCCACCTAAGCCTTTTTCCCCGGGTTTCGCGAGCCCGAGGGTCATCTTTATTTTAACCCCCCGGACAGTGCTCCTTCGAGTGCTGGCCCAAACGAGTAGATCGGGGCCACCACGGGAAACTCGAGGCTTGGTTTTACTCGAGGATGTCTCATCCGGATGTGCCTCGAGAACGAGATATGTGCAGCTCCTATCGGGATTTGTCGCACAATCGGGCGGCTTTGCTGGTCTTGTTTTATTGCTGTCGAAATGTCTTGTAGTCCGGGATTCCGAGATTGATCGGGTCTTCCCGGTAGAAGGAATAATCCTTCGTTGACCGTGAGAGCTTATAATGGGCTAAGTTGGGACACCCCTGCAGGGTATTATCTTTCGAAAGCCGTGCCCGCGGTTATGAGGCAGATGGGAATTTGTTAATGTCCGGTTGTAGAAAACCCAAAGTTGACCTCAAATAAAATACACATCAACCGCGTGTGTTACCGTGATGGTCTCTTCTCGGCGGAGTCCGGGAAGTGAACACGGTGTTGGAGTTATGTCTGACGTAAGTAGTTCAGGATCACTTCTTGATCACTACTAGTTTCACGACCGTGCTTTGCTTCTCTTCTCGCTCTCCTTTGCGAAATAGCCACCATATATGCTAGTCGCTTGCCGCAGCTCCACTTTACTACTATGTCCTCCCTAAAGCTTAAATAGTCTTGATCTCGCGGGTGTGAGATTGCTGAGTCCCCGTGACTCACAGTTACTTCCAAACACAGTTGCAGGTTCCGATGAGGCCAGTGCAGATGATTCCACCGAGCTCAAGTGGGAGTTCGACGAGGAACGTGGTCGTTACTATGTGTCGTTTCCAGATGATCAGTAGTGGTGCCCAGTTGGGACGACTCGGGGATCTGTGTTAGCATTTGGGGTATCTTCTTTTATTTTGGTTCCGTAGTCGGACCTTGAGTGTACTCTGAATGATGTATGTTTACTTATGCACTGTGTGAAGTGGCGACTGTAAGCCAACTATGTATCTTTCCCTTGATTATTACATGGGTTGTGTGAAGATTACCTCACTTGCGACATTGCTTTCAATGCGGTTATGCCTCTAAGTCGTGCCTCGACACGTGGGAGATATAGCCGCATCGGGGGCGTTACAAGTTGGTATCAGAGCCTTCCCCGACTTAGGAGCCCCCTACTTGATTGTTTGCTGACGTTGTTGAGTCTAGAATGGAAAAATGTTTTGAGTCTTAGGATTATATATATCGGAGAGTAGGATTCTTTTTACTCCTCAGTCCCTTCATCGCTCTGTGAGGTATCCTGACGTAGAGTTTTGACTCTTCTCTCCTCAAATTTCACAAAAAAAAATTTTAGGATCACGTGGGTATCTTGGAATCGTTCCGATGGTTTTGTGACGAGAACATTGTTCTTGGTGCCTCGACATTTAGGGGTTGTGGCGGTGTCCCGGGAGTTGAGCTCGAGGTGTTGTCGTCACAATTTTATCGTTGCGATTCGAATACGAGTTTTGCCGACATCGAAATCTCTTTTGTGCAGTTGTTGGTGAGATAACCCCGATAGCCCGAAGATGTGGCGAAAAGGGAGTATTGCCATGACTTGCATAACGGATGTTTTTCAAGGTCGAGGTACACGATTTCGAGGATTTCTTGGTTATGTGTTGACGGATGGATACAATTGGATCTAGGTATTGTTAGTTTGGGTGATATATTTTGTGTCCCTGTATCCCCAACACCAGATTGCATAACCGAAAGTTTCGGAGTTTATAGGTGGGAATTCTAGTAGCTTACGGGATATTCTTTCCGGCGGATGTATGATTTGAGATTGGGGTTCAACGTCTAGTGGTCCGCCCATTCACGGTCGATTTACAGTGGTCGCGAGACGTCTTAAAGAATCCTTGGCTATGCTGATTCGGGGACGTCTTGTTAGTCATTCGTGACGTCCGCTATACGTCGTGTCCGTGTGGGCCCCACCACGAACACTTTGGACGAAATCTCTATCATGTGTTTGTTCCGGCTCATTCTAGAAGCCAACCTTTTGTTTTCAGTGGTGATATTCGAATTGTTTCTCAGACAGATGTTGTTTCCATATCTTTTTCTAAGTGGCTTCTCTCCTTAATGGACGTGTGATGATTAACTTTGGGAATTCATTCGTTCATTCTTGTTCGAATGTTTATTGTGAAGACTATATGTTGCAATTTCTATCCGTTGATTCTACTTATCTTTTGTCTATCAAAGGACTAACGGATGTCACCCTCTTCAGGATGGCTCCGCCAACGCTCGAATCCGGATCGCAATGATGGGGATCATCGAATCCTCCACCTCCACCTCCACCTCCGCCTCCAGAGGCCTGGCAAGCTATTATGGCAGCCACCAATGCCAATGCTCAGATGATTTTGCAGCTCTTGCAAGAACGTACTCAGGGGCAAGGCAATCAAGGCAATCAAGGTCAAGGCAACAATCAGCCACACTTTGCTACTCTCAGTCAGTTCCTCGCTAATCAGCCAAAGTCTTTCAGTTTCTGTGTTGAGGCAACAGACGCTGACGATTGGCTAGTGGACATCTGCAAGCACTTTGACTGTAGCAATGTCAGACCTGAGGACTTTGTCAAGTTTGCATCGTTTCAACTCAAGGATCAAGCTGCTGAGTGGTTCCAGCAATACAAAGATTCCAGAGGAGGCCGTGTCATTACCTGGGATGAGTTCCGCCGTGATTTCCGAGCTCATCACATTCCGAAGAGTGTTGTTGAGAGCAAGCGTGAGGAGTTCCGCAATCTCAAGCAAGGCACCATGTCTGTCTATCAATACAATATCCAGTTCGAAGCTTGCCTGCTTTGCTAAGCAAGACGACACGATGAAAGGAGTATGATCTATCAGTTCAGAGGTGGTCTGAGAGAAGATCTGCAATTACCTCTTGTGCTGTTTGAGCCAGATAAGTATGATGATTTCTACAACATGGCTCTCAAGCAAGAAGCGGCTCAGCTCAAATGCGAGGCTTCTAAGAAGAGAATCAGGGATGCAGTTCAGTCCTCCTCGTCCTCTCAAGTGGCAGCCAAGCAGCAGAAGTTTTACTGCCCCTCCTCCGTTCCGTCGGCCTTACCAGCAGAAGAACTCGGTGGCCGTGGATCTTCCCACCCACCCAACCCAAGCTATCGTAACAAGTCTAATTCTCAAGCTCCAAGGTCAAGTGCTCCTTACCACCGTCCGCTCTCGAGGTCACTTGCAACAAGTGTCGCAGAAGGGTCACTATGCTGAACAAGTGCTTCAACCAGAGGCGTCTTCCGCCTCCTCCTCCTGTCAAATCTTCCAGCAATGCAGTGGTCAAGCATAATCCAAAGTATGCCAAGGTCAATATGATGAATGCAGCTCAGGCAGAGGATTCTTCTGATGTGATTATGGGTAATCTCTCAGTTAATGATATTCCTACAAAAGTCTTATTTGATACTGGTGCATCGCATTCTTTCATGTCATATCCTTTTGCATCGAAGCACAATGTTGACACAGAGATTCTCTCCAAAGTTATGCAAGTTGTTTCTCCCGGAAGGCTTATGAATTCTAGTTTGGTTGCTCCTAATGTTTCTATCAAGATGGGCGATTACAGATTTCTTTCTAAACCAATTGTTCTCGGTGACTCGGATATTGATCTTATTCTCGGAATGGACTGGCTTTCTCAGCACAAAGCTCAGCTTGATTGTGCTGCCAGGGAAATTCAATTGACTCACTCTTCTAATGATGTGATCATCTATGCCTCTCGTGATGAAACTATTCGGTTGTTTTCTCTCAATGAGAAGGGCGAACTGAATGCCATCTCTCAGATTCCAGTCGTTTGTGAGTACCAAGATGTCTTTCCAGAAGAGCTTCCGGGTATGCCTCCTCATCGGCCAGTTGAGTTCGTTATCGATCTTGAGCCTGGCACTGAACCCGTTTGCAAGCGTCCATATAAGCTTGGACCTGATGAGCTGAGGGAATTGAAGAAGCAGCTCGATGAACAAGAGCGTCTGGGTTTGATCAGACCGAGTTCATCTCCTTGGGGTTGTGGTGTTCTTTTTGTCCGGAAGAAGGATGGCACGGACCGACTTTGTGTCGATTACCGTCCATTGAATAAGAAGACAATCAAGAACAAGTATCCACTTCCCAACATCAATGAGCTTTTCGAGCAACTCAAAGGTGCTACAGTGTTCTCTAAGCTTGACCTTCGTATGGGGTATCATCAGATTCGCATTCGTGAACAAGATATTCCCAAGACGAGATTCGAACAAGCTTTGGTTCTTATGAATATCTTGTCATGTCTTTCGGCCTCGTCAATGCTCCTCCAACATTCTCTCGGATGATGAACTTCATATTCAACCCCTACACCAATGAATTCGTCTTGGTATATCTTGATAATATTTTGGTCTTCTCCAAGAATAAGAAGGATCATGCCAAACATTTGCGATTGGTACTAGACAAGCTCAGAGAGTATCAATTCTATGCTAAGTTCTCCAAATGTGAATTCTGGGTTGATGAAGTGCTTTATCTTGGTCATATCATCTCTGCCAAGGGCATCGCTGTTGATCCCGAGAAGGTGTCCGCAATTGTGAATTGGGAACCTCCTCAGAATGTCAAGCAGCTCCGCAGTTTTCTTGGTCTTGCAAGCTATTGCCGAAGATTCGTTGAGAACTTCTCCAAGATTGCAAAGCCTCTTTCCAACCTTCTCCAGAAGCATGTGAAGTATGTCTGGTCTCCCGAGTGTGACGTTGCTTTCAATACCCTCAAAGAGAAACTCGTCACAGCTCTGCTCGACTCCTCTGATGAATCCAAGCCTTATGAAGTTTTCGTGATGCTTCTCTTCAAGGTCTCGGTCTGTGTTAATGCAAGAGAAGAGAGTTGTGGCTTATACCTCTCGCCAGTTGAAGCCCAACGAGAAGAACTACCCCACTCACGATCTTGAGTTGGCGGCAGTTGTTCATGCATTGATTACGTGGAGACATCTCTTGTTGGGAAGGAAAGTGGACATTTTCACCGATCACAAGAGTCTCAAGTACATCTTCACTCAGCCCAACCTCAACCTCAGCAGACTCGATGGGTCGAAATGATTCAAGAGTACAACCCAAGTATTGAGTATACTCGGGCAAAGCCAATGTCATTGCAGACGCTTTGAGCAGGAAAGCTTACTGCAACAGTCTAATCCTCAAGCCCTTTCAGCCGGATCTCTGTGAATCTTTCCGCAAGCTGAATCTTCAAGTTGTTCCTCAAGGCTTTCTTGCCAACCTCATAGTCTCTCCTACTTTGGAAGATCAGATTCGTGAGGCTCAACTTCTGGATGCCATGGTGAAGAAAGTGAAACGTGGTATCGATAAGGGCATTTCCAAGTACAAGTGCTTCCATGTTGATGAAAAAGACACTCTGTTCTTTGAGGACCGGATTGTGGTTCCTAAGGGTGATCTGAGAAATGTCATTATGAACGAGGCTCACAATTCGCTTCTATCCATTCATCCTGGAAGTACGAAGATGTACCATGACCTCAAGCAGTCATATTGGTGGACTCGAATGAAGCGAGAAATTGCTCAATTCGTGAATGAGTGTGATGTCTGCAGAAGAGTGAAAGCAGAACACCAAAGACCAGCTGGTCTCCTTCAACCTCTTGCTATTCCTGAATGGAAGTTTGATCACATTGAAATGGACTTCGTGGACTGGCTTTCCAAAGTCCAAGCGTGGAAATGATGCTATCTTCGTTGTCATTGACAAGCTTACTAAAGTGGCTCATTTTCTTCCTATCAAAGAATCCATCACGCAGCTCGGTTGGCGAGCTATACACCTCGAGGATTGTCTCCTTGCACGGCATTCCACAAGTGATCTCTTTGCACCGTGGCAGCATCTTTACCTCCAAGTTCGGGATTCTTTTGAAGGCCATGGGCACCAACATTCGTTTCAAAGACAGCTTTCCATCCTCAAACAAGTGGCCAAGTTGAGCGAGTTAATCAAATCCTTGAAGATATGCTCGGGGCTTGTGTCATTTCTTTCGGTATGAAGTGGGAAGATTGTCTTCCATATGCCGAGTTCTCTTACAACAACAGCTTCCAAGCGAGTTCGGGCAAGGCCCCATTCGAAATTCTCTATGGCAGAAAGTGCCGTACTCCTCTCAATTGGTCTGAGACAGGTGAACGCCAACTTCTTGGCAATGACTTGATCACGTATGAAGAAATGTGCAAGGTCATTCGTGAGAATCTCAAAGCCGCGCAATCGCGCCAGAAGAGCTATTATGATGATAAGCACCGTGATGTGACTTTTGAAATTGGAGACCATGTCTACCTCCGCGTCTCTCCAATGAAAGGCACTCGCCGCCCGGTATCAAAGGAAGCTTGCCCCTAGATACGTGGGTCCTTTCAAGATCATTGGGAAAAGAGGCGATCTCGCCTATCAACTTGAGCTTCCATCCAACTTTGCAAACGTGCACGATGTGTTTCACGTGTCACAGCTTCGCAAGTGCTTCAAGACTCTGAACGCACTATCAACTTCAAGAGATTGACCTTCAAGAAGATCTCTCTTATCGTGAGCACCCGCTGCTATTCTTGAAGAAACCGAGCGCAAGACTCGCAACAAGTCAATCAAATTCCTGAAAGTGAAGTGGTCACACCATTCCGACCGAGAAGCTACCTGGGAGCGTGAGGATCACCTCCGTTCTGAGTATCCGGAGTTCTTTCAGTCCTAGATCTCGGGACGAGATCCTCTTGTAGTGGTGGAGTGTTGTAACACCCTGGATGTAAACTTCCCCTTTTGGGCAATATATCAATTTGGCCTCATCCAAGTCTTGTGGGTCTTTGTCATGCTTGGCTTCATTTTGTTTGGTTGTTGGGTTTTCTCTTTTCTTGTTTTGCTTCTTTTACCATATTGCATTTGTGCCTCTTGTCATCTTGCATTCCATTATTATCATGTGGTTGTGGTGTTCTCCCACATGTCATGTTGTTGCATGTTCCATTCTCTACTTGCATGACCATCTCCTCTTTCCCTCTCCTTCTTTCCTTTTTCAAGGGCTATAATTCCCTCTCTCAATTAATGTTCATCTTCTCCCTGAAAACCTTGCTCTTTGCATTAAACCTCTCTGCCAATTAATCTCATCATTTGAAGTTGTTATGGTCAGGTTCAAAAATGGCACAAGTTTGAAGTATTTCCAAACTTGCATTATTTTTCTACCTCTAAAAATGTCCATTACAATTTATTTAAATTGTGGTGAATTCCAGGAGTGTGGGGATATTTTCCTTTCTCTCCAACTCTTTTCTTTTCTCCCTGTACTTTCTTTTCTCTCCTTTTGTTTTTAAAAGGAAAAGAAAAGGAGGCAGCAGCAGGGCAGCCCAGCTAGTCCTCTCACTGGGCCCGGCCACTCCGAGCCGGCCCAGCTCCCCTCTCGGGCCCCGCTGCCCAGAGAGAGCGCGCCAGCCGCCTGCTTCTCTCTCCTGTCTTCAAGCACCCATCCCCGCGTACCCCGCTTAGCTCCGTCCACGTGGCAGCGCCGGTCCCGCTTAGCAGTGACAGCGGTGCTCCTCACCCACCTTTCCTCTCCTCTCTTGGCGCCATGGGGACCCCGAGCACGGGAGCGTGAGCTCGCCCGTCGCCCTAGCCCCTTCTTATCCCTCTCCGTCAAACCGCACCCTAGGGTTTCCCTCTCCCTCTCGCCCGCCGTCGGTAGGAAACCACCAGTTCGCCGCCCGCTTGCTCGAAGATCCGAGCGCGCCTCGTCGCCGGGCGTGCTCTCCGCCACCCGACCCGGCGGCCCGTGTCCATCGTCTTCCTCGTCGTCGACCACGACCACGACGTCGTCACGGGGCCCGGATCGCCAAGTTCACCGACGCCCTGTTCCTGTCTTCTCCTCGGTCAGGATTCCCGGCGAAGTTCAGCGCCCGACCTCATCGCCGTCAGCCCGTCTCCGTCGCCGTTTTCTTGTCCTAGGGTAAGGAGGTATACCCCACTTCCTCCCTGCTCCTCCCTGTCGCCGTTAGTTCACCATAGCGTAGGGTCCGGTCCTTGTTCGTGACGCGCTCGGCGTGCTCCGGTGTGTTCGTAGCTGTTGGATTCAGAGTGTTTTGGCCGCGCGTGTTTGCCGCTATCCCCGCTCGGGCTCGCCCCGTCTTGTTCCCGTGGTGCTCCCCCGCGCGTACCTAGTCTGTACGAGGGCGCAGTGCCCCTGTAGCCGCCGCCGTAGTTGCAGGTGTCTCGCCGGAGTCGTCGGTGTTCCTCTGTTTTAGGTCCGGCCTGGGAGTTGTGTCAAGTAGGCCGCGTCCCGGATCCTACCGAACCTCCTACCCTAGCCGAGCTGGTTGACCTCCCGCTCTCTCACCGCGGCGACCTGGGTTCGAACCCCAGGCGCGCCTCCCCCCCTTTTTATTTTCTGTTTTCGCGCATCCTCCGGTGCGCCTCCTCTGCAGCAGCAGCAGTTAAGGGCCGAGGCCCTTCTTCTGTCAGTCGCCGCCGCCCAGCCCAGTGGTAACAGGTGCGGGTTTCCAACGGGGAGACCCGGGTTCGAATCCCCCCTGAGGCTGTTTTTCTTCCCCCCTTTTAAACCTGTTAAACCCCTGTCTCTATGACAGTAGGGCCCCCTTGTCAGCCTCTCAGCACCTCCCCCCCATATGCATATTTTTTTTCTTTTCCCCCACGTTTCCATTTCCAGATTTGATTCCTTTTCTGTTTTAGGCAAGTCCATTTCTGGACATTTCCAAATCTGGAAATTGCCCTTTCTGCTAACTTCCATATTAGGCAGGTTTTGTCTTAATGCTTTTGTGATGATTTCTCTACTGCAACCCTAGCATATTATATATGTTTTTGGGGTAGAAAAATCCCACCAACTCAGTGGTGGCATTAGTTTCTGCATTTGGGCAAGTTTATGATCATGTCTTTTTGCATCATGGTTATGTGTTGTCTTTCGTGGGCATATTTATTTGAATTGTGCTATGTGGTAGTTTGCACACGTGCATGGCTTTGTTCATCATGCTGTTATGTAGGTTTTTCTCACCCTTCTTGTTTTGCCCGCCATATCCAACCCGTGCATCCGTTTCCGGTGATCTCTATATCGATTTCTACCGAAATCATCTCATCTTTCCGATGGCATGCTTGGTTTGCCAAGATGATGCCTAGTTTTTCATTTACCTTCCGGAGCACACATACTCTTTGCATATCCCATCATGCATATCATGTCATGTTTTGCATCATGTTGATTGTGCATTGCACCGTGATTTACTGTGGTTCCTTGTTTGTGTTGTTGTTTTGGGTAGAGCCGGGAGACGAGTACGTGTACGAGGAACCTGTTGAGAACGTTTTCGAGGATCAAGCTTTCGACAACTCTGAGAACATTGCAGGCAAGATGACCATACCCTCGAAATCACTTCTATCTTTGCTATGCTAGTTGCTCGCTCTTTTGCTATGCATATGCTGCGATGCCTACCACTTGCTATGTCATGCCACCCATATTGCCATGTCAGCTCTAACCATCCTTTCCTAGCAAGCCGTTGATTGGCTATGTTACCGCTTTGCTCAGCCCTCTTATAGCGTTGCTAGTTGCGGTGAAGCTGAAGTTTGTTCCTTGTTGAACATGGAGATGTTGTTCCTTTTGGAACATGGTTACTTGTTGGGGATATCACAATATATATCTGCTATGTTTAACACATCTATATACTTGGTAAAGGGTGGAAGGCTCGGCCTTATGCCTGGTGTTTTGTTCCACTCTTGCCACCCTAGTTTCCGTCATACCGGTGTTATGTTCCTTGATTTTGCGTTCCTTACACGGTTGGGTGATTTATGGGACCCCTTGACAGTTCGCTTTGAATAAGACTCGCCCAAAGAAGGCCCAACTTTGGTTTTACCAGTTGCCACCTAAGCCTTTTTCCCCCGGGTTTTCGCGAGCCCGAGGGTCATCTTTATTTTAACCCCCCGGACCAGTGCTCCTTCGAGTGCTGGCCCAAACGAGTAGATCATGGGCCACCACGGGAAACTCGAGGCTTGGTTTTACTCGAGGATGTCTCATCCGAATGTGCCTCGAGAACGAGATATGTGCAGCTCCTATCGGGATTTGTCGGCACAATCGGGCGGCTTTGCTGGTCTTGTTTTATTGCTGTCGAAATGTCTTGTAGTCCGGGATTCCGAGATTGATCGGGTCTTCCGGTAGAAGGAATAATCCTTCGTTGACCGTGAGAGCTTATAATGGGCTGTTGGGACACCCTGCAGGTATTATCTTTCAAAGCCGTGCCCGCGGTTATGAGGCAGATGGGAATTTGTTAATGTCCGGTTGTAGAAAACCCAAAGTTGACCTCAAATAAAATACACATCAACGCGTGTGTTACCGTGATGGTCTCTTCTCATGGAGTCCGGAAGTGAACACGTGTTGGAGTTATGTCGACGTAAGTAGTTCAGGATCACTTCTTGATCACTACTAGTTTCACGACCGTGCTTTGCTTCTCTTCTCGCTCTCCTTTGCGAAATAGCCACCATATATGCTAGTCGCTGTCGCAGCTCCACTTTACTACTATGTCCTCCCTAAAGCTTAAATAGTCTTGATCTCGCTGGTGTGAGATTGCTGAGTCCCCGTGACTCACAGATTACTTCAAACACAGTTGCAGGTTCCGATGAGGCGGTGCAGATGATTCCACCGAGCTCAAGTGGGAGTTCGACGAGAACGTGGTCGTTACTATGTGTCGCTTCAGATGATCGAGAGTGGTGCCCAGTTGGGACGACTCGGGATCTGTGTTAGCATTTGGGGTATCTTCTTTTATTTTGGTTCCGTAGTCGGACCTTGAGTGTACTCGAATGATGTATGTTTACTTATGCATTGTGTGAAGTGGCGCATTGTAAGCCAACTATGTATCTTTCCCTTGATTATTACATGGGTTGTGTGAAGATTACCTCACTTGCGACATTGCTTTCAATGCGGTTATGCCTCTAAGTCGTGCCTCGACACGTGGGAGATATAGCCGCATCGGGGGCGTTACAAAAGGCCGCCACAGGTTTAGGGTTTTAGCCCCCCTAAACCTGTTTTCTGTTTAATTTGTATTGTTTTATTTCTTTTGTGCTTTATTTTAATTTTGAAGGAGTTTCATATATTCTACGGTACTACATACATGCATATGAATGTACAATTTCAAATAAATTTGAAATTAGAACAAAAAGAATTCAAGAGGAATATACAATATATATTCAATATCATCGGATGACCATATACAATTTTGAACAAGTTTCCATACATGATTTAATCCATATAAAGTTCTACGTCCTCGTAATAGTGTTCTCCTTTAGGATGGAGGACTTCCTGCTGAACCATCCAGCTAGTTCCTCTTGAAGTGGTCGGAAGCGAGCTTCGGACTAAGCGTCCACGGAGGTTATTCCTCCGAGCATTGGTATCACTCGAACCCGCCAGAGGTGTATCTCGGATCATCTCTGAACATAGTATCCACATAGATTGGTCTCCGTGGCTGAATATCCCCAGCATTCTTAGCCTTTGACCTTTTGAATTCTAGCTCTTTTTGAATTCACCGACCTTTGTATCTACGAACCGCCTCCAAACCCTACGAGGCAAAGAAAATTAAATGAACAAGAGAGTTATTAGTTACTTGATATTAGGAAATGAACGAAATAGGCCGATCGATATAGAGCGCAAATGAATGAAAATAATTACTTGCAGCATTCTTCTCATGCCGCCCCAAAGCTTTGGATCCATATTCAGAGAGTCGTGGACGAGACATTCGAGGTGTTAACTTTAATTACTAGCAGAATCCGGTGGAACTGCGGACACGATACATGCACAAGACATCATGCATAACTCATCGATTAGCCGCCACATACCATGCATGGAGTAAACAAAAGAGAATGTGCTCAAGATGAAACACTCACTCAAAATGGTAAGGAAATAGAATATCACTTTTGAGTTCCTGCTTGTAAGAAACTGCGCCACAGTCTGCCTCCACGTCGGCGGGGTGACGCCCAACACATGTCCATTAACGATGTGTGGGTCAATGAACCCAACATCATGGATGTTCCTTACTCTGCATTCCTTAATCTTCATTCTGCATGTATAATAGCGGACACAACAATATAGTTAGGACATATATATAGTGCAAGCAATATGAACGAGATGGGGTAGAAATTAATAAATCACTTACGTAACGTAGCAACCGATGATAGATTTGTCGAGCTCGCGCAGATTGAAAAGCTGGAACAATTCACTCAGTTCAATTTGTACATAGTAATGTTTGAAGTGATGCTCATGTCTAACTTCCGCATAAATATATTCTTTGGCGTTTTTATTTTTTATGTAACCCTTGTACCATTTCAGCAGACCTTTCATTTGTGGAGGTAGATCCTTTTCCTCGCAAGAGCTCGACGAGAGGCCCATTCTTGACATATGTAATTACTACCTCCGTCATGGCGCCTCATCAAGGCCTAACAGTTCACGAAGAGTAATACCTAAGTTGGCCGCTTGTTCTCCGCACTCGTTATATCAATCCCTGTGTTGCCGCAGCTTGTATGATCTCGGGTCATCGAATGAAGGCTTCCACTATAAGCGGGGCAATCGATTGTTTACTTTGTTCCCCGAGCTGGGCAACTTGTTTCCCGCTTTTTTTACTTTCGGCCTTCTCCCGCTCTTTGTTCTCCTTGAACATGAGTGCCTGCCTGCGAAGTTCACGTGCATAGTCGTTAGGCAGATTCTTCGCGGCTTGGGACGGTGTGCTCAAAAATGACTTAGCCCACTTCTTTTGCTCATCAGAAAATACTGGCTTGGGCTCGGGCTCTCTTTTCTTCTTGCAGTCCGCCTTCCATTTCTCCAAATCAGCAGCCGCGGCCGCGTCGACTTCCTCGGCACTACGTTCCCAAGGCCTTGTGGGGAGAGGCTTCAGTGATGGCTCCGGTACCTTTGTGGTCTTAGGTACATAAGGGTCCGGGTTAATAATCCAGGACTGCTTCTGCCTCTTTGCCGGAGGTGGATTGGGGGCGTCGATCACCCGCCGGACGAGGATCTGGGTGCGGCGGCTGATCACCCACGGACGTTAGGATCGGGGCGGCGTCGGCCGACGTGACGGAGGTGTAGGTGAACCGCCACCACCACCACCACCACCACCACCGCCACCGCCACCACCACCACCGTGAGGGGGTGGACTTGTTGTCCTTGGCGCCTCGCTCGAAACTTGATAAACTTCTTTTGCCATAGAATGAAATGGCGCTTGACATCTCCAAGTCTTTTCTCCCCTTGGTGTAGCAATGTCAATCTCCAGTGTCCTCAAACCCTTGGACTATGTCCTCCACCGTGACACGAGCATAGCCATCTTGAATGGGGTTGTTGTGGTGGAGTGCTCCGTAAACATGGTAAAGCACTGCCGATGGCTACCTTCATGGACATGTTCCCGATAGGATAATACAGATGACATTCTTTCATCTCCTTTATATCGCCCACGGGTAGCAAGGAGGCTCCGGTGCAGTAATTTCACCACCGAGAGGCTCCGTGCAGTAATTTCGACCACCGAGGCTCCGTGCAGTAATTTCGATCGTCGGTGCATCTGCACCACCGGTGGGGCCTCCGTGGAAGCCACGCTGCTTCTCCGCTGCTTGGCTTCCGAGATCCGCTGGATGATCTTCATGCTGCACCCAAGCTGCATCTCTTTCGCTACTAGTACACTCATGGTTTTTTCATCACATCCATTTCCGATGCCAACCGCGCCACAACATCTGCTTCCCGATCCATCTTTCTCTTACGGCTTCAGAATCAGACGGGTCATCGCTCGGGGAACCCTATTTTCCACGGAATGTGCCCCATGCCTCGTACACGCCCTCCGTGTTCGGGGAGAGCGAGGCAGCGAGATCGAGGCCGGGGCGGCGCTGCTGGTGGGCGAGGGCGACGGCGGGCGGCGTCGAGGGCGAGGGCGACGGGCGGGCGGCGGCGAGGGCGAGGGCGACGGCGGGCGGCGTCGGCGCGGCAGAGATTTAACAAAGCGAGAACGGCGGCGGCATCGAGGAGCCTTGTATTTATAGCCCCTCTTTAGTCGCGGTTGGCGACGAGACCCGCGATTAAAGGTGCCTTTAGTCATGGTCTCCTGCCCAACCGCGACTAAAGGGTTTTTATGGTTTTTATGTTCTCGCCCCATTTTAGTCGCGGTTGGTCTGGCCAACGCGATTAAAGGTTCCCTTTTAGTCGCGGTTGGTCTGCCAACCATGATTAAAGGCCGCCGCAGGTTTAGGGTTTTAGCGCCCCAAACCTGTTTTCTGTTTAATTTGTATTGTTTTCTTTTTAATTTGTATTGTTTTCTGTTTAATTTGTATTGTTTTATTTCTTTTGTGCTTTATTTTAATTTTGAAGGAGTTTCACATATTCTACGGTACTACATACATGCATATGAATGTACAATTTCAAACAAATTTGAAATTAGAACCAAAAGAATTCAAGAGGAATATACAATATATATTCAATATCATCGGATGACCATATACAATTTTGAACAAGTTTCCATACATAATTTAATGCATATAAAGTTCTACGTCCTTTGTATCTACGAACCGCCTCCAAACCCTACGAGGCAAATACAAATAATATGTCAAAATAAAACTAATTCAATTCAATATGTTAAAATACAAATAATATATCAAAAATTCAGAAAAATAGAACTAATTCATTTCAAAATTCTAAAATACAAATAATATATCAAAAATTCAGAGAAGTTCTTCCCGCCTCTGTCTTCCCACAAGTTCTTCCCGCCAGTCTTCCCGCCATTCTTTCCGCCTATGTCTTCCCGCCATTTCTTCACGCCTCTATCTTGGCACAGACGATGCTCCTTTTATAGGCACGGCGCCGCTTCGCTTTTGTCTTGTTCCTCCGATAGAGGCGTCGTGGCGCTACCCACGCGTCTGTTTAACCTTTAGTCCCGGTTGCACCAACCAGCCGGGACTAAAGGTTAGATGACCAGCTCGATTCCTCTTCTTCCCGCCATTTCTTCCCTGTCTTCCCGCCTCTTTCTTCCCGCCACTTTCTTCCCGCCTCCTGTCTTCCCGCTCCCATTTTTCCCGCCATTTCTCACTACATATATGTAGCCCGGCTTGGCCAGCATTATCACATCTCTACAATCTCTCATCACTCTCTCATGGCTTCCACCGCACCCACTCTAACCTACCAGCAGGTGGAGGAGCTTTGCGCTCGAACTACCCTTGTCCACGGGCTATCAAGGTCCCCACCGGCTGGAGCCTAAGCGCCCGCGGCGTGCCGGTCCCTCCCGTCCCTCGTGGTATTGCTGCCGGGCGGCCATCACGAACCACTACTACCTCGACCTCACGCCGGAGCAGCGGATGAATCTCACCGGCATCCCGATAACCAGCATACTTGGGACGCCTTCTTCATCAATCGGCGTGAGAGGGCGCCGCCAGTATGAGGAGGACGGTCGCCTCCAGGAACTTCCACGAGGCCGGCCGTCGGCTATGGTGGTATGGCGGACTCGCAGAGCGCCATGGACTACATCACGGCCGGCGATATCCCCGCTTGCGCTACCCTCGATTCGAGCCACGAGCGCCGCCCGACGACAGCGACGACAAAGAAGCGGATTTACGGCGGCAACTTAGAAGGCGGCGACTACCAGATACAACGACGACGGCGGCTATGAAGACTACTTAGTATGCATATTATACGCCTAGGCAGGAGTATGACTAAATCACTCCAAATTTCATGTATCATTAGTGGTATCTCGAATCATTCAAAATGGACACCAAACACATCACGGGTAATATAATTCACATGATCCATTCAACAAAGTTTGGTACAATAAATTATTACACATCATTTCTTCCCTTGTGTCCCTGCTTGCTTACGATTGTGCCGTATCCATGGAGCATCCTCATCATTTAACTTAATGCTTGGGTCGGTGTTCACTTTGAAGGGCGGAATTTCAGCAAACATATTATAATCTTCTGACATGTCTGTCTTGTCCTCCACTCCCACGATGTTTCTTTTCCCGAAAGAACAATGTGACGCTTTGGATCATCGCATGATGTCTTGATCGCTTTCTTATCTTTCCGCTTCCTCAGTTTGCTACTCATGTCCTTCACATAGAAAACCTGAGCGACATCTTCGCTAGGACGAATGGTTCGTCAAGGTAACCAAGATTGTTGAAATCCACCATTGTCATTCCGTATTGCTGGTCCACCTTTACCCCACCTCCCGTTAGCTTGAACCATTTGCACCGGAACAAAGGGACCTTAAAGGAGGGTCCATAGTCAAGTTCCCATATCTCCTCTATGTAACCATAATATGTGACCTCTTGCCCATTCTCGGTTGCTGCATCAAAGCGGACACCACTGTTTTGGTTGGTGCTCTTTTTATCTTGGGCGATCGTAAAATGTATTCCCATTTATCTCGCACCTTGGAAAGTCGTTATAGTCGAAGATGGTGTCTTGGCCAACATGTACAGCTGATCTACAACATCATTGTCATTCATTAAATGTTTTCTCAACCAACTGCCGAAAGTCTCCATGTGGGCCTTCCTAATCCAGGATTCAGGCTTCCCGGGTTGTCGAACGTAAAATATTCTTGTGTTTCTCAAAGCACGGAGCCACCAAGCTGGAATTGGTCAAGATAAAGGTGGTGTGCTTCAATCGAGAATGGCCGTCCATACATATCGTTGATTTCCTTCCGATCGTGTTTTTCCACTTAGTCTCCCCTCGTGCCGCGATCGAGGAAGACCAATCGGCTTAAGGTCAGGAACAAAGTCAACACAAAACTCAATTACCTCCTCATTTCCATAGCCCTTGGCGATGCTTCCTTCCGCCTAGCACGGTTACGAACATATTTCTTTAATACTCCCATGAACCTCTCAAGGGGGAACATATTGTGTAGAAATACAGGACCGAGAACGAAAATCTCTTCGACTAGGTGAACCAGGAGGTGCGTCATAATATTGAAGAAGGATGGCGGAACACCAACTCGAAACCGACAAGACATTGGATCACATCGCTCAGAACCGTGGTAGAACTTGGATTGATTACCTTCGAGAGATTGCATTGAGGAATGCACATAGCTTCACAATGGCTACTCGAACATTTTCGGCAGGAGCCCCTCAAAGCAATCGGAAGCAATTGCGTCATAATCACGTGGCGGTCGTGAGACTTCAGGTTTTGGAACTTTTTCTCCGCCATGTTTATTATTCCCTTTATATTGGACGAGAATCCAGACGGGACCTTCATACTGCTCGGGCATTCAAAAAGATGACCTTCTCTTCTTTGGTCGAGCGTAGCTGGCACGACCTTGAAACCATTCCGGATGCCGGTCATCGTGGTCTTTCAAACGTTGCTGGTCCTGCCGTGCTTCCTTTGTATCATTTGTCTTCCCATACACGCCCAAGAAGCTTAGGAGGTTCACACAAATATTCTTCAGAACGTGCATCACGCCGATTGCAGAGCGGACATCTAGGACTTTCCAATATTCTAGCTCCCGAATATAGATTTCTTCTTCCACATGGCTGCGTGCCCGTCGGCTCCCTTCGAACTGATTGTCCGCCAGACCCTTTCCAAAGATGACTTTCAAATCCTTGACCATATCAAATACCTCAGCACCAGTCGTTCCGCGAGCTTCGCCGGTGATCTGCCTTGCCGTTGTAATGCTTGCCTTTCTTTCTTCATGGATGAATTTTGGAAGAAATCGACGATGCCCAAGGTACACGTTCTTCTTACAATTTGGCAAATGTACACTTTCAGTCTCATGTAAGCAGTGCGTGCATGCATTGTATCCCTTATTTGACAGTTCCAAAGGTTACTAAGAGCAGGCCAATCGTTGATGGTTACGAAAAGCAACTTTCGAGGTCAAATTCCTCTTGTTTGTGCTCATCCCACACACGGACACCACCCCACAGCTGTAAAAGTTCATCAACTAATGGCCTTAGGTACACATCGATGTCGTTGCCGGGTTGCTTCGGACCTTGGATGAGCACCGGCATCATAATGAACTTCCGCTTCATGCACAACCAAGGAGGAAGGTTGTAGATGCATAGAGTCACGGGCCAGGTGCTATGGCTGGAGCTCGCCGCCAAAAGGATTCATGCCATCCGCATTTAGAGCAAATCTTATGTTCCTTGCGTCAGCTGCAAAATCTTTGAACCATCGTCGATCTTTCTCCATTGCGCTCCATCTGCGGTGTGTCTCAACTCCCGTCCGACTTACGGTCCTCTTTGTGCCATCGCAACAACTTGGCATGCTCTTTGTTCCTGAACAGACGTTTCAACCGTGGTATTATAGGAGCATACCACATCACCTTGGCGGAACCCTCTTCACCGGTTTCGCCCTCAACATCGTCACCGTGGTCATCGCCTCGATCTTATAACATAATGCAGTGCATACCGGGCATTCATTCAAATTCTCGTATTCACATGCGGTAGAGGATGCGATCGTTGATGCATGCATTGAAGGAAATATGCCCTAGAGGCAATAATAAAAGTTATTATTTATTTCCTTATATCATGATAAATGTTTATTATTCATGCTAGAATTGTATTAACCGGAAACATAATACATGTGTGAATATATAGACAAACAATATGTCACTAGTATGCCTCTACTTGACTAGCTTGTTAATCAAAGATGGTTATGTTTCCTAACCATGAACAAGGAGTTGTTATTTGATTAACAAGGTCACATCATTAGTTGAATGATCTGATTGACATGACCCATTCCGTTAGCTTAACAGTTGATCGCTTAGTATGTTAATGCTTTCTTCATGACCCATACATGTTCCTATAACTATGAGATTATGCAACTCCTGTTTACGGAGGAACACTTTGGTACTACCAAACGTCACAACGAATCGGGTGATTATAAAGGAGTACTACAGGTGTCTCCAAAGGTACTTGTTGGGTTGGCGATTTCGAGATTAGGTTTTGTCACTCCGATTGTCGGAGAGGTATCTCGAGCCTTCTCGGTAATGCACATCACTTAAGCCTTGCAAGCATTACAACTAATGAGTTAGTTGTGAGATGATGTATTACGGAACGAGTAAAGAGACTTACGTAACGAGATTGAACTAGGTATTGGATACCGACGATCGAATCTCGGGTAAGTAACATACCGATGACAAAGGGAACAACGTATGTCGTTATGCGGTTTGACCGATAAAGATCTTCGAGAATATGTAGGAACCAATATGGGCATCCAGGTTCCGCTATTGATTATTGACCGAGAATGGTTCTAGGTCATGTCTACATAGTTCTCGAAACCGTAGGGTCCGCACGCTTAACGCTTCGATGACAGTTCATTATGAGTTTATAAGTATTGATGCACGAAGTTTGTTCGAGTCCCGGATGTGATCACGGACATGACGAGGAGTCTCGAAATGGTCGAGACATAAAGATTGATATATTGGAAGCCTATGTTTGACTTCGAATGGTTCCGAGTGAAAACAGGATGTTATCGGAACACCGGGGTTACGGAACCCCGGGGTATATGGGCCTTCATGGGCCTCAAGGGAGAAGGAGAAGGGCGGCCAAGGTGGGCTGCGCCCCTCCCCTTCCAGTCCGAATAGGACAAGGAGAGGGGGCGCCTTCCTCTTTCCCTCCCCAATCCTACTCCAACTAGGAGGGGAGTCCTACTCCGGTGGGAGTAGGACTCCTCCTGTCGCCCCTTGGGCGGCCACCTCCCCTTGTCTCCTTTTATATCTGGGGCAGGGGCACCCCATGACACACAAGTTGATCTACGGATCTTTCCTTAGCCGTGTGCGGTGCCCCTTCCACCATATTCCACCCGGTCATATCGTCATGAGCTTAGGCGAAGCCCCGCGCCGGAGAAGTCATATCGTCGCGGAGCTTAGGCGAAGCCCTGCGCCGGTGGAGCATCAACATCGCCACCACGCCGTCGTCTTGACGGAACTCATCCCCGACACTTTGCTGGATCGAAGTCCGGGATCGCCATCGAGCTGAACGTGTGCGTAACTCGGAGGTGCCGACGTTCGGTGCTTGGATCGGTCGGATCGTGGAGACGACGACTACATCAACCGCGTTGTTATAACGCTTCCGCTTTCGGTCTCACGAGGGTACGTGGACGGACACTCTCCCTCTCGTTGCTATGCCATCACCATGGTCTTGCGTGATCGTAGGAAATTTTTGAAATTACTACGTTCCCCAACAAATGGTATCGAGCCTGGTTTTATGCGTTGATGTCATGTGCACGAGTAGAACACAAGTGAGTTGTGGGCGATACAAGTCATACTGCCTACCAGCATGTCATACTTTGGTTCAGCGGTATTGTGAGATGAAGCGGCCCGGACCGACATTACGCAGACGCTTACGCGAGACTGGTTTCACCGCCCGAGCACTCGTTGCTTAAAGGTGACCGGCGGGTGTCTGCTCTCTCACTTTAGTTGAATCGAGTGTGGCTACGCCCGGTCCTTGAGAAGGTTAAACGGAGTCTATTTGACGAAGTATCGTTGTGGTTTTGATGCGAGGTAAGAACGGTTCTTGCTCAGCCCGTAGCAGCCACGTAAAACTTGCAACAACAAAGTAGAGGACGTCTAACTTGTTTTTGCAGGGCATGTTGTGATGTGATATGGTCAAGACGTGATGCTATATTTTATTGTATGAGATGATCATGTTTTGTAACCGAGTTATCGGCAATCGGCAGGAGCCATATGGTTGTCGCTTATTGTATGAAATGCAACGCCATGTAATTGCTTTACTTTATCACTAAGCGGTAGCGATAGTCGAGAAGCAATAGTTGGCGAGACGACAACGATGCTACGATGAAGATCAAGGTGTCGCTACCGGTGACGATGGTGATCATGGCGGTGCTTGGCGATGGAGATCACAAGCACAAGATGATGATGACCATATCATATCACTTATATTGATTGCATGTGATGTTTATCCTTTATGCATCTTATCTTGCTTTGATTGACGGTAGCATTATAAGATGATCTCTCACTAAAATTATCAAGAAGTGTTCTCCCGAGTATGCACCGTTGCGAAAGTTCTTCGTCTTTGAGACACCACGTGATGATCGGTGTGATAGGCTCTACGCTCAAATACAACGGGTGCAAAACAGTTGCGCACGCGAATACTCAGGTTAAACTTGACGAGCCTAGCATATAACAGATATGGCCTCGAACACAGAGACCGAAGGTCGGCGTGAATCATATAGTAGATATGATCAACATAGTGATGTTCACCATTGAAACTACTCCATCTCACGTGATGATCGGACATGGTTTAGTTGATTTGGATCACGTAATCACTTAGATGACTAGAGAGATGTCTGTCTAAGTGGGAGGTTTTTAATATGATTAATTAAACTTAAATTTATCATGAACTTAGTACCTGATAGTATTTTGCTTGTCTATGTTCCTTTGTAGATAGATGGCTCGTCTTTGTTGTTCCGTTGAATTTTAATGCGTTCCTCGAGAAAGCAAAGTTGAAAGATGATGGTAGCAATTACACGGACTGGGTCCGTAATTTGAGGATTATCCTCATTGCTGCACGTAAAAATTACGCCCTGGAAGCACCGCTGGGTGACAGCCTGCTGCGCAGATCTTGAGCGAAGTTGTGAACGTCTCGCAAAGCGAGCTGATGACTACTCTATAGTTCAGTGTGCCATGCTTTATGGCTTAGAACCGGGTCTTCAACGACGTTTTGAACGTCATGGAGCATATGAGATGTTCCAGGAGTTGAAGTTAATATTTCAAGCAAATGCCCGGATTGAGAGATATGAAGTCTCCAATAAGTTCTATAGCTGCAAGATGGAGGAGAATAGTTCATTAGTGAGCACATACTCAAAATGTCCGGGTATAACAATCACTTAATTCAGCTGGGAGTTAATCTTCCGGATGATAGTGTCATTGATGAATTCTCCAATCACGCCTCCAAGCTACAAGAGCTTCGTGATGAACTATAATATGCAAGGGATGACTAAGACAATTCTGAGCTCTTCGCAATGCTAAAAGCTGCGGAGGTAGAAATCAAGAAAGAGCATCAAGTGTTGATGGTCAGCAAGACCACTAGTTTCAAGAAAAGGGCAAAGGGAAGAAGAAGGAAACTTCAAAAGAACAGCAAGAAAGTTGCTGATCAAGAGAAGAAACCCAAGTCTGGACCTAAGCCTGAAATCGAGTGTTTTACTGCAAGCAAACTGGACACCGAAGCGGAACTGCCCCAAGTATTTGGCGGATAAAAAGGATGGCAAGGTGAACAAAGGTATATATGATATACATGTTATTGATGTGTACCTTACTAATACTCGCAGTAGTACTGGTATTTGATCTGGTTACATTGCTAATATTTGCAACTCAAACAGGAACTACGGATTGCGAAGATTGGCTAAGGACGAGGTGACGATGCGCGTTGAAATGGTTCCAAAGTCGATGTGATCGCGGTCGGCACGCTACCTCTACATCTACCTTCGGATTAGTTTTAGACCTAAATAATTGTTATTTGGTGCCGCGTTGAGCATGAACATTATATCTGGATCTTGTTTATTGCGAGACGGTTATTCATTTAAATCAGAGAATAATGGTTGTTCTATTTATATGAGTAATATCTTTTATGGTCATGCACCCTTGAAGAATGGTCTATTCTTGTTGAATCTCGACAGTAGTGATACACATATTCATAATGTTGAAGCCAAAAGATGCAGAGTTGATAATGATAGTGCAACTTATTTGTGGCACTCGCCGCTTAGGTCATATCGGTGTAAAACGCATGAAGAAACTCCATCCGATGGGCTTCGAATCACTTGATTATGAATCACTTGGTACTTGCGAACCGTGCCTCATGGGCAAGATGACCAAAACGCCGTTCTCCGGAACTATGGGCGAGCAACTGATTTGTTGGAAATCATACATACCGATGTTTGTGGTCCAATGAATGTTGAGGCTTGGCGGGTATCGTTATTTTCTCACCTTCACAGATGATTTGAGCAGATATGGGTATATCTACTTAATGAAACACAAATCTGAAACATTTGAAAAGTTCAAAGAATTTCAGAGTGAAGTGGAAAATCATCGTAACAAGAAAATAAAGTTTCTACGATCTGATCGTGGAGGAGAATATTTGAGTTACGAGTTTGGTTTACATTTGAAACAATGTGGAATAGTTTAGCAACTCACGCCACCCGAACACCACAGAGAAATGGTGTGTCCGAACGTCGTAATCGTACTTTACTAGATATGGTGCGATCTATGATGTCTATTTCCGATTTACCGCTATCGTTTTGGGGTTATGCTTTAGAGACGGCCGCATTCACGTTGAATAGGACACCGTCAAAATCCGTTGAGACGACGCCTTATGAACTGTGGTTTGGCAAGAAACCAAAGTTGTCGTTTCTTAAAGTTTGGGGATGCGATGCTTATGTAAAGAAACTTCAACCGGATAAGCTCGAACCCAAATCGGAAAAATGTGTCTTCATAGGATACCCAAAGGAGACTGTTGGGTACACCTTCTATCACAGATCTGAAGGCAAGATTTTCGTTGCTAAATTTGGATCCTTTCTAGAGAAGGAGTTTCTCTCGAAAGAAGTGAGTGGGAGGAAAGTAGAACTTGATGAGATAATCAGTATCTGCTCCCTTATTGGAAAGTAGTTCATCACAAGAAATGGTTCTGTGACAACTACACCAATTAGTGAAGAAACTAATGATGATGATCATGAAGCTTCAGATCAAGTTACTCTGAACCTCGAGGTCAACCAGAGTAAAATACGCACAGAGTGGTACGGTAATCCTATTTCGAAGTCATGTTACTTGACCATGGCGAACCTACGAACTATGAAGAAGCGATGGTGAGCCCAGATTCGCAAAATGGCTGGAAGCCATGAAATCTGAGATGGGATCCATGTATGAGAACAAAGTATGGACTTTGGTTGACTTGCCCGATGATCGGCAAGCCATTGAAAATAAATGGATCTTTAAGAAGAAGGCGGCGCCGATGGTAATGTAACTGTCTACAAAGCTCGACTTGTTGCAAAAGGTTTTCGACAAGTTCAAGGAGTTGACTACGATGAGACCTTCTCACCCGTAGCGATGCTTAAGTCTGTCCGAATCATGTTAGCAATTGCCGCATTTTATGATTATGAAATTTGGCAAATGGATGTAAAAACCGCATTCTTGAATGGATTTCTAGAAGAATAGTTGTATATGATGCAACCAGAAGGTTTTGTCGATCCAAAGGGTGCTGACAAAGTGTGCAAGCTCCAACGATCAATTTATGGTCTGGTGCAAGCCTCTCGGAGTTGGAATAAACGCTTTGATAGTGTGATCAAAGCATATGGGTTTGTACAGACTTTTGGAGAAGCCTGTATTTACAAGAAAGTGGGTGGGAGCTCAGAGCATTTCGATATTATATGTGGACGACATATTATTAATTGGAAATGATATAGAATTTCTGGATAGCATAAAAGGATACTTGAATAAAAGTTTTCAATGAAAGACCTCGGTGAAGCTGCTTACATATTGGGCATCAAGATCTATAGAGATAGATCAAGACGCTTAATTGACTTTCACAAAGCACATACCTTGATAAAGTTTTGAAGAAGTTCAAAATGGATCAGGCAAAGAAAGGTTTTTACTGTATTACAAGGTGTAAGATTGAGTCGACTCAATGCCCGACCACAGCAGAAGATAGAGAGAAAATGAAAGATGTTCCTATGCTTCAGCCATAGGCTCTATCATGTATGCAATCTGTGTACCAGACCGACGATGCTTAGCTGTAAGCTTGGCAGGAAGGTACCAAAGTAATCCAGAGTGGATCATCGGACAGCGGTCAAGAACATCTGAAATACCCGAAAAGGACTAAGGATATGTTTCTCGTATATGGAGGTGACAAAGAGCTAGTCGTAAATGGTTACGTCGATGCAAGCTTTGACACTTATCCGGACGATTCTAAATCGCAAACCGGATACGTGTTTTTATTAAACGGTGGAGCTGTCAGTTGGTGCAGTTCTAAACAAAGCATCGTGGCGGGATCTACATGTGAAGCGGAGTACATAGCTGCTCGGAAGCAGCGAATGAAGGAGTCTGGATGAAAGAGTTCATTTCCGATCTAGGTGTCATACCTAGTGCATCGGGACCGATGAAGATCTTCTGTGACAATCTGGTGCAATTGCCTTGGCAAAGGAATCCAGATTTCACAAGAGGACCAAGCACATCAAGAGACGCTTCAATTCCATTGGGACCAAGTCCAAGTGGGAGACATAGAGATTTGCAAAATACATACGGATCTGAATGTTGCAGACCCGTTGACTAAGCCTCTTCCACGAGCAAAACATGATCAGCACCAAGACTCCATGGGTGTTAGGATCATCACTTTGTAATCTAGATTATTGACTCTAGTGCAAGTGGGAGATGAAGGAAATATGCCCTAGAGGCAATAATAAAAGTTATTATTTATTTCCTTATATCATGATAAATGTTTATTATTCATGCTAGAATTGTATTAACCGGAAACATAATACATGTGTGAATATATAGACAAACAATATGTCACTAGTATGCCTCTACTTGACTAGCTTGTTAATCAAAGATGGTTATGTTTCCTAACCATGAACAAGGAGTTGTTATTTGATTAACAAGGTCACATCATTAGTTGAATGATCTGATTGACATGACCCATTCCGTTAGCTTAACACTTGATCGCTTAGTATGTTAATGCTTTCTTCATGACCCATACATGTTCCTATAACTATGAGATTATGCAACTCCGTTTACGGAGGAACACTTTGGTACTACCAAACGTCACAACGAATCGGGTGATTATAAAGGAGTACTACAGGTGTCTCCAAAGGTACTTGTTGGGTTGGCGTATTTGAGATTAGGTTTTGTCACTCCGATTGTCGGAGAGGTATCTCAGGCCTTCTCGGTAATGCACATCACTTAAGCCTTGCAAGCATTACAACTAATGAGTTAGTTGTGAGATGATGTATTACGGAACGAGTAAAGAGACTTACCGTAACGAGATTGAACTAGGTATTGGATACCGACGATCGAATCTCGGGTAAGTAACATACCGATGACAAAGGAACAACGATGTCGTTATGCGGTTTGACCGATAAAGATCTTCGTAGAATATGTAGGAACCAATATGGGCATCCAGGTTCCGCTATTGGTTATTGACCGAGAATGGTTCTAGGTCATGTCTACATAGTTCTCGAACCCGTAGGGTCCGCACGCTTAACGTTTCGATGACAGTTCATTATGAGTTTATAAGTATTGATGCACCGAAGTTTGTTCGGAGTCCCGGATGTGATCACGGACATGACGAGGAGTCTCGAAATGGTCGAGACATAAAGATTGATATATTGGAAGCCTATGTTTGGACTTCGGAATGGTTCCGAGTGAAAACAGGATGTTACCGGAACACCGGGGGGTTACCGGAACCCCCCGGGGGGTATATGGGCCTTCATGGGCCTCAAGGGAGAAGGAGAAGGGCCGGCCAAGGTGGGCTGCGCGCCCCCCTCCCCCTTCCAGTCCGAATAGGACAAGGAGAGGGGCGCCCCTTCCCTCTTTCCCCCTTCCCAATCCTACTCCAACTAGGAGAGGGGGAGTCCTACTCCGGTGGGAGTAGGACTCCTCCTTGTGCGCCTCCCCTTGGGCGGCCACCTCCCCTTGTCTCCTTTATATATGGGGCAGGGGCACCCCATGACACACAAGTTGATCTACGGATCTTTCCTTAGCCGCAGCGGTGCCCCTTCCACCATATTCCACTTGGTCATATCGTCATGAGCTTAGGCGAAGCCTGCGCCGGAGAAGTCATATCGTCATGAGCTTAGGTGAAGCCCTGCGTCGGTGGAGCATCAACATCGTCACCACGCCGTCGTCTTGACGGAACTCATCCCCGACACTTTGCTGGATCGGAGTCCGGGATCGCCATCGAGCTGAACGTGTGCGTAACTCGGAGGTGCCGTGACGTTCGGTGCTTGGATCGGTCGGATCGTGGAGACGACGACTACATCAACCGCGTTGTTATAACGCTTCGCTTTCGGGTCACGAGGGTACGTGGACGGACACTCTCCCCTCTCGTTGCTATGCCATCACCATGGTCTTGCGTGATCGTAGGAAATTTTTTGAAATTACTACGTTCCCCAACATGCATGTATCTTCAGAACCTCTAAACCTAGAGGGCAGACAACCTTCTTTTCTTCGTACGTACTGGCGGGCAACTCGTTATCCTTTGGAAACATATTCTTCAACATTTTCAGCAAGTTTTCAAATGCCGAGTCAGCTACACCTGCCTCGCCTTCCATTTCAGCAAATCCCATTGTGCAGCCCAGCTTTTTCAGACCATCATCGCATCCGGGTACAGCGCCTTTTTCGTGATCCTCTAACATGCGATCCAAATTCTCCTCTCCTTTTCAGTTTGAGCGTCTCCGTGCATCAGCAATGGTCCGACCAAGATCATCAACGAGATCATCACGTGCCTCTTCTTCACCTTCCCTTCACCTTCAAACATCCTCCATGAAAGTATCACCGAAATGAGCAAGATAGCTTTCATCGATGAAATCATCCCTTCTTCATCTTCTTCCATTATAACCCCTCTTTCTCCATGCTTGGTCCAACAATTATAGCTTGGCATGAAACCCTTCAAGCAGATGCATGTGAACATCTCTTGAGGAAGAGTAACCCTTCGATTCTTACAGATAACACATGGACAGATAACAAAACCCCCGCTTGTTCGCATTAGCCACTACGAGGAAATCTTTCAAACCCGTAGTGAACTCGCCGGAGAGTCGGTTACCGACATCCATTGCCGATTCATCTGCATTATTATAATATAAAATATATAATTAACCATCATGCATTTGTTAAACTAACTAGCTACAAACAATATAAATTAAACAATGAACTACACACATGCATATTTTATCAATGACACATCAAAGGTTCATCAAGTTGCTAACCGCGATCGAGGAGTGTGGCTCCAACACTTCATGTCATGTTTGTTTCATGCTCTTGGGGCATTTCATCAAACACCTTATGTGCATAAGAGGAACCAAAAGCAAACCTACACCCACTTGTGAAGAGAATGGCTCCAAATGGCTAAGTGTTGGCTGCTGGATGGGTATATATAGGGAGGGCTTTAGTTGCGGTTGGCACGGCAAACCGTGACTAAAGGTGCCGAAGGCCTTTAGTCGCGGTTGTCTGGCCAACCGCGACTAAAGACCTCACGTCGCGCCACCGCCACCGAGCGCCACAGGCCGGAGCCTTTGGTCGCGGTTCACCTCGAATCTGCGACTAAAGGTCCCATTAGTCGCAGTTCCTACAACCCGCGACTTATGGGGCTGGACGGAAGCCTGTTTTTCCACCGGTGGCCGTCGGCCATGAGCCCGCGACCACCCTGTCCCTCTAGGCGGAGCGGCGGGCAGCGTGCACGCCGCACGCAGAGCGATGGGCGGTGGCGCAGAGGCGGACGGTGGCACGCCAACTTGAGCGGCGGCGGCGGCGGCGGCGCAGCAACGCAGCGGCGCACGCGGGAGCTAGGGATTTGGAGAAAGACGAACAGAGCGAGAGGATTTGATTTTCAGCCGTGCGCACACTCCTGCCCGACCGATTCTAGCCTAATTGGGCTTTCACGAGTGTAAACATGGCCCGATCCAGCCCATTTCTCCCGAAGCGCATTCTTCGTCCGGTCTTCCTCCCACGACGCAGAATTACAGATATCTGCGCCGCAGCCGGACTGAACTGGTTGCTCGCTCATCGCCGCTGCTGCCGGTGAAAGGATAGGTAGGGAGGGTGCCTGATCCGCCGCCGGAGACCCGGGGCGACCGCCCCTGCTCGCCCCAATGGTGGATCCGCCACTGATTAGGACTTACATATGCCCGTGCGTTGCAACGGGAAAATTTGATGTTTTGTGCAAGCATAATGTCACATAGCATCCGATTCGCTAGGAAGAACATGTTGCAACGCAACATCCTTCTACAAGATGAACATAAAAAAATAGGATGCAATTTAGCCACGTTCATATTTTCTTTGTCAGGCATAATCTGCCATTAATTGCATTTAAGTATAATCCTTCAATTATTACCATGACATCCTCACCCGTTTTAGTCTGGAATCAAATCCTTCATTTTCTAATTTAGTAGCCCCACCACGTTGAAGCCTACGGATCCTTCCTTTAATTATCCTACCCTTTTACTTCAAATCCTTCCTTTATTTAGCCTCATATATCCAAATATTCTATTTATTAAGCCTATAATCTTTCTTTTAATTATTCCACCGGTTTACCCATAGTTCTTTCTTTAATTAGTCACATCCGTCTAAATATTCTATTTAAGCCCATAATCATTTTTTTATTAGCTCATTTGATTAATTAGCTCACCCTAAAAATGTCTATTGGTTGATTCCTAGGGCCGCTCATATATTTACTGGTGGGAACCATTGTAAAAGAGCGAGGTGGATTTAGGAAACATGAAAGATGCATAGCTCATTGGTTGTTACATTGAAGAGCCACACAGTAGGTCCTCTGTTCAATTCCCAAAATGTTGATTTATTTTGACCCAATTATTTTCCGCGGTCTCTGTGAAAGCCCATGGAAGGCCCATCAATGTACAAGCACTTGGCCCAGATGGCTTATCTTGTGTAGAGCGAACCGTACGAAAAACATTAGCGTGCTCTCAAACCAAACGAAACCAACACTGTCTAAAAAAACACCAAACGAAATCAACGTAAAGGACTAAACCAAACCAAGAATACCTATTTCCTTTAATAGTAGGTATAGATTTTTTGCGTGGAAGCCATTGGGATTGAAATCATATTAGCAGTACTTTATACTCATCCATGTGATTCACTACCAAGATTGCATTAGCAGTTCCCCCACAAGAAAAAGAGATTGCATTGACATTTATTCCCTCTGTCCCAAATTAGTTGTCTACACTCGCATCTAAACAAATCTAAAACAACTTCTTTTTGAAAGATCTTGCCAGTGCTGGCTTTGCATTATCATATGTACACTAGTAGAAAACAGGGCTTTGGTCCAGGCCAGAAAAGGGCATTAATCCTGGTTCTCCTACGAACCGGGACCAATGAGTGGATCAGTCCCGGTTCGTGAGGCCTGAGCGCCGGCCGGGCCTCGAGGGCCATTGGTCCTGGTTCGTTTGGCCCCTTTGGTCCCAGTTCCAGACACAAACCGGGACCAATGGGCCTCGCTCCTGGCGCAGCACCGTTAGTCCCAGTTGGTGGCTGGAACCGAGAATAAAAGTCAGTCTTCTGTCCCGGTTCTAGCCACCAACCGGGACTAAAGATATGCCTATATATACCCTCACCCCTGCCTGCTCACTCCTATGTTTTTTGGCCATATGGGAGGTGTGTGCATGCGCTGCTCTGTCTTCCTTCTATGCATGCACATGAGGTGTTCGATGAAATGGCCGAGCCACACTTAAACTTTCTCCTCTCCAAGCTCGACCTGCAAGCTCCATTTTCCCCAAGATTTGTCTAGGTTTGGCGGTCCGTCCCGTCCCGTCCCCGTCCTCACCGCCGTCGATCGCCCGTGCCGATCTCGTCGCCGGCACCACCGTGGTGAGCCTCTTATTCTTATCCTCTTTTTAAAAGAAAAAAAAATCTTACTTGTATGATTTAGATAGATACTTGTATGATTTTCTTACTTTTATTATTGTTTGTTATTATATAGTGCCATGGTTTTGGTATCCGCCCCGTCAGCCCTCGTCCTGTCTATGATTCGGATGTGGTATATTATCTTTTATTATGATTTGTTTCGTTTAGTGTTTATGACAATTATGCCGACCAACGTGACATAGATGTTTTTATCTAGGAGGTATGTGAACCGGAAATTCCAACCGACCCTCTTGTCGAGAGGTTAAATTTAGTTGAAGAAGAAAATAATTACTTGAAGAAAAAAATGAAAAAAATTGAGGAGGAGAAGATGGAACTGGAGTTGCATGTTGCGGATGTCGTCGATGATCACAAGATATGCAATGCGCTTGAAGATTAGAAAGATTAAAAAATATGCCATTCATAATGAGGCTTGGTATCATTATGCCGTTGGATCAATTGTTACCTTAGTTGTGATTATAATCGCATTTGTTGTTACATTAAATGTTTTCATAGTTTCAATGTATGTTTTAATTAGATGCTCTAGAGAGCTATATGTTGTTCTATGAGAACTATGTATGAACTTTATGTTTTTTTTTCAGTAATAACATTTGATCACTACTGTACTTTGGTTTTAATGTGATGATGAACTTGTATTAATTTGGTCACTTATCTATTTATGATGTTTTGTAATGGTTTTTGATACACTTAATTATATAATGCACACAGATGAACCGGCAATGGATGTACAGTGACCGATGCACCTCCGAGTACATTGAGGGCCTGCATAAATTTCTTGAAGTGGCTGAGGCAAATAAGCAGAATGGTTTTATGTCTTGTCCATGCCCTGTCTGTGAGAATACAAAGGATTACTCTAACTTGAAAACCCTTCACGTCCACCTGCTTGAGAATGGTTTCATGCCACACTATAATGTTTGGACCAAGCATGGAGAAACAGGGGTTATGATGAAAGACAACGAAGAAGAAGAGGATGATGACAACTATCCTCTAAATGCGGTGATACTACAACGGGGGAAGCTGAAGATCAATAGGAACAAGATGATGTGCCGGATGATGATCTTCACCGGGTCATTGTTGATGCAAAGAGACAATGACAAAGTGAAAGAGAGAAGTTGAAGTTCGATCGCATGTTAGAGGATCACAAAAAAGGGTTGTACCCAAATTGCAAAGATGACAACACAAAGCTCGGTACCACACTGGAATTGCTGCAATGGAAGACAGACAATGATGTATCTGACAATGGATTTGGGAAGCTACTGAAAATAATGAAGAAGAAGCTTCCAAAGGATAACGTATTGCCCGACTATACGTACGAAGCAAAGAAGTTTCTATGCCCTCTAGGATTGAAAGTGTAGAAGATACATGCATGCCCTAATTACTACATTCCTCACTACAAAAAAAATACACTTCCGTGATAATACGTGTTTGTCACAGTAGGTCACGTTTTCTGTCATGCATGTACATTCATGACGATTTTATGACAGAATCAAGATAGTCATACATGTGCTATCGTAGAAGTGTTCCATGACATTACCAAAATTATCATCATGTAAGTGTCCACTTCCATGACGATAAATCGCGCGTCATAGACTTTCGTCAAGGGTAACCGACACGTGGTATCCACCAGATTTTCCACGTGTAAAATTCTCAATGGCCAGAGGAACCACGTGTCGGCTCACAGTTGGGACAGATGTCATCCATTCATTGGACCGAAGGTGCCTATGATATGTCGACACGTGGCACAGGCCAACAGACGCCCATTCCTGTGAAAAGGCCGGCCCGTTTGACTTGGTCAAAAGGTAGCGGGTCGGCCCACGGAAAGCCTGTTAACGGCCTGCTCGCGTATAGCCCATTTACAGCCCGTTACAGCCTATCCGAATTAGGCCCAGTAGCGTCATCTGGGCCGTCCAATATGATTCCAGCCCGTTGTAACTTCTGGCCCATGTATGGCCCATGACGTCTTTCGGCCCATATGAGGCCCTTTGTAACTCTTGGCCCATTAACGGCCCATGGTGAAACTGGCCCGTAATGAATAGTGTATCGCTTTATATCCATTAACGACCTGTTATTTCATTGGGCCGTTTCCAGTCTGTGTTATCTTTCAGCCTTCTCATGGCCCATTTATTCTTGGGCTCTTTTCCAGCATTCGGTTACTTATGGCCCGTTACTAGCCTTTTCTGCTTGTGGGCCAAATTCAGCCCATGGTTACAGTCGGCCCGTTTGTGGCCCGTTAATCCACTGGGCCGTTTTCATAGCGTCATCAAATACGGTCGATTAACGACGGCCCGCTATGGTCGGCCCATGAACGGACGATTCCAACTCTAGCCCGTTTACGACCCATAATGCGGTCTGTTATTGACCCGTGTTTGGCCAATCGATCATACGGCCCGTAGAAGGCCCATGGTCACTACAGTAAATATGTAGCCCATGGTTATTGTGGCCTAGTTTTAAAAAATAGGTTATTGTGGCCACCAGCAAACCGCGTAAAAAAGAATTGCACTGACTACAAGCAAACAAATAAACAAGACAACAAGAAAATAAATAAGCAAACAACTTATGCTAGGCTATCATGGCTATTACACATATTACATCCACTAGGCATCCAAGTTGGCGACCAGTGCAAATATAAGGAACAAAACATCATATCACATACACTGGTTGTCAAAGTTGGCGACCAGTGCAAATAAACGCCACAGCAAAACAAGTCCAAAACTAGGTCACGAAGAGGCGACATGGGCGTCTGGGCATGCTAGACAGCCAGTGTAGCCATGCATGAGTGTAGGAGATGTGCCAACCATGATTGGGACATGCTCTGTTAGGCTGGTGTACCACGGGCTATGTAAAACATTAAGAAAAAATTCATGACCCAGGCTTGGAGAACTTGTATACCATTGAAATCACTAGCTAACGGGTAACCTTCGTAAAGGACTTGTGTTGTCGCAACCTAGGGTTTTATGCTTTTTATGTTCATCCGTTTTTAAAAACATTTTATCTCTTGAACCATGCTTTCAAATCATGTGTCATTTTTACCATTGTATTTCTTGCGTTGAGATCTTTCAAACAAGATCCCACGTCAATAGGTTTGAATGACTTTTAAAAAAAAGAACTATAGAAAAAAAGAAAAAAAAAGAAAAAAAACAAGAAAAAACTGAAACAAAAAACAAAGCGAGACATATATGTGCTTTTCACTTTTTTGAAAACACCCATGTGCTTTTTCACTTTTTGAAAGCATGTCTGTGTTTTTTTTTCACTTTTTAGAACCACATGTGTGCTTTTCACTTTTAAGAAGCACAATTGTGCTTCACGTGAAGTGCAACTGTGCTCCTTGCGGAAGCACATCTATGCTTTTTACGTTTCAAAAAGCACAACTATGAAAAGCATAAATGCGCTTCATGCTGAAACAAAATGTGATTTTCACTTCCCGAAAAGCATAATTATGCTTTTTTTCATATGGTGTTCTTCATGCGAGAAAAATGATATTAATTTTAAAAATAGAAAAAAGAATAAATCTAAAAACCAAAAATAAAAATGCAAAAAACACGTCTAAAAATAGAATAAAATTGGGTTCCCGCGGGATGCACCAGTACGCAACACGTCGTGGCGCTGGTTCGCACCATGTGTCCCGCTGGGGGCTCCCCGTACTGCCTGCTAGGTATCCCTCGCAAAGGGTACCCATCAACTAGTCGCTCCCTTATATCGCTTGTCACGTGTGAGGAGGAGGAGTACAACAAGGGAGCTCCTACTGGACGCAGGATGCTCGTTGTAATGAGCATCCAATAGGAGTATGACGCAAAAGGGCAACTATACTGGGCCAACCCATTGACAGACACCGAAGAAGCAGGTGGTACTCCAGCAGCGAACAAGCTGTCGTTTAAAAATTGCAACTGTTTTCTAAACTTCTTTTTGGAAAACACCAAAATATTTAAGTTTGTGATCATTTTTGAAAAATCAGAATAATTTTCGAAAATTTTAAAAAAAAAATCTAGAAAATAGAAAACAATGAATATCAAACATTTCTTAGAAATGGTAAACAATTTTGGAAATTTCAACATTTTTTTATAACTAGGCCAACACAGTGTAGGAGCTAGCATTGTCTGTTTTGTTCCTTTTTATACCATTCCATTTTTCCTTTTTAACAAAACTTAAAAGATGTTCAATAATTGAGAAAGATTCATGGGTTTCAAAAAAAGTTGTGGATTTTAAAAAAACCTTGAATTCAGAAATTGTTCGTGAAATTGAAAAAAATGTTCATGAACTGAAAAATGCTTGTGATTTCAATAAATGATTGTGAATATAAAACAAATTCACATATTTGAAAAATATTGGTAATACAAAATTGCGTATTTGAAAAATGTTCACTACTTCTAAAAACATTGTCTGTGAATCCAAAAAATGTTCATGAAATTCAAAAAATATCTGTATATTTAAATATGTTTACTGAGTTGAAAAACTATTCACGAATTCAAAAGATGTTCGTGAATTTGAGAAAATATTAAAAAATTTGAAAAAATGTTCAGAAAATCAAAAAAATGTTCACAAATTCCAAGAATATTCTCAACTTGTAATATGTTTGTGAAATTAAAGTAATATTCCCTAATTAGAAAATGGAAAACAAGGAAAATTGAAATTAAAAAAGAAAGCAAAAGCACAAAGAAAGCACAGGAAAAAGAACTCACTTTCCCAAAACTGGAACGAAGGAGTCATGCTATTTTTTTTGAGTGGCAGGGGTACGTCAATCCATCAATCTACGCAACCAATAGGATTTTCCCTGGGCCTGTTGGGAGTTCGATTAACGCTCACTTCACAAGCACATGTTCATGGGCTGCAGCCCACCAAATGATTATTTCCTGGTTTTGGTTATAAGTTGTTGTTGTCCCGTTTGTCGGGTTCTTAGGTGCTTTGGATGGCAACAGACATCTGCCTTACCGAAATATTATCGGTGTTGGCCGAAGTCGTCCGTTTGGTTGGACGACAAAATTATCTAAAAGGCATAAAAAATAAACGGAAACACTAATACCCATATGTGTGGGCGTTTACATCTCGCCCACACGCGTGGATTCACGTCCGTTTGTGGGTGCACGAATCTTGGCATGTTTATGACGTCACGTAGGACTGGGTTGGTGTGTGGGCACCCGGTCGCCCACACATCTGTTCCACTACACGGAGGGGCCAGTGTGTGGGCGTTTAGTAGTTCGTCCACACGTCAGTTTTTACTCACGCACAAGGGCTGGTGTGTAGGCATTTGCCATCTCGCCCACACACCCGTCTCCTCTCTCCACACCCAAGCTGTCAGTTGCCATGCGTTTTGCAGTGTACATGGCAACTGCCCTAGCGTGCTTGTAAGCAGATGTTAACTCTTTTTTTTTACCCGAACATGTCAGTTGCCATGTGTTTTGCAGGGTACATAGTAACTGCCCTATTGTGCTTGTAAGCAGATGTCAACTCTTTTTTACCCGAACATGTTATTTTGTCATGTCTCTTTGTAGCGCTATGCGGCAACTGCCTAGTGTTAGTAGGTGGCAACTCTAAAGTTTTCAAATCATGGCAACTGTAGTAAACCAGACCATACGTGGCAACTGCTTAGTGTTATTAGGTGGCAACCTCTAAAATTTTCAAATCATGGCAACTATAGTAGACCACACCATACAACAGCTGCAGTTGTCCAAAATGGCATCTGGCACTTGACCTGAGATGGCAACTGCAGTTGAGCAACCATGGCAACTGCAGTTAAACGGACATTGAAGAGGGTTCGGACCATGGCAACCGCGGGGACGCGTGGTAACTGTCATGCGGGGGGTGCGGGACCGTGAGGTAGGTGGCTAAGAGAGGTCGTGTGGCCGTTATGCATTTTGCCCACACGTAGGCGTGTGAGAGGGACCGCAAGGAAAAAAGAGACGTGTGGGCGCTAGTTGTGTTTGCTCACATGTAGGCGTGTGAGCTGGTCCTCTTAAACACGATATAAAACATGTGGGCAGACCCTTTAACACCCACACGTGTGGCAGTTATCGTCGTCTAAAATAAATCACAAAATTATGATAAACACACGAACCTCTCGTCGTGAATTCGCGGTGCCGAATTCCATCGCCAACTATTTGGCTCGCTCGGTTTTGGCAAACCAAACGACCCTTATATTCTTGTTTAGTTAGAGGGGCTGGCTTTTCGATGTATTGTCTGGTCCGTTACGCGTAGAGCGGCGTGGCTTTTCTCTATTCTTCTTTCTCTTTGCTTTTCATTTTTGTTACTTACTTATATGCATTTTGTTTTCTTTCTTTTTTTCCTATTCCCTTTTTGCCTGTACATTCTTTCCTTTTCCCTATTTTATTTTATTGCATGAATAACAAGGTTGCATGCATAAAGCAGACGTTAGCACAAGCTGATCAGACCGTGGAGCTCCTTGAGTGTAGCTGAGTTTGGTTCAGCTCAATATCTTCATGGTTATTATGCATGCAACCTAACAAACGCTGAAAATCAGAGAAATAACAGACTTGGCAAAGCCATGGAGAACTGCAATTTTTAGATAATGAAGTATTCAGCGCCCACTGAAAAACTGAGGTTTGAAATACCGCAGTTTTAGAAAACTGTGCTGCCCAAAGCTTTTGACCCTGAACTGAAACCTGGTGTGGGGATTTGACTGCAATTTATCATCCCCAGCTACACACTCGACTCTATACAGTACAGATCGGTCAGCTCTGCCTGCGAAGAAAACCTAGACATGTCGGCGATGACGCTAACTGACATTGATGCTGGACATGGGCTGCCTTCTAATCGACGTTGCTGCATGGCAGGGCCTGATCGGCGTTCGCCATTCCTCACTGTCACCAGGAGAACTCGGCTGAAGTAGGCATTTCGCCTAGTACTGAAATTCCTTCAAGACCCGCTGTCCTACCGACTACCATATGCCTGGTGATATCCGTTTCAAAAATTGGGGCGGACCAGGGAGGGCAAGCGGGCTGGGGCCACCGGCGACGGCGAGCCCTCCTCGCCAACCGGCAGGGAGTAGATGGCCCCGCGGTGGCGGCGCTCCTCCTCGGGCGGCGGCTGGAACCAGAACGAGTACTGGCTGTGCTCCTTGGCGAGCTTGAGCGCGAAGAGGTGCGGGGTGGGTCGCGCTAGCCGCTCGGAGACGGCCGCCGCCCAGGACTTGCAGACGGCGGCGAAGCGCACCGAATCCAGCGGGCTCGTGCTGGACGCGAATCCGAGGATCTTCTCAATGAGGTGGATAGGGAGGGCGCCGATAGCCCCGCTCGCCGCATATCCGCCGTCAGCGGGCTCGTGCTGGACCTGGACGCCGATCTTGCTCGCTTGGGTGGCCGTGGGTTGGATCGGCTCCATGGGGGTGCGGAGGAGAATGCGGGGGGCGTCGGCGACGAGGGAGGGAGGAGGCGAGGCTGGGGCTGGAAGCGGCGTTGGCCGGAGCGAGACGAGAGAGGTGAAAGGGGATCGGGGAGGAGGACGGACGACGGGAGCCAGGGTTTGGAGCAGCTGTTGGGCCGGGTCGGGCTTTGAATACGGGCTATATCGAAAGCTTATGCAATGAAAGGAAGTTGGTTTTTATGTCTCAAAAAAAAAAAGGAAGTAGATTTTCTTTTTCATGCAATAAAACCTATAAAGAGGGGTATACAAACCTTGAAAGAGGGGCAGTAGGTTCGTGCATCTCCACTCCAGGGGTAGTTGGCAGCGTCGCCTCATCTTCCACCAAATTATGACTATTAGCATCTGACAGATGATCTTTCCCTCAAACACATCCAATTTGGGCCAGTCCATTTGACACGTGCATTAACTAAATCAAATCGACACTTTTTCAAAACAACGTCATGCATTAACTCATTCAAATTAAATCTTCAGAAAAATCTGAAGTAAATCCAATTTTTTCTTGGCTTCCTCGCCTCGCCTCGCCCACAACTGCATACAATTAACTGCCTGCATAAATAAGGTGCCCCTCAAGAGGAGCTCAACCAGACACCTTGCCTCTCTAATTGAACTCTTCTATGTGTAGAATGCTATAGAAACTATCTCATCGTGTCATTGAAAGAGCAAAAGATTTTCACACGACAACCCTGACGCTCTTTGCGAGGAGTACCCTGCCGCTCTTTGCGAGGAGTGTTGTCAGGCGGCAACCGAACAATCTACGCCTGACGCATCTGATTTGCTTTGGTCAGATGAGGATAGAAGTCGAAGGCCCTCTCTATGTGGGCTGAATCGTCTGGAGCTAAGATGTCACTTGCATTCACCTTGATCCTGTATTATGTTACTCATTTTAGTGAAATGAAAACAATAGTTGACGTCTTCAGTAAAAGAATACTATCTCATCATGGCCCCAATTCAGACCATCATCACAAATCAGTGGCGTAAGGCAGGCGGAGCTGATATTCAGAGCATCAGACTCAGAAACATGGCCTTAACCTGGGCATCTCAAGCTGTTTCGACCTCCCAGCAATCGCATGTATGCACACGTCACCATGTCCATCACCAAATAATTGCTCCCAAAAATCACCCATCGGAGCAAAAGGATTCAAAGAGCACTGTAACGCCTTGGCACATAATTTGACTGATACACCTTTGTCATAAAAAAAACTCTATAAGTACATGCATGCCAAAGTTGGAGGACATATTAACGAAATCAAACTGTCCCAAACTTGAGCAATACATTAACTTCATCAAACAAAATTTGAGATTCGTAATCTAGAGTAATTCGACCACCGCCGCCTGCAGGGTGGCCACAACTTTCTCCTTCATAGTAGCATCTTGGAGGTTTATAAGGCTGCCTGTCATAGCCCGCAACGCTCAACCATCTTGTTTTCGGATAATTGCTACCCATCCTCCTGTCCTCTCATCAGCATAAAAGAAACCATCTGTGTTAACTTTAACTGGTATACTGCATCCTCAAAATATCGTTATCAGATTTTTTTTTTCCTGAGTGTGTACAATGCGCATGTGCAAGTGGCATCACAAGTTCACTATAGCAGGGAGGATCCACCGCGCAGCATCATAGTTTCCCCGAAAACCACGGACAAGGCGTTGAAACAGCACCTTCCGCTCCTCCATGGAGTAGACGCCCCAGGTGATGCAGGAGTAGCCGTCAACCTCACCCACAAAGTAGATGCAGTTGCTCATGCACCCGGGCACCTCCGAGGCACGCACCGTGAACGATGATTGCTCACTCACGAAAAGCGCCCGATCAGCCGCAAGCCTCTCCACTTTCACCCATCGTGGCCCCTCGACATCCAACCTGTACACCTCGAAGCCACCAATAGTATTGGGGCGTCCGGGTTCTTTTGGTGCAAGCACCGGACCGACAAACAGGACCGATCCTTCTGACTCCAGCAGGTGGCTGTACCAGAGGACGGGGCACCCGCAGATCGGCGCGTACTGCTTGAGAATGCTCGGTGCGCGGAGTCTCGTCAGGCGCCACGGCGGCAGCGCACATGTGTCCACGGTGTAGGAGCAACCCCACAAGTCCAGCGCGTAGAAGACGCCCTCTGTGTAGGCCATCAGATAAATGCTTTTGAACTCATTAGAAAGAAGCAGCTTCTGCTCGGACCACTCATCTGCCTCCGTGCACCACAAGAGAGAGACGCTCCCCTCGGAGTGGTCGTTAACGAACATAGCGTTGGCCCCGGCGGCGGTCCTCGGATTAGCTTCGGTCTCGAAGGGCGCATACATCTTGCTCTCGCTCTGGAATGCACCGGTGACGGGGTTGACGAGGACAACGCGGTTGTCGTCCGCGAAGGAGAGGCGGCCGCAGGGCAGGGCGCCCGATAACTTCATGCCTTTTGTGTCGCAGACCACGGAGGGCAGGCGGGCAGGGGCTACCGGCGACGGCGAGTCCTCCTCGTCGACCGGCAAGGAGAAGATGGCCCCGCAGTTGTGCTCCTCCTCCTCCTCCTCGTCGTCGTCGGGCGGCAAGTGGAGCTGGAACCAGTGATGGTCATCGGTGAGCGCGAAGAGGTGCGGGGTGGGTCTCGCTAGCCGCTCGGAGACGGTCGCCGCCCAGGACTTGCAGACGGCGGCGAGGCGCACCGACTCGAGCGTGCTGATGCAGCCGAGGATCTTCTCCGTGAGGTGGTAAGGGAGGCCGCCGATGGTCCCGCTCGCCGCATCTCCGCCGTCAGCGGGTTCGTGCTGGGCGCGGATCTTGCTTGTCAGGGCGGCCGTGGGTATGATCGGCTCCATGTGGGAGCGAGAGGAGAAGAATGCGGGGGGCGTAGGCGTCGGTCCCAAGGGCCGGGTCTGGAGGCGGCGTTAGCTGGCGCTGGCCCAATCTGCCGAACGATGGCGAGCGAGACACGACGATGACCAAGCAACGCGTCGACACCCCTCCAAGCCGGCTTCCCGACCGATTGAATCTACGTAGCCCGGCGAGTTGCACACATAAACAACCTCGGAACTGCACACACGTATACGACGCAATTACGCACACGAGGAGGCTTGGCTGATTGTTGCCACGGTTTATAAGTCACAGAAGTAGGTATATATATTAGCTCAGATCCAGAAAAAAGGGTACCTATATATATTAGCTAGCAATCTAGCCAATACTACTCCTGCTCGGTGAAGGCTAGGAAACTAATACGGACACGTACGTTGTGGTTACAATCTCACCTACCTAAGCATGACGTGGTTATGTCTAGACGCCGATCCTTCTTTGCGTCTCTAAAAACTTCTCTCGGTTCAAAGCCTTGATTAAAATGTCCTCCAGATGATCATCAGTGTAAATATAGTTGACTTTCAGTAATCGCTGAGTGGTTTTCAATTGTAACGATGCACTTGAAGTGAAGATACACACTCTTATGCAAGGTATGGCCCTAGCTTATCAGCATACAGAGCTTCCAGTACATGTGCAGTCTGATTCCTAGGAGGCCCTGTCCATCTTATCTGGTGGCCCTCTTACACGGTCGGCATATGGGCACTTGGCTATGGAAATCAAGTCTTGATGGTAGATCGGGAGTTTATTCCCCAAAAGCTTAATAGGTCTCAGAATAGGATAGCAGATTGTCTGGCTAATTACAGTTGTATTGAGTCATGTACCGCTGTTTGGCTTAAAAAAAGAGGTCCTCCCTGTATAGAGGGCATTTGTTTGATTGTATTTTATCACCCTAAGCTACCCACTCAACTCTATACAACACACACTGGTTAGCTCTACCTACAAAGAAAGCATAGACACACGTGGGCGCAGGCGCTAACTACTACTGATGCTGCACATGGGATGCCTTCCAATAGACGATGACGCATTGCCGCGCCTGGTCGGCGCTCGCCATTCCTCACTATCACCGGAACAACTCGACTGAGACGATAGCCCAGCTGAAGAAGGTATGTCTTCTACTAGCACCGAAATTCGTTCAGTACCCGCTATCCTATTCACTACCATATGCCTGGTGAATTGGTGATATCCATTTCAAAAATTGGGGTGACTATCACATGGCTTCTGCCAAGTGAAAGATACAAGAGGAGCTCAACCGGGCACCGTGCCTCTCGAGCTGAACTCTTCATACTGTCAAAAGAAGCAACACTAGTGCCGTGTGAAAATCTCCTGCTCTTCCGAAGGGTTTTGTCAGGTGATTAACACTAGAATACCAGCTAGAGCAACAGAATAACAACCGTGTTTTCCTTAGTTGGATAACCACCATGATTTGATGGGTGTTGCTCTTCCTGTGGGTTTTGTGGTAAACTCCCATGCTCTTCTGATGGGTGTTGTCAGGTGAGAACATTCTGTTACTCTTAGCAAACCAAAAACTAGTGTTCAAAGAACCTCCAATTTCAGGGTTCAAATTAACACAAACAGAATTTGGCTTCTCAAGCTATTTCGACCTCCCACCAACTCATGTATGCACACCTCACCATGTCCATCACCAAAAAATGGATCCCAGAAACCACCACCCAAGAGCAGCAGGATGATCCTAGTCCACTCGGTCTTGTCTACCATACGGTGCACTCCATGCTCGCTATGGGATTGCCAGCAAAAACGATCAAGGCACTAGTGAAAATCGGCAGAAGCTTCCTATGGTGTGGGAAAGAGGATGCGGGTGGAGGAAAGTGCACGGTAGCATGGGACATGCTATGCCGGCCTAGATGGGCAGGTGGACTTGGAGTGACTAACCTCAAGTGGATGAATATTGCACTCCAAGCGAAGTAGTTGTGGCTTTATGCGACGAGGCCTTGGGCTGAGTTCAAGTTCAACATTCCGGACGAAGCCAGAGCTCTGTTTCAAGCGGCGGCAAGAATGCACCTTGGAGACAGCAGGACGGCCCTATTCTGGGAAGATAGGTGGTGCAATGGCTATCGACTTCAGGAGCTGGCCCCAGGGATATATGCCAAAGTAGCCAAGAGGGTGAGAAGCACAAGGACAGTGGAGGATGCAACGCTAAACGCAACATGGACAAGAGATGTTGGACCGAACATGAATGAGGATGAGCTAGACCAATTCCTGCAACTCTAGACACATGTGGAAGGAACAAACTTGAATGCACAGCGGCCGGATCAACTATTTTGGTCGTGGGAGAAAGATGGTCAGTTCTCGGTCCGATCTGCATATGCAGCTAAGTTTGCCACACACCATGTTTCGCCCACGGCTGGCTCCACTTGGGCATCGAAGGCCCCCTTGCGGTGCCGCTTCTTCGTGTGGCTTGCACTTATGGGCAGAGTGTGGACATCGGAGAGGCTGGCACGACGAGGGCTTCCACATCAGAATACTTGCCTGTTATGTGACCAAGAGGACGAAACTGTTAACCACCTCCTGACCGGCGGTGTCTTCGCGCGTGAAGTATGGGCAAAGGTAGGCCTCATTGTGGGCTAAATCGTCCTGGCACCGGCTCAAGGAGAGGATCTACGGGCATGGAGCACTCGGACAACACGACTTGGGAGATATACAAAGACTGCTCGCGCCATTCAGGTACTGGTCCTCTGGGAGCTATGGAAGCATCAGAACTCGATCGTGTTTGAGGGTAAGAGCCCGGATGTGCGGCATGTGCTACGGAGAATAGAATCTGAGGGTGCAATATGGAAGCAGGCAGGCATCCTGCATGCGGATCTTAGCATTCACCCAGTAGATAGGTGGGAGTACGGTGAGTAATCCACATATAGCTGTCACAGTGGATTGCGTTGTGTAAACGCCATGTAAATACTGTGGACGGGGCTCTTCCCCTTTTTCTTTCTATCAATATATGATATGCACACTCGTGCGTATTCAAGAAAAAGAAACCACCACCCATCCGAGCCAAAGGATTCAAAGAGCACTGCAACAACGCCTTGGCACAAAAATTGGCCGATATACCTTTGTCAACAAGTACCCTTACATGACAAAGTTGGAGGATACTAGACAGACACACTAAATTATATTGCATTCTTGTTTGAGAAGAGAGGTTTTCCACCAAAATTGTGATGCAACATAATTGCCCTGCTCACCATATATATGGCATACGGACCAAGAGAAATCCATTGTTCGAAATAATGGATCTTAGAAATACCCAAAGCAGCGCCAAGCTTAGCAAGTTCTTCCCATCCAAGTTACAAGCTACTACAACATACAATACATTAACTAAATCAAACTCTCTCAAACTTCACCAACAAATTAACTTCATCAAATGGATTTTGAGATTCAGATCCTAGATTAATAACGCTTCAGCTTCATAGTAGCATCTCAAAGATTTATAAGCCTGCCTATCACCACCGGCAACGCACGGAGTATTTGAAACACGGGAAAGAAATACCACTCGGGTAATATTTTCAGAGGAGTTGCAAATGGATCTGGCGGTTCACCAATCATTGATGGCTCGAGAACCACTAAACCTATATTACATGCAATAGTACCTAGAATTACTACTGAAAAAATATATAAAAGATCGTTGGGCCATGCGGCCCGACCATATTGATTTCGCACAATTGCTCCCCATCCTCCTGTCCTTCTATCAGCATAAAAGAAGCCACCTGTGTTAACTTCTACTATACTGCATTCTCAAAAAATTGTTAACCAGATGTGCCTAAAGAACTTAGATTTTTCTCTTCTTTCCCGAGTGTCTACAATCGGAACATGCATGTGCAAGCGGCATCAAAACAGCAGGGAGGAACCACCGTGCAGCTTCATACTTTCCCGGAGAACCACCGACGGGTTGTTGAAACAACACCTTCCGCTCCTCCATGGAGTAGACGCCCCAGGTGACCCAGGAGTAGTAGTCGACCTCACCCACAAAGTAGATGCAGTTGCTCATGCACCCCGGAATCTCCGAGGCGCGCACCGTGAACGATGATTGCTCACTCACGAAAAGCGCCCGATCAGCAGCTAGCCTCTCCACTTTTATCCATCGTGCCTCCTCGACATCCAGCCTATACACCTCGAAGCCATGGATGGTATCGAGGCCTGTGGGTTCTTGTGGAGCGAGCACCGGACCAACAAACAGGACCGACCCGTCCGACTCCAGCAGGTGGGTGTACCAGAGGAAGTGGTACCCACAGATCGGGGTGTACTGTTTGAGAATGTTCGGCACATGGAGCTTCTTCAGGCGCCATGGCGGTGGCACACGTGTGTCCACGGTGTAGGTGCAACCCCAGAATTCCAGTGCGTAGAAGACGCCGTCCGTGTAGGCCATCAGATAAATGCTTTTGAACTTTTCGGAAATCAGCTTCTGCTCCTCGGGCCACTCCTCCGTGCACCAGAAGAGAGAGACGCTCATCTCAGAGCGGTTGTTAACGAAGACCGCGTTGGCGCCGGCGGCGACCCTTGCCTTAGCTTCAGTCGTCCCAACGGGCGCATACATCTTGCTCCGGAACGCGCCGGTGACGGGGTTGACGGGGACAACGTGGTTGCCGTCCTCGAAGGAGAGACGGCCGCAGTGCAGCGCGCCGGATAACTTGACACGTTCTACGTCGCAGACCATGGAGGGCAGGCGGGCAGGGAGAGGGACCACCGCCGACAGCGAGCCCTCCCCATCGATCTGAAAGGGGAAGATGGCCACACGGCGGGGCTCCTCCACGGGCGGCAGCTGGAACCGCTCGTTGGAGACCTTGAGCGCGAGCAGGTGCGGGGTGGGTCTCGCTAGCCGCTCGGAGACGGTCGCCGCCCAGGACTTGCAGACGGCGGCGAGACGTACCGACTCGAGCGGGCTGATGCAGCCGAGGATCTGTTCTGTGAGGTGGAAAGGGAGGCCGCCGATAGTACCGCTCGCCGCATCTCCGCCATCAGCGGGTTCATGTTGGACGCGGGTCTTGCTTGTTAGGGTAGTGGGTTTGATCGGCTCCATGTTGGGGAGAGAGGAGGTGAATGCGCGGGGCGTCAGCGTCGGTCCGAAGGGAGGGTGGAGGCGAGGCGTTGGCCGTGCTGACCCAGTCTGCCGAACGATGGCGAGCGAAACACGACGATGAAGGAAGACGAGGAAGTGGATCGACGATGAACGATGGCGAGCGAAACACTGCCGAGGGGGGAGGCAGTCGCCGACAGAGGATGGAGGCGAGGCCGGGGCTGGAGGCCGCGGCGTTGGCTGGACCGACAGAGGTGGAAGTGGATCGGGGAGGAGGAGGACGGCTGGACTTGGGAGCCAGGGTTTGGAGCGGTGGGGTGGACGCAGCTGCTGGCCAGGTCGGGACTTTGGAGACGGGCTCTACCGAAAGTAAAGCAGGCCATATGGGCCCTATCTCACGGGCCAGCCTGTGGGCACAGATTTTCAGCCTGGCAAGTGCCCCGCACGGCATGCGAACAAAATGTAGAGGCCAAAAGGGCCTATATTTGGGATCTTCGGCCGTGGTCTTCGAAGGATCAATGATCCATTTCTCAAAGAAAAACAAATATGGAACCAATGATCCTCTAATCCTGGAGACTTATGCTTCCATGAACCTTTAGCACTTGCAGATGATCTTGCCGTGCAAAATATTTTTGTGGCTTCGGACTGTGAAGAAGCGGTGAATGATATCAAGGGGAGGGAGGTCCTAATGCTTGTAACCTAGGTGTAGGTCGACATGTTTGGTTGGGCAATCCTCATGACCCAAACCTTTACCTATGAGCTTTGTTTTGGATGAATAAAGATGGCGAGTTTTCTAAAAAAAATACAAATAAAATGTCTGAGCTGGCCTTCGGCCCAACATCGAACAAGGCCGATCACCGAGGTCAGGCCTTAAGGCTGAGCATGGAACGCGCTTTTTAGTTTTTTTTTAACACAACAGACTTTTCAGTTGTAAGGCCTTTTTAGGGTTGTACTGTTTTGGCCTCTTTAGGGCGGGTTTGGCTTTTTAAGGTGGACCGGCTGTAGATGTGCCGTGTCGGACCATTGCTCAATGTCGGGCCTTCGGATTGGCACGACGCGACCCTTTCATAAAAGGGCCAACATGGGTCGTGTCGGGCAAGGTCTTTTTATAACTAGGCCGTGTCAGCCCGACCCATATGGCCAGGTTTGATTGAAAGCTTATGCAACGAAAGGAAATTAATGGATCGAACAAAAAGAAGCGATGTGAGCACTTCCCCTATTTTCTTTAACACATTAAAAGATTTTGTTTTGGGGAGTTATTTCTTTCCTAACTCCTCCCACATAATCGTTATAACCTCAAAATTTTGAGGGAAATCACCCCAAACCACTACAACCTGCAAGTCCAGGTTTGAGAAGTCCTAGGAAGTTTTCCAAATCCTCTGCCTCCTCCCCTACGTGTATCACCTCCCTCCCGGCCGTCGTGACCCCGCCTGAGCACCCCCGCCGACCTCCCTCACCTCCCCACACCTTGTTGGCGAGAATCCTTTTATCACTGGCAGTAAAAGTGTTATGAGTTCTCCATCTAGAGAGGAACATTACATGAAAATATGACAATACAACAAGAAACCATTGCATGTCACACCACAAAACGGCAAGCACTAATAAGCTCATCATCTCTGGCTTGACATGAACTTTGTCTCGAATGAACACCATATTCAGTCCTTGGCTCATGTGAATCCGGTCCTCCTTAGTTATTCCATATTGTTCTCGAGACACTAAACTATGCATGAGATTCTACATACCCCACATCACCTCCATCACCACATCATTGTACAGACCTCTAGGTATATCTACGAGAGAACTGTTGCGCAAACACTTGAAAAAGGCTCAGTTACATATGAAGAAGCAGGTCGCCAAATAGCAGAGCGAGCGAATATTTGAGGTGGACCATTATCTCAAGAACTGACTTGTAGTGCGGGGTAACCAGAAGCTCTTCCTCAAGTTATATCGGTCGTACGAGGTGCTCCATCTTGTGGTCGAGATGCCTTATCAACAGGATCTTTTGGCGTCTGTTGGAATTTCGCCCACAGGATCGATCACATCAAATCACAGATGAACACAAGCACACGCAAAAACTTTTGCCAAACGCACGTGTCGTCTCTTCTCTTTATTTCTTTTTTCTTTTTCTTTCTCGATGTTACAATAAAGTCACGCCCTAGGCTGTGCTTATATATGCACAAGCCGACCCAAGGACCTCCTAAACCGACTAGTATTCTGGACTCCAAACGCTTACACGGACATGGCTAAACGCCTAGTACTTGGACTCCTAATTTCCTATTAGGCTACTGCTCAAAACACCACACGACATGCAAGCCGTATATAACTAGGACACCTAATCACCGGCCACCCTGATTATGATTAGCTTAAACCTATTTTTATTAGGAAAAGATTATTGCTAACAATCTCTCCTTAATCTTGACTCCACGTCTTCTATGCTTCTCCGGTCTTGGCTCATTGTAGATCATCCCTTGTCGGCTCATCTGCTCGCACTACGACAAGTTAAATTGTTAGGCTTCATTGATTGCAACAATCTCTTCCCAATTTCAACTTGGCGAATTTACAGACCACCTCAAATATGCCTTGGACTACCCAGCCTTGCTAGTAACATGTGGAACACACCACCCGGTGAGACTGCACCATCCACCCTAGCAAGATACATGCCGGCTCCTTGTGGATCACACCACCCTGTGCACTACACCATGCACTCCAGCCTCATGTAGAGACATGGCCTCATTGAAGAGACTCACCATCACTGGTTTACCGCCCCCACATAGTTGAACTTGATCCTCTCGTTGAGACACACAGGCGACCTGAGCTTCATCTTCAACGCCTCCTCACAGAGACGAGCACTTGGACATGACGACGACGACCGACTGACCAACCGACTGACCGACCGGTCGTGCTAACCCGCACGACTCCTTGACTCTAACTCCCGGATGACGATCTTGACAACTTTCTGGCACCGCATCACCGCACCACCGCTCCCGTTCAACGATCTCCATCCACCGCCTTGCCGACGACAACCTGTCGTCTCCCTCCATGTCGCTCCGCCGAACGACGATCGCATGATCCTCGTCGCTGCAGCACCGAGCAACAACATCGCCCGCCCCGAGGCGCTAGTCGGGTTGCGACCCCGGGGCAAGCACGCCTTCAAATTGACCTTGCTCTGATACCAATTGTTGGAATTTCGCCCACAGGATCGATCACATCAAATCACAGATGAACACAAGCACACGCAAAAACTTTTGCCAAACGCACGTGCCGTCTCTTCTCTTTATTTCTTTTTCTTTTTTCTCTCTCGATGTTACAATAAAGTCACGCCCTAGGCTGTGCTTATATATGCACAAGCCGACCCAAGGACCTCCTAAACCGACTAGTATTCTGGACTCCAAACGCTTACACGGACATGGCTAAACGCCTAGTACTTGGACTCCTAATTTCCTATTAGGCTACTGCTCAAAACACCACACGACATGCAAGCCGTATATAACTAGGACACCTAATCACCGGCCACCCTGATTATGATTAGCTTAAACCTATTTTTATTAGGACAAGATTATTGCTAACAGCGTCATCCAAGATCCATGATGTCATTTACGTCTCTCAGCTAAAGAAGCACCTGCCTGGCTGCCACCATGCACGAAAGTAGAGCAACACGACATCTCCAACGAAGCACCATGTGACTTGGCACTTCTTGAACCAGCTGCCATTTTGCAGTTCAAGTTCATTTAACGTGGCGGTTGCGCCACCCTCGCCTCAAGGTACGTGTTGGAGTGGTTGCCCGAAGACGCACGACACTTTGGAAGACGCATATATCATTTGCACAAGCTTCTCTTCTATACCGACTTGGGGGCAAGTCGTGCCTCAAGGGGTGGGGAGTGTTATGACATGGCCCGCCCCAGGATGGAGGCCCAAGGCTGCAAGATGCAGCAGGAAGATAGCATGTGACTTCAAGGCCTAGATGGGAGGTCAATCTACTGCGGAGGAGGATGAAAAGCCCGAGTGCTGGGAGAGGCTGGTTATCGAATTAGAGAAGAGTCATTTTCCTTTTTTTTTCCTTTCCACAAACCTGCAGAGATCTTGTTGTATCGCTCCTCTTTATTTGAATTCCAACTCATACAAGCGAGTGCACAATATAAACAAAGACATGTAATTTGGATAGTTCAAAAAACATATATGTGCAACTATTAATAGCACCACACACAAACAAGAGGATATGTTCATCATGTTGAGATACTATTCATGTCGTGATACTAGGTATGTCTTAATTGCTTAGACGTTGGATTTTCTTTGTTGAACAAAATTTACACAATGTTAGGTTATCTTAGACTAAAGTTAAAACAAGAATTCTATAACAACATCTTGGACTAAATAATCTCATTAGCTACGGTAGAGATCAACATTGAAAAAACATATCACCATGGATTAATTATTCCTAACTTAATTCCCGGTAAAAAGGAAACATACTTGGTAATTACACTCACAAAATCGGCGAGTCCCGTAGAGTGAAAACGGCGAGAAAACATCATGTGGACCAGCTGGTGGCACGAGATCCTCCGACTTATCAAGGGAAGTCAGTGTAGCTACAGTGACCTAACCTCTCTTCTTTGCAGTCCCATGAACAGTACTCTAAAAACAATTTATCAACAGTGACTTGTACATAGTAATCATAGTATACAGTAATAGACGGTGTCATCTCTCTGACTTGCCTTCTCTATTTTACACATGAAGGCCACTAGCTCACTATAGCTGCCTAACTTGCCTACTGAATGTCAGAGAATATCGACTTCCCCAGCTGGTAGGGTAAAGTTGCTTCTCACTGGTACTTGTGACTTGTGAGGGGTCTATGGGCCAGAGGTCCCACTGGTAAGTGTGTGATAGCAGGTTAAAACAGGCCGTGTGCGGTCCATGTACGCTATTGATTAACTGAGAAATTCTGTGAACTCACACTCACTACCTCTGTTTCGAATAACTGAAGTTTTTGATTTGTTCTAAGTGTGTGAGAGCAGGTTTAAAAGAGGCCGTGTGCGGTCCCTGTACGCTGTCGATTAACTGAGAAATTCTGTGAACTCACGCTTACTACCTCTGTTTCGAATAATTGAAGTTTTTGATTTGTTCTAAGTCAAACTTATTCAAGTTTGATCAAGTCTATAGGAAAATATATTTAACACCTAGAACACCAAACTGGTCTCATGAGATACTTTATGAAATCTATTTTCGTACCATGTGTATTTAGTGTTGTATTTTCTGTAGAATTAGTCAAACTTAAGCAAAAAAAAACTGACTTGAGACAAACCTAGAGCTTCAATTATTTTGCAATCGAGGGAGCACCCTTCTGAATCTCATCTCCGCTCCTCTGTTCTTCCCCTTCCTCTGTCCAAATTCCACTCTACTATCTGTGATTCTCCACTAGTGGGCCATCACATATTTGGCTTGGCTTCAAGCAATATAATGCAAGTCAGACCACCCCTACCTTATGTTTTGTACATGTAAATAAATCAGAATTACAGTTCAGCGGGTTATTGCTCCACTGTGAAAAGTATACTTTCTTTTATAATCATCTTGACCTTGCAACTGAATATTTCAACATAGGGCGAAGAACACGTATCAACCTGCCACACTACGAAAACTGAACATTGAACAGGTCTCATACTTTGGGGCAAAAGCATGGTTCGTCCAAGACTAGATTAAACATTTGCTACACTGAGCCACAATCATAAATTTAGAGTTCAACAAACAAACTAAGTAGAAACGGCACCATTGCACGACTGTGACAATACCTGCTGTAGTCCACTAGAATGGCACTGGCTGCAAGGCTCCATAACAGTCAACTTATGTTAGAGTACGTAATGGGTCTAATGGGCCTGGGCTGGCGGTATAGCCCGTTAGTCTTACGGTTAAAGGTCGCTTGCTTAGGGATCAAGTAAACCTCTCTATATAAGGGGGAGGGGAGAGATGATCAATCTAATCAAGCAAGAATTAAGAAGGAAATCCCTTCCCTCTTGCCCGGCCGTGGGCAAAAAGGCCCCCGGCCGGCCCTCTCGCGCTCTCCTTCTAGCAGCGTCATAACAACTTAACTTCAGATGGAACTTTATTCTCAATGTATGTTCTAATAGCCGAGAGCGCCCTAGGGGTTTCCAATAGAATACTATCCGGCATGGGAATACACCAATCATAATCGCCTTCATCATCACACCTCTGCCCATAAAGGGTGTCCAGTGTAAGACAGTCAAGTGACACCGTGTTCTTGAGAACATAACATGTCAGTTCAATCAAGCACTTCGCAGAGCTGAAACCACTGATCTTCACGCCCTTGAGGCAGCCATGGCGGTGTTCAGGCATGTGCCTCAGTTGAGAATCCGCAAAAATCGATTCATGCAGCATACGTCGCTGACTCACCTAGTCACCTGACAATAAAAAGGACAATATGATTCAGTTAACTGGACCCAGACTGATCCGATGGCTTTGCAGGACGAAATAAAAGAACAGAGCCACTGCCTTACATCTAATGTCAAAGTCTCCAGGGAAGGGGAAGCATTCAGGAAAGAAAAGAAAAATAGTCATATGTCCGGGCACCGTTTGGTCTCAAAATAACGGTCAGGTGCTTAAGGTAGAGGAATTTGGTACGTAACATTGGTGCATGAACTGTCATGAAAGCAACTTAGTATTATCAAGAGGCAAAAGCCATCATATATACATGTACAGGGAAGGCCAAAGGCCGAAATGCAAAAGGAAAAAGGCCACCATAAATATAACTCTAACACCCCCAAACTTATGATGGATCCACAACACTGAGTTTGGAGAAGTAAAATCCATGTTGCGCTCTAGTCTGGGCCTTCGTGAAGAAGTCCGCCAGCTGTAACTCGGAAGGCACATACTGAAGAGTAATAACATGGTCTTGTACACGAGCGCACACAAAGAAAGCATCAACACCAATATGCTTGGTAAGCTCATGCATCACTGGGTCCCGCGCAATGCTGATAGCACCTGTACTGTCTGACAATAGTGTAGTAGGTGTAGTAATAGTACCATCAAAATCCTTTGCCGTGAGAAGAGCCATAGCTCGTAACTCAGCCTCTGCACTCGAACGGGAAACTGCAGTCTGTTTCTTTGTTTTCCAGGCAATAAGAGAACCGCCAAGAAAGACACAGTAAGCAGAAAGTGAACAGCGATCCGAAGGATCACTAGCCCAGGTAGCATCCGAATAGGCCTGGAGCTTTAACGAGCCGGAACGAGGAAAGAAGAGACGGTGAGAGATCGTGCCACGAAGATATTGTAGAACACGAAGAAAGTGACTATAGTGAACCGAGGTGGGAGAAGAAACAAACTGACTCATGATATGAACAGGATAGGAGATATCCAGACGAGTGACAGCGTGATAGACAAGACTCCCAACAAGATGTCGATAACGAGTCGGATCAGACAAGGGCTCACCATCAGAAGCACGAAGGAGAACATTAAGCTCCATAGGAGTCTCAACAGTGCGCTCATTGGTAAGAGCCGCACGAGCAAGAAGATCCTGGATATACATTTCTTGGGAAATAAAAAAGCCATCAGAGGTGGAGGAAATCTCAATCCCAAGAAAGTAACAAAGAGGACCAAGATCAGACATAGAAAACTGCTCACTGAGACGGACCTTGACAAAGGCAATGTACTCAAGATCATTGCCGGTGATGATCATGTCATCAACATATAGAAGAAGAAGAGTACGACCACGAGTAGAAAGGTGGACAAACAACGCTGGATCATGAGCACTGGGCGAAAAACCAGCTGCAGCGACCACTGAGGCAAAACACTCAAACCAAGCGCGGGGGGGCTTGCTTAAGGCCATAGAGAGAGCGACGAAGACGACAAACCATGCCATCGGGAACTGAATACCCAGGTGGTGGCTGCATATAAACTTCCTCACGCAACTCACCATTAAGAAAGGCATTCTTAACATCAAGCTGAGACACGGACCAATGGCGAACAGAGGCCACGATTAGAAGTGTGCGAACAGTGGTCATATGGGCCACAGGAGCAAAAGTCTCATCGTAATCACGACCACGCTCCAGCTGAAAGCCACGAGCCACAAGACGAGCTTTATAACACTCAAGAGAACCATCAGAGCGAGTCTTAATCTTATAGACCCACTTACAAGTGATGGGACGAACACGGGGAGGAAGAGAAACCAGATCCCACGTGCCGGTGCACTCAAGGGCAGCGATATCTTCTGCCATGGCAAACTGCCATTCAGGATGAACAATAGCATCTCGATAAGAAGTCGGCTCAACAACAGTTGAAAGACCATAGCGAGAAGGACAATACCGATCAGGGGGCGGACAAGGCTGAGAACGAAAACCATAAGTCGGCTGAGAGGAGGAAGATGACACATCAGAAGTAGAGGGTACATCAGTAGACTCATCCACAACACGTCGACAATGATTATAATGGAAAGGAAAGGAGGGGAGAGGTGGAATCACTGGAGGTGGAGACGGGGAATGTATCGATGATGAAGGTGGAGAAGAGGAAGGTGTCGGTGATGAAGGTGGAGAGGCATGCGATGAGGGAGGAGAAGAAATCATAGGAGAGGACGACGTCAGATCTGCAACAGCGGGACAAGGAGTAGGAATACTGGGAACAGAGGGAGGTGTATCCGGAAACATAAGAAAAGAGATGTCCTCCGTGGAAAAGACCGAGGAGGATGGGCGCGGGTAGAAGGGACGAGACTCATCAAAGGTGACATCCCGGAAAATACGTATCCGGCGACCCACAGGATCCCAACACCGATAGCCCTTATGCTCATCATTGTATCCGAAAAAGACACACTCAACAGACTGAGCGGTCAGTTTGGTGCGTTCACGAGGGGCAAGCAAAACATAGCAAACACAACCGAACAAACGAAGCACCGAATAATCAAGAGAGCGACCAGAAAGACGCTCAAGAGGAATACCACCCTGTAGAGCAGCAGATGGCTGAAGGTTGATTAGATAGGTGGAAGTGGTAACAGCCTCAGCCCAGAAGTGAGGCGGGAGAGAGGCGGCGATCATCATCGCACGTGCCGTCTCAAGAATGTGACGATGCTTGCGTTCAGCCACACCATTCTGAGCATGAGCACCAGGACAAGAGAATTGAGCAAGAGTACCCTGCTCAACAAGGAATCCTCGCAGCACATGAGAGATATACTCACCATCTGAATCTGCGCGAAAAACACAGATAGGAGTGGAAAACTGGGTATGAACCATGGCAGCAAATTTTTTGTATATAGATAAGACCTCATTACGAGAAGACATGAAATAGATCCAAGTGTACCGAGAAAAATCGTCTATAAAGATAATATAGTAGCGATGACCCTCTTTGGAAACGAAGGGAGCCGGACCCCAAACATCAGAGTGAGCGAGATCAAAAGGGCGCTCAGACACTGACTCACTGTAAGGATAGGGTAGCTGAATCTGCTTGCCAAGCCTACAACCTAGACAATCCAGCGAAGCGTTACCAGAGACAGACAACAGAACACCACGATGAACCAAAGACGAGAGACGAGAACCACATAAATGGCCAAGACGATGATGCCACTGCTGAAAAGAGCTGGTAGATGCAGCAACAGGGGCTGCGAGACTAGCGACGGTGGCAGCGGAGGGAAGACGAAGCCAGTCAAGCTCCCATAGACCATCAGGGCGTCGAGGGCCAGCATCAAGTAGAGCACCTGTGCGATGATCCTGAACAGAACACGAATCGAAGTCTAGAATGACCCTATAGCTATAGTCAACAATTTGACCACCGGATATGAGCTGCATAGTAAGTCTAGGAACATGAGCGACAGAGGGAACATGAAATGAAGAAGTGCTAAAAGTGCCGCGACTAGCAACAGGGAGGGGAGTGCCGTCAGACGTAAGAACACAAACAAGAGATTCGACAGGTTGAACGGAGGTCAAAGCGGAAGAATCATAGGTCATACGAAAAGACGCTCCAGTATCAAGAATCCATGGAAATGTATCTGAATGAGCAGAATGTGGTTTCTCAGTGCCAGAAGAGTTAGTCACAGAACTTGCAGAATCTGTCGGTGAAGAATCCCAAGCACCAATCAGGCACCGCAACTGCACAATCTCACACGCGGACAGGGACACAATAAAAGAGGTCAAGGTAGAAACATATGTTGACGATGAGCAGTCACCACCACCCGTGAAAGCCGCATGGAGAGTCGACATAGAGCGGCCACCGTCGCGCGCAGAAGCCGCGGACAAAGTCGACGTAGAACGGCCACCGGCGCGCGCGGAAGCCGCGGACGGAGTCGATGTAGAGCGGCCACCGGCGCATGCAAAAACCGTGGGCGAAGTCGATGTAGAGCGGCCATCGACGCGCGCGAAAGCCGCGGACGGAGTCAACGTTCCATCACCACACGCGGAAGCCGCGATAGGAGTCGACAAAAAGCGACCCGCAAAGCCTGCTGAAGATGCCATGGAGAGCAACGTCGCACATGGACGTGCACCAAGCACCGAGCGGCGACGTATATGTGAGACTGGATCAGTGTAGGGAACCTCGTCGAAAATCACCGGACTGCAAGGATGAGAGACCCGCCGCGACATGAAACCCAACAATCCTCAAACCAACAGAAGCAGCCAACAGCCGAACGAGCTGAGCCGAGCCCGTAGTAGCCGAGCCGAGTCGATCCACAGGATCTGAGCCGATCAGAAGCCGAGTCGATCCACAGGATTCTGCAACTGCACACAGGCAGTCGATCCGAAGAGAACAGCAGCCCGCGATGACGGGGGCCGGCGGCGGATGCGCAGAGGACCCGCGGCAGGCAGCCAGCGGCGACTGAGACCGGGCGAAGCAGGCAGCCGGCGCCGATGGAGACCGGGCGGAGCAGGCAGCCGCCGGCGACGGACACCAGGCGGAGCAGAAAGCCGCCGGCGACGGAGACCGGGCAGAGCAGGAGAGCAGACGGCAGCGGGAGGCCCGCGCGAAACAGGGCGACGACCTGCTGGGCCGGGACGCGTTGTGGCAGAGACGGCCGGCTGGATTGCCGCGCTGACCAGGCAAAGAAGAGCTGGAGGTGAGGCGAGCTGAGATGATCACCTCGAGCAATGGATCGAAGCAGCCTGCAGGGATCCAGGCGTTTGACCTGATGCCAAAACGCACTAGCCAGACCAACCGGAAGAGAGCAGCGGCAGCAGAGAAAGACACCGGTGAGTTGCAGTTCCTGGTCTTCCAGCGGAAGCAGATGAAGAACAGGGAAAAAAATCGATCACGCAAGGCAGATCAGGATCGAGCGTGGAGTTGCGGCACGCAGAGAAGTCCTAAACCTAGGCTCTAATACCATGCCATGAAAGCAACTTAGTATTATCAAGAGGCAAAAGTCATCATATATATATACATGTACAGGGAAGGCCAATGACCGGAATGCAAAAGACCAAAGGCCACTATAAATACTAGTAAGGTACACGTGCATTGCACGCATGAGATTTGGCAACCAAATTATGAATAAATATAACATTATAGCATGTAAGCTTTGAGTCATATATACATGATATAGATGTTCTTTTAATACTTATAGTTCATCTCATTCAAAATCATTTAGTTTTCATAAAAAACCTAATCTATTTTAAGATTCATGGAATTGTGCGTTGTAAAGCATAAAGTAAAAAGAACTAATGGCAATTCATGTAGAAAAAATTTTGGGCAATTATGATATGGAAGATTCTAGAACAAAGGAGAAGTGCTTGTGTTTTGAGGTTTGTGCATTATGCTTAAGTTCAACCATGAAGTCTTCTAGATTGTACATGTGGCAAAATCTGGTGGAATGTAGATGATATCCAACGGCCATTAGTGCTCGGATTTGCCATCTCTGCACCGTCGGATTGGCTTCATCCAACGACCATTTTTAAAAATTATTCGCACATTATATAGGGTATAGATAACCCTAACACCTGCACACACAAAAGTTCATGTATCAGAGACACCATACACCAGATATGACTAATATAGCGAAAATGCTCTTTGGAGGCCGAGCTCCATGCAGCTCATTATCTCGGTGGTCAGTCATCGTATCCATCAGCAGCAGCCTCGCATTAATTACATGTATTTCAGCTCAGGGGCATACACCCCACACGATATTCTGTATTTACCTACAGTGTCAGCCCATGTTGTCGAAGCCGTGCTGCCAGGCTGGTCAAACGTGCGACCGATTCACCCATCACTAGTGGTTGGGGCCCGCCATTGCGGGCCTCCTGGGAGGAAGTTGGGGCGTTGCGAGATAGGGATGCGCCCCTTCCACTTTCTTGTTTTTTACCACAGGGTGTTATTCCATCACATACTTAAAGTACATGCATATTTAGTACTCGTACGTGCAAATTCCTAACTGGAACTTGGGTATCTTCACCTAGATGTAAGCACAAAGTTGATTATGTTCTTAAGCCATTTCTACCATGAGGTCTATGTTCAGAAAACCCGACCCTTGCTTGCAAGTAAACAAAATGCATAGGCACACATATGTTGTCTGAGTTGACAAAAAAAATGGAATCAACATGTTGGGGAAAACTGGCAGAGTTATCCGAATTCAGTAAATCAACCATGCTTGTGTTCTTAGTTTGTCATGTCATGTACATTGTTCTTTCGGGACAACAGTTCAGTAATCCAAATCATGGTGAAATGGGCTACATGTAGTTTATTTTGTGCTTGAAACATCACGATTGATTTGCTATTGCCTCGTTTTACAATTAGAATGGGCCAAAAAATTTAGCAATGAGCTACCATATCAGAAAATCACTTGATCCAGAGTGCAATTCAAATTCATATTAACCAACATAAGCTTAGTCACTAAACAATCAATGGCATAATGACAATTGAAAAGGTTCAATTATTTTCTTATAAAGAATAAGCTCACAAAAACTACAATATTATTCAGTGTATTGTGTTTGGAAAACCATAATCTGCAGATCTAGAAAAAAGCCTTTTTTATGAGTAACAGACACAACCTTATGTTGAGAATGAAGTGCTGGTACCAAATAGCATACCTCACAGGTCGGCTGCTGTGGCAGGCTCCCGCTCAGCAGAAGTGACTTCCTTCGCCGTCACAGCTGCTGGGGCTATATTGCTAGCAGCATCAGCAGCCTCAACGGTGGAACTGAGAGCATCTTCCTTGAAATAAACACCAGAGACTTCCTTCTCTGTTACAACAGCTGGGCGGTGGAACTGAAAGCATCTTCATTGATGGCTTCCTTTTTGGCACTTCAACGGCAGCTACTTCCTTATCTTCACTGTCACTATTGATCTCATCATCTATCTCCAACACCGGTGACCATTTGCCGCTCTCACCATCTTCAGTTGAGGCACCTTCAATGCTCTTGATGGCTGGTTCCGATGTGGACTTCGAAATGACACCTAAGATATGTGAATCCTCCATTGCTAGCAAGGTAACATACTTCTCAGCACTGGCAAGCTTCTGTTCTTCCTCAACTGAAGCTACAGATGCATCACGTTCACAATTAGCAAAAACAGATAAAAGATACAATTTGGAAAATACAAAAGTACACACATGGCTGGATTTTGGGATGCTACAATTAAGATCTTGTTGGCTACAGATAAAGCGAGGAAAAAATGGATACATTTCAGAACCACTACAAATAAACTGATAAAGTTTTAAATTAATCATTTTAGTTCAAATGCAACAATCCAGAGTACTAATGAGTACAGATAAACAAGAAACAGATTAATGAAATTTGAAATGCAAATCCACATTAGTGCAGGTAAAACAAGAATAAATGGATGAATTTTTAACTTCCACGGTCTAAAGTCTTAAACAATACTCCCTCCGTAAAGAAATATAAGAGTGTTTAGATTACTACTTTAGTGATCTAAACGCTTTTATATTTATTAATAGAGGGAGTACAAATAAACAAACTGATGAGTATGTACAGTCTTAATCAATGAATAGATGGATGGATTCTCGTGTATGGGTGAATTGAACTATCTCACCTTCCTGGAGCTTGGTAGCCTCTTCCACAACTTCCTCCAGCTTAGAATTATCACATCTCTTGTGAACAGATTCAATGGGCAAACAGAAGAAACCACTGCATAGTCAGGAAATCGAATCAGTAACTGTTCACAGCAAACAATACAGAAACAAACTTCTTTTACCAGCTGATTTAGCTAGAATATAATGAATATTTGATCTAATACAAGAATAAACATCTACTTCAGTTCACTACGAAACTACAGAATTCACCCTGTCAGTCTCTACATAAAACTGAAAAATGGAATAGTATAGCTGCCGCCACAGTAGCAGCTCGAGCTGGAACCTACAGGCGCACGACACAATGATAAGCAACCAACCACTATCGCTGGATCCTACACAGCACGAATGGTCTCAGCCACATAACCATAGTGCTTTTAGAGCAGATATCATTCAGATAACTAAACCAACACTGAATCAGAAGTACAATGCGACTTCACAGTCAATTACCAGCACAACACCAACTCATGACTGTAAATCTACCAAGGCGAGCTTGTACCATAAATTGAAAATGAGGTAAAGTGGAATCGCGATACACATGTAGAATGCAGAGTACATGTACACTGACCTCGATGATCCAGTTCACCATGGTAGAACGCTGCTCCACGACGTGACGGTCAGTTGCCTGACATGGAGGCGTACATCTCAGTGTAGTCGCACGCCATCACTCCTCGCCGCTCATGCCGCCAAAACCGCTCGTAGCTCTCCTCGTCCTCAAATTCATGATAAAATAGTGCATGGCAAGACTTACCGAAAGTGTGAAACCATTGTATCGATTTTATCCTGCCTTGGAATCTACCAAAAGCCTTTTGGCGTTCTGGATGTTGATGTCAGTCCACCAGGATAGCTTGAATCAAGTCGGCAAACCTGCACAATGAAAACTTTAGCAGGGAAAGAACAATCTTTACTTTCTTATGCACTTGTGCATATGAAATTCCATTGAGTTCGAATAGAAAGCTACTAACAGCCAAGCTCGCATGTGCCTTTGACATAAAAACTTGTCACAATAAAGTAGCTATATATTTTGGTAGTTTGTTAGTAGATATCCCTTGAAAGCATGAGATCCATCATCCATCCAACATAAGTAGTGAAATATTTCAAGGATGCAACAGAAGACACGCCTGGTCAAGGATAAAACTGAGTTTAGAAATAAAGGAAAAGAAAATTTACTCATGCAGTAAAGATCATTAAGTAACCAACAGATCAACTCCAAAGAATGAATGAAAAACAAAAATATACATTTGGGAAATCTCAAATTTAGGCCAAGTTCTAGTTTGGAAGTTCAATACCTTATAATCATGAACCCTGATTGTATCAGGTGAAACAAGGAGAATGCTCTCTGGCTTAAGATCCATGTGAATAAGCTGCAGGTCATGTATAACTGCAGGGGTAAGAAAAATAGAATTGTTATGTATAGATACAAAAGAAGAAGAAGAAACAGGTGCTTAGAACTGACAGGTACAGATAGAAATAAACAATTTAGCACAACCACGACAAGGTTTCAACACAATAGTAATTTGTCTAATAGGACAGATAGCGGAATTAAAACTAAACTATCTTTGGTTCACAATGAATATGATCTTTTTTTAAATCTTGAGTTTAAAAGGGAGCAGAGATTGTCAACACATGTGGATTAGGTGCTCGTGTCGCTTGATACTTCCTCTTAAAGATTCCCATCCCACCTAAAATGCAAAGACACATGGGGAATTACAGTTAGCAGTGTTCTACTACAATTTTCCTATAATTTTCTCCTTAAAAACGAAATGACATATTTTCGTGAAGAATGAAAGATCAATTATTTATTCTTTTGGTACCTGTGAGGAAAGTGGAAGGATTCACACTGGCCATACTCATGGAACCTGTAGCAAGATAGTAGTATTTATTAACCTGATAACATCATAGTTTTAGCTAGGTCCTAACATTCAAATTCCTAGTTGGACACTATCACAAACCACGGGGAGATGCAAGACAGAAAATATATGTGAGCATTCTCAAATCATAACCAAATCGAAAGAAAAAGATTTATCATGTCCTTAACATGTACATTATTCATTTCATTTTATCACAAAAACAGGAAAGTGTATTCGATAATATATGCTTAGGATATCTAAGAATCAAAAGGGAAAATATACCATGGTTGATCCTTATTTCCATCTCACCACCATCAGCCAACACAAAGGGATCATCAGTCAAATCCATCAATTGGCTTCTGCCTGCAGGAGAGACAAAGAAACTGCATAAACATCCAATTCTAGAACTGACAAAATCTACACACAAATGAATTCATATCAGCCTCTCAATTCATCTAGAACAATAAATGAAACACTAATCCTGCCACTGCAGAGCGCAGCAATCCAGAACAGCCTCCTAAATGCTCCAAATCCAAAATCCAAACAGATTTCAGATAACACAGGCAAAGTGGAACCATCGAACCAAGCAACCAAATCAGAGCCTCCATCAGACTTTGATATCTAATATGCTGAGTGTTATTGCAGCAGTATACCACGAGCTACAGGGTCCTTTGATATCTAATAATCTGAACACTACCTAAGTGTCATGGCTCTATTCCCCCACCGAACCATGAGTTCACAGTCAAACCAATGAAGAAGAAAATGGAAAAGCATACAGAATGAACGCCTGTAACACCATGCCCACCATGCCAAGTAGTTTCGGTGCCATGTTTTTAAGAGCATCTAGGCCAAGAACCAGTAGGTTTTGAACGACATTGCCCTCTTTTTGGTAAATGAGCGGCAAGCGAAATTAGAGATGGGCTTACTTTGTAATGTCGGCAACTCCTGGTGAGGTTTCAGCTGACAAGAAGCACCATAAGAGTTTACATAAACTATACTCAGAAGAATAACACATACTGTTATACGTGACTCTAATGCCACATTAGTCAAATATAGTACCTTATCAATTTTTCACTACCAAAAATGACAAGGATTTAACTTTGACAAAACAGGAAGCAATGAACAAGAGACATGTACCACTGGAAGAACTCCAAACCGTGTTCGTTCCCAACTCCAGGAATTAGAATTGACCTGCAAAAAATGGCCTCCAAAATGGTATTTCCAATGGAAATCGTGTTGGACTGTTGTACCATTAGCAATGCATGTTTAAGCTAATGAAGAATTGGGGAAACTGAAACTTTGGCTTGAAGATGAATTAACAATCTTTTGGCCCTCTTATCAATAGCCGATGAGCGACCCGTGGGAGGTGGTGACCACCGTGACCTATAGAGAGGCAACCTCAACCAGTGAAAGGGGCGGGGCCAAAATCTCTTTGCACCTGCATCATGGAAGGAATGGCACCATTGAGACCGAGCCTTTTGGTTTAGTCTTTATCTCAAACATGAGTTCCTACTCTTGACTGAATGAAAATCACAATGTACAAATAAAAGGATAGTAGTTATGATAAGATGTTTATACCTTTTTAATCTATCATAAGATGTTCCTACAAATTAAAAAATGAAATATAATACAACAAACAGTGCCTTTAAACATAATACTTCCAGGGATACTATGCAGCTAGCTCAACAGCAATCCAGAAAAGAATATAGATTGAATTACATCTGAACCATTGACTATAACATCAACATTTTCAAGGCAAGGCTTACATCTCCATATTGCACAGGACCAGACACAGAAACATTTCAACAAACATATGGCGGGCGTGAGTGTAGGGCAAACCTGAGAGCACTCGTAGTCGTAGATGGTCTGGACAAACGCCATAGAAAGGCGGGTCCATGAGATGGCAGATCTTGTCGCAGTAAACATTGACGGCGAGGACCGTGTGCGGGGTCTCAGCCATGAGCTTCTCGTAGAGGTGGAAGCAGATGAATCCACCGGCCTCGACGATGCAGATTGCAACCTTGCCTGTGCGCAAGGTTGACGATAGGGATGCGGGCTCTGGGGACGATCTCCTTTGGGCGTGGCTGCTCCCCCTCCTCGCCTCTGTTTCTCCTAATTCAGAAAGGGAAATATAGTGATCCTGGGAGCTAGCTAAAACGCCTCACTCATATACGCATCACAACTCCTCTGTTTCTTTGCCTCACAGCAGTAGCACAAAACGGGCTTCATTAATCTCAACTTGCGAGTGAAATTGGTTCAAACATACAAACTCAACCTGAATTTGCAAGGATGCAAGTAAATGGATCAAACAACAACAGAAGGGATAGATCGTACCGCAAAAGGGCTTGACTTCTTGGCCACGGCAGGATCGGAGCGAGGGGAGGAATAACAGGACGACACTGGGAAGAAGTGGATGGTTGGCATCGGCTGCAGGGCCAAGCCGTCCTCCTCCATGGCCACCTTGCCAGATCCAGCCCTCGCCATCTCTCTCTCCGCGCTTAGATGGAGGCAAGGACGAGGCGCGCCACCCCTGCTCGGGCCAGCGAGGTGGGGTTCTGCGAGGTTAAAGGGGTTGCTGCTCCTTGCTCGGACGGCGGAGGTGCATCGGACGTGGGGGCGGCGGCGGCGGCGGTGCCACAGGTTTGGGAACTGGAAGAAAGCGCAAGGGGGCTCGGACGCCTTGGAGTGGCCCAGCTAAATTTTTTTCTCTCATCTCCAATGAACGTACAGGAGAAGTCACCAACCCACGCACTCCCTCGATCCGTCGTTTTATTTAGCCAATCGATCCATCCTACGTGGCACGTGCGAGGTAGCGTCCATGATGCACACGTTAATGTTTTGAATGTCTAGGCAGTCTAGCTGCTCATGAACATGAGCACGCATACACTCGCATGTTCATAGTCAACAAAAGGTGCAAAAATGTGAACCCTCGTTCATGAATTGGCACGCAGATGTCCAACAACAAAAATGACAGCAGCGATGTTGACCAGCCTACGTGCAGATATTTCAACAAGATGGCCTCTGTTACTTTCAGGCTGTGTGTGCCCTTGTCATTGAGATTTTTTGAACTCTAGACATGCCTCCGGCAGATCAGATGGGTACGAGGATATCTTTTTCCACCTACTGCTAGGCCAAAATCGTTGTCGACATCGGCTGCTGAAAACTTAATTGCTCGATCTTCGTCTATACTCATTTCACATGTGTCTACATCCACTCTTTCCATGAGAAACGAACTGAATTTTAACTTCGGATTGGACTGGTCGTTAGCAACAGATCCGTACGAGTCCACTTCTCCCAATAGTTTTTTTCTACCGTGCCAAACATCTCCGATTTTTCAGTAAAAAAATGGAGGAACTGGGAGTCAAACCCACTACCCCTTGATATGTCATCGCTGTGTGCAACCAACTTGTCTAGATTGAACTATTGACTAGGAAGAGCTTAGATAGTATTTGTACTACTACGTAACCGCATTACCTAAAAACAAACCATTTTTCTTTCTTCCTTTTGTACTGTCTTATCGTTATCCTATTTAGATGGCTCGGCTGCACAAGGGTTTGAACCCACGCTCTCTACTCCACATACCCGACGCTCTTATCAACTTTATTAGGTTCAGAAGTTACCAACCCCAAAGGTACAAAAGTTATCAGTCTTGTGGTACGTAACTTACCGCACTTCTTACACATGAGTTATCGGGAGATATTTGAACATTTTTTTGGGTCAGAGTTACCACTGGGTGTTGTACATAAAATTATCATGTTTTGTGGTCCGTAAAAACCATGCTACTTACACAAAAGTTATCGAGGGATTTTTCAGTAACTTTTTTCCATGTCAAAGTTACCATGATGTTTGTGCGTAAGTTATCATGTCAGCGGTACATAATTTTTCATACTATTTACACGGAAATTATCGAAGGTATGTTTCAAGCACCCTTCGTGTCAAAATGTTACCACCACGTTTGTATGTAAATTATCAGGATTGCGGTGCATAAAATATGATGCTATCTACATATATGTTATGTTAGGGGTGGGAGGGGGTTGTTTCAACAAAAAAATTTCCCCCGAGTCAAAATTACTATAGCGTTTGAACGTAAGTGATCAGACATGCTGCGTAAAAAAAAAACATGCCATTGACACAAGAATTACAGAGGTTATGTTTCAACAACTCCTCCCCCTCCCCCACCGAGTCAAAGTTACGATGATATTTGTATATATGTTATCATGTATGTGCTGTGTAGATTACCATGCTATGTACAAAGAAGACCGGGGTGTTGTTGGGCCAACTTGCTTACAAATAGACCATGCTTGGGTTAGAGATACCATGGGTGTTGCTCATATATTTTGAATTTTTTTTCTTGGGTTAGAGTTACCATGGGTGTTGCTCATATATTATCATGTTTTGCGATCCCTAGAATACCATGTTGTTTACTCAAAAGTTATTTCTGTGTGTGTGTTGGGGGGGTACATTTGAATAAAAATCCGAGGTCAATCTTACCATTATGTTTGTATGTAAGTTATCAGGTCAGAATGCTTAAATTATCATGTTGTTTACAAAAGAAATTTGGGAGGGGGGGGGGGTATGTTTCAACCACCCTCCGTGTCAAATGTCACCGCCATGTTTCTACATAAATTATCATGGTTGTGGTGCACGAATTATCATGTTATGTACACATAACTTACCGGGGAAGGACCGGGAGGGGGGGGGGATGTTTCAACAAAAAAATCCCATGCCAAAGTTACCATGGTGTTTGAGCGTACACTATCACTCCTGCTGTGTGAAAAATTCCGTGTTATTGACACAAAAGTTATGGAGGTTATATCCCCCCCCTACTGCCCACCGTGACAGAGTTACCACCACATTTGTACATATGTTATCATGTCTATGTTGCACAGAATATCATGATATATACCCCGTCATAGAGGAGAGATTGTTGTTGGACCAACATGTTTATCAAGAGACCATGCTTCCAAACCAACAAATGTGTGTATTTCCTTTTCTCAAAAAAAAATCCTGAATTTTCGCATATGTTTTTCTGTTCTACTAGTAGATTACACAAGAATAGTCAACTACAAAAACTTCCTCTATCGGGACAAGAAATAAACTTGGTGAGTTGGTTGTTGGGCTAGTTTATATCATGGTTCGAATCCCCTATAACGCATGATTTTTATCACCCAAAAAAGTCCTTACAGGAGAAAAAAAGGGATGTGTGGCAAGAAAACAGAACGAGCCTATATGGCAAGCGCTAAAAACAAAACTGCGGGCCGTGATGTGCGGGAGCGGACGAGAAGATGGGCTTGCATAGCGCACTGCGGGCCGGGACGTGCGGGAATGGGCGAAAAAAGTCAGGAAAAGGTGGGCTTTCGCGGGATCGTTCGATGCGCATCCGACGGCAATCGAGGTGTGCGTGCCTGTCCTTAACGAACAGTCGGCAGGAATTTAGCTTTTGCCTTTAACTTCAGTTTTGGGAGTCCTTTTAAGTCTCCTTCAAATTCAATCTCTGTCAAGATATTGCTCAGCTTCCGCACTGAAATCGTCCGATGTAACCGCTCCTGGACCTACGGCAGCGGCTAACTCGCGGGTTCCATGTTTTGTCAATCCGGCACATCTAGATCTAGATTGATTTCCATGCCGGCCAAGGGCGGCGATGCGATGAAGTGCGCCCTACAGAGTACAGACTGAACGCAAAAGGGGGAGGTGGGGTGTGGAAAATCATGTTCACACGAGTCAACAGCTAAAACGCAGGCCCATGTACAAATCGTGAACACGAGTTGCTGGCACTGGTGTATCTCTATTAAATAGCAATCGTATATATAGCTAAAAAGGCACACACTACGCATCCTGATGCCACAACGACCGACACAGATTACGGCCTCCAGGCAGCTCGTCCGCCAAAATGCCTCTCTCCTAATATACTCCCTCCGTTCCAAATTACTTGTCTCAAAAGTGGATAAAAATGGATGTATGTATAACGAAAATACGTCTAGATACATTCTTTTCTGTGACAAGTAATTCCGAACGGAGGGAGTAGTATGTATATATCTCCAGCCTACAACACACTATCTTGTAGAGAATATATACCTCATGATGTGATTCTATGACAAGAATTTCAATATTTGGCAGAATGGGTGGCAGCTTGGCACGGGCATCATAGATAAGATTGTTCTGTACTAAGTGTAGTTCCTTCATTTGCAATGTTTCCACAAGTGAGAAGTCTAACCTGCCTCCTACAAGGTAAAAACTAGAGAGATTTGGAGCTTTGCTCTCTATCACTCCCAGTCTCTCGCATGCTATGATACTAAGCCTGCTGAGCCGCTGCAGGGCAGAAGATAACTTCAGACATTTAGGTGAATTGGCAAGTGTGCGACGTTGTTCGAGCGAATGGCTGTGGTGCGACACATTTGAGTAGGTAAATAGCCCACGCACGACATGGCTGTTAAATGTGGTTAAATTGGTCGTCAACCAAGCCCGCCCGTTTATGTTAGGACATGTGGGTCCAACTTAATTGTTCCTCAAAACAGCTGACCGTGCCGTGCCGCCATACCGTGCCGGGCCCGCCACTCTGCCCCCCTTCTTCTCCGGTGGCGGCGGATCTTGCGTTCTCGGTGGCGGCGGCGGAGCCCTCGTTCTCAACGGTGGAGGAGCCTTCGTCCTCAGAAAATGGTGAGTGAATTCAAACCCTAGTCGCCTTCCCGTTCCTCTCTCGGGCCCGTAGATCTTAGCTCGTTTCTCTGTTTTGTTTGTGGAATCGATAGGTTGTGAGGGAGCCCGTGGGCATCTTGAGATGGAGCCGCCAGACTCAACTTCGAATAGGTAATGCGCCTCTCCGATCCAATTTTGCATGCAATTAGGGGTGGCCTCGTCTGCTCTTTCTCACGGGCTCACACTGTCCGCCATCGACAGAGGGATGCTGCCGCTTCGGACTTTCAATTGACAGTCAATTTCTTTCCATCAAAGGCAAAATTAGTTGATGGTAGCATACAAAACATTGAGAGAGACACAATTGTTAAATGGGAGGTTGAGTTTACAGAGATTGATCCACAAGTTCTACGAGAACATGGGAGAGACGGTGGAAATGGGTGGAAAAATTGGGGAGAAAATTGTTTGGGGTCCGAGCAAGAAGCATCACATTGCGGTTTGATGATTGGAAAGGAGAGTATGTTAGAATAGAAGATGGTGAACAGATTGTTGAATAAATCGATCGGCAAAACAATTTGGACAAGCAAACGGGCTAATTTTTTTTTTGAGCTCGTTGATCTGAACATTTTTGAAGGTTGGATATGTGCCATCACAATTGGCTGCGCAGATGGTAGACGATGATTGGGCTACACAGAGGCCATTGATTCCCATGTGTCTTGAACTTACAAGAATAGCCGAAGAGGGACATGTGACCGAACTGAAACTGAAACTGCAACAAACTGTTGATTGGAATGTAGTTGAATTAGATGAGCCTCTTGATTTGGTCATTGCACCAATGCTCGACATTGAGATGGCCAAACTTTTGGCATTCCAGATTGATGACAGAGATAAGCAGGAGAAGGGCGAATCTAGTTTGCACGCTAATCTTGATGAAGAAGTAGATGGACAGTTGATGGAACAAGCTGCAGATGAAGTAGATGATGCACATGATGATGAGCTGGTGCATGTGTATGACAAAGAAAACCCTGTCATTGAAGTAGGCAAGTTGTTCCCAAGCATGAAGGAGTTTAGGATGTGTTTCAAGACTTATGCGGTGAAACATGAATTTGATGCCAAGACTATTTGGACTGATAGAAAGAAGTTTTATGCGAGGTTCAGGAGGATTTGATGGTAGTGTGAAGCCTTGCAAGTGGTACATATATGCTAGACTGCAACTTTGATGGAAATCTTGTCGGGGTTAACCAAATCCCCAATCAACATACTTGTATTACAAGTTCACGACAATATCAACCATGACATCACAACTTTGGGTTGCGTAAAAGATCACCCCAATTTTAGCCAAAACACTAAACACTACTGCCAAGAAACTCAAAGTAGACTTGGAAAAGATGTACCCCATTAAACTGAAATATACCACAGTGTGGAAGGCAAAACATAGGGCAATGAAAAATTTATATGGTGATTGGGCAAATACATTTAGGATGCTTTACAACTTCAAAGCAGAGGTGGAAAAGAGGTCACCTGGCAATGTTGTGGAGATAGATACAGAGGTATTAACTTCAGGTGAAGTCAAGTTCTCCAAGTTTTTTATGGCTTTGAAGCCTTGCATCGATGGGTTCAAAGCGGTGCAAATCCATATTTGAGCATAGACTCATCATTTTTGACGAGCAAGTGGAATGGTCAGTTGGCAGCATGCAATGCTCTAGATGGACACAACTGGATGTTTCATATTGCTGTTGGCTTGTTTGATGTAAAGCAGAGGCTTCATGGACATGGTTCATGATCCGATTGAAAAGGTGCCTAGGGCGGTGTCACCTTTGGCTATACACACAGATGCATGTAAGGGGCTTGAAAATTCAGTGAAAATGTTTTCCCACATGCTGAGCAAGAGGGAGTGCTTGGTCATTTGTGGATGAATTTGATCAAAAATTTAGAGGAGAAGAATTTTGCGCATGTGGCCAGCAGCAAGATCTTACACTAGACAGACACACAAATGTCATCTTGATAAGATAATGGCAGCATGTGATGAGTTTGGTCCATGGCTGAACACCTACCATTCTTTGTTATGGTGCAGTCAAGATTCAACACTGCCATCAAGTGTGACCACATCAACAACAATTCGCAGAGAGTTTCAACAACAAGGTGAAGGAGTTAAAATATTTGCTGTGCATGACATGGTTGACCAAATCAGGATCATGCTCATGCGGTTGTGGGAATTGAGAAGAAGGATAGGTGATTGTGCGCAAGGTGATAAGCTTCCAAAGAAGTGGTACAACAGGTGGTCAATAGGAGCAGAAATATTTCACATTTGTTTGTTGAAAAATCTTCACCTTGGGGTGCTGAAGTTAGAGATAACAAAACTGGAAGGAGACATGTTGTTAACACTGAATTGCATGATTGCACTTGCCTCGAGTGGCAACACTTTGGTAAACCATGTGAGCATGCCATTCTCTTCTTAGCATCCCAACCAAGATAAACATGCACCCATATTTGCATGAATATTATTCGTAGCAAGATTCAAAGCTGCATATGCTACTCCAATTCCAGCACTTACAGATCAGTCTCAAGTGGCTCAAGTGGACATTGAATTTTCCATGTGTCCTCCTTGACGAAAAGAAAGGATGGCAGACCTAAGCAGAGTAGATTCAAGGCATGGTTTGAGAAAGGTGGGAGTAGTAAGAAGGAAAGAAAGATGGAAAGCCAAAAGGGCCCAAAAGGTAACAAAAATAGATGGAAGTTGTGCCAGAACTTGGGCACAGTGGGATCTGTCAAATGCCGTTACACTCTGATAAGCCAAAGTATGTTCTTGTTTATTTGTCGTGTTTTGATTTGGTGCTTTTTCTAATTACTATATGTATAACATTTTCCCAATGGTCGGAGGAAGCGAGAAAGTCAACCCTTGTTGTTGAACAGTGTTTGCCAACAAAAAAGCAAGAGTCGATGGCGGTAGAAAGAGGAGAAGTGTGCACGAGCCACGAGCAGATGAAGAAAATCCTGCTGCGATCAACATTCAAATTGAAGAAACTGCTCTCGAGGTTGAAACTGAACCTGAGCGTGTCGAGGTTCAGATGAAGAAACCCATGTTGAGGTACACACCAAGAAACTGCTCGAGGTTGAAACTGAACTGAGCGTGTCGAGGTTCAGATCAAGAAACCCATGTTGAGGTACACACCAAGAAAGCTGAAACTGCTGTCAACATTGAGACGGAAGACACTGATCATGAGGGTGTTGACGAGGTGTTGAAAAGACCGGTGAAGAAAACCAAGATGATCAGTGAACTTGTGTGTGTAGTAGAACCAAAAACAAGAAGTGCTAAGGCGAAGAAGGGCACGCGACGTGGTAGGAAGAGGTAGAACAGAGAACAGTTTGAAAATTTGGGGCATGTAATAATATTTGTAACTTGATGTGTACTGGTAGTCACTATGTATCCCCGTATTTCTATTCGAACTTGTTTGTTGGTACCTACCAGCCAAATAAAATTCAAAATTAAATTCAAATTTGGGCTCAAATTTGAATTAGGGATGGGGTATTGATGTTTTAATGCTATCTAAACTACCTCAACTGAAATTATGTTTGCTTGCTGATCATTCCGAGCCCTTTTGGTAAGTTGAACTCATAGTCATGAAAAGTGTGTCTCAAATGACCTCCAAAGGTAGGGTAAACGGCCTCATATTTAAGCAAGTTTTTTTGGCACCTTGTCTAAACTAGCCAAATAATTTTTCTACACATCTATTCTACCTATATAGTGTACATCTAAAGTCTCACTATTTATTGAATTAATTTTCTATTATTTTCTTTTTTTGAGAAAACAAGGTTTAATAGAAAATTATATATATAACAAGTTTAAAACATGAAAATGAGAAAAGTAAGTTAAGATCTTTCTTAGTCAATCCAAAATGAAGTTTTGGTGAGGTTTTCACACTTTTCATTTTCAAAACCCCACCTACTCTCTCGGGTGCCCACTACTCTCATCCTTGAACTCCATACTACATTGTCGAGGAGTGACAATTTTGTGAAGGAATTTTCGTAAAAATGTATGTAAACCATGTTTATATTTTTTTCTCGTTACTACACGACATAATAAGACTATGTGCGCAAGTTTTATATATTTTTGATTTTTTTTGAATTAGTTATGCTCAACCCTAATTAGCCAAAACCCCTCCCAAAACCCCTCAAAACCCCGCACACCACCGGGCCGTCGATCGTTGTGCGTGGACGGTTGAGATCAGGTGCTAGGGTTAGCTACAGTGTGCATCGATCCGCATGAGACGCGCTGATTGGTTGAATCGGTAGGGTTTGGATCCGCCTCTCTTGTTGGGGCATCAGGACCGTTCATTTGAATCCAACGGCAAAAGTTGAGCGGTGCATGGACCAAGCCTACGCAGTGCCCTTTCCATCATTGCATGCGTGCCTGAGCATACCCGTAGCATGCATGCCCAGCCGCAGAACTGCGCCCGTGCGTTGCATGCATGCCCTCGACGTAGCCCAGCTCCGCCACCCCTATCGACGCAGTAAGCTGTTGCATGCCTACCATTAGAAGCAATGCATCGTCGCATCAAAGCATGCACCCGGCCACAATGCAGCAGCCCGATGAAGACAATCAAAAAGCCAACGCTGCATGGCGTGCTGTACATGGCGTGCTCCACTTTGAGGACGCAATACTGGCATGGGGTATCGATGTGGGTATCGATGCAGTTCAAACGGCGTGCTGCCGTTACAAGATGGGCAAATGAAGGCGTCCATTATTGTCATGACTCCATCGACGGGCCCCCATCGACCGAACGTTGCCCTCAGCGGGCACTAGCAAGAATGGGCTAGGGCATGAATGCACGGGCGGCACACGCAAAGAACCCGGGCAGGCGTGTCCCTTGACCCACGACGCACAGACGCGGCGTGAGCCCGTCCCCTTGACCCGCGACCAGTGGCACGGAAGGATCGCAACCCGCTTCCCACGCCCCACCAAACGCCGCCACCCCTCGTGTACACACTTTCATGGGCGCCACGCCCCACCAAACGCCGCCGCCCATTAATTCTATGGGGTGAAACCACGTCGCACTTGGGCTATTTAAGCCGGGCACTATCGCCTTCCTCTCCCTCCTCATCCACACCCCATCCGCCTCCTCCGCCTCCTTCTTCCTTCTTCTCCAGCAAACCCGATCGAGCCCTCGAGCCACCCCGCCACCATGCAAGACACGGCCCCACCTACCACTTCCCCCAACCGTGCGAAAAGGCTCTACCGGACGGAGTGTATGTAGAGAGAACCCTTAGGGTTTGGGCGATCTCGAGGTGGAGGGCGCAAGGAGTTAACGGAGTTCTTCCTTGGGGCGGCTTCCGCCACCTCCCCGCTGCTCTCCTAGGATGTACCATCTTGAGGAGGTCAACCACAACGGCATTGTGGTTGGGCTCCTCGCCACGTTCACTAATCCTTTCGATGCTTTCCATCTCCTCGGGCGAGCGTATTGGGTTGGTTGTGAGTTCATAGCTTTGACAACCTACAATATCTACACCGACTTCAACGGCATCTTCCCCAACAACGGCGTTATGCACACGCTCCCGTACCCCATCAACAATGGGGGAGGAGGAAGGGCGGCCGGAGGAGCGAGGTGGCCCCGGAGGAGGAGGAGAAGAAGAACCCGAAGAACCCGCGTTTGGTGCCCCCCTATCTATCTAGCGAGATCTATAGTATTAGTTTTTTTTAACTTGTAATCGTTAAGCTACTATTATTAAGTTTTATTAGTCCTTTAAGTTGTAAGGCTATCATGGAGTTGTAAGGCTCTCGTGGAACTATGGGTTGGAATCTTTATGCTTCTATATAATCGTTATGCTACTATATATATTGTGTGTTTCATGCTATTATTTGTGGATTGCTATGGGTTGTTTTTGCTTATTATTCTTGTATTGCTATGGGTTGCCACGGGCCCGGATTTCTACACCCCAATCACCACACGGGCGCCCTCACCACACACACCATCTTCAAAATATTGGCCAAACCATGGACATGCAACTAGGAGCCCCATGCAAACCCACTATGGACATGGGAGGAAATGCAAACTAATTTACTTCGGGCACTTCATGCAAGCATGCAACTCATTTAGTTCATGGAACCGTAGACATGCATTAGTTTTAGTGCATCAAAAAATGATCCATCACAAAATTTAGTGCAAGAAAAAGGCCAAAATAGAAACAAGTAACATTTTATTGGGCCCCATTTTATTTGCCGAAGTGAGAGGTGGGCGGGCTGGTGCCCCTACGCGGGTGGGCTGGTCACAGCCCAACAGCTATTCAGCAGCCCAATTTTGTATTTTACTAGAAACTGAATTTGGGTGTGTACTCTGGTAACTGAAGAACAAAAACAGAGGAAACAGAGCATGAACACTGAATAATTTGTGTTCCAAATTGCTGCTTCAATTCAGATACATAACTTGGCACGGTGCACAGATCACATCCTCTACCCTGACAGGCCTAAATGCCCATTTTAATGATGGATGAACAACAAATAAAACAAAAACAGAGCAATGATACAACAATAGAACCCCCCTGCCATGATATTTGCTTGCTTCTGCAAATCGATCATTTGCATTAGATGATTCTTGATCTTCTTCAGTTCCTCGGTCAGTTCGGACTCCGCATGCAGTTCAGCATTGCGCGCATACATCGCCATCGGCACGACTCTGCCCGCCCTCCGCCCGAGCTCCCGTATTCTCCACAGCAATCGGCGGCATCCCGCCTAAATTGAGCTCCCAGGTTGCGCCACACTCGAATCAACGTAGCCCTCAAACTGAATCCTATCAACATATTCATCAATCCACTCGAAATGGTAACATTTCTTCAAGATCTGAAAAGAACAACATGAACCCTAAATCCCAAATTCGAGGAGAAAAACAAAATATGGAGAAATCGAGCAAAAGACAGCGAAAGAACGGGCTAAGAACTAAGATCTAACCTTGCCATCCCTTCTTGCCATTGGTTTGCTCAAGCATTTCACAAATTCCCGCCCAAGATTGCCATTGTCATCCCTCTTAGTGAGCAACCATTTAAGAGGGTGCAGGCGTAGCGGTCAGTGGCACCTTGTGAGCAGATCGGTCCATACTGCCGCCATTTTGAGGCGCGGCGGAGGAGGTAGACATTTGCGCTAGGTCGCCGGAGAAGAGAAAGATTGGGGAAAGGGGATGAATGGGCGGTGGCGGGCAGACGGGCACGGGCGCTCGTCTCTTATAGCTGCAAGGAGGTGGGTCCCGCGAATAGACAAGTGGTGGGTCCTGCGCTTGCGTGGATAAGTGGTGGGTCCAGCCCCCAACAGGTAACGAGGGCATCAGTTGAGTTTAACAGCCATGTCGTGTGTGGGCTATTTACCTGCTCAAATGTGTCGCACCACAGCCATTCGCTCGAACTACGTCGATCTCTTGCCAATACACCTCAAAAACGTCGCACAGGAGCTATTGGCCCGATCAGATGGGTACGAGGATATCTTTTTCCACCTACTGCTAGGCCAAAATCGTTGTCGACATCGGCTGCTGAAAACCTAATTGCTCGATCTTCGTCTATACTCATTTCACATGTGTATACGTCCACCCTTTCCATGAGAAACGAACTGAATTTTCACTTCGGACTAGACTGGTCGTTAGCAACAGATCCGCACGAGTCCACTTCTCCCAATAGTTTTTTTCTGCCGTGCCAACCATCTCCGATTTTTCAGTAAAAAAAATGGAGGAACTGGGATTCAAACCCACTACCCCTTGATATGTCATCGTTGTGTGCAACCAACTTGCCTAGATTGAACTATTGACTAGAAAGAGCTTAGATAGTATTTGTACTACTACGTAATCGCATTACCTAAAAAGAAACCATTTTTCTTTCTTCCTTTTGTACTGTCTTATCGTTATCCTATTTAGATGGCTCGGCTGCACAAGGGTTTGAACCCACGCTCTCTACTCCACATACCCGACGCTCTTATCAACTTTATTAGGTTCAGAAGTTACCAACCCCAAAGGTACAAAAGTTATCAGTCTTGTGGTACGTAACTTACCGCACTTCTTACACATGAGTTATCGGGAGATATTTGAACATTTTTTTTGGGTCAGAGTTACCACTGGGTGTTGTACATAAAATTATCATGTTTTGTGGTCCGTAAAAACCATGCTACTTACACAAAAGTTATCGAGGGATTTTTCAGTAACTTTTTTCCATGTCAAAGTTACCATGATGTTTGTGCGTAAGTTATCATGTCAGCGGTACATAATTTTTCATACTATTTACACGGAAATTATCGAAGGTATGTTTGAAGCACCCTTCGTGTCAAAATGTTACCACCACATTTGTATGTAAATTATCAGGGTTGCGGTGCATAAAATATGATGCTATCTACATATATGTCAAGTTAGGGGGTTGTTTCAACAAAAAATTTCCCGAGTGAAAATTACCATAGCGTTTGAACGTAAGTGATCAGACATGCTGCGTGAAAAAAAAACATGCCATTGACACAAGAATTACAGAGGTTATGTTTCAACAACTCCTCCCCCTCCCCCACCTAGTCAAAGTTACGATGATATTTGTATATATGTTATCATGTATGTGCTGTGTAGATTACCATGCTATGTACAAAGAAGACCGGGGTGTTGTTGGGCCAACTTGCTTACAAATAGACTATGCTTGGGTTAGAGATACCATGGGTGTTGCTCATATATTTTGAATTTTTTTTCTTGGGTTAGAGTTACCATGGGTGTTGCTCATATATTATCATGTTTTGCGATCCCTAGAATACCATGTTGTTTACTCAAAAGTTATTTCTGTGTGTGTGTTGGGCGGGGGTACATTTGAATAAAAATCCGAGGTCAATCTTACCATTATGTTTGTATGTAAGTTATCAGGTTAGAATGCTTAAATTATCATGTTGTTTACAAAAGAAATTTGGGGGGGGGGGGTATGTTTCAACCACCCTCCGTGTCAAATGTCACCGCTATGTTTCTACATAAATTATCATGGCTGTGGTGCACAAATTATCATGTTATGTACACAAAACTTACCGGGGAAGGACCGGGAGGGGGGGGGGGTATGTTTCAACAAAAAAAATCCCATGCCAAAGTTACCATGGTGTTTGAGCGTACACTATCACGCCTGCTGTGTGAAAAATTCAATGTTATTGACACAAAACTTATGGAGGTTATACCCCCCCCCCCTACTGCCCACCGTGACAGAGCTACCACCACATTTGTACATATGTTATCATGTCTATGTTGCACAGAATATCATGATATATACCCCGTCATAGAGGAGAGATTGTTGTTGGACCAACATGCTTATCAAGAGACCATGCTTCCAAACCAACAAATGTGTGTATTTCCTTTTCTCAAAAAAAAATCCTGAATTTTCGCATATGTTTTTCTGTTCTACTAGTAGATTACACAAGAAAAGTCAACTACAAAAACTTCCTCTATCGGGACAAGAAATAAACTTGGTGAGTTGGTTATTGGGCTAGTTTATATCAGGGTTCGAATCCCCTATAACGCATGATTTTTATCACCCAAAAAAGTCCTTACAGGAGAAAAAAAGGGATGTGTGGCAAGAAAACAGAACGAGCCTATATGGCAAGCGCTAAAAACAAAACTGCGTGCCGTGATGTGCGGGAGCAGACGAGAAGATGGGCTTGCATAGCGCACTCGCGGGCGGGACGTCTTGGGAATGGGCGAAAAAAGTCGGGAAAAGGTGGGCTTTCGCGGGATCGTTCGATGCGCATCCGACGGCAATCGAAGTGTGCGTGCCTGTCCTTAACGAACAGTCGGCAGGAATTTAGCTTTTGCCTTTAACTTCAGTTTTGGGAGTCCTTTTAAGTCTCCTTCAAATCCAATCTCTGTCAAGATATTGCTTAGCTTCCGTACTAAAATCGTCCGATGTAACCGCTCCTGGACCTACGACAGCGGCTAACTCGCGGGCTCCATGTTTTGTAAATCCGGCACATCTAGATCTAGATTGATTTCCATGCCGGCCGAGGGCGGCGATGCGATGAAGTGCGCCCTACAGAGTACAGACTGAACGCAAAAGGGGGGAGGTGGGGTGTGGAAAATCATGTTCACACGAGTCTGCAGCTAAAACGCAGGCCCATGTACAAATCGTGAACACGAGTTGCTGGCACTTGTGTATCTCTATTAAATAGCGATCGTATATATAGCTAAAAAGGCACACACTACGCATCCTGATGCCACAACGACCGACACAGATTACGGCCTCCAGGCAGCTCATCCGCCAAAATGCCTCTCTCCTAATATACTCCCTCCGTTTCAAATTACTTGTCTCAAAAGTGGATAAAAATGGATGTATGTACAACTAAAATACGTCTAGATACATCCATTTCTGTGACAAGTAATTCCGAACGGAGGGAGTAGTATGTATATATCTCCAGCCTAAAACACACTATCTTGTAGAGAATATATACCTCATGATGTGATTCTATGACAAGAATTTCAATATTTGGCAGAATGGGTGGCAGCTTGGCATGGGCATCATAGATAAGATTGTTCTGTACTAAGTGTAGTTCCTTCATTTGCAATGTTTCCACAAGTGAGAAGTCTAACCTGCCTCCTACAATGTAAAAACTAGAGAGATTTGGAGCTTTGTTCTCTATCACTCCCAGTCTCTCGCATGCTATGATACTAAGCCTGCTGAGCCGCTGCAGGGCAGAAGATAACTTCAGACACTTAGGTGAATTGGCAAGTGTGCGACGTTGTTCGAGTGAATGGCTGTGGTGCGACACATTTGAGCAGGTAAATAGCCCACGAACGACATGGCTGTTAAATGTGTTTAAATTGGTCGTCAACCAATCCCGCCCGTTTATGTTAGGACATGTGGGTCCAACTTAATTGTTCCTCAAAACAGCTGACCGTGCCCTGCCGCCCGACCGTGCCGGGCCCACCACTCTGCCCCCCTTCTTCTCCGGTGGCGGTGGATCTTGCGTTCTCGGTGGCGGCGGCGGAGCCCTCGTTCTCAACGGTGGCGGAGCCTTCGTCCTCAGAAAATGGTGAGTGAATTCAAACCCTAGTCGCCTTCCCTCCTCTCTCGGGCCCGTAGATCTCAGCTCGTGTCCTCTGTTTTCGCTTATGGAATCGATAGGTTGTGAGGGAGCCGTGGGCGTGGAGATGGACCGCCAGATTCAACTTGAATAGGTAATCGCCTCTCCGATCCAATTTTGCATGCAATTAGGGGTGGCCTCGTCTGCTCTTTCTCACGGGCTCACACCGTCCGCCATCGACAGAGGGGATGCTGCCGCTCGGACCTTCGAATTGACAGTCAATTTCTTTCCATCAAAGGCAAAATTAGTTGATGGTAGCATACAAAACATTGAGGGAGACACAATTGTTAAATGGGAGGTTGAGTTTACAGAGATTGATCAACAAGTTCTACAGAACATGGGAGAGACGACAGTGGAAATGGGTGGAAAATATTGGGGAGAAAATTGTTTGGGGTCCAGAGCAAGAAGCATCACTATTGCGGTTTGATGATTGGAAAGGAGAGTATGTTAGAATAGAAGATGGTGAACAGATTGTTGAATAAATCGATCGGCAAAACGGCTGGACAAGCAAACAGGCTAATTTTTTTTTGCTGAGCTCGTTGATCTGAACATTTTTTCGAAGGTTGGGTATGTGCCATCACAATTGGCTGCGCAGATGGTAGACGATGATTGGGCTACACAGAGGCCATTGATTCCCATGTGTACTGAACTTACAGTAATAGCCGAAGAGGGACATGTGACTGGAACTGAAACTGAAACTGCAGCAACTGTTGATTGGAATGTAGTTGAATTAGATGAGCCTACACTGATTTGGTCATTGCACCAATGCCTGACATTGAGATGGCCAAACTTTTTGGCATTCCAGTTGATGACAGAGATAAGCGGGAGAAGGGCGAATCTAGTTTGCTCGCTAATCTTGATGAAGAAGTAGATGGACAGTTGATGGAACAAGCTGCAGATGAAGTAGATGATGCACATGATGATGAGCTGGTGCATGTGTATGACAAAGAAAACCCTGTCACTGAAGTAAGCAAGTTGTTCCCAAGCATGAAGGAGTTTAGGATGTGTTTCAAGACTTATGCAGTGAAACATGAATTTGATGCCAAGACTGTTTGGACTGATAGAAAGAAGTTTTATGCGAGGTTCAGAGGATTTGATGGTAGTGTGAAGCCTTGCAAGTGGTACATATATGCTAGACTGCAACCTGATGGAAGTACTGTCAGGGTTAACCAAATCCCCAATCAACATACTTGTATTACAAGTTCACTGACAGTATCAACCATGACATCACAACTTTGGGTTGCAGAAAAGATCACCCCAATTTTAGCCAAAACACCAAACACTACTGCCAAGAAACTCAAAGTAGACTTGGAAAAGATGTACCCCATTAAACTGAAATATACCACAGTGTGGAAGGCAAAACAAAGGGCAATGAAAAATTTATATGGTGATTGGGCAAATACATTTAGGATGCTTTACAACTTTAAAGCAGAGGTGGAAAAGAGGTCACCTGGCAGTGTTGTGGAGATAGATACAGAGGTATCACCCTCGGGTGAAGTCAAGTTCTCCAAGTTTTTATGGCTTTGAAGCCTTGCATCGATGGGTTCAAAGGTGGTGTCGCCCATATTTGAGCATAGACTCATCATTTTTGACAGCAAGTGGAATGGTCGGTTGGCAGCATGCAATGCTCTAGATGGACACAACTGGATGTTTCATATTGCTGTTGGCTTGTTTGATAAACAGAGGCTTCATGGACATGGTTCATGATCCAGATTGAAAAGGTGCCTAGGGCCAGTGTCACCTTTGGCTATACACACAGATGCATGTAAGGGGCTTGAAAATTCAGTGAAAATGTTTTCCCACATGCTGAGGAGAGGGAGTGCTTGGTCATTTGTGGATGAATTTGATCAAAAATTTAGAGGAGAAGAATTTGGGCGCATGTGGCCAGCAGCAAGATCTTACACTAGACAGACACACAAATATCATCTTGATAAGATAATGGCAGCATGTGATGAGTTTGGTCCATGGATGAACACCTACCATTCTTTGTTATGGTACAGTCAGCATTCAACACTGCCATCAAGTGTGACCACATCAACAACAATTTGGTAGAGAGTTTCAACAACAAGGTGAAGGAGTTAAAAGATTTGCTGTGCATGACATGGTTGACCAAATCAGGATCATGCTCATGCGGTTGTGGGAATTGAGAAGAAGGATAGGTGATTGTGCGCAAGGTGATAAGCTTCTAGCAGTGGTACAACAGGTGGTCAATAGGAGCAGAAATATTTCACATTTGTTTGTTGAAAATCTTCACCTTGGGGTGCTGAAGTTAGAGATAACAAAACTGGAAGGAGACATGTTGTTAACACTGAATTGCATGATTGCACTTGCCTCGAGTGGCAACACACCTGGTAAACCATGTGAGCATGCCATTCTCTTCTTAGCATCCCAACCAAGATAAACATGCACCCATATTTGCATGAATATTATTCGTAGCAAGATTCAAAGCTGCATATGCTACTCCAATTCCAGCACTTACAGATCAGTCTCAAGTGGCTCAAGTGGACATTGAATTTTCCATGTGTCCTCCCTTGACGAAAAGAAAGGCTGGCAGGCCTAAACAGAGTAGATTCAAGGCATGGTTTGAGAAAGGTGGGAGTAGTAAGAAGGGAAAGAAAGATGGAAAGCCAAAAAGGGCCCAAAAAGGTAACAAAAATAGATGCAAGTTGTGCCAGGAACTTGGGCACAGAGTGGGATCTGTCAAATGCCGTTACACTCCTGATAAGCCAAAGTATGTTCTTGTTTATTTGTCTGTGTTTTGATTTGGTGCTTTTTTCTAATTACTATATGTATAACATTTTCCCAATGGCCAGGAGGAAGCGAGCAAGTCAACCCCTTGTTGTTGAACAGTGTTGGCCAACAAAAAAAGCAAGAGTCAGTGGCGGTAGAAAGAGGAGAAGTGTGCTGAGCTCGAGCAGACGGAAGAAAATCCTGCTGCAATCAACATTCAAACTCAAGAAATTGCTCTCGAGGTTGAAACTGAACCTGAGCGTGTCGAGGTTCAGATCAAGAAACCCATGTTGAGGTACACACCAAGAAACTCTCTCGAGGTTGAAACTGAACTGAGCGTGTCGAGGTTCGGATCAAGAAACCCATGTTGAGGTACACACCAAGAAACTGAAACTGCTGTCAACATTGAGACGGAAGACACCGATCATGAGAGTGTTGGCGAGGTGTTGAAAAGACAAGTGAAGAAAACCAAGATGATCATTGAACTTGTGTGTGTAGTAGAACCAAAACAAGAAGTGCTAAAGGCTAAGAAGGGCACGCGACGTGGTAGGAAGAGGTAGAACAGAGAACAGTTTGAAAATTTGGGGCATGTAATAATATTTGTAACTTGATGCGTCATGGTAGTCACTATGTATCCCGTATTTCTATTCGAAATTGTTTGTTGGTACCTACCAGCCAAATAAAATTAATTTAAATTCAAATTTGGGCTCAAATTTGAATTAGGTATGGGGTATTGATGTTTTAATGCTATCTAAACTACCTCAACTGAAATTATGTTTGCTTGCTGATCATTCCGAGCCCTTTTGGTAAGTTGAACTCATAGTCATGAAAAGTGTGTCTCAAATGACCTCCAAAGGTAGGGTAAACGACCTCATATTTAAGCAAGTTTTTTTGGCACCTTGTCTAAACCAGCCAAATAATTTTTGTACACATCTATTCTACCTATATAGTGTACATCTAAAGTCTCACTATTTATTGAATTAATTTTCTATTATTTTCTTTTTTGAGAAAACAAGGTTTAATAGAAAATTATATATATAACAAGTTTAAAACATGAAAATGAGAAAAGTAAGTTAAGATCTTTCTTAGTCAATCCAAAATGAAGTTTTGGTGAGGTTTTCACACTTTTCATTTTCAAAACCCCACCTACTCTCTCGGTGCCCACTACTCTCATCCTTGAACTCCATACTACATTGTTCGAGGAGTGACAATTTTGTGAAGGATTTTTGTAAAATGTATGTAAACCATATTTATATTTTTTCTCGTTACTACACGACATAATAAGACTATGTGCTAAGTTTTATATATTTTTGATTTTTTGAATTAGTTATGCTCAACCCTAATCAGCCAAAACCCTCAAAACCCTCCCAAAACCCTCAAAACCCCGCACACTACCAGGCCATCGATCACAGCGTGGGACGGTTGAGATCAGCGCTAGGGTTAGCTACGATGTGCATCAATCCGCATGAGACGCGCTGATTGGTTGAATCGTTGGGGTTTGGATCCGCCTCTCTCGTTGGGGCATCAGGACCGTTCATTTGAATCCAACGGCAAGAGTTGACGCGGTGCATGGACCAAGCCTACGCAGTGCCCTTTCCATCATTGCATGCGTGTTCGAGCCTACCCGCAACATGCATGCCCAGCCGCAGAATCGCGCCCGCGGCGTTGCATGCATGCCCTCGACGTAGCCCTGCTCCGCCACCCCTATCGACGCAGTAAGCTGTTGCATGCCTACCATTAGAAGCAATGCATCGTCGCATCAAAGCATGCACCCGGCCACAATGCAGCAGCCCGATGAAGACAAACAAAAAGCCAACGCTGCATGGCGTGTTGTACATGGCGTGCTCCTCTTTGAGGACGCACATCGCATGGGGTATCGATGTGGGTATCGATGCAGTTCAAACGGTGTGCTGGCCGTTACAAGATGGGCAAATGAAGGCGCCCATTATTGTCACGACTCCCATCGACGGGCCCCCATCGACCGAACGTTGCCCTCTAGCCGTGCACTAGCAAGAATGGGCTAGGGAATGAATGCACGGCGGCACACGCAAAGAAACCGGGCAGGCGTGTCCCTTGACCTGACGACGCACAGACGCGCGCGTGAGCCCGCCCCTTGACCCGCGACCGATGGGCATGTATGATCGCAACCCGCTTCCCATGCTCCCACCAAACGCCGCCACCCCTCGTGTACACACTTTCATGGGGCGCCACGCCCCACCAAACGCCGCCGCCCATTAATTCTACGGGGTGAAACCACGTCGCACTTGGGCTATTTAAGCCGGGCACTATCGTCTTCCTCTCCCTCCTCATCTACACCCCATCCGCCTCCTCTGCCCTCCTTCTTCCTTCTTCTCCAGCAAACCCGATCGAGCCCTTGAGCCACCCCGCCACCATGCAGTACACCGGCCCCACCTACCACTTCCCCCCAACCGTGCCGAAAAGGCTCTACCCGGACGGAGTGTATGTAGAGAGAACCCTTAGGGTTTGGGCGATCTCGAGGTGGAGGGTTGCAAGGGAGTTAACGGAGTTCTTCCTTGGGGCCGGCTTCCGCCACCTCCCCCGCGGTTCTCCTAGGATGTACCATCTTGAGTAGGTCAACCACAACGACATTGTGGTTGGGCTCCTCGCCACGTTCACTAATCCTTTCGATGCTTTCCATCTCCTCGGGCGAGCGTATTGGGTTGGTTGTGAGTTCATAGCTTTCACAACCTACAATATCTACACCGACTTCAACGGCATCTTCCACAACAACGGCGTTATGCACACGCTCCCGTACCCCATCAACAATGGGGGGGATGAGTGAAGGGCGGCGCCCGGAGGAGCGAGGTGGCCCCGGAGGAGGAGGAGAAGAAGAACCCGAAGAACCCGTGTTTGGTGCCCCCCTATCTAGTATTAGTTTTTTTAAGTTGTAATTGTTAAGCTACTATTATTAAGTTTTATTAGTACTTTAAGTTGTAAGGCTATCATGGAGTTGTAAGGCTATCGTGGAACTATGGGTTGGAATCTTTATGCTTCTATATAATCGTTATGCTACTATATCTATTGTGTGTTTCATGCTATTATTTGTGGATTGCTATGGGTTGTTTTTGCTTATTATTCGTGTATTGCTATGGGTTGCCACGGGCCCGGATTTCTACACCCCAATCACCACACGGGCGCCCTCACCACACACACCATCTTCAAAATATTGGCCAAACCATGGACATGCAACTAGGAGCCCCATGCAAACCCACTATGGACATGGGAGGAAATGCAAACTAATTTACTTCGGGCACTTCATGCAAGCATGCAACTCATTTAGTTCATGGAACCGTAGACATGCATCAAAAAATGATCCATCACAAAATTTAGTGCAAGAAAAAGGCCAAAATAGAAACAAGTAACATTTTATTGGGCCCCATTTTATTTGCCGAAGTGAGAGGTGGGCGGGCTGGTGCCCCACGCTGGTGGGCTGGTCACGCCCAACATCTATTCAGAGCCCAATTTTGTATTTTACTAGAAACTGAATTTGGGTGTGTACTGTAATCAAGAACAAAAACAGAGGAAACAGAGCATGAACACTGAATAATTTGTGTTCCAAATTGCTGCTTCAATTCAGATACATAACTTGGCATGGCGCATGATCACATCCTCTACCCCGACAGCCTAAATGCCCATTTTAATGATGGATGAACAACAAATAAAACAAAAACAGAGCAATGATACAACAATAGAACCCCCGCCATAGTATTTGCTTGCTTCGCAAATCGATCATCTGCATTAGATGTTTCTTGATCTTCTTCAGTTCCTCGGTCAGTTCGGACTCAGATGCAGTTCAGCATGCGCGCATACATCGCCATCGGCACGACTCTGCCCGCCCCTCCGCCCGAGCTCCCGTATTCTCACAAAGCAATCGGCGGCATCCCGCCCAAATTGAGCTCTCGGGTTGCGCCACACTCGAATCAACGTAGCCCTCAAACTGAATCCTATCAACATATTCATCATTCCACTCAAATGGTAACATTTCTTCAAGATCTGAAAAGAACAACATGAACCCTAAATCCCAAATTCGAGGAGAAAAACAAATATGGAGAAATCGAGCAAAAGACAATGAAAGGACGGGCTAAGAACTAAGATCTAACCTTGCCATCCCTTCCCGCCATTGGTTTGCTCAAGCATTTCACAAATTTCGCCTAAGAGTGCCATTGTCATGCCTCTTAGTGAGCAACCATTTAAGATGGTCAGGCGTGGGCGGTCAGGCACCTTGTGAGCAGATGGTCCATACTATCGCCATTTTGAGTCTTGTGCGGAGGAGGTAGACATTTGCGCTAGGTCACCGGAGAAGAGAAAGATTGGGGAAAGGGGATGAATGGGCGGCGGCGGGCGGACGGGCACGGGCGCTCGTCTCTTCTAGCTGCAAGGAGGTGGGTCCCGCGAATAGACAAGTGGTGGGTACTGCGCTTGCGTGGATAAGTGGTGGGTCCAGCCCCCAACAGGTAACTGAAGGAAATATGCCCTAGAGGCAATAATAAAGTTATTATTTATTTCCTTATATCATGATAAATGTTTATTATTCATGCTAGAATTGTATTAACCGGAAACATAATACATGTGTGAATACATAGACAAACATATAGTCACTAGTATGCCTCTACTTGACTAGCTCATTAATCAAAGATGGTTATGTTTCCTAACCATAGACATGTGTTGTCATTTGATTAATGGGATCACATCATTAGGAGAATGGTGTGATTGACATGACCCATTCCGTTAGCCTAGCACTTGATCGTTTAGTATATTGCTATTGCTTTCTTCATGACTTATACATGTTCCTGTAACTATGAGATTATGCAACTCCCGTTTACCGGAGGAACACTTTGTTGGAAATATGCCCTAGAGGCAATAATAAAAGCATTATTATTATATTTCCTTGTTCATGATAATTGTCTTTATTCATGCTATAACTGTATTATCCGGAAATCGTAATACACGTGTGAATACATAGACTACAATACGCCCCTAGTAAGCCTCTAGTTGACTAGCTCGTTGGTCAACAGATAGTCATGGTTTTCGACTATGGACACCGGATGTCATTGATAACGGATCACGCCATTAGGAGAATGACGGATGGACAAGACCCAATCCTAAGCATAGCACAAAGATCGTAGTTCGTTTTGCTAGAGCTTTTCCAATGTCAAGTAACTCTTCCTTAGACCATGAGATCGTGCAATTCCCGGATACCGTAGGAGTGCTTTGGTGTATCAAACGTCACAACGAATCGGGTGACTATAAAGGTGCACTACAGGTATCTCCGAAGTGACCATTGGGTTGACACGGATCGAGGCTGGATTTGTCACTCCAGACACGGATAGGTATCATCGGGCCCACTCGGTAATGCATCATCATAATGAGCTCAAAGTGACCAAGTGTCGGTCACGGATCATGCATTACGGTATGCGAGTAAAGTGACTTGCCGGTAAAGAGACTAACGAGGTATTGGGATACCGACGATCGAAGTCTCGGGCAAGTAACATACCGTCGACAAAGGGAATAGAATACGGGTTGATTGAACCCTTGACATCGTGGTTCATCCGATGACAACATCGAGGAGCATGTGGGAGCCAACATGGGTATCCAGATCCCGCTGTTGGTTATTGACTTGAGGTAGTCTCGGTCATGTTCAGATGTCTCCGAACCCGTAGGGTCTACACACTTAAGGTTCGGTGACGCTTAGGGTTAATAGGAAGACAAGTATGTGATTACCGAATGTTGTTCGAGTCCCTGATGAGATCCCGGACGTCACGAGGAGTTCCGGAATGGTCCGGAGGTAAAGATTTATATATGGAAAGTGGTTAAACGGACTCGGAAAGTTTCGGGGTATACTGTAAAGTACGGTGGCCACCGGAGGGTTCCGAGGTCCACCGGGAGGGGCCACCTCTCCGGGGGCCACATGGGCTAAGTGGGAGAGGGAGCCAGCCCCTGGTGGCTGGGCGCGCCCCCACCTAGGCCCATGCGGCTAGGGTTTGGGGAAGGGTAAACCCTAAAGGGGCGCCCCAGCTTGGGGGCAAGCCACCCTCCCCTCCTCCCTTGGGCCGCCGCCCCATCTAGGGTTTACCCTAGATGGCCGGCCCCCCTTTGCCCTCTCCTCCTATAAATAGAGGGGTGGGGGGGAGGGCTGCAAACACCATTGAAGGCGCAGCCCCTCCCCTCCCCAACACCTCTCTTTCTCCACGCGAGCTTGGCGAAGCCCCGCCGAGAACTGCCAGACCAACCGCACCACGCCGTCGTGCTGCCATTGGAGTTGTCTTCCTCAACCTCTCCTTCATTCTTGCTGGATCAAGACGGAGGAGACGCCATCGTCTCCGCACGTGTGTTGAACACGGAGGTGCTGTCCTTTCAAGACTTTGGTCATCGGTGATCGGAATCACGTTGGGAACGCCTTCATCATCACCACTCTCAAGAACGCTTCCGCACTCGATCTACAAGTGGTATGTAGATGCAAACTCTCTCTAACTCGTTGCTTAGTAGAACTCATAGATGGATCTTGGTGAAACCGTAGGAAAATTTTAATTTTCTGCAACGCTCCCCAACGGTGGCATCATGAGCTAGGTCTATGCGTAGTTCTCTTTGCACGAGTAGAACACAATTTTGTTGTGGGCGTGGATCTTGTCAACTTACTTGCCGTTACTAGTTGTTTCTTGCTTCCGCGGTATTGTGGGATGAAGCGCCCGACCAACCTTACACGCATTTCCACGTGAGACCGGTTCCACCGACTAACATGCACTAGTTGCATAAGGTGGCTGGCGGGTGTCTGTCTCTCCTACTTTAGTTGGAGCGGATTCGATGAACAGGGTCCTTATGAAGGGTAAATAGAAGTTGACAAGATCACGCCAGGTTATTCGTAGGTAAGAAAACGTTCTTGCTAGAACCCAATTGCAGCCACGTAAAAGATGCAACAACAATTAGAGGACGCCTAACTTGTTTTTGCAGCAATTGTCATGTGACGGATATGGCCAAGTTGTGATGAATGATGATATATTGTGATGTATGAGATCATGTTCTTGTAATAGGAATCACGACTTGCATGTCGATGAGTATGACAACCGCAGGAGCCATAGGAGTTGTCTTTATTTTTGTATGACCTGCGTGTCATTGAAGAACGCCATGTAATCTACTTTACTTTATTGCTAAACGCGTTAGTCATAGAAGTAGAAGTAGTCGTTGGCGGACAACTTCATGGAGGCACGATGATGGAGATCATGATGATGGAGATCATGGTGTCATGCCGGTGACAGGATGATCATGGAGCCCCGAAGATGAAGATCAAGGAGCTATATGATATTGGCCATATCATGTCACTACTTTATAATTGCATGTGATGTTTATTATGATTATGCATCTTGTTTACTTAGAACGACGGTAGTAAATAAGATGATCCTTAGAACAATTTCAAGAAGTGTTCCCCCTAACGTGCACCGCTGCTACAGTTCGTCGCTTCTAAGCACCACGTGTTAATCGGGTGTGATGGATTCTTACGTTCACATACAACGGTGTAAGCAAGATTTACACACGCAGAAACACTTAGGGTTAACTTGACGAGCCTAGCATGTGAAGACATGGCCTCGAACACGGAGACCGAAGGTCGAACACGAGTCGTATGGAAGATACGATCAACATGAGAATGTTCACCGACGCAGACTAGTCCGTCTCACGTGTTGATCGGACACGGCCTAGTTGACTCGGATCGTAACACTTAGATGACTAGAGGATGTCTAATCTAAGTGGGAGTTCATTAATAATTTGATTAGATGAACTTAATTATCATGAACTTAGTCTAAAACTTTTGAATTATATGTCTTGTATATCAAATGGCCAACGCCATGTCAACTTGAACTTCAACGCTGCTCCTAGAGAAAACCAAGCTGAAAGATGACGGCAGCAACTATACGGACTGGGTCCGAACCCGAGGATCATCCTCATAGCTGCCAGAAACAATATGTCCTAGAAGGACCGCTAGGTGACGCTCCGTCTGCAGAACCAAGACATTATGAATGCTTGGCAGTCTCGTCGATGATTACTCCCTCGCTCAAAGGCGGCATGCTTTACAGCTTAGAACCGGGCTCCAAAAGCGCTTTTGAGCACCACGGAGCATATGAGATGTTCGAGGAGCTGAAACTTGTTTTCCAAGCTCACGCCGGTCGAGAGATATGACATCTCCGACAAGTTCTATAGTTGTAAGATGGAGGAAAACAGTTCATCGGTGAGCACATTCTCAAGATGTCCAGGTTGCACAACCGTATGACCCACTGAATATTAACCTCCCCGATGAGGCGGTCATTGACAGAATCCTCCATCGCTCCCACCAAGCTACAAGAGCTTTGTGATGAACTACAACATGCAGGGATGGTAAAGACCATTCCTGAAGTGTTCTCTATGCTGAAGTCACCGAGGTTGAAATCAAGAAAGAACATCAAGTGTTGATGGTCAATAAGACCACTAAGTTTAAGAAGGGCAAGGGCAAGAAGAACTTCAAGAAGGACGGCAAGGAGGTTGCCGCGCCCGCAAGCAAGTTGCCGGAAGAAGTCAAAGAATGGACCCAAGCCCGAGACCGAGTGCTTTTATTGCAAGGGAAGGGTCACCGAAGCGGAACTGCCCCAAGTACTTAGCGGATAAGAAGGCCGCAACACCAAAGGTATATTTGATATACATGTAATTGATGTGTACCTTACCAAGAATCGTAGTAACTCCCGGTATTTGATACCGTGCCGCTGTTCATATTTGTAACTCACGCAGGAGCTGCGGAATAAGCGGAGACCGGCGAAGGACGAGGTGACGGCGCGCGCCGGGAATGGTTCCAGAGTCGATGTGATCGCCGCCGGCACGCTACCTCTTCATTTACCCACGGATTAGTTATGAACCTTAATAATTGTTATTTGGTGCCAAGTTTGAGCATGAATATTGTATCCGGATCTCGCTTAATGCGAGATGGCTACTCATTTAAACCGAGAATAATGGTTGTTCTATTTATATGAGAGATATGTTTTATGGTCATGCTCCGATGGTCAATGGTTTATTCTTAATGAATCTCGAGCGTAGTATTACACATGTTCATAGCGTGAATACCAAAAGATATAAGTTGATAACGATAGTCCCACATACTTGTGGCACTGCCGCCTTGGTCACATTGGTGTCAAGCGCATGAAGAAGCTCCATGCTGATGGACTTTTGGAGTCTCTTGATTATGAATCATTTGACACATGCTAACCATGCCTCATGGGCAAGATGACCAAGACTCCATTCTCGGAACAATGGAGCGAGCAACCAACTTGTTGGAAATCATACATACCGATGTGTGCGGTCCAATGAGCGTTGAGGCTCATGGAGGATATCGTTATGTTCTCACTCTCACAGATGACTTGAGTAGATATGGGTATGTCTACTTGATGAAACACAAGTCTGAGACCTTTGAAAAGTTCAAGGAATTTCAGAATGAAGTAGAGAATCAACGTGACCGAAAGATAAAATTCTTACGATCGGATCGTGGAGGAGAATATTTAAGTCACGAATTTGGTACACACTTAAGAAAATGTGGAATCGTTTCACAACTAACGCCACCGAACACCTCAGCGAACGGTGTGTCCGAACGTCGAATCGCACTCTATTGGATATGGTGCGGTCTATGATGTCTCTTACCGATTTACCGCTATCATTTTGGGGATACGCCTAGAGACAGCTACATTCACTTTAAATAGGGCACCGCCTAAGTCCGTTGAGACGACACCGTATGAATTATGGTTTGGGAAGAAACCTAAGTCGTCGTTTCTAAAAGTTTGGGGATGCGATGCTTATGTCAAGAAACTTCAACCTGAAAAGCTCGAACCCAAGTCGAAAAATGCGTCTTCATAGGATACCCTAAGGAAACCTTTGGGTATACCTTCTACCTTAGATCCGAAGGCAAGATCTTTGTTGCCAGGAATAGAACCTTTCGGAAAAGAGTTTCTCTCGAAAGAAGTAAGTGGGAGGAAAGTAGAACTCGATGAAGTACTACCTCTTGAACAGGAAAGTAGTGCAGCTCAGAAAATGTTCCGTGATGCCTACACCAACTCAAGAGGAAATTCATGATGATGATCAAGGTACTTGGATCAAGTTGTTATGAACTTCAGAGGTCCACTAGGACACGTTCCGCACTGCAGTGGTACGGCAACCCTGTCCCGGAAATCATGTTGTTAGACAACGGTGAACCTTGAACTATGAAGAAGCAATGGCGGCCCAGATTCCAACAAATGGATAGAAGCCATGAAGTCCGAGATAGAATCCATGTATGAAAACAAAGTGTGGACTTTGACCGACTTGTTCGATGATCGGCGAGCGATAGAAAACAAATGGATCTTTAAGAAGAAGACGGACGCGATGGTAATGTCACCATCTATAAAGCTCGACTTGTCGCTAAGGGTTATCGGCAAGTTCAAGGGATTGACTACGATGAGACTTTCTCTCCCGTAGCTAAGCTTAAGTCCGTCCAATCATGATAGCAATTGCCGATACTATGATTATGAGATATGGCGATGGACGCCAAAACAGCGCTCCTTAACGGTTATCTTAAGGAAGAGCTGTATATGATACAGCCGTAAGGTTTTGTCGATCCTAAGAATGTCGACAAAGTATGCAAGCTCCAGCGATCCATTTATGGGCTGGTGCAAGCATCTCGAGTTAGAACATTCGCTTTGATGAGATGATCAAAGCGCTTAGTTTATGCGACTTATGGAGAAGCCTGCGTTTACAAGAAAGTGAGTGGGAGCTCAGAGCATTTCTCATATTATATGTAGATGACATACTTGATGGGAAATGATATAGAATTCTTGGACAGCATTAAGGCCTACTTGAATAAGTGTTTTCAATGAAGGACCTTGGAGAAGCTGCTTATATATTAGGCATCAAGATCTATAGAGATAGATCGAGACGCCTCATAGGTCTTTCACAAAGCACATACCTTGATAAGATTTTGAAGAAGTTCAAAATGGATCAGTCCAAGAAAGGGTTCTTGCCTGATTGCAAGGTGTGAGATTAAGCTCAGCTCAATGCCCGACCACGGCAAAAGATAAAGAAGAGATGAGTGTCATCCCTATGCTTCAGCCATAGGATCTATTATGTATGCCATGCTGTGTACGGACCTGATGTAAACCTTGCCGTAAGTTTGGTAGGAAGGTACCAAAGTAATCCCGCAAGGAACACCGGACAGCGGTCAAGAATATCCTGAAGTACCGAAAAGGACAAAGGACATGTTTCGCTTATGGAGGTGACGAAGAGCTCGTCAGAACAGGTTACGCCGACGCTTAGCTTCGACACAGATCCGATGACTCTAAGTCACAAACCGGATACGTGTATATGTTGAATGGTGGAGCAGAAGCTGGTGCAGCTGCAAGCGAAGCGCCGTGGCGGGATCTACATGTGAAGCGGAGTACATGGCAGCCTCGGAGGCAGCACATGAAGCAATTTGGGTGAAGGAGTTCATCACCGACCTAGGAGTCATACCCAATGCGTCGGGGCCGATCGAACTCTTCTCGTGACAACACCGAGCTATTGCACTTGCCAAGGAGCCCAGGTTTCACAAGAAGACCAGCACATCAAGTTGCCGCTCAACTCCATCCGTGAAAATGTTCAAGATGGAGACATAGAAATTTGTAAAGTGCATACGGATCTGAATGTCGCAGATCCGCTGACTAAACCTCTTCCATGGGCAAAACATGATCAACACCGTAACTCTATGGGTGTTCGATTCATCACAATGTAAACTAGATTATTGACTCTAGTGCAAGTGGGAGACTGTTGGAAATATGCCCTAGAGGCAATAATAAAAGCATTATTATTATATTTCCTTGTTCATGATGATTGTCTTTATTCATGCTATAATCAGTATTATCCGGAAATCGTAATACACGTGTGAATACATAGACTACAATACGTCCCTAGTAAGCCTCTAGTTGACTAGCTCGTTGGTCAATAGATAGTCATGGTTTCGACTATGGACACCGGATGTCATTGATAACGGATCACGCCATTAGGAGAATGACGTGATGGACAAGACCCAATCCTAAGCATAGCACAAAGATCGTAGTTCGCTTTGCTAGAGCTTTTCCAATGTCAAGTAACTCTTCCTTAGACCATGAGATCGTGCAATTCCGGATACCGTAGGAGTGCTTTGGTGTATCAAACGTCACAACGAATCGGGTGACTATAAAGGTGCACTAGGTATCTCCGAAGTGACCATTGGGTTGACACGGATCGAGATCGGATTTGTCACTCCAGACACGGATAGGTATCACTGGGCCCACTCGTAATGCATCATCATAATGAGCTCAAAGTGACCAAGTGTCCGGTCACGGATCATGCATTACGGTACGAGTAAAGTGACTTGCCGGTAACGAGACTAACGAGGTATTGGGATACCGACGATCGAAGTCTCGCAAGTAACATACCGCCGACAAAGGGAATAGAATACGGGTTGCTTGAACCCTTGACATCGTGGTTCATCCGATGACAACATCGAGGAGCATGTGGGAGCCAACATGGGTATCCAGATCCCGCTGTTGGTTATTGACTTGAGGTAGTCTCGGTCATGTTCAGATGTCTCCCAACCCGTAGGGTCTACACACTTAAGGTTCGGTGACGCTTAGGGTTAATAGGAAGACAAGTATGTGATTACCGAATGTTGTTCGGAGTCCCGGATGAGATCCCGGACGTCACGAGGAGTTCCGGAATGGTCCGGAGGTAAAGATTTATATATGGAAAGTGGTTAAACGAACTCCGGAAAGTTTCGGGGTATACTGTAAAGTACGGGGCCACCGGGAGGGTTCCGAGGTCCACTGGAGGGGCCACCCCTCTGGGGGCCACATGGGCTAAGTGGGAGGGAGCCAGCCCCTGGTGGGCTGGGGCGCCCCCACCTAGGCCCATGCGGCTAGGGTTTGGGAGGGTAAACCCTAAGGGGCGCCTCAGCTTGGGGGCAAGCCACCTCCCTCCTCCCTTGCCGCCGCCCCATCTAGGGTTTACCCTAGATGGCCGGCCCCCTTGCCCTCTCCTCCTATAAATAGAGGGGTGGGGGAGGGCTGCAAACACCATTGAAGGCGCAGCCCTCCCTCCCCAACACCTCTCTTTCTCCACGCGAAGCTTGGCGAAGCCCCGCCGAGAACTGCAGACCAACCGCACCACGCCGTCAGGCTGCCATTGAGTTGTCTTCCTCAACCTCTCCTTCATTCTTGCTGGATCAAGACGGAGGAGACGCCATCGTCCCCGCACGTGTGTTGAACACGGAGGTGCTGTCCTTTCAAGACTTTGGTCATCGGTGATCGGAATCACGCTGGGAACGCCTTCATCATCACCACTCTCAAGAACGCCTGCACTCGATCTACAAGTGGTATGTAGATGCAAACTCTCTCGTAACTCGCTGCTTAGTAGAACTCATAGATGGATCTTGGTGAAACCGTAGGAAAAATTTTAATTTTCTGCAACGCTCCCCAACACACTTTGGTGCTACCAAACGCCACAACGAATCGGGTGATTATAAAGGAGTACTACAGGTGTCTCCAAAGGTACATGTTGGGTTGGCGATTTCGAGATTAGGTTTTGTCACTCCGATTGTCGGAGAGGTATCTCTAGGCCTTCTCGGTAATACACATCACATAAGCCTTGCAAGCATTGCAACTAATAAGTTAGTTGTGAGATGATGTATTACGGAACGAGTAAAGAGACTTACCGTAACGAGATTGAACTAGGTTTTGATACCGACGATCGAATCTCGGGTAAGTAACATACCGATGACAAAGGAACAACGATGTCGTTATGCGGTTTGACCGATAAAGATCATTGAAGAATATGTAGGAACCAATATGGGCATCCAGGTTCCGCTATTGGTTATTGAACGAGAATAGTTCTAGGTCATGTCTACATAGTTCTCGAACCCGTAGGGTCCGCACGCTTAACGTTACGATGATGACAGCTTTATTATGAGTTTATAAGTTTTGATGTACCGAAGTTTGTTCGAGTCCCGGATGTGATCACGGACATGAAGAGGAGTCTCAAATGGTCGAGACATAAAGATTGATATATTGGAAGCCTATATTTGATATCGGAATGGTTCCGGATGAAATCGGAATTTTTGGAACACCGGGGTTACCGGAACCTCCCGGGGATGTTGGGCCTTAATGGGCCATAAGGGAGAAGAGGAGGGCGGCCGGGGCAGGCCGCGCCCCTCCCCTAGTGCTAATAGGACAAGGAGAGGGGGGGCGGCGCCTCTTCCTCTTTCCTCCCCCTTCCTTCTCCAACAAGGCAAGAGGGGGAGTCCTACTCCGTGGGAGTGGGACTCCTCCAGCGCACTCCAAGGAGGGCCGGCCGCACCTCCCTCCCTCCTTTATATACGGGGCAAGGGGCACCCCATGAGACACAAGTTGATTTACGGATCGCCTTAGCCGTGTGCGGTGCCCCTCCACCATATTCCACCTCGGTCATATCGTCATGAGTTTAGGCGAAGCCCCGCGCCGTAGAGCATCATCATCGCCACCACGCCGTCGTCCGACGGAACTCATCCCCGACGCTTTGCTGGATCGGAGTCCGGGATCGCCATCGAGCTGAACGTGTGCTGAACTCGGAGGTGCCGTGCGCTCGGTACTTGGATCGGTCGGATCGTGAAGACGCACGACTACATCAACCGCGTTGTTATAACGCCTCGCTTACGGTCTCACGAGGGTACATGGACATACACTCTCCCTCTCGTTGCTATGCCATCACCATGATCTTGCGTGTGCGTAGGAAATTTTTGAAATTACTACGCTCCCCAACAGATGGCATCCGAGCCTGGTTTTATGCGTTGATGTCATATGCACGAGTAGAACACAAGTGAGTTGTGGGCGATATAAGTCATACTGCTTACCAGCATGTCATACTTTGGTTCGGGCGGTATTGTGAGATGAAGCGCCCGACCGACATTACGCAGACGCTTACGCGAGACTGGTTTCACCGCCGAGCACTCGCTGCTTAAAGGTGACCGCGGGTGTCTGCTCTCTCACTTTAGTTGAACTGAAGTGTGGCTACGCCCGGTCCTTGCGACGGTTAAAACAACATCAACTTGACAAACTATCGTTGTGGTTTTGATGCGTAGGTAAGAACGGTTCTTGCTCAGCCCGTAGCAGCCACGTAAAACTTGCAACAACAAAGTAGAGGACGTCTAACTTGTTTTTGTAGGGCATGTTGTGATGTGATATGGTCAAGACGTGATGCTATATTTTTGTATGAGATGATCATGTTTTTGTAACCGAGTTATCGGCAACTGGCAGGAGCCATATGGTTGTCGCTTTATTGTATGAAATGCAAACGCCATGTAATTGCTTTACTTTATCACTAAGCAGTAGCGATAGTCGTAGAAGCAATAGTTGGCGAGACGACAACGATGCTACGATGGAGATCAAGGTGTCGCGCCGGTGACGATGGTGATCACGACGGTGCTTCGGAGATGGAGATCACAAGCACAAGATAATGATGGCCATATCATATCACTTATATTGATTGCATGTGATGTTTATCCTTTATGCATCTTATTTTGCTTTGATTGACGGTAGCATTATAAGATGATCTCTCACTAAATATCTGAAGGAAATATGCCCTAGAGGCAATAATAAAGTTATTATTTATTTCCTCATATCATGATAAATGTTTATTATTCATGCTAGAATTGTATTAATCGGAAACATAATACATGTGTGAATACATAGACAAACATACAGTCACTAGTATGCCTCTACTTGACTAGCTCATTAATCAAAGATGGTTATGTTTCCTAACCATAGACATGTGTTGTTATTTGATTAATGGGATCACATCATTAGGAGAATGATGTGATTGACATGACCCATTCCGTTAGCTTAGCACTTGATCGCTTAGTATATTGCTATTGCTTTATTCATGACCTATACATGTTCCTGTAACTATGAGATTATGCAACTCCTGTTTACGGAGGAACACTTTGGTGCTACCAAACGTCACAACGAATCGGGTGATTATAAAGGAGTACTACAGGTGTCTCCAAAGGTACATGTTGGGTTGGCGATTTCGAGATTAGGTTTTGTCACTCCGATTGTCGGAGAGGTATCTCTAGGCCTTCTCGGTAATACACATAACATAAGCCTTGAAAGCATTGCAACTAATAAGTTAGTTGTGAGATGACGACACGGAACGAGTAAAGAGACTTGCGGTAACGAGATTGAACTAGGTATTGGATACCGACGATCGAATCTCGGGTAAGTAACATACCGATGACAAAGGGAACAACGTATGTCGTTATGCGGTTTGACCGATAAAGATCTTCGAAGAATATGTAGGAACCAATATGGGCATCCAGGTTCCGCTATTGGTTATTGACCGAGAATAGTTCTAGGTCATGTCTACATAGTTCTCGAACCCGTAGGGTCCGCACGCTTAACGTTACGATGACAGTTTATTATGAGTTTATAAGTTTTGATGTACCGAAGTTTGTTCGGAGTCCCGGATGTGATCACGGACATGACGAGGAGTCTCAAATGGTCGAGACATAAAGATTGATATATTGGAAGCCTATGTTTGACTTCGAATAGTTCCGTGAAATCGATTTTACCGAGGAACACCGGGTTACGGAACCCTCCGGGGTTAATGGGCCTTAGTGGGCCATGAGGGAGAAGAGGAGGGCCGGCCAGGGCAGGGCGCGCCCCCTTCCCCCTAGTCCGAATAGGACAAGGAAGGGGGGGCGCCCTCTCTCTTCCCTCCCCAAGTCCTAATCCAACTAGGAAGGGGGAGTCCTACTCCCGGTGGGAGTAGGACTCCTCCGCGCGCCTCCTCCTAGGGCTGGCCGCACCCCTTGATCCTTTATATACGGGGCAGGGGCACCCCATGACACACAAGTTGATCTACGGATCTTTCCTTAGCCGTGTGCGGTGCCCCTCCACCATATTCCACTTCGGTCATATCGTCATGAGCTTAGGCGAAGCCCTGCGCCGTGGAACATCATCATCGCCACCACGCCGTCAGGTCGACAGAACTCATCCCCGACGCTTTGCTGGATCGGAGCCCGGGATCGCCATTGAGCTGAACGTGTGCTGAACTCGGAGGTGCCGTGCGCTCGGTACTTGGATCGGTCGGATCGTGAAGACGATGACTACATCAACCACGTTGTTATAACGCCTCGCCACGGTCTCACGAGGGTACGTGGACATACACTCTCCCTCTCGTTGCTATGCCATCACCATAATCTTGCGTGTGCGTAGGAAATTTTTGAAATTACTACGCTCCCCAACAAATGGCATCCGAGCCTGGTTTTATGCGTTGATGTCATATGCACGAGTAGAACACAAGTGAGTTGTGGGCGATATAAGTCATACCGCTTACCAGCATGTCATACTTTGGTTCGGCGGTATTGTGAGATGAAGCGCCCGACCGACATTACGCCAGACGCTTACGCGAGACTGGTTTCACCGCCGAGCACTCGTTGCTTAAAGGTGACCGCGGGTGTCTGTCTCTCTCACTTTAGTTGAACCGAGTGTGGCTACGCCCGGTCCTTGCGAAGGTTAAAACAACACCAACTTGACAAACTATCGCTGTGGTTTTGATGCGTAGGTAAGAACGGTTCTTGCTCAGCCCGTAGCAGCCACGTAAAACTTGCAACAACAAAGTAGAGGACGCCTAACTTGTTTTTGTAGGGCATGTTGTGATGTGATATGGTCAAGACGTGATGCTATATTTTATTGTATGAGATGATCATGTTTTGTAACCAAGTTATCGGCAATCGGCAGGAGCCATATGGTTGTCACTTTATTGTATGAAATGCAAAGCCATGTAATTGCTTTACTTTATCACTAAGCGATAGCGATAGTCGAGAAGCAATAGTTGGCTAGACGACAACGATGCTACGATGGAGATCAAGGTGTCGCTACGGTGACGATGGTGATCATGACGGTGCTTCAAGATGGAGATCACAAGCACAAGATGATGATGGCCATATCATATCACTTATATTGATTGCATGTGATGTTTATCCTTTATGCATCTTATCTTGCTTTGATTGACGGTAGCATTATAAGATGATCTCTCACTAAAATTATCAAGAAGTGTTCTCCCGAGTATGCACCGCTATCGAAAGTTCTTCGTGCCGAGACACCACGTGATGATCGGGTGTGATAGGCTCTCACGCTCAAATACAACGGGTGCAAAATAGTCGCGCACGCGAATACTCAAGTTAAACTTGACGAGCCTAGCATATAACAGATATGGCCTCGAACACGGAGACCGAAGGTCGAGCGTGAATCATATAGTAGATATGATCAACATATTGATGTTCACCGTTGAAACTATTCCATCTCACGTGACGATCGGACATGGTGTAGTTAATATGGATCACGTAATCACTTAGAAGATTAGAGGATGTCTATCTAAGTGGGAGTTCTAAAGTAATATGATTAATTGAACTTAAATTTATCATGAACTTAGTACCGATAGTATTTTGCTTGTCTATGTTTACTTGTAGATAGATGGCTCGTCTGTTGTTCCGTTGAATTTTAATGCGTTCCTTGAGAAAGCAAAGTTGAAAGATGATGGTAGCAATTACACGGACTGGGTCCGTAACTCGAGGATTATCCTCATTGCTGCACGTAAGAATTACGCCTGGAAGCACCGCTAGGTGCCATGCCTCGCCGCTGATGCAACTGACGACGTTAAGAACGTCTGGCAGAGCAAAGCTGATGACTACTCGATAGTTCAGTGTGCCATGCTTTACGGCTTAGAACCGAGTCTTCAACGACGTTTTGAACGTCATGGAGCATATGAGATGTTCCAGGAGTTGAAGTTAATATTTCAAGCAAATGCCCGGATTGAGAGATATGAAGTCTCCAATAAGTTCTATAGCTGCAAGATGGAGGAAAATAGTTCTGTTAGTGAACACATACTCAAAATGTCTGGGTATAATAATCACTTGATTCAACTGGGAGTTAATCTTCCTGATGATAGTGTCATTGACAGAATTCTTCAATCACTGCCACCAAGCTACAAGAGCTTCGTGATGAACTATAATATGCAAGGGATGGACAAGTCTATTCCCAAGCTCTTCGCAATGCTAAAAGCCGCGGAGGTAGAAATCAAAAAGGAGCATCAAGTGTTGATGGTTAACAAGACCACCAGTTTCAAGAAAAAGGGCAAAGGGAAGAAGAAGGGGAACTTCAAGAAGAACAACAAACAAGTTGCTGCTCAAGAGAAGAAACCCAAGTCTGGACCTAAGCCTGAAACTGAGTGCTTCTACTACAAGCAGACTGGACACTGGAAGCGGAACTACCCCAAGTATTTGGCGGATAAGAAGGATGTCAAGGTGAACAAAGGTATATGTGATATACATGTTATTGATGAGTACCTTACTAATACTCGCAGTAGTACCTGGGTATTTGATACTGGTTCTGTTGCTAATATTTGCAACTCAAACAGAACTACGGATTGCCGAAGATTGGCTAAGGACGAGGTGACGATGCGCTGGGAAATGGTTCCAAAGTCGATGTGATCGCGGTCGGCACGCTACCTCTACATCTACCATCGGGATTAGTTTTAGACCTAAATAATTGTTATTTGGTGCCGCGTTAACATGAACATTATATCTGGATCTTGTTTGATGCGAGACGGTTATTCATTTAAGTCGAGAATAATGGTTGTTCTATTTATATGAATAATATCTTTTATGGTCATGCGCCCTTGAAGAGTGGTCTATTTTATTGAATCTCGATAGTAGTAATACACATATTCATAGTGTTGAAACCAAAAGATACATAGTTGATAATGATAATGCAACTTATTTGTGGCACTTGCCGCTTGGGTCATATCGGTGTAAAACGCATGAAGAAACTCCATACCGATGGACTTTTGAATCACTTGATTATGAATCACTTGGTACTTATGTAACCGTGCCTCATGGGCAAGATGACTAAAACGCCGTTCTCCGGAACTATGGAGCGAGCAAAGGATTTGTTGGAAATCATACATACTGATGTTTGTGGTCCAATGAGTGTTGAGGCACGCGGCGGGTATCATTATTTTCTCACCTTCACAGATGATTTGAGCAGATATGGGTATATCTACTTGATGAAACATAAGTCTGAAACATTTGAAAAGTTCAAGGAATTTCAGAGTGAAGTGGAAAATCATCGTAACAAGAAAATAAAATTTCTACGATCTTATCGTGGAGGAGAATATTTGAGTTACGAGTTTGGTTTGCATTTGAAACAATGCGAATAGTTTCAAGCAGCTCACGCCACCCGAACACCACAACGAAATGGTGTGTCCGAACGTCAGAATCATACTTTACTAGATATGGTGCGATCTATGATGTCTCTTACTGATTTACCGCTATCATTTTGGGGTTATGCTTTAGAGACGGCCGCATTCACGCTAAATAGGGCACCATCAAAATCCGCTGAAACGACACCTTATGAACTATGGTTTAGCAAGAAACCAAAGTTGTCGATCTTAAAGTTTGGGGCTGTGATGCTTATGTGAAGAAACTTCAACCAGATAAGCTCGAACCTAAATCGGAGAAATGTGTCTTCATAGGATACCCAAAAGAGACTATTGGGTACACCTTCTATCACAGATCCGAGGGCAAGATTTTCGTTGCTAAATTCGGATCCTTTCTAGAAAAGAGTTTCTCTCGAAAGAAGTGAGTGGGAGGAAAGTAGAACTTGATGAGATAATCAGATCTGCTTCCTTATTGAAAATAGTTCATCACAAGAACCGGTTCATGTGACAACTACACCAATAAGTGAGGAAGCTAATGATATTGATCATGAAACTTCAGATCAAGTTTCTACTGAACTTCGTAGGTCAACTAGAGTAAGATCCGCACCAGAGTGGTACGGTACTCCTATTCTGGATGTCATGTTACTTGACCATGGCGAACCTACAAACTATGAAGAAGCGATGGTGAGCCCAGATTCCGCAAAATGGCTGGAAGCCATTAAATCTGAGATGGGATCCATGTATGAGAACAAAGTATGGACTTTGGTAGACTTGCCCGATGATCGGCAAGCTATTGAGAATAAATGGATCTTTAAGAAGAAGACCGACACGATGGTAATGTAACTGTCTATAAAGCTCGACTTGTTGCGAAAGGTTTTCGACAAGTTCAAGGGGTTGACTACGATGAGACATTCTACCGAAGCGATGCTTAAGTCTGTCCGAATCATGTTAGCAATTGCTGCATTTTATGATTATGAAATTTGGCAAATGGATGTAAAACTGCATTCTTGAATGGATTTCTAGAAGAAGAGTTGTATATGATGCAACCAGAAGGTTTTGTTGATCCAAAGGGTGCTAACAAAGTGTGCAAGCTCCAGCGATCAATTTATGGTCAGGTGCAAGCCTCTCGAGTTGGAATAAACGCTTGATAGTGTGATCAAAGATATGGTTTTATATGCACTTTTGGAGAAGCCTCAGATTTACAAGAAAGTGAGTGGGAGCTCAGAGCATTTCTGATATTATATGTGGACGACATATTATTGATTGGAAATGATATAGAATTTCTGGATAGCATAAAAGGATACTTGAATAAAAGTTTTTCAATGAAAGACCTCGTGAAGCTGCTTACATATTGGGCATCAAGATCTATAGAGATAGATCAAGACGCTTAATTGACTTTCACAAAGCACATACCTTGATAAAGTTTTGAAAAGTTCAAATGGATCAGGCAAAGCAAGGTTTTTACTGTATTATAAGGTGTGAAATTGAGTCGACTCAATGCCCGACCACAACAGAAGATAGAGAAAAATGAAAGATGTTCCTATGCTTCAGCCATAGGCTCTATCATGTATGCAATGCTGTGTACCAGACCGACGATGCTTAGCAATAAGCTTGGCAGGAAGGTACCAAAGTAATCCAGAGTGGATCATCGACAGCGGTCAAGAACATCCCTGAAATACCGAAAAGGACTAAGGATATGTTTCTCGATATGGAGGTGACAAAGAGCTAGTCGTAAATGGTTACGCCGATGTAAGTTTTGACACTGATCCGGACGATTCTAAATCGCAAACCGGATACGTGTTTTTATTAAACGGTGGAGCTGTCGGTTGGTGCAGTTCTAAACAAAGCGCCGTGGCGGGATCTACATGTGAAGCGGAGTACATAGCTGCTTCGAAGCAGCAAATGAAGGAGTCTGGATGAAAGAGTTCATTTCGATCTAGGTGTCATACCTAGTGCATCGGGACCAATGAAGATCTTTCGTGACAATCTGGTGCAATTGCCTTGGCAAAGGAATCCAGATTTCACAAGAGGACCAAGCATATCAAGAGACGCTTCAATTCCATTCGGGACCAAGTCCAAGTGGGAGACATAGAGATTTGCAAGATACATACGGATCTGAATATTGTAGACCCGTTGACTAAGCCTCTTCCACGAGCAAAACATGATCAGCACCAAGACTCCATGGGTGTTAGAATCATTACTGTGTAATCTAGATTATTGACTCTAGTGCAAGTGGGAGACTGAAGGAAATATGCGCTAGAGGCAATAATAAAGTTATTATTTATTTCCTTATATCATGATAAATGTTTATTATTCATGCTAGAATTGTATTAACCGGAAACATAATACATGTGTGAATACATAGACAAACATATAGTCACTAGTATGCCTCTACTTGACTAGCTCATTAATCAAAGATGGTTATGTTTCCTAACCATAGACATGTGTTGTCATTTGATTAATGGGATCATATCATTAGGAGAATGGTGTGATTGACATGACCCATTCCGTTAGCCTAGCACTTGATCGTTTAGTATATTGCTATTGCTTTCTTCATGGCTTATACATGTTCCTGTAACTATGAGATTATGCAACTCCCGTTTACCGGAGGAACACTTTGGGTGCTACCAAACGTCACAACGTAACTGGGTGATTATAAAGGAGTACTACAGGTGTCTCCAAAGGTACATGTTGGGTTGGCATATTTCGAGATTAGGTTTTATCACTCCGATTGTCGGAGAGGTATCTCTAGGCCTTCTCGGTAATACACATCACATAAGCCTTGCAAGCATTGCAACTAATAATTTAGTTGTGAGATGATGTATTACGGAACGAGTAAAGAGACTTCCCCGTAACGAGATTGAACTAGGTATTGGATACCGACGATCGAATCTCGGGTAAGTAACATACCGATGACAAAGGGAACAACGTATGTCGTTATGCGGTTTGACCGATAAAGATCTTTGAAGAATATGTAGGAACCAATATGGGCATCCAGGTTCCGCTATTGGTTATTGACCGAGAATAGTTCTAGGTCATGTCTACATAGTTCTCGAACCCGTAGGGTCCGCACGCTTAACGTTACGATGACAGTTTATTATGAGTTTATAAGTTTTGATGTACCGAAGTTGTTCGGAGTCCCGGATGTGATCACGGACATGACGAGGAGTCTCGAAATGGTCGAGACATAAAGATTGATATATTGGAAGCCTATATTTGGATATCGGAATGGTTCCGGATGAAATCGAATTTTCCTAACACCGGGGTTACTGAACCTCCCGGGGATGTTGGGCCTTAATGGGCCATAAGGGAGAAGAGGAGGGCGGCCAGGCAGGCCGCGCGCCTCCCTCCCTAGTCCGAATAGGACAAGGAGAGGCGGCGCCCTTCCTCTTTCCCTCCCCTTCCTTCTCCAACAAGGCAGAGGGGAGTCCTACTCCCTGGGAGTAGGACTCCTCTAGGCGCACCCTAGAGGGCCGGCCGCACCTCCCTCCCTCCTTTATATACGGGGCAAGGGGCACCCCATGAGACACAAGTTGATCTACGGATCGTTCCTTAGCCGTGTGCGGTGCCCCTCCACCATATTCCACCTCGGTCATATCGTCATGAGTTTAGCGAAGCCTCGCGCCGTAGAGCATCATCATCGCCACCACGCCGTCGGCCGACGGAACTCATCCCCGACGCTTTGCTGGATCGTAGTCCGGGATCGCCATCGAGCTGAACGTGTGCTGAACTCGGAGGTGCCGTGCGCTCGGTACTTGGATCGCTCGGATCGTGAAGACGCACGACTACATCAACCGCGTTGTTATAACGCTCGCCACGGTCTCACGAGGGTACGTGAACATACACTCTCCCCTCTTGTTGCTATGCCATCACCATGATCTTGCGTGTGCGTAGGAATTTTTTTGAAATTACTACGTTCCCCAACAGTAACGAGGGCATCAGTTGAGTTTAACAGCCATGTCGTGTGCGGGCTATTTACCTGCTCAAATGTGTAGCACCACAGCCATTCGCTCGAACTACGTCGCACTCTTGCCAATACACCTCAAAAACGTCGCACAGGAGCTATTGGCCCGATCAGATGGGTACGAGATATCTTTTTCCACCTACTGCTAGGCCAAAATCATTGTCGACATCGGATGCTGAAAACCTAATTGCTCGATCTTCGTCTATACTCATTTCACATGTGTCTACATCCACCCTTTCCATGAGAAACGAACTGAATTTTCACTTCGGACTGGACTGGTCGTTAGCAACAGATCCGCACGAGTCCACTTCTCCCAATAGTTTTTTTCTGCCGTGCCAACCATCTCCGATTTTTCAGTAAAAAAAATGGAGGAACTGGAGTCAAACCCACTACCCCTTGATATGTCATCGCTGTGTGCAACCAACTTGCCTAGATTGAACTATTGACTAGAAAGAGCTTAGATAGTATTTGTACTACTACGTAATCGCATTACCTAAAAACAAACCATTTTTCTTTCTTCCTTTTGTACTGTCTTATCGTTATCCTATTTAGATGGCTCGGCTGCACAAGGGTTTGAACCCACGCTCTCTACTCCACATACCCGACGCTCTTATCAACTTTATTAGGTTCAGAAGTTACCAACCCCAAAAGTACAAAAGTTATCAGTCTTGTATAAAGTATGTAAATTATCAGGGTTGCGGTGCATAAAATTTGATGCTATCTACATATATGTTAAGTTAGGGGGGGGGTTGTTTCAACAAAAAAAATTCCCCCGAGTCAAAATTACCATAGCGTTTGAACGTAAGTGATCAGACATGCTGCGTGAAAAAAAAACATGCCATTGACACAAGAATTACAGAGGTTATGTTTCAACAACTCCTCCCCCTCCCCCACCGAGTCAAAGTTACGATGATATTTGTATATATGTTATCATGTATGTGCTGTGTAGATTACCATGCTATGTACAAAGAAGACCGAGGTGTTGTTAAATAACTTGCTTACAAATAGACCATGCTTGGGTTAGAGATGCCATGGGTGTTGCTCATATATTTTGAATTTTTTTTCTTGGGTTAGAGTTACCATGGGTGTTGCTCATATATTATCATGTTTTGCGATCCCTAGAATACCATGTTGTTTACTCAAAAGTTATTTCTGTGTGTGTGTGTTGGGGGGGTACATTTGAATAAAATCCGAGGTCAATCTTACCATTATGTTTGTATGTGTTATCAGGTCAGAATGCTTAAATTATCATGTTGTTTACAAAAGAAATTTGGGGGGGGGGGTATGTTTCAACCACCCTCCGTGTCAAATGTCACCGCCATGTTTCTATATAAATTATTATGGCTGTGGTGCACAAATTATCATGTTATGTACACAAAACTTACCGGGGAAGGACCGGGAGGGGGGGGTATGTTTCAACAAAAAAAATCCCATGCCAAAGTTACCATGGTGTTTGAGCGTACACTATCACGCCTGCTGTGTGAAAAATTCCATGTTATTGACACAAAAGTTATGGAGGTTATATCCCCCCTACTGCCCACCGTGACAGAGTTACCACCACATTTGTACATATGTTATCATGTCTATGTTGCACAGAATATCATGATATATCACCCAAAAAAGTCCTTACAGGAGAAAAAAAGGGATGTGTGGCAAGAAAACAGAACGAGCCTATATGGCAAGCGCTAAAAACAGAACTGCGTGCCGTGATGTGTGGGAGCGGACGAGAAGATGGGCTTGCATAGCGCACTGCGGGCCGGGACGTGCGGGAATGGGCGAAAAAAGTCGGGAAAAGGTGGGCTTTCGCGGGATCGTTCGATGCGCATCCGACGGCAATCGAAGTGTGCGTGCCTGTCCTTAACGAACAGTCGGTAGGAATTTAGCTTTTGCCTTTAACTTCAGTTTTGGGAGTCCTTTTAAGTCTCCTTCAAATCCAATCTCTGTCAAGATATTGCTCAGCTTCCGCACTGAAATCGTCCGATGTAACCGCTCCTGGACCTACGGCAGCGGCTAACTCGCGGGCTCCATGTTGTGTAAATCCGGCACATCTAGATCTAGATTGATTTCCATGCCGGCCGAGGGCGGCGATGCGATGAAGTGCGCCCTACAGAGTACAGACTGAATGCAAAAGGGGGGAGGTAGGGTGTGGAAAATCATGTTCACACGAGTCAGCAGCTAAAACGCAGGCCCATGTACAAATAGTGAACACGAGTTGCTGGCACTGGTGTATCTCTATTAAATAGCGATCGTATATATAGCTAAAAAGGCACACACTATGCATCCTGATGCCACAACGACCGACACAGATTACGGCCTCCAGGCAGCTCGTCCGCCAAAATGCCTCTCTCCTAATATACTCCCTCCGTTCCAAATTACTTGTCTTAAAAGTGGATAAAAATGAATATATGTACAACTAAAATACGTCTAGATGCATCCATTTCCGTGACAAGTAATTCCGAACTGAGGGAGTAGTATGTATATATCTCCAGCCTACAACACACTATCTTGTAGAGAATATATACCTCATGATGTGATTCTATGACAAGAATTTCAATATTTGGCAGAATGGGTGGCAGCTTGGCACGGGCATCATAGATAAGATTGTTCTGTACTAAGTGTAGTTCCTTCATTTGCAATGTTTCCACAAGTGAGAAGTCTAACCTGCCTCCTACAAGGTAAAAACTAGAGAGATTTGGAGCTTTGCTCTCTATCACTCCCAGTCTCTCGCATGCTATGATACTAAGCCTGCTGAGCCGCTGCAGGGCAGAAGATAACTTCAGACATTTAGGGCCTGTTTGGATGCTGCACACTCTAGCCCCGCCAATGTATGGGCGAGCCAAAATATTGGCGATGCTTTCTGCGGCCCACGCCCTGGCCGGTCGTTGGCGAAAAATTGAACTAGAGAGCTGGAGGTACTCAAGGCACGCCAAAGAATTGGCTTCGATCCAAACGGTGCCCATGTACTCGGTCAACGCCAATATTTTGGCTTGGCAGCCTGGGGCATCCATCCAAACAGCCTCTTAATCTCAGCGCAACTAGAAACATCTAATAGCTCCAAAGCGAGAGAGAGTTGGAAAGAAGGCGCTGTAACTCACTCCATGTAATGCTCACACGACACAGGCACAGGCTTGTTAGGCTTCTTAAGGGGCCCAGTTCAATTGTGGGATGGAGGACACAAGGACGAAGTGTAAGGTACCGAAGTGAGTTTCCAACCCCGTCAGATAAAAGAGCGCATGGGAAGTTGTATTTCCCCTTTTTTTTCAGAATTTTTTTCAAACAACACCAAGGTGAGTTCTTCAAGCCCAGGCTTAAGAGCAATCTTCAAGCTTCCTTTGTGTTTCCTGAGAATGCAGTCAATCTTGTGGTTGATCTTCTCTCCACTGGCACTTTTTTTCAAGCCAATTGTATCCTTACTAAAGATGACACTGGAATGATATCTCCAGGAATGTAAAAAGGCATGAGATAGGCAAGCAGCACAAGCAGCTTCACGCATTGGCACTAAGGAGTGTATCCGAAACAATATGGACGAGGAAGTTGAAACGCTGGGGAGCTGAGGGAAATGAACACGTCTCCGCCACGTCTCCCTTGTGTGTTCGTGCCGGACTTTTGCGCGGCGGTGCCGGTGCCTCACCACGGCCACGTTCGCCGGCGAGGGCAGCGGGTGGAGCTCCTCGACGACGAGGGGGTGGTGGTGGATGCTTGCAGTGGGGAGGGCGATGCGGCGTGGCGGGTGGGCCAGGAGGTGGTGTTCCTGTGCCACGTCGCAGAAATTGCGGCGGCTAACCGGTGGGGCGAGGCGGGGGTGAAATTCGAGGTGAGTAATGGCGAGCGGGGGCCGGGAAGGGGGTTATTAGACCGACGCCTTGGCTCTCTCCCTCCCCACACCTCACAAATCTCGCCCGTGAGAACCATTGCCCTGCGCCGCTGCGACAGCTAGGGTTCGATGACGACGAGGGAACAGCAGATGTGGGCGCTGTCCGACAGCGACGAGATCCTGATGGGGCAGTTGAAGGAGATCGACCGATGGTTCCCGACGGCGAAGTCGCTCAGCGACGCGTCGGAGGTGGTGAGAGAAAAGCTGCGCGGGGAGGAGATTCTCAGGTGCTTCCCCAACTACGACTGAGGGAGTTCTGGACTAGGGGATGTCCGGATAGCCGAACTATCATCATCGGCCGGACTCCCAGACTATGAAGATACAAGATTGAAGACTTCGTCCCGTGTCCGGATGGGACTTTCCTTGGCGTGGAAGGCAAGCTTGGCGATACGGATATGTAGATCTCCTACCTTTGTAACCGACTTTGTGTAACCCTAGCCCTCTCCGTGCCTATATAAACCGGACGGCTGTAGTCCATAGGACTAACAACAATCATACCATAGGCTAGCTTCTAGGGTTTAGCCTCTTTGATCTCGTGGTAGATCCACTCTTGTAACACACATCATCAATATTAATCAAGCAGGACGTAGGGTTTTACCTCCATCAAGAGGGCCCAACCTGGGTAAAACATCGTGTCCCTTGTCTCCTGTTACCATCCGCCTAGACGCATAGTTCGGGACCCCTACCGAGATCCGCCGGTTTTGACACCGACATTGGTGCTTTCATTGAGAGTTCCTCCGTGCCGTCACCATCGGAAGGATGCCTTTTCCGTCTTTAAAGATGGCGCCGTCGTCGAGCTTTGGCCGCCGCCGACTATCCGCTAGGCGGTTTTCATGATCGCTGTTCGCCACCGCCCGACAATGACCTCTCAAGTCATTAAAAGCGATCTTCACGCCAGCTTGGAATTCGCCGAGCAGCTAGATCCGATTGAGCTCTCCCGCGAACGAGCTCTTGGATCGCATCGCCGCTCGAGTCGCTATCGACTACGATCAGATTGGGCTTAAAACCGATCTGAGAGAAATTAACTCTTCCCAGTTACCCACCACGTTGTCGTGGTAGAGGAACAATCGGCGACTCTTCTTCTATGTTAAAATCCAACTATGTCCGATTCGGATCCTCCATGCCGGATTCCCGGAGGGACGGACGCCAATCAAATACTGAACCTAAAGTCGCATCGGACCAGATTTGTTGGAAAGCGCCAAGCAAACCAAGCTTCCAATCCGGAAGCTTGGCCTTTGAGCCTCAGACGAGGCGGGTTCGAACTTAATTCCACCCGCCCACCCAAACATAAGCGATCTATCTCAAATACGGCAAGAGCCCGATGAAACAGTACATCATTACTGGGCCAGATTCCTCCTGGTTATGAACAGGATAAAGGACTGCCGTGAAGAAAGCGCGATTTCAATCTTCTGCAACAATTGCACGGACAAGGGAATCATAAACGCCATCAGTCGTCGCGAAGTTTCACGCCTCGCCGACCTAGCGACCATCGTACAAAAATACTGCGCGATGGAGAGTGCCTGGAAAACCGAAACTAGGTTTTGGGACAATCCGGCCCTGAATACAAACCCAGTCCGAAATAAAAGGGTGCTTCATACTCAAGCACCGGGTTAAAACCAAAAGCAAAAACCCCTAGGGGTGCGGAACCGTCATCGAGGGATGGCTCAACGGACCTGTAAAATCCATAAAGACGGAGGGCGCCACTCCAACACACAGCCTTCGAGCGTGTTGGATACTACGGCAGTGGCCAAAAGTGGCGAGGCTTTTAGCCCCGGCAACCAACCCAGCAGTACCAAGATGGTATTAACAGTCTTGAGACTTTCGCATCAAATAACATGCGAAACGAACAATCCGCAGCCTTGCCGAAGTCTACCAAGTAGCAACAACAAATCCATGGAGCGACACGGCTATCACCTTCAACGCCAGCGACGAACCTAAATTCCGAACAGCTAGAGCACCAGCCGCATTGGTCCTCAGTCCGATAGTGGACGGTTCCGTCTTACTAAGGTACTCATGGACGGCAGCGGATTAAACCTCATCTATGAGGAAACCCTTCAAAAAATGGAAATTGACTGGAGGCGCATTGAGCGCAGCAGCACAACCTTCAGAGGGATAATCCCTAGTGGAGAAGTATGCTGCATAGGAAAAATCACACTAGATGTAGTGTTCGGCTCACCGGACAATTACAGGTCCGAGGAGGTCACGTTCCAAGTGGCCCCATTCGGCAGCAGATATCACGCTTTGTTAGGGCGAGAGGCATTCACAATCTTCCAAGCTATACCCCACTACGGGTACATGAAGCTCAAAATGCCCGGACCCAATGGGATAATCACTCGCTTGATGATTCAGATACAGCACTGCGCTGAAAATAAGACAGCCCGACCGACCTAGAGGCATTGTCCAAGCCCTAGCGGCAGAGGAACTAACTACGCTGCGCGCCCACGGTGGATAGGGACGATGTGATACTCGATAAGAGGTCCAAGTCCACCTCTTTAAACAAGCGAGCATTTAAATAGTCAAATTTCAGGTCCATCCAACGGACCCCACAAAGACGACCTCCACTGGGGCACAATTAAGTCCTGATGTCGAAGCCGCACTACGAGAATTCCTTCGGGAAAATTGGGACATTTTTGCCTAGCACCCTTCAGACATGCCAGGAATCCCACGCAGGCTGGCAGAGCACAGCCTAAATATCCTAAAAGGATTCAAGCCAGTCAAACAAGCTCTTCGGCGATTTTCCGAACCCAAAAGACATGCAATGGGAGAGGAGCTAGCCAAACTCTTAGAAGCCGGATTCATCAGAGATATAAAACATCCGGACTGGCTAGCCAATCTAGTAATGGTACCAAAAAAGGACAAATCCTGGCGCCTCTGCGTCGATTTTAAAGACCCTAACAAGGCCTGTCCAAAGGAACCTTTCCCCTCCCTCGCATCGATTAAATCATCGATGCTACCGCAGGGCACGATTCATTGTGCTTCCTCGACGATACTCCGGATACCATCAAATCAAGATGGCGGAGAAAGATCAGGCCGAACGGCATTCATTACTCCATATGGGCCATTACGCTTCAACACAATGCCCTTCGGACTCAAAAACGCCGCGCAACATATCAGCGCATGATTCAAACATGTCCGCTACCCAGATAGGCAAAACAGTAGAGGCATACGAGACGATGTGGTCGTCAAGACCAAACACGCCGGAACTCTAGTAGAAGACTTGAGGGTGACATTCGACAACCTCCGAGCATATGACATTAAGCTCAATCCGAAAATGCGTCTTGGCGCATCAGCCGGAAAGCTCTTGGGCTTCATCAGATCCGTAGAGGAATTGAAGCAAACGCGCCAAAATCCGAGCTCTGTCACAATTGGATATTCCAAAAGTCCTCAAGCAGATACAAAAACTAACTGGATGTGTAGCGGCCTTAAGTCGCTTCATCTCCCGTTTGGGAGAAAAGGCTCTGCCCCTCTACCGCCTCCTCCGGCGCACCGAACATTTTGAATGGACGGATGCTGCCACAGCCGAACTCAAAGAAATAAAGGCCATACTGGCAACAAATCCGGTTCTGGCCGCGCCCAACCTGGGTGAACCTATGTTATTATATATCGCAGCAACACATCAAGTTGTCAGCGCGGTACTCGTCGTTGAACGAGAAACAGAAGGGCACAGATTCCATCTTCAAAAATCAGTGTACTACGTATCCACTGTTCTAACTCCATGGAAATCCCGGTACCCACATTATCAAAAGATAGCGTATGCGGTGTTCACGGCATCCCGGAAGCTGCGACACTACTTTCAAGAGTGTTCAATAACGGTGGCCTCCGAAGTACCTCTCAACGATATTATAAACAATCGCGACGCAACGGGCAGGATTGCAAAATGGGCTATCGAGCTCTTACTATTTGACATAACCTACAAACCACGACGAGCTATAAAGTCGCAGGTTCTGGCTGACTTCGTCGCCGAATGGACCGAAGCCGAACTCCCTAAAGAGTACGGCGCGTACTCCAACTGGATCATGCATTTCGACGGATCCAAAATGTTGGCTGGCTTGGGGGCTGGCGTCGTCCTGACGTCCCCAACTGGAGACACAATCCAATACGTACTTCAAATAATGTACATGGACTCCAACAACGCAGCCGAATACGAGGCCCTTCTACATGGCCTCCGGATGGCAATCTCCATGGGCATTCAACGCCTAGAGGTGCGCGGGGATTCAAACCTCGCAATATCCCAAGTAAATGGAGACTTTGACGCCAAAGATCCAAAAATGGCAGCTTACCGCAACACCGTCCTAAAAATGTCAGCTCGGTTCGAAGGACTCGAATTCCACCATGTAGCCCGGGATAATAACCAGGCAGCAGACGTGTTAGCACGCATCGGCGCGAAACGAGACGCCGTCCCTCCAAACATCTTCCTGGAACGGCTCTTTAAGCCATCCGTATTATGGGAAGAGGAGTCCGGAAATAACAATCCGGAGCCAGCTGCATCACCTAACTCAGACCATTCTGACACAATCGGCGGCTCAGCCAATGAAATAACACCTTCAGCTCATGAAATAATGGCAGTAATTGCCCCGTGGACAGAACCATTCCTAGCCTACTTAATGCGGCAGGAACTTCCCGAAGACCAAAATGAGGCCCGCTGCATAGTTCGGCGATCTAAAGCCTACAAGGTCCATGAGGGAGAACTTTATAAGAAAAGCACAACCGGAGTCCTTCAAAGGTGTATCTCCGAAGAGGAAGGGCGAAATCTCCTGGCTGAAATTCACGCCGGACTCGGCGGGCACCACGCTGCAGCCCGGGCCTTGTAGGCAAGGCCTTCCGTACAGGATTTTATTGGCCGACAGCCCAGGCAGATGCTCAGGACTTAGTCCAACGATGCGTCGGTTGCCAGCTCTTTGCTAATCAGAGCCACATGCCACCCACCGCCTCAAAACTATACCCATTACCCGGTCGTCATGTCAGGGGGCTTGACATGGTTGGACCCCTTAAAGGGGGAACCTACAAGCACAAATACTTATTGGTCATGGTGGACAAATTCACCAAATGGATTGAGGCCAAGCCGGTTAAAACGGCAGAATCCGGACCTATGATAGACTTCATATCCGGGTAGTACACCGTTTTTACGCCCCCACAGCATCATCATCGATAACGCACGAACTTCACGGCCGACAAGGTTAAACTCTGATGCAAAAACATGGGCATCAAGCTCGATTACGCTTCAGTCTATCACCCCCAAACTAACGGTCAAGTCGAGCGAGCAAATGGTCTAATCATGAGCGGCATCAAACCCAGACTAGTGCGGTCCCTCAAGGAATCTAACACGCCTTTGGGTAGAGGAGCTCGACCGTACTGGGGCTGCGGACCACGCCAAACCGAACTACTGGATTCACACCATTTTTCATGGTATACGGCGCAGAGGCAGTTCTACCCTGCGATATAATTCATGACTCACCTCGTGTGCGCATGTACAAAGAAAGAGAAGCCGAGTTGGATCGGCAGGACAGTTTGGACGCCTTAGAGGAGGAGCTGGGACGTGGCAAAGGCTCGTTCCGCATTTTATCGCAGCAGGCTCAAGATATCAAAGCGAGAAGTACGGGCCAAAACTTACAATGTTGGTGAACTTGTTCTCGCTGCGGACAAGAAAAGGACAAACTTAAGCCCAAGTGGGAAGGTCCTTCATCATCGACCAAGTCCCGACCGGGCGAGCATACCGCCTATGTAACGCGCCCGACAACCGACTCGAGCCGAACCCATGGAACGCAGCCCGCCTCGAAGATTCTACGCTTAACGCCGGACTCCGAGTTCGTCTCACTCCCCCGACCACCTTTTTATATTTTTACTGTCTCTTGTCCCCCTCCTTCTTCCCACTTTTTTTCAATACCTTTTATAGGCTGATTTGCGCTTTGTTCGCACACACTTGATGTGCTCCTGGCACTCATTATACCTGGGGGCTTCTTCAACAGAAGCTTATTCATACGGGCTTCATGCCCAATACATGTGTCATACTTCCGCATGTACCTTTTATTCACCATTGTATGCATCGATATGACTTAAGTTTTGGCCAAGCTGGGTTGCCTGGCTCCTGTGCTTACCCCTACATTCCCGATTGTTCGGCTAGGAGGTAAAGGGAGCACCTCTGCGATTGCTACTGCCGGGTCAGCCGGATGTGTACCTCAGACCGGGTGAAGCCGAAAGCTAGCGTTCTTAAGAGAATATTCGGTCGGTGACTTGAAAGATGATTTATTACTTACTTATTTATCTGCCCCCAGATGCTTTTTCTGCTATTTTCGCAGTCCGGCATTGCACTTTAGGGCATGCCTCCCAGGGAAAGGAACCCTTAACGGAACTATTCTCCCTGGAAGATGTTTCTTACTAACCATGTAATATAACATAACTAGTTGGGCACTTGTATGATAAAGCAATTATGACCCCGACGCCTTGTCTCCATGCATGCCCTGGTTCTTTTATAACCGTAAGGGTATTCGGACACACTCCGGACTGTTGGGTCCCGAGGTTGAAGCGAAACGGTCCGCAAAGACAAACGATCTACAATCCGGCTAGAAGGCATTTTACATGTCATTTCAAATTACATCGTCAAACCGACTGATTGTACTCCTCCTCAATCCCATCTAACAGGTTGTCTAATTTACAGTCCTGTTGGGAATATTTCGCGGCTAGTTCTACTTGGCCGTACATCAAGCTCACAGGGATCTCCTTCCCATCAGGCCCCGCAGGTCCGACCTCGGCCATGTGGTTTGGGTCAGCCTTCGGGTAACGTGTCTTCACCATGGCCCAGGCCTCCCTGGCGCCCTGATGGCAGGCCGATATCTTCCACAAACGGAGGCGTCGCCGTGCTCCCTGAAGCTTCTCAGCAAGCTCACCAAGGCCCTCGGGTAGGGAGACGGATGGCCATAAAGCATGAACGACGCCACTCATCGCCTGCCGAACACGTTCGAGCAATTGAACCAGCTCGGGAAGTTGGTCACCCGTTGACTCAGGCATTTCCTCCGCAGGGCGACCTGTGAGCACACCTAAAGACATATTTCTGTCAATCGACTTCCTCGCCGAATTCTTCTTTTCAAAGGAATTTGTTCAAGCACTTACTATAAATGCCGCGACGAAGCCGCTGATTCTCCTTCACGGAGCCAGACAGCTGGGCCCGAACACCTTTCAGCTCTTCTCCTCGCTGGGTGTGGGCATCTTGGAGCTTGTTTCTCTCCTGCTGCACCTTCATAAGCACCCTCTCGCCGGCCTTTAGCTGACGCAGTAGCTGTTGCTTGTCCGGATCTAGTCCGGCGCCCTCTGCAATATTATTGTCAGATTCACACCGCACTTTGTTAAATAATTATCTTTTCAAAGTACGTCTTACCAGTGGGGGTCTCTGTGGCTCCCCCTGTGGCGGCCAGTGCGGCCTCAAGTTGGGCCTTGCACTCTTGGAGCTCCTGGGACAGATGGGTATTCTTCTCCGTAAGATCATGCATAATAATTGATCCTTAAATCAGTTATTTCAACTATTTTAAGTCTCGGGGGCTACTGGCATATATAACTATTAAAATTACTTACCCGTATGTCTTTCACATACTACTCCGTGGCTCTGGTTAACCCATCTTGAGCGGCACGGAGGTGCGCGTTTCCCGCATCAAAGGCATTTAACGCCACCGGGGAGAAACACGCGCCACGAAGAACTGTCCGGCGACGCCTGTGATTCATGGCGCTCTCCACCTCAGACCGGGTGGCGGACAGTCTGTCGGCATCCTCCGTCGGAGGAGCGTCCGGCTCAAGCCTTGTATTCGCCTCCCCTCCTGGACCATGCGTTGGAGCATGGCTGGCAGAGGCTTGATTGGCAACCTCTTGAACACCGCCCCGCGGCGCTCTTTTCGGAAAAGTTATGAGCATTAATATACCTCCCGGGATCCTTCCTTAAAAATAGCGGTGCTCGCGTGCCGTTCTTGGCGACGCTTCGGTTCGCGTCGCACTCCTCTTCCGCCTGCTGGGCCGGACTGACCCTTCACTAGTGCGTAACCGGCAACAGCACCGGTTCGTAAGGCCCTTTAGTGACGGTTCTGTTGGGGAACGAGTAATTTCAAAATTTTCCCACGCACACGCAAGACCATGGTGATGGCATAGCAACGAGAGGGAGAGTGTCCGTCCACGCACTGTGAGACCGAAAGCGGAAGCGTTATAACAACGCGGCTGATGTAGTAAATGCGTTTTCACGATCCGACCGATCCAAGTACCGAACGTCACGGCACCTCCGAGTTACGCACACGCTCAGCTCGATGACGATCCCGGGCTCCGATCCAGCAAAGCGTCGGGATGAGTTCCGTCAAGACGACGGCGTGGTGACGATGATGATGCTCCACCGACGCAGGGCTTCGCCTAAGCTCCGCGACGATTTGACTTCATCGGCGCAGGCTTCGCCTAAGCTCCATGACGATATGACGAAGTGGAATATGGTGGAGGGGGCACCGCACACGGCTAAGGAACGATCCGTAGATCAACTTGTGTGTCTTGGGGTGCCCCTGCCCCGTCAGATATAAAGGAGCAAGGGGTGCGGCCAGCCCTAGGGGGGCGCGCCTCGAGGAGTCCTACTCCCACCGGGAGTAGGACTCCCCCCTTCCTAGTTGGAATAGGATTGGGGAAGGGGAAGAGGGAAGGGGCCCCCCCTCTCCTTGTCCTATTCGGACTAGAGGGGGAGGGGGCGCGCGGCCTGCCCTGGCCGGCCCTTCCTCTTCTCCCTATGGCCCATCAAGGCCCATTGACCCCCCGGGGGGTTCCGGTAACCCCCCGGTGTTCCAGTAACTTCCTGCTTTCATCCGAACCTTCCAAGTCCAAACATAGGCTTCCAATATATCAATCTTTATGTCTCGACCATTTCGAGACTCCTCATCATGTCCGTGATCACATCCGGACTCGAACAACCTTGGTACATCAATACTTATAAACTCATAATGAACTGTCATCGAACGTTAAGCGTGCGGACCCTACGGGTTCGAGAACTATGTAGACATGACCTAGAACCATTCTCGGTCAATAACCAATAGCGGAACCTGGATGCCCATATTGGTTCCTACATATTCTACGAAGATCTTTATCGGTCAAACCGCATAACGACATACGTTGTTCCCTTTGTCATCGGTATGTTACTTACCCGAGATTCGATCGTCGGTATCCAATACCTAGTTCAATCTCGTTACCGGTAAGTCTCTTTACTCGTTCCGTAATACATCATCTCACAACTAACTCATTAGTTGCAATGCTTGCAAGGCTTATGTGATGTGTATTACCGAGAAGGCCCAGAGATACCTCTCCGACAATCGGAGTGACAAAACCTAATCTCGAAATACGCCAACCCAACAAGTACCTTTGGAGACACCTGTAGTACTCCTTTATAATCACCCGCCACGTTGTGACGTTTGGTAGTACCCAAAGTGTTCCTCCGTAAACGGAGTTGCATAATCTCATAGTTACAGGAACATGTATAGGTCATGAAGAAAGCAATAGCAATATACTAAATGATCAAGTGCTAAGCTAACGGAATGGGTCATGTCAATCACATCATTCTCCTAATGATGTGATCCCATTAATCAAATGACAACACATGTCTATGGTTAGGAAACATAACCATCTTTGATTAATGAGCTAGTCTAGTAGAGGCATACTAGTGACTATCTGTTTGTCTATGTATTCACACATGTATTATGTTTCCGGTTAATACAATTCTAGCATGAATAATAAACATTTATCATGATATAAGGAAATAAATAATAACTTTATTATTGCCTCTAGGGCATATTTCCTTCAGTCTCCCACTTGCACTAGAGTCAATAATCTAGATTACACAAGAATGATTCTAACACCCATGGATTCTTGGTGCTGATCATGTTTTGCTCGTGGAAGAGGCTTAGTCAACGGGTCTGCAACATTCAGATCCGTATGTATTTTGCAAATCTCTATGTCTCCCACTTGGACTTGGTCCCGAATGGAATTGAAGCGTCTCTTGATATGCTTGGTCCTCTTGTGAAATCTGGATTCCTTTGCCAAGGCAATTGCACCAAGATTGTCACAGAAGATCTTCATCGGTCCCGATGCACTAGGTATAACACCTAGATCGGAAATGAACTCTTTCATCCAGACTCCTTCATTTGCTGCTTCCGAAGCAGCTATGTACTCCGCTTCACATGTAGATCCCGCCATGATGCTTTGTTTAGAACTGCACCAACCGACAGCTCCACCGTTTAATAAAAACACGATCCGGTTTGCGATTTAGAATCGTCCGGATCGGTGTCAAAGCTTGCATCGACGTAACCATTTACGACTAGCTCTTTGTCACCTCCATATACGAGAAACATATCCTTAGTCCTATTCAGGTATTTCAGATGTTCTTGACCGCTGTCCAAAGGATCCACTCTGGATTACTTTGGTACCTTCTGCCAAGCTTATCGCTAAGCATACATCAGGTCTGGTACACAACATTGCATACATGATAGAGCCTATGGCTGAAGCATAGGAACATCTTTCATTTTCTCTCTATCTTCTGCTGTGGTCGGGCATTGAGTCGACTCAATCTTACACCTTGTAATACAGGTAAAAACCTTTCTTTGCCTGATCCATTTTGAACTTTTTCAAAACTTTATCAAGGTATGTGCTTTGTGAAAGTCCAATTAAGCGCCTTGATCTATCTCTATAGATCTTGATGCCCAATATGTAAGCAGCTTCATCGAGGTCTTTCATTGAAAACTTTTATTCAAGTATCCTTTTATGCTATCCAGAAATTCTATATCATTTCCAATCAATAATATGTCGTCCACATATAATATCAGAAATGCTACTGAGCTCCCACTCACTTTCTTGTAAATACAGAGCTTCTCCAAAAGTCTCAGATAAAACCATATGCTTTGATCACACTATCAAAGCGCTTATTCCAACTCCGAGAGGCTTGCACTGACCATAAATTGATCGCTGGAGCTTGCACACTTTGTTAGCACCCTTTGGATCAACAAAACCTTCTGGTTGCATCATATACAACTCTTCTTCTAGAAATCCATTCAAGAATGCAGTTTTACATCCATTTGCCAAATTTCATAATCATAAAATGCGGCAATTGCTAACATGATTCGGACAGACTTAAGCATCGCCACGGGTGAGAAAGTCTCATCGTAGTCAACCCTTGAACTTGTCGAAAACCTTTTGCAACAAGTCGAGCTTTGTAGACAGTTATATTACCATCAGCGTCGGTCTTCTTCTTAAAGATCCATTTATTCTCAATGGCTTGCCGATCATCGGGCAAGTCAACCAAAGTCCATACTTTGTTCTCATACATGGATCCCATCTCAGATTTCATGGCTTCCAGCCATTTCGCTGAATCTGGGCTCACCATCGCTTCTTCATAGTTAGTAGGTTCGCCATGGTCAAGTAACATGACTTCCAGAATAGGATTACCGTACCACTCTGGTGCGTATTTTACTCTGGTTGACCTACGAAGTTCAGTAGCAACTTGATCTGAAGTTTCATGATCAGCATCATTAGTTTCCTCACTAATTGGTGTAGTTGTCACAGAACCATTTCTTGTGGTGAACTACCTTCCAATAAGGGAAGAGATACAGGTTATCTCATCAAGTTCTACTTTCCTCCCACTCACTTCTTTCGAGAGAAACTCCTTCTCTAGAAAGGATCCGAATTTAGCAAGGAAAACCTTGCCTTCAGATCTGTGATAGAAGGTGTACCCAACAATCTCCTTTGGGTATCCTATGAAGACACATTTCTCCGATTTGGGTTCGAGCTTATCAGGTTGAAGTTTCTTCACATAAGCATCGCAGCCTCAAACTTTAAGAAACGACAACTTTGGTTTCTTGCCAAACCACAGTTCATACGGTGTCGTCTCAACGGACTTAGATGGTGCCCTATTTAACGTGAATGCAACCGTCTCTAAAGCATATCCCCAAAACGATAGCGGTAAATCAGTAAGAGACATCATAGATCGCACCATATCAAGTAAAGTACGACACGACGCTCGACACACCATTTCTCTGTGGTGTTCGGGTATGGAGTCTGAAACTATTCCACATTGTTTCAAATGTAAACCAAACTCGTAACTCAAATATTCTCCTCCATGATCAGATCATAGAAACTTTATTTTCTTGTTACGATGATTTTCCACTTCACTCTGAAATTCTTTGAACTTTTCAAATGTTTCAGATTTGTGTTTCATTAAGTAGATATACCCATATCTGCTCAAATCATCTGTGAAGGTGAGAAAATAACGATACCCGCGACGTGCCTCAACATTCATTGGACCACAAACATCAGTATGTATGATTTCCAACAAATCAGTTGCTCGCTCCATAGTTCCGGAGAACTGCGTTTTAGTCATCTTGCCCATGAGGCACGGTTCGCAAGTACCAAGTGTTCATAATCAAGTGATTCCAGAAGCCCATCAGTATGGAGTTTCTTCATGCGTTTTACACCGATATGACCCAAACGGCAGTGCCACAAATAAGTTGCATTATCATTATCAACTCTGCATCTTTTGGTTTCAACACTATGAATATGTGTATTACTACTATCGAGATTCAATAAAAATAGACCACTCTTCAAGGGTGCATGACCATAAAAGATATTATTCATATAAATAGAACAACCATTATTCTCTGTCTTAAATGAATAACCGTCTCGCATCAAACAAGATCCAGATATAATGTTCATGCTTAACACTGGCACCAAATAACAATTATTTAGGTCTAAAACTAATCCCGATGGTAGATGTAGAGGTAGCGTGCCGACCGCGATCACATCGACTTTGGAACCATTACCCCGCAAGATCGTCACCTCGCCCTTAGCCAATCTTCGCTAATCCGTAGTTCTGCTTTGAGTTGCAAATATTAGCAGCAGAACCAGTATCAAATACCCAGGTACTAATGCGAGTATTAGTAAGGTACACATCAATAACATGTATATCACATATACCTTTGATCACCTTGCCATCCTTCTTATCCGCCAAATACTTGGGGCAGTTCCGCTTCAAAGTGTCCAGGTTGCTTGCGGTAAAACACTCGTTTCAGGCTTAGGTCCAGACTTGGGTTTCTTCTCTTGAGCAGCAACTTTCTTGCTGTTCTTCTTGAAGTTCCTTCTTCTTTCCTTTGCCCTTTTCTTGAAACTAGTGGTCTTGTTGACCATCAACACTTGATGCTCTTTCTTGATTTCTACCTCCGCTGCTTTTAGCATTGCGAAGAGCTCGGGAATTGTTTTGGTCATCCCTTGCATATTATAGTTCATCACGAAGCTCTTGTAGCTTGGTGGCGTGATTGGAGAATTTGTCAATGACACTATCATCCGGAAGAGTAACTCCCAGTTGAATTAAGTGATTATTATACCCAGACATTTTGAGTATATGTTCACTTGTGAACTATTCTCCTCCATCTTGCAGCTATAGAACTTATTGGAGACTTCATATCTCTCAATCCGGCATTTGCTTGAAATATTAACTTCAACTCCTGGAACATCTCATATGCTCCATGACGCTCAAAACGCCGTTGAAGACCCGGTTCTAAGCCGTAAAGCATGGCACATTGAACTATAGAGTAGTCATCAGCTTAGCTTTGCGAGACGCTCACAACTTCTCGGCGTTGTTCTGCAGCAGGCCTGGCACCCAACGGTGCTTCCGGGACGTAATTCTTACGTGCAGCAATGAGGATAATCCTCGTTACGGACCCAGTCCGTGTAATTGCTACCATCATCTTTCAACTTTGCTTTCTCAAGGAACGCATTAAAATTTAACGGAACAACAAAGACGAGCCATCTATCTACAGTAAACATAGACAAGAAAAATACTATCGGTACTAAGTTCATGATAAATTTAAGTTTAATTAATCATATTAAAAACTCCCACTTAGACAGACATCTCTCTAGTCATCTAAGTGATTACGTGATCCAAATCAACTAAACCATGTCCGATCATCACGTGAGATGGAGTAGTTTCAATGGTGAACATCACTATGTTGATCATATCTACTATATGATTCACGCTCGACCTTTTGGTCTCCGTGTCCGAGGCCATATCTGTTATATGCTAGGCTCGTCAAGTTTAACTCGAGTATTCGCTGCGCAACTGTTTTGCACCCGTTGTATTTGAACGTAGAGCCTATCACACCCGATCATCACGTGGTGTCTCAAGACGAAGAACTTTCGCAACGGTGCATACTCGGGAGAACACTTCTTGATAATTTTAGTGAGAGATCATCTTATAATGCTACCGTCAATCAAAGCAAGATAAGATGCATAAAGGATAAACATCACATGCAATCAATATAAGTGATATGATATGGTCATCATCATCTTGTGCTTGTGATTCCATCGCCAAGCACCGCCATGATCACCATCGCCACCGGCGCGACACCTTGATCTCCATCGTAGCATCGTTGTCGCCTCGCCAACTATTGCTTCTACGACTATCGCTACTGCTTAGTGATAAAGTAAAGCAATTACATGGCTTTTGCATTTCATACAATAAAGCGACAACCATATGGCTCCTGCCGATTGCCGATAACTCGGTTACAAAACATGATCATCTCATACAATAAAATATAGCATCACATCTTGACCACATCACATCACAACATGCCCTGCAAAAACAAGTTAGACGTCCTCTACTTTGTTGTTGCAAGTTTTACGTGGCTGCTACGGGCTGAGCAAGAACCGTTCTTACCTACGCATCAAAACCACAACGATAGTTTGTCAAGTTGGTGTTGTTTTAACCTTCGCAAGGACCGGCGTAGCCACACTCAGTTCAACTAAAGTGAGAGAAACAGACACCGCGGTCACCTTTAAGCAACTAGTGCTTGAAGCGGTGAAACCAGTCTCGCATAAGCGTACGCGTAATGTCGGTCCGGGCCGCTTCATCTCACAATACCGCCGAACCAAAGTATGACATGCTGGTAAGCAGTATGACTTATATCGCCCACAACTCACTTGTGTTCTACTCGTGCATATGACATCAACGCATAAAACCAGGCTCGGATGCCACTGTTGGGGAACGAGTAATTTCAAAATTTTCCTACGCACACGCAAGACCATGGTGATGGCATAGCAACGAGAGGAGAGTGTATGTCCACGCCCTCGTGAGACCGAAAGCGGAAGCGTTATAACAACGCTGTTGATGTAGTCGTGCGTCTTCACGATCCGACCGATCCAAGTACCGAACGACGGCACCTCCGAGTTCTGCACACGTTCAGCTCGATGGCGATCCCCGGCTCCGATCCAGCAAAGCGTCGGGATGAGTTCCACAAGACGACGGCGTGGTGACGATGATGATGCTCCACCGACGCAGGGCTTCGCCTAAGCTCCATGACGATATGACTTCATCGGCGCAGGGCTTCGCCTAAGCTCGCGACGATATGACGAAGTGGAATATGGTGGAGGGGGCACCGCACACGGCTAAGGAACGATCCGTAGATCAACTTGTGTGTCTTGGGGTGCCCCCTGCCCCGTATATAAAGGAGCAAGGGGGGGGTGCGGCCAGCCCTAGGGGGGCGTGCCTGGAGGAGTCCTACTCCCACCGGGAGTAGGACTCCCCCTTTCCTAGTTGGAATAGGATTGGGAGGGGAAGAGGGAAGGGCGCGCCCCCTCTTCTTGTCCTATTCGGACTAGAGGGGGAGGGGGGCGCGCGGCCTGCCTTGGCCGGCCCTTCCTCTTCTCCCTATGGCCCATCAAGGCCCATTGACCCCCCGGGGGGTTCCGGTAATCCCCCGGTGTTTCGGTAACTTCTTGTTTTCATCCGGAACCTTTCCGAAGTCCAAACATAGGCTTCCAATATATCAATCTTTATGTCTCGACCATTTCGAGACTCCTCGTCATGTCCGTGATCACATCCGGGACTCCGAACAACCTTCGTACATCAATACTTATAAACTCATAATGAACTGTCATTGAAGCGTTAGCGTGCGGACCCTACGGGTTCGAGAACTATGTAGACATGACCTAGAACCATTCTCGGTCAATAACCAATAGCGGAACCTGGATGCCCATATTGGTTCCTACATATTCTACGAAGATCTTTATCGGTCAAACCGCATAACGACATACGTTGTTCCCTTTGTCATCGGTATGTTACTTACCCGAGATTCGATCGTCGGTATCCAATACCTAGTTCAATCTCGTTACGTAAGTCTCTTTACTCGTTCCGTAATACATCATCTCACAACTAACTCATTAGTTGCAATGCTTGCAAGGCTTATGTGATGTGTATTACCGAGAAGGCCCAGAGATACCTCTCCGACAATCGGAGTGACAAAACCTAATCTCGAAATACGCCAACCCAACAAGTACCTTTGGAGACACCTGTAGTACTCCTTTATAATCACCCGATACGTTGTGACGTTTGGTAGTACCAAAGTGTTCTTCCGTAAACGGAGTTGCATAATCTCATAGTTACAGGAACATGTATAGGTCATGAAGAAAGCAATAGCAATATACTAAGCGATCAAGTGCTAAGCTAACGGAATGGGTCATGTCAATCACATCATTCTCCTAATGATGTGATCCCATTAATCAAATGACAACACATGTCTATGGTTAGGAAACATAACCATCTTTGATTAATGAGCTAGTCCAGTAGAGGCATACTAGTGACTATCTGTTTGTCTATGTATTCACACATGTATTATGTTTCCGGTTAATACAATTCTAGCATGAATAATAAACATTTATCATGATATAAGGAAATAAATAATAACTTTATTATTGCCTCTAGGGCAACTTTCCTTCAGGTTCCATAACCGGCACTAAAGTATGGGCACTAAAGGCCCCCCCCCTTTAGTACCGGTTCAGCACGAACCGGTGCTAAAGGGAAACCACGTGGCACGAGCCAGCTCCAGGGGCCTGGAGCCCTTTAGTACCGGTTGGTAAGACCAACCGGTACTATAAGGTTTGGGGGGTTTTTAGTTTTATGATTTCTTTTTCATTTAATTTTGTGTTTCCATTTTAATTCTATTTCGTTTGCTGGTATTTTACGATACTACACATTGTACACGTTATGCATATATATATATATATATATATATATATATATATATATATATATATATATATATATATATATATATATATATATATATATATATATATATATCATCAATGTCTCACAAACCATCATATTAATTAATTCACACATACACACATGTATAGCTATATACAATTTCTCCTACATATGCATGTTGCCTTGAGCCAGTGGCATTAGCCTAATTGGTGCCTTGAACACGATGACAATTGGAAGTGGTTTTCATGGGGCGGTAGCGGGTAATAGTATTCTCCTTCGGATTTATGACATGGTCGAGCAAAATCCCGCTTATTTCCTCTTGAAGTGCTTCTACGCGCTCCGTTTCTAGGAGCTTCTCCCGCACCTCTGTGAAATGTTAAGAAGGAGATCAATATGCATGTGTATTAGTTGTGTGACTAGATATCGATAATGGTGTAAAATTGTGAATAGTGTTTTGACAAGCGTATCCATTCCTGTCTTTGAGATCTGCTCCTTTGGACGCCATCATGCGAATGTTCTCGCAAACGCAGAATGCACACAGATCAGTCCCTGCGCTTGCTTGAGGGCCTTTACGAGAATGGAATTTGATCAGATAATAATTAATCAAGCATGATAATTAAAGAGATGGCAGCTAGCTAGCTAGCTAGTACTACTTAATTACTTACCTTGGGTGAAACCATTTAAGCTTTTGTTTCCATTCTCCGGGGTCACTGATGAACCTTGCCCAAGCCCTGCCCGCCAACAAAGAAAATGAATAAAGGGGTTATTAAATAGTTCATATCATGAAAAATGACGAACTAAATAGGCCGAGATATATAGTTAATAATGATTGAAATTACCTGTTGACTATCCCAAACAAGATGTTATAGTCAGTTTTTTCTTTGAGTAGTGAGTCCAGTATTTCAACTGTTCCGGCGTCAACTTTAATGATACACAAGACCCAGTGAAATCTGCATGCACACACGTTTGCATGTCTCACTACTAGAAAAACCACTACTAATGGCGCACCTAATTTGGCCATTAATGGCGCATCACTGGTGCGCCATTAATAGCACGCCATTAGTAATTTTTACTAATGGCGCACCACCTGGTGCGCCATTAGTATCTGGTATACTAATGGCGCACCACCTGGTGCGCCATTAGTATATGCCAGGGTGCGCCATTAGTATGCCTCCCAGGGGGCATGTATACCCAGGTGCTTTGGCATACTAATGGCGCACCACCTCTGGATGCGCCATTAGTAACTTGACACACTAATGGCGCACTACCCAGTGATGCGCCATTAGTATGCCTTGTCATACTAATGGCGCACTGTCATGTGATGCGCCATTAGTATGAATATTAGGTTTTTTATTTTTTATTTTCTGTTTTTGCACAGGTTACAAAATGTATAATTTGACAAAATATAGACATCACACATCAACAATAGATTCATCAAATACAATAGAAGATTAGTCTTTGAATACAATTCATCATATTAGTCTCCGAATACAATTCATCATATTAGTCTCCGAATTGAAAAGACCGAACAAAGATAGAACATTATATTACAAGTCTCGAGACCGCGAGTAGCGAGTTTGTCTTCACATTACAAGTCGATATCGATCATCTAAACTACCATCACATAGAAGAGAGCTACGGTCATCACGATGAGCATCATCACGATGAAACTTCGTCTTCATCCGGTTCCTCAACGCTCCCTCCCTCTCCCGCTAGATAGCGGGCGTATCTAGATCCGGCCTCGGCCCTAGTGGTGTACCCTTTGTAACTGTTACCGCTGAATCGGTGAACCTGTCTCCAACACTCCTCCCAGTCATCGTGAGACTCCGGGAACCTTACCCTTGTACACACGACATACGTCGGCATCGCTATGCACTAGCCAAGCGAAGCGTTAGTACCAATTCACGAGACAATACATAAGCAATATATAAGTATGCAACAGAACGATCGGAAGAGAAAAACAAGACATTAATAGCATCGATTACATCTAAGTTGAACGACTCTCGAAACCAAAGAAACATACTACAAGTTCATTAAAGTTTAATTACAACATGAGCCAATCGATGTTTCAGAACTAGACAACTCGACTCAAGGGACGGAGCGTGGATGAAGCCGCCGTCTATCGTGGGAGTCATGAAAGAACGAGGCGTTGTCATCCTGCATTTGTAGCATTGTGTCGATGTCTTTGTTGGACGGTTGATTTCGAGGTAGAACTGCCCCGAGGCGAAGGACATCTTGATGGATGATTTCCGCAAACTCCGATGGATGCGAAAGAATTCTTGTCGGAGGTCCGCGCCCTGGATTGCCGACACGCCGGCCCAATCTTGAGTTTACTCGGTAGCGAAGTTGATGATGGTCGTCGATCGCCCGCATGTGATGGATGGCGTAGTAGGCACCCTTCTGACCGCCAGGCGGCTGCTTGACGCAGCAGAACGTCATATTGTGGGAGAACACGTGCTTGCCGTACTTACGAATAGGCCTGGTGAAGGTGCCTCCAGATTTGGCGTAGCCGGGGAGAACATCATCAAGAACCTTCTTGACATTTGTGTAGTCTACGTTCGACTGACGGTCCGGGTCGAAATACGTGGCCATGGAATATTTGGGGCTTAGGAGGATGGCGTGCAGCGTGTGTCACTGCAGAAAACACGGAATGTTAAAGAAAAACGATCGAAATGTAAGAATTCATATGTTACGGGCGGTTGAGGGAGGACTTACTCGGGAAAGTAAGGCACGAGGAAGTTATCCTTATCTTGGTTTGCCGAATGACGCCCGAGGTAAGAACTCGCGACTTGCGGTTCCCAGCGCTGCCCAAGATCTTGGCACGCATGTAGAAGGGGTCAACTATCACGATGTCCGGGGTCTTGTCGCAAATGATCCGCATCTCCATACTCAGCGAAAATAGCCGAACGAAGGTGTAGTGCAGCGGATGAAGGTTCAACATAGCGTGGATGTCATCAAACGCAGGACGATAAAGACGCTGATGGAGTTATCCACAAAGCCCTTGCCCTCCGCACCTTGGCGCGAAAAACGGGTATGCCACATCCTTCTCCCGAGACGCCGCTTCTCCAAAGAAAGAACACATCATGCAGACTCCGTGATAGCACCGGTTGCAGCATTGAGCATATTTGTCGGTAGCATCGCCCTACCCGCCACATGCACCCTCCTCGAGATATCCTGCGGTGAAGGTGGCCCGTCCCGAGCACGGATCGTACTCGGTGCGGCTGGCTCGCACCCTTCTTAGTCTTTCTTTTGCGTGCCTTCTTCTTCTCCTGTAATGGGACCGAGTTTTGCTCACAGACCGCCTTCTTGAGTGTGTTGGGGCTGATAATATTTCGCACCTCGCCTATCGAGGCTCGGTGAAGTCGGCAGTGAGGCGTCTCGAGAGCTGAACGCCGACGGCGCTGTTGCAACTTGGCTTCTCCGCTGCAGTGCGAGCTAGATCACACGTCTTTTGTTGGGTTTGGTTCTTGAGAAGAAGGCCCCATGAAGTCGCCATCGCACCCATGCTCGGCAAAGTATTGATCGACGTTGCCAAATGTATCATAGTAAATCGCCGTCGTCGTTTCGATCCTGTGCCATATGCATGTTTGGATCGATGGCATAGGGATGTCCGCACCGTTCTGGCGGTCTTGCCATGGGGCCGACTTGGCGCCGGCATGACCTGGCGGTGTTGTCTTTGGGGTGGTGTCCCCGCCCCAAACGAATCTCGCTCTTCGCCAAAGCAGGGCCAGCTCGGCGGCGCCGAGGGTCATCACGTCATCATCGTCGGCCCCGACGGGTCGATTCGAGGTAACAAGTCGTCGCAGCCTGGCAGCACCGAACCAGTTGAACCCTAAACAAGTTGGGTGGCATCTGGGTACCGTGGAACAAGGGTTGCCCGGTTGAGCGATTTTGCCCTTGGCGACATCGACCAACTCGTTGTTCACGAAGTGGAGGAGAGTGCACGAACGTCGGCGGCGCCCGCGAAAACATGTAGGCGTCGAGGATGCCCAATCAAAGGCAAGGAGATGAAGTCCTCGGCGAGAGAGGCTTAATTAGTTACGGTGATGATGGCGTCAAGCTCGGCTAATGTAGAGGCACCGCCAACGGCGGGTCGCGATTGACGGAGGGCCGCTTGCTGCAGAGGTGTCGGCCGGCGTACACCCGGTGCATTAAGCTCCCATGCGGCGCCGGAGACACCAATGCCGCCTCCGGAGGCACCAATAACCCGCCATCGCATTATGCGAGTTGCTGGCCGTGAAGCTAGGAATCGGGCGGCCTCGTTGGCGCCCGCAATCCACGACTCAACCCCGAGATCAAGGTAGGCACAAGGGCGGTGATAAATGCGCCCGAGTCGTTGTTCCACTTGCTCTTGGACAATCTCCGAATCCGCGCCACCTGCCTTGAATTCTTGAACCTCTCGCGCTGGCTTTCCGAGCTGGTCTTTTCTCCTTCCGCACACCAGCGGTATAGTATGACCCCATTTTGTCGACAAGCCTTTGCCGCCACACGACCAGCCGACGCCGGCCATCGAGCTTATCCTTGTTCTTCATTACATTCAACCCCTATTTAGAGCGGTGTCCCAAGGGTTGCTCTGAGTCGACCCCGCACTACTGCTTTCAGTCGCCTGCGGAAGGAATGTGAACCATTTAGAAATTCAGCTTCATTAATTAGAATGCAACCATATGGAGCTAATTACGCGGGGGTGTATTCCTTACCAGAACAAGCTCAAGCTGCCTGGTCTTCGGATCTGTGGTAAGCTCATTTGTTTTCGGGTCCTTCGGGTCCGGCGGTTGAGTAGGGGAATCGAGGGTGCGGGTCGGGTGGCGGCGGCCGTGGACTGGGGGTGCTTCGGCGAGGGGACCGGATCTGGCGAGTGGGATAGCGATCGAGATGGAGGGATCGAGGTGGGCTCCACAAATTTTTTTAGCATTTAAAAGCTGTTTGATACTTATTTGTGTTTAAATATGTTCAAACTTGTTTAAATAATAACAGTAATATTTTTTATAAGACAGTAGCATTTAAAAGCTGTTTGATACTTATTTTTTATAAGGCAGTGCTTGTGCGGTGCGGGGGTGTGTGGCGGTTGAGTAGGGGAATCGAGGGTGCGGGGGTGTGGCGGCGGCCGGTGGACTGGGGTGCTCGGGCGAGGGGACCGGATCTGGCGAGGTGGGATAGCGATCGAGATGGAGGGGATCGAGATCGAGTGTCCATGAAATTTAAAAATATTCATGATAGTTCAAAAGTACCCATGAAATACAATCGAGAAATGAAGGCTACGATTTAAATACAATCGATCTTAGCTAGCTATCTGTTCACAATCTTCTTGCCCTTCTTTTTCGCAAATGGAGTTCTTTCGTGGAGCAGACGTCCTTTAGGTAGGGTGGTCCTGCTTCTTCTTGTGGTGTATGTTGCTACTTCATCATAAATCGTCATGTTCGATCCTCGGTCGCCCGACTTGTCGAAGTCTTGCTCATTGGCTACTCCATCCATTCCGATGATCTTCCTTTTGCCTCTCCTCACGACAACACGACCGGGCTTTGGCGGGTCGGTAATGAAGAAGCATTGGTCCACTTGGGAAGCCAGTACCCATGGCTCATTTTTGCGGTGACGTTTATACCATGGTCTTGGATTTGGCCGGGTATAACCATGGTGGTGAAATACCGGTCTTCTTTATAGCGTTCTTGGCCCATCGACACGGAACATGGGACCTTCTCTCCAACAGTAGCTCAGCTCCCAGATCTCCTCGATCCTTCCGTAGTATCTGTCCTTGTCGTTAACGGTGTAGGATTCCATCGTTACCCGGAGTTCGATAACCATCGCTCTTCATGTCCTTGGCCTCGGTGTAGAATGTGTAGCCGTTGATATCGTGCGCCTCATAGGTCATCGAGTTGTCCTCGGCGCCTGTGACAAAGCGAATATGAGTTGTTCTTCCGCGGAAGAATCCTCATGTAAAGGGTACGACGAAGCTTTGCTTGAACCAACGCGTGAAACATGAGTTGTGCTCTTTGAGTGTATCTCCGTCCGTCCTCTGTTGGCCTCGGTCATTGTACGTCTTTTTAATAAAGGTTTTGTGCTCTACCACCCAAGGATCGACCACGTCTATGTGTTGTAGCGCGACTAGGTTTGCTCTTTCAAAGTCGGCGAGTCGACCCTCGAAGTCGACATGCATTTGCGGCGACCCTCACGGTGACCCCATCCAGCGAGCCTGCCGAGGTGCTGCTGACGGGCAGACCAGCGGGTTCTCGATGCCTAGATAATTCGATGCGAGGAGATGCACTCTTGATCGAAAGCCCTGGCTATGCTTCCTTACGGGCGTGACATGTTGCGAACGTATCCTTTGATGACACCATTCATCCTTTCGAGCGGCATCATGCTGTGCAGGAGCGTCGCCCGAGTTGGATGATATCCTCCACTATATGGACCAGCAGATGCACCATAACGTCGAAGAATGCGGGCGGAAGTACATCTCAAGCTCGCATAGTATCACCACGATCTCTTCTGTAGCCTTCGAGTTGCCTCCGCCAATCGACTTCCGAGAGATGGCGTCGAAGAAGTTGCATAGGCCAAATAGCGTTTCACGACGACGTGCGCGTCCATGATCCCGGATTGCAAGCTGGAAGTATCTGCGTCATCAAGACGTGACGGTCGTGAGACTTCATCCCGCTGAACTTCGCTTGCTGGGTCTAGGTATCTGCTTATCTTCCCAGCGTAACCGAAGGAAGTTTTACTCCTAGGAGGCAGGTGAAAACTGCTCAATCTCCTCGACTTAGAGTGAAGCACGCGGGAGGGTAGTCATTTCGGTCTTCTTGGCCTTTTTGCCTTTGCGACGACTTTACGTGTCTGCTTCGCCTCATCATCATCATCATCATCATCATCATCATCATATATAGCGTGAAGCTCCTGCACGATGCCCATTGATTTCAAGTCTGCCCTTGCTTTGGCCCATCTTTGGTCCTCTTTGGCATGTTGAGCAGGGTACCAAGCAGACTCGCACACGTTCTTCGTGATATGCATGACATCAAGGCTGTGAGGCACACGGTGGATCTTCGAGACGGCAAGTCCCGAAAACAGACCTCGTTTTCCATACCTTGGCAGCTGCTCTGGCGCCTTCGCTTCTTTCCGGCTCTGGCGCCTTTTGCTTCTTTCGGCGGTGGGCAGTCTTTCCAATTTTCAACAGCTTGTCTATTTCCTCGCCGCTCCTCGTACATCGGGCATTTTCGGGTTCGGTTTCACCATCGAACAGATCATTGCGTTTCCTCCACGGGTCATCGTCGCGAAGCCACCTTCGATGTCCCATGAACACGGTTTTCAAGACCGGAATCTCTATCTAGCTGGCGATCGTTGTGTCATCCATGCACCTTACGCATCCGAGAAAATCCGTGGACTACCTGCCCATGAGATATCCGTAATCGAGATAGTCGTGCACCGTCGTGAGCGGTGCGGCTCTCATAGGGAAATATTCTTTCTGCGGCGCCCCACGTATTGGCTGGCGTTTTCCATAGCGTGTCAAGGTCCTCTTCAGCAGCCCCGGATACTGATTGATGTCGTTCCTGGTTGTTTCGCCCTTCAATTAGCATACTCATGTGAATGTACTTCCTTTTCATGCACAACCAGGGGGAAGGTTGTACATCCACACAAACACAGGCCAGGTGCTATGTGTGCTTCTCACGGCTGCCAAGCGGATTGACTCCATCGGTGCTCGCGCCCAAGACGATGTTCCTTGGATTGTTCCCAAATTCCGAGTCTTCGAAGTTCAACGCTTGCCACTGGTTCGCATCCTTAGGGTGACTCAGCATCTTGTCTTTTTTATCTATCTCCGGATCATTTGCGTCATCTTCTCGCTTCTTCTCCTTCCTATCTGCGTGCCAACGCAGGAGCTTTGCTACCTTAGGGTCCGAAATAGCGCTGCAGACGAGGAGTGATCGGAAAGTACCACACCACTTTTCGAGGCTTTCTTCCTCTTCTTGTATCGAGTGGCGCCGCACACCGGACATATGGTAGACTCCGTGTGCTCGTCCCGATAAATGATGCAATTGTTCATGCACACATGGTATTTCACGTGCGGTAAATCGAGAGGACACACGATTTTCTTCGCCTCCTCAAACTGGTGGGCACTTGTTCCCCTTGGGAAGGCGTTAGTGCGAATGACATGTTCTCGTCGAAGCATCGTCGGTCATTTTGTGTTTTACCTTCATCTCCGAGCCATGGCGTTACTTTCGGCGGGTATCCTCGGGCCTGCATCCTTCATACAATGGAGTAACGCGTCTAACTCAAGTTGATCCATCTTGGCTTTCTCTCGGCGGCAGCTCTTGCGTTATCCGTCTCGCTTGAGAAGCAGCTCTTGAATATGAGGGTCCTGCACCCAGCCCATCGATGGTCCAGCGTCGTCGCTCCGCCGCATCATCATCTTCATGATCATGCCCGTCGCCTGCTCCGCATCTTCCTCATCATCATGTCCTGCATCTTCTACATGATGATCGTACAACATCACGTCGTGATCATCTCCGGGATTCTTCGTCTTCTCGCCCTACCGAGCCGCGGTGGTTGTCTTGCTGCCCTTCCTCATTTCTTGCCCGGCCCGCATGGACGACTTCGTAGTCATCTTCATCACCTTGCCACCGATAGCCATCCATGAAACCACGCAACAGCAGGTGGTCCCGCACCTGCCCGGAATCCGGGTCCGCAATAAGGCTCTTCAGCTTGCATCTTCGACACGGACATCTTATCTCCGTCTCGTTCTTTTGAAGCATCTCGGCCTTCGCGGACCTCAAAAACCTATTCACGATGCCTTCGGTCATCGTGCGGACCATGGTCGCCTGCGGGGTAGAGCAAAACGATATTTTAGAACCAAACAAAAATTTGGCATGACTTTCCCTAAAAATAGGACCAAAAAGAATGCTTAATGCCAAAATTCTCGCCGAAACGGAAATGAATCAACATTCCGGCAAAATATTGGCAACTATCGCATTTCAAATACCGGTACACCTCCAAACACAAACACATATGCAACACCACAAACATATGCAACACCACGAACATACATAGATCTAGCTAGGCCGTAAAAAGTGCATGTGCACATTGTTGTAGGGAGAACAACCTAAATATAGCTTCCCCCCTTACTTACCTATTAAAACAAGGTAATTTAACCACTTAATTTGAATGAATCTATGGTGGAAATGAGGTGAAAAAGAGGAGGCACCCGAGACAAGGAGGAGGTGGAGAGAATGAAGTGGGGAGAAAGTGAGTGTGTGGGTAGGAGAGGCTGTCCCAAATATCTTGTTGCTGCCCACTTACTAATGGCGCACCTCTTGCATGGTGCGCCATTAGTAATTACAACTACTAATGGCGCACTTAAGCAGGATGCGCCATTAGTATGTTTGGATAAGCGCACTAGTTCAAAAAAAATTCTATACTAATGGCGCACCTTTGCACAGTGCGCCATTAGTAGTTACAACTACTAATGGCGACTTGGGCAGGATCGCCATTAGTATGTTTGGACAGGCGCACTAGTTAAAAAAATTTGATACTAATGGCGCACCCTTTGCAAGGTGCGCCATTAGTAGTTTAAACTCTAATAGCGCATCAGAAGGTGGTGCGCCATTAGTATATACTAATGGCGCACCATCTTTCTGGTGCGCCATTAGTGTCAATCCCATCTATAGCCCTTTTTCTAGTAGTGTCTTAATTAAGCGGGCATATGTAAGCAAAAACATGTAGCTAGCTAGTAGGCAAAAACAGAGAATTTGTAGTACAAGACAGTGTGACTCACTAGAAGTTGTAAGGAAGTAGTATATCTTCATTGTATTTGAGGCGCTTCAAGAACTCTAGCATGTTGTCCTCTACGGCCTTTTGATGACGTTGATTTATTTTCCATGTGTATTCATTAACGGTGTTTGGGTCAATGAACCCAATGCCAAAGCGTCCACCTTTTCTCATTTCATACATCTTCATCCTGCATATAATACCACAGAAAAGAATATAGTGAGGATAATTACAGGTAATGATTGATCAAAAGGATCACTACAGCTAGCTTGAGACTTAAATTACATAAAGAAATCACTTACGAGACAATAGCAAGCGACGATAGATTTGTCGAGTGCGTCTTGATTGTATAACTGAAACATTTCAGAATACTCAACGGACACAGCTTTCTCATGGAAGTAATGCTCCTCCTTGACATTCACCATGAGGGACAATCGATCGAAATCTTGGTAATGTTCATGTACCATTGATGCAATTCATACATTCTCGTTGGGAGGTTCTTGACCTTGTGCAGCTCAACCAAAGGTTGGCCCCGGACATATTTCCGTTTTATTTCATCCTCTCTAAGCACAGGCATGGGCTCGATCTCGAGGAGTTGTCCAACAGTGATTTTGAGAACTTCAGCCTGCATTATATGGTCCTCCGTTGTTACCACATTGCCCACCTCGGGAGCGTAAACTGTTTGCCCACAATAATATTGGGCGCGCAGATCGTATCACGTGTTGTTGGCACAACAAGCGAGGGATCGATTCGCGCCTGTTCTCCCAGGTGGGAATGGTTTTCCGCATTTTTGACAGCTGCTTCTTGTTTGCTCGATCCGAGCTCGCCTCCTTACGTAGAGCGTGCTCGATTTAACTTCCCGATGTGGCGCTCATAGTCTGTGTCAACAGGCTTGGGAGCTGGTGGTTGATCCATATGAATGAAGTGGTCAATCGTTTCCTCGTGCACTTTCTCCTTGGCGGCGGTGGCGGTTTCGGTGCAAAATGGGCTTCCACCTCGGACTTGATATGGCTGCAATTTCCTCCTCGGACCTGTCATAAGACCTCTGCGGAGGCGTGAGGCTTGGACCATATTTATATCGCTTGCCTCCCCTGTACTTCATGTACTACCTCGACTCGTACCGCTATGCACCATAGCTGCGGGTGTCTCTTCTGCGATTCCGAGGCGGCGGAGACGCATGGTGACGGGCTGAGTTGGACGAGGAGGAGGGCCGCTGAAGCTGTGCGGATTTGGAGGAGGAGTGGCTGAGGTTGTGCGGACATGGAGGAGAGTGGACGTCTGCGCTGTGGCGGACTTGGAGGAGGAGGAGTGTCCCGACACTTTGCGGATTTGGAGGAGGTGGCTGACACTTTGCGGACTTGGTGGACTTGCAGGAGCGGGAGACTGCTGACTCGGTGGCGGACTTGACGAGGAGTCGGATGACGCGTGTCGGTGGCCTTCAAAGATGATGCAATCCTTTTTCCATAGGATGATACGATGGTTGGCGTCTCCGAGAAAGCGCTCGTCGTCACCTCCAGGAATGTCAAGCTCTAGCCCCGAATATGGGTGCACCACCTCGTCAACCATTACAAGAGCATAGCCCTCTGGAATCGGGATGCAATGGTAGGTTGCTTTGGGGGTAACTGGAAAAGCAACGCCGTCCGCCACCTTCATGGATATGTTCTTCATTTTGACGTGTAGCTCGCAGCTAGTGTTCTCCGTGATGTCATCCACGGGGTATCTACCCAGCATTGCGTCTTTCGGGGCGGAACCCACGCTGCTTCTCGGCATGGATGGGGCGGTGCTATCCAATGCTGGATCATTTGCTAGTTGCTGCTGCTGCTGAGACCCCCTTTGCTGGGTAAGTGAGTCGATCTGCTCCTGCTGCCGCTGGAATTTGACTACCAATTCCGCTTGACTTGCTTCTAGGCCTTGAAGGCGTTCATAGTCCCGCATCCTCTGCTCCTCCTCCATCTTCCTCTTCTTCTCCTCCGCAATCTTCTTTCTCGCACGGGTTCTGTAGTCGGTGTTCCAGTCTGAAAACCTCTCATACCACGGAATAGCGCCCTTGCCTCGTGTTCTTCCCGGGTGTTCAGGATTTCCCAGGGCACGCGTAATCTCGTCGTTCTCTCTGTTGGGCTGGAACACCCCCGATCGTGCCTCTCCTATTGCAACAAGTATCGCATCGCCGGCTCCCTTCAGACTTGCCCTCGTCGAAACATTGCCTGTCTTCGGGTCCAACTCCCCCCCATGCGCATAGAACCAAGTCCCGACCACAGGGGCCAGCTCTTAGTAACCGGAGTGGCACCTGCATCCTCCATCTCTTTCTCAGACTTATCCCACTTAGGCATTGCCACCGCCTAGCCACCTGGCCCCAGCTTATGGAACTTATCCTTTTTTTCGGCATTCTTCTTGTTTATTCTCGACCGTTCCTTAGCTAATTCGAATCCTTGAATTTCACGAAATTGTCCCAATGAGCACGTTGGTTCTCTAGTGTTCCCTCGAATCTCGGAGTCTTCCTTCCTCCCTTGACGTACTTGTCCCATTCATGATTCTTGTGGTTCTTGAATGCAACCGCCATCTTCCTAAGAGCAGCGTCCTTGACTTTCTCGCACATCTGCTTCGTGAAATGATCTGGTAGGGTGAAATGTTCCATGAGAGTATCCCAAAGCAGATCTTTTTGATTCTTGTTGACAAAAGTAACATCGGGCGTGGAGCAGCGTCCTCTTTGCCTTTTGTCCTTTGTCTTTTGCTGGCTCTCTCCATTCTTGAAGGGAGATCGGGAGTTGGTCCTTCACAAGAACTCCGTGACCGACGAACGAACTTGTCCGCAATCTTCTTAGGCGCTAATGGTTCGCCATTAGGTCTGACTGCCTCGATATTGTACTTTCGCCCTCCTTCAACTTTTAGTGAGGGCCTCGTTTAAATCCTTTTGCACGAAGATTTGCTCGATCCGGATGGCTGAAAGAACAAAGATCGATTCGTTAATATATCTTCAAGTCATTTAAAACATGTGATGATCCCCGATACCTGCTTATATAAATATATATACCTCGCGGTCTTTGTTGTTTCAGGATCAACATGTTCTTCGTCATCGTCATAATCGTAGTTCATGACTTCATCAATTCGGTCGTCGCGATCGAATATCATATCACCCTCTCCGGTGTTGTTTAGAAATTCAGAGCCGTCATAATCTTCTTCATTCGATCATCATCGGCTCGCGATCATATCGAACATGGTCTGTTCTCCCTCTCTGTCGGTATTGTTCGCCATAGCTTTTATTTAACTAATTCAAAAGAAATATAAAACAATTTAGTATTCAAATTACATCATCTCGAATAATAGATATAATCTCGAATACTTCGTCTAGAATAATAGATACAATCTCGAATACATCGTCTCGAATAATATATAATATTGAATAGTACATCACCGGCTAGCTAATTAAAGATGGAATACTATGAAGAATCTAGGACACTCGCGGTTCCTTGGCGCGGGCGGTGGACACCCAAAGAGAAGGAACCCTCACAGGATCATAGCTGAAGTGAGATCCTCAAGATCTGCTAGGTATTGGAGAACCTGCCGCCCTCTAACGCAACCATGTAGCGATGGGCGTGCTCGTCCTCCTCCCCGACACGGCGACGCACCTCCTCCGCGGGCCGGGTCCCTCCGCACCGAAACTGGCCCACGTGAACGCCACCAAACGAGATCGGGTCGGCGACGGACCCGGGCCGGTTCCTCATCAAGCGGCGCGCCCTCCAGAAGCACCTCCAGTGCCAGCCAGTGAGCCCAGTCCGGACATGGGTCGGCTGGGCGTCGTCATGACGGGTCGACGCAGCGAGGATGCGGGCGGCATCGTCGAGAACAAATACTAGCTATATGCCCATAAAAAGTAATATTTTTTAATGATTGGATTTTGATAACTAAAATTTCTAACATTTCTACTATTTCAAAAATCTATATACTATTTCATACTAATTAAGCATCTAACACTAAAACAGAAAACACAACTTCTATACATCCATTAAAAACTGAAAAACAACATTATATAAAAATTTCCATACTAATTAAACACTAATTATATCCATCTAACATGCATTCATACAAATATAATAGTGAAAAATAATAATCTAAATAATCTAAACTAATTAAACATACAAAATACGTATATACTAATATATACATGCATTAATTCATACATATGTGTGTGTGTGTGTGTTCATCATGCTTGTGTGTGTGTGTATGGGCTCGGGAGGCGGCGCCCATGGTGGCTGGGCGAGCGAGAGGGTTAGAGGGGAGAGCTCACAGCGGGCGATGGCGGAGGCGGTGGCGGGGGGTGGCGGCAGGGGCAGCTGGGACGGCGCGAGGGACGGGCAGGGCGGAGACGAGGGCGGCGGACGGGACGGGGCGGCGACGGGACGGGCGGCGACGGAGACGAGGCAAGGCGACGGGACGGGGCGGCGACGGAGACGAGAGACGAGGAGGCGACGGGACGGGGCAGGACGGCGACGGAGACGACAGCGAAACAGAGGAAGAAGCAGAGGGGAATGAAAATTTCAAGTGTTGTATATATAGAAGGCACCTTTAGTACCGGTTGGAGCCACCAACCGGTACTAAAACCTGTTTTAGCCAGCCAAGCGGCGGAAGCGACCCCTTTAGTACCGGTGGTGGCACAAACGGTACTAAAGGCCCCCTTTAGTACCGGTTTGTGCCACGACCGGTACTAAAGGCCTCCTGCCACCCCAAAGTTTAGTCCCACCTGCTGCGTAAGGCAGCCAGACTGGTTTATAAACCCAGCCGCGGCTACCACTTGAACTCCTCTCAGATAGCAGGCTTGTGGGCCTAAACTCTCACGCTGCCCTGTGAGTCTGCTGGGCCTTTAAGGCTGTTATTACACACTGTGGCCTATCAGGCCCACAGGCAGCGCTAATTTTTTTATAGTTTTTTCTTTTCTGCTTTATTTTCTTCTATTTATTTTTGCGTAGTTTTTGTATAGTTTTTCTTTTCTGTTATATTTATTTTCTTCTATTTATTTGTGAGTAGTTTTTCATCTAGTTTGCCAAAATTCAACATTTTCAGAGTTCATTTTGTAGTGATTTTCAATATCACGGTCATTTTGCAAACGATTGAAAAATAGCAAATATAATTTTTTCTTTTCTGCTTTATTTTTCTTCTATTTATTTCTGAGTAGTTTTTCTTTTCTGCTATATTTATTTTCTTCTATTTATTTTTGAGTAGTTTTTATATAGTTTTTTTCTTTTCAGCTATAGTTTTTCTTTCTATTCTGCTATTTTTCTTTTCTCGCAAAACTTGATGGTCAAAGTCCGGAGTTATAACTTAAAAAAAAATGTCGACGTGCAATTAGTTTTTGCCATAATGAAGAAGTCCGGAGTTGTAATAAGTTATTAAAAATAAAAAGAGGTGCAATGCTCGTTAATTTGCTTCAAGCCTTTCGGAATAGTGTAAACTGCACTGCGCATAGCTCCGTGCAGTCTACCGTATTCCTGAAGGCTTGAAGCTAAGCAACGTGAGCATTGATCCTCTTCTTCATCGTCTCTGCACTCAGGGCTTATAAACCGCTCCTAGTCCCTCTCACTTCGCGAGGTGGGACTAAAAAACAACTTACGTCTGGTTCATCCATGAACCGGTACTAAAGGTGCTCGTGGGGCCCCACCTTACGACACAACCTCATTAGTACCGGTTCATGGTACGAACCGACACTAAATGGTGATGGTGGGGCCATAGCCTGACCGGAGGCTGACACAGCCTCTTTAGGTACAAAAAATTACAAACTTTCTGTTAGTGCCCGTAGTTTTGAAATTTGAATAGTTTAAATTTTGAATTATTTGAAATTAGTGTGAATTTGTTTGCACATAAAATTTCTTCGCTTCAAATGCCAAAACACATAACTACCCTAACTATTACAGAGATTCCCCTCTCGGTGCGTAAACACGAGAAGAAAGTGATGATAGCTAGTGAAGCCGATCACATCCCGGATCTTTGGGTGTGAAACTTTTCTTCGCGTGTGTCCCTTTGCGCCGTAACCATGGAAAATCTTCATCATTTAACGGGATGCTCGGGTCAATATTCACTTTGTGAATGGAGCAATTTCATCAAACTTTTCATAATCTTTGACTTGTCATCTTGTCATCCACTCCCACGATGTTTCTCTTCCCGAAAGAACTATGTGCGCTTTGGCTCATTGTATGATGCATTCGCTTCCTTATCTTTTCTTTTCTTGGCTTGGTAGACATGTCCTTCACATAGAAAACCTGTGCCACATCATTGGCTAGGACGAATGGTTCGTCTGCATCACGCAAGATTGTTGAGATCCACTGTTTTCATTCCGTCTGCGGGTCTTCCGTTACCCGCCTCATGTCATATTGACCCATTTGCACGAAACAAAGGGACCTTTAAACCACGTCGATAGTCAAGTTCCCATATGTCCTGTATATAACCATAATATGTTTCCTTTCCGTCTTGGTTTCGCATCAAAGCGGACACCACTGTTTTGGTTGGTGCTCTTCTTATCTTGGGCGATCGTGTAAAATGTATTACCATTTATCTCGTACCCTTTGAAAGTCATTATATTCGAAGATGGTAAGCTGGGACAGCAAGTACATGTCATCTTCAATAGAGGTGTCATGCATGGTGCGTGTACGCAACCAGTGGCAAAACTCCTGGTTTGTTCATGTGTAATCCAGTCATCGACCGCTCCGGGTGTTTGGGCGTAGCAAATTCTTGTGTTCATCCATATCTGAGCCACCAAGGCGGAATTCTGTAGAACTGTAGTGTGCTTCAGGTGAGAGAATGTCCGTCCATACATATTATTTGTTCCCCTCCTAGCGTGCCTTTTCCATCTAGTCTGCCCTTATGCGCAATTCAGGAACACCAATCGGCTTAAGGTCAGGAATAAAGTCAATACAAAACTCAATGACCTCCTCATTTTGATGGCCCTTGGAGATGCTTCCTTCGGCCTAGCACGGTTATGAACATATTTCTTTAAGACTCCCATGAACCTCTCAAAGGGAACATATTGTGTAGAAATACAGGACCCAAAACGTTAATCTCTTTGCATAGGTGAACTAGGGCGTGCGTCATGATGTTGAAGAAGGATGGTGGGAACACCAACTCAAAACGACAAGACATTGCACCAAATCATTCTGTAACCTTGGTATGATTTCTGGATCGATTACCTTCGAGAGATTGCATTGAGAAATGCACATAGCTTCACAATGGCTAATCGAGCGTTTTCGGTAGAAGCCCCTCAATGCAACCGGAAGCGATTGCGTCATAATCACGTGGCAGTCATGAGACTTTAGGTTCTGGAACTTTTTCTCTTCCATGTTTATTATTCCCTTTATATTCGACGACAAGCTAGATGGTACCTTAATACTGAGCAGGCATTCAAAGAAGATTTCCTTCTCTTCTTTGGTAAGAGCGTAGCTTGCATGACCCTGATGTATGCCGTCTTCTCCGTGCATACGTTGCTGGTCCTCCCGTGCCTCACGTGTATCTTTTGTCTTCCCATACACGCCCAAGAAGCCAAGCAGGGTCACGCAAAGATTCTTCGTCACGTGCATCACGTCGATTGCGGAGCGGACCTCTAGGTCTTTCCAATATGGCAGGTCCCAAAATATAGATTTCTTCTTCCACATGGGTGCGCGTCCGTCGGCGTCCTTTGGAACAGGTTGTCCGCCGGGACCCTTTCCAAATATCACCTTCAAATCCTTGACCATATCATGTACATCAGCACCGATGACGGTGGCGAGGCTTCGTCCGGTGATCCGCCTCCCCTTTGAAATGCTTGCCTTTCTTTCTTACGGGATGCCTGCTCGGAAGAAATCGGCGATGTCCGGTACACATTCTTCTTACAACTATTCAAATATATCTGTCGGTATCATCCAAACACTGCGTGCATCCGCGGTATCCCTTGTTTGTCTGTCACGAAAGATTACTGAGAGCAGGCCAATCATTGATGGTCACGAACAGCAACGCCTTTAGGTCAAATTCTTCCCCATGTGCTCATCCCACGCACGTACACCTGTTCCATTCCACAGTTGTAAGAGTTCTTCAACTAATGGCCTTAGGTACACATCAATGTCGTTGCCGGGTTGCTTAGGGCCTTGGATGAGCACTGGCATCATAATGAACTTCCGCTTCATGCACAACCAAGGAGGAAGGTTATACAAACATAGAGTCACAGGCCAGGTGCTATGGTTGCTGCTCTGCTCCCCAAAAGGACTAATGCCATCTGCGCTTAGACCAAACCATACGCTCCTTGCATCATCTGCAAACTCCTTCCCGTACTTTCTTTCGATTTTTCTCCACTGCGACCCGTCAGCTGGTACTCTCAACTTTCCGTCTTTCTTACGGTCTTCTCTGTGCCATCACATCGCCTTGGCATGCTCTTTGTTTTGGAAAAAACGTTTCAACCGTGGTATTATAGGAGAATACCACATCACCTTGGCAGGAATCTTCTTCCTGGGGCGCTCGCCCTCGACATCACCATGCTCATCGCGGCTGATCTTATAGCGCAATGCACCACATACCGCAAGCGCTCAAATCCTCGTACTCACCGCGGTAGAGGATGCAATCATTAGGGCATGCATGTATCTTTCGCACCTCTAACCCTAGAGGGCAGACAACCTTCTTTGCTTCAGACGTACTCTCGGGCAATTCGTTTGTCCTTTGGAAGCATATCCTTTATCATTACCAGCAACTTTCCAAATCCCTTGTCGATACACCATTCTCGCCTTCCATTGCAGCAATTCCAGTGTGGTGCCCAGCTTTTTCTTGTCACCCTCATGAATTGGGTACAACAATTTTTGTGATCCTCTAACATGCGCTGCAACTTTTTCTTCTCCAAATCACTTTGCAGTTTCTCTTTGCATCGGCAATGGCCCGACCTAGATCATCAACGGGCTCATCGATGCCTCTTCTTCAACTTCTTCCGCATTGCCGCCCAGCTTCTTCCGCATTACGGCTCAGCTTCTTCCCCATTGTTGTATCATCGTATTCAGGGAACCCATGGCGGGATAGCTGTCGTCGTCCTCTTCTTCTTCATTGTCTTCCATCATAACCCCTCTTTCTCCGTGCTTGGTCCAAACATTATAGTGGGGCATGAAACCGACTCAAACAGTGGGCGTGAATGGTTCTTGGCGAGAGTAATTGCGACCATTCTTACAGCCAGCACATGGACAAGGCATAAAACCATCCGCCCGCTTGTTTGCCTCAGCCGCAAGCAGAAAAGTATGCACGCCCTCAACGAACTGGGAGAGCATCGGTCATCGTACATCCATTGCCAGCTCATCTTCATTACACAACACGAATAGACCAAATTAATACAAGTTCATACAACACTTAAATGCAACAAACAAATAACTCTCTAGCTAAAGCATTTAAATGCAACAACAAATGCGATCAAGATCGCAACTAAGGTAACAATTGATCCAACAGCATAATGATACCAAGCCTCACTATTGATGGCATATTTTCTAATCTTTCTAATCTTCAAGCGCATTTTCTCCATCTTGATCTTGTGATCATCGGCGACATCGGCAACATGCAACTCCAATTCCATCTTCTCCCCTCAATTCTTTTCAATTTTTCTTTCAAGTACTGTTTTCTCTTTCAACTAAATTTAACCTCTCGACAATAGGGTCGGTTGGAATTTCCGGTTCACATACCTCCTAGATAAAAATATCTATGTCAACTTGATGGGCATAATTTGTCATAAACACGAAATGCAACAAATAGTTTTAAAAGAGAATATACCACATCCGAATCATAACAAGGACGAGGGCCGACGGGACGGATATCAAAACCATGGCACTATGTATAACAAACAACGACGGGTAAGATAATTATTATACGAGTAACTATATATCCAAATCACACAAACATCAATTTTTATATAAAATTTCATGAACAAGAGGCTCACCACAAGGTGGTGCCGTGACAGAGACGGTCTGAGGGCGATCGACAGTGGTTACGACAGAGATTTAGAAGGCACTAAGTAAACCACACCTACATATGCAAACTAAGTGTTATTTTGACCTCAAATTGCATATAAATCAAATACTACCACATATAATTCCTCCCAAATTACTAAAACCCACAATTAATCACTATATAAACCAATGCAAGAGCTAATCTAGCAATGAGAGATGAAAGGACAAACTTGCTAACCTTGGTGATCATTTGAATGGATGAGGGCCTGCAAATATTGACAAATTTGGGGCAAATTTTGTGATGAACTCGAGAGGAAGAAGGGAAGAACAGAGGAGATGGAGAGGGGAAAGGGGGAAGAACAGAGTGCGGGTGGACGAAGGATTTATATAGGACGACATTTAGTACCGGTTCGTGCCACGAACCGGTACTAAAGGTGCTGGAAGGGCCCCATTCTGACAACATCCCGCCACCACTCTCATTAGTACCGGTTCGTGGCACGAACCGGTGCTAAAGGTTTTCCACGAACCGGTACTAAAGATCTCCTCCCGGCTAGCCGTTGGAACCAGCACTAATGGCCACATTAGTGCCGATTCTGTTACAAACCGGGACTAATGTGTCTCACATTTGACCCTTTTTCTACTAGTGCTTGTTGGTCGGCCGCCGCGGGTTCGGCTTCCCGCCTTAAAGGCACCTCCTGCGATGCACCATCAGTATGGGATGATCAAAATTGAGCGCGGATCAAATGATGGTGTCAAGACCTCGGTCGTAGTCACCTGGGAGGCCGGAAACAAACCGGGGTAGTCAGCCGTAATGGCAACTAGGGCATTGTCTATGCTACGTTGGTGGAACACCCCGTCAATCAGCTCCACCTTTAGGTCCGGATCCTCTTCGGAGGTTGGATCAAGGGATCGTTCCGGATGCTCGGGCTGTGGAGTTAGGCTTCGTATGCCCTCCACGTCCCGGCGCAGCTCCTGCGTCGAATCACAGAGTAAGATACTTAACTTTAAAAGTATGTATCGGGTAGATGAACATCCGCTTACCCAGCTCCGAGGGTTATTCATAGAAAATCCATTCAATGGATTCGTGCGGAGGAATTACTCCTCCTCTCCCTTGTACAAGCCGGACAGGATCTTTGCGGATCGGCTGCCGAGCACTGCCCTTTGCGGCCATGACGGGTGGCGTCATCTTCCCGTTGAAATCCCACATAGGGTGGCCCCTATATTGGAGTGGTTGCACCCTCGCATAATGCACGCGTGGCCATGACTCCAATCATGGTCAATCCGGAGTGGGCCAGTAACCTAATCCGGCCCATCAGATAATGGACGCTCCTATCATCTTCCCGTTGAGGGCTCATGGCGCCAACTCAGCGCTTTCTTCAAGGGAGCATTGTTGAACTCCGGGAGGCCGATCCGAACTGGATCCCAGAGGGCGTCCTCCATGTAGAACCATTCAAGGCCAGTCTTGGACGCCTTCTTCGAGTGCGGATAGATATCCGCTCCGGCGATGCGCCATATTTCGCTCCGCCCACTTGATATATCGACCCCTCATGAGAACGGGTGCGAGACAAAACAATCTCTTCCACAGCGCAAAATGGGGCTCGATGCCCAAGAACAGCTCAGAAGAGCTACTGAAGCCCATGATGTGCAAAATGGAGGCGGGCGTGAGGTGGTGAAGCTGGAGTCCGTAGAAATCTAGGAGCCCGGAGAAACGGATGTATGGAAATCCGAGTCCCCTTATTAGATAGGGGACAAAGCATACCCGCTCCCCTTTGGAAGGGTTGGGGATGCTCTCCGCCTGCTTTCCACCCTTGTAGGTGGCTAGTCCGCTCAAACAGGAACCATGAAAGCTGGGGAAGATATCCCCGGTTTGGAGTGCCACTAGCTCGCTGTGTGGAATCGAGCATCTCCCCAATCTCTGGCTTAGGGCTGGGGCGCGAGAGGAGGAGGAGCGTCGGCTATCCATGATGGAATGGATTTTTTGTCGAGAGGCAACCGATGAGAACTCGCGGATGGAGGATGGTGTGAGCTGGATCTAGATCCTCGCCTCTCTTATAGGCGGCTCGTTCGCACGGCTAGGGGTAAAATGTAAAATACCCCAGCCTTTTCGCATTAAATGCGACACGTGGAAGAAGGCCATTATTGGGCGTAGAAGCCAAGGAGCGCAACATTTATAAGGAAGCGGACACTATTCGACGGAACATGAAGTTTGAAGGAGAACCCGCTTTGCAACGTCGAAGACAATATACGCGTCGGACTCGTCGTCGCTGAAGCCAGTTCGGGGCTCTTGAGGAGTTCGGACTAGGGGTGTCCGGATAGCGAACTATCATCATCGGCCGGACTCCAAGACTATGAAGATACAAGATTGAAGACTTCGTCCCGTGTCCGGATGGGACTTTCCTTGGCGTGGAAGGCAAGCTTGGCGATATGGATATGTAGATCTCCTACCTTTGTAACCGACTTTGTGTAACCCTAGCCCTCTCCGGTGCCTATATAAACCGGACGGCTGTAGTCCATAGGACGAACAACAATCATACCATAGGCTAGCTTCTAGTGTTTAGCCTCTTTGATCTCGTGGTAGATCCACTCTTGTAACACACATCATCAATATTAATCAAGCAGGACGTAGGGTTTTACCTCCATCAAGAGGGCCCGAACCTGGGTAAAACATCGTGTCCCTTGTCTCCTGTTACCATCCGCCTAGACGCACAGTTCGGGACCCCCTACCCGAGATCCGCCGGTTTTGACACCGGCAACGACCGCCAGCCGGCGATGGGGGTGCTCCTGTGGGCGATGCTCGAGGCGGAGTCGCTGGTCCCGGAGCAGAGGGAGAAGTGGAAGGTGTTCCGCTCCCTCCGCTACCGCCTGATCCAGCCGAGGGCGCCGCCTCCGGCGCAGCAGGAGCCGCCGCATGAGGTGGTGATGGGGATTCCTGCCCCTGGATCCAGGTGGCTTCCAATCCAGATCGAGGAGGACGCGGATCTCTAGGAGATGGAGGAGGAAGCGGCGGTGCCACTGCGGCGAAGGGCCAGGGTGCCTCCGACCCCAACCTCACTCCCTCGTCGTTCCCCGCGGTTCCAGAGGCGTTCGCCTCGCCTCCTCACTCTCTCCCGCAGCCAGTAGGGTGCTCGCGGCGGGCAACCGTTTCTGGTTGCTGGCCGGTGAGGACTCCGAGGAGGAGGGGGAGGGGGAGGCCCTCATCTCCGATCCAGGTATGTTGACAGCTGCAAAATACTTGGTATCTACTACTCCAATTGAGGTAGATGATGCCAATAGTTGTAGTTTACTTGGGAGATTTAGGCCTGGTAACAGAAACATAATTAGGAGAGGGCCGAAATCTCAAAGGGATAAGGGTTTTGGATTGATTTCTTATGCCGTCATTAGTCCAGAACGTAGGGGATTTGGGGATAAAAATAAGGATGGAAGGTTGAGCAATATGACTCATGGGACTGGTATAGATTCTAAAATTGTTCAAAAACATATGGAAAAAAATAATGTTCATCCCATAATCCCTTTATTTGGGGAAGAGGATGTGGATTTTTGGGAAATTGAGATGAAAAGTACCCCAATTGCAAATTATTTAGGTGCAAAAGGGGGAAAGTTTGAGGAATCTGGTACTGAAGAAAAAGTGAGACCCTTGATGATTTTTGGGGGCTCAGTTGGGAGGGATTTAAACACGGATGTGGAGGTGGGCCTGCGGTGGTGGAGGCCTGGTGAGTTGAAGCCCGGCCCAACCCGACAAAGGGACAGAGCTATGGGGGTTATAAAGGAGGGAGTGGAGAAGGCTGGGAAGCAACCCCATTCTTTAGGGTTTCCTCCTCTCCTCCCATCGCCGCCACAAGAAGAAACTATGTCAGGAAATTTTGGTAGAGGGCTTGGAGCTCAGAGATTCAACAGAGGGGGAGGAAATGGACATATAGGAGGGAGATTTAACAATACTGAGAAGGGAGGAAGATGGACTGGAGGGAGGCATGCCTTTCCAGGGGGATCTGGGGGTTTTGGAAGAGGGGGTAGCCGTTTTGGTCCTGCGAATGGAATGGGCAGAGATTCAGAGGATGAAGACCCTAGATCTGAGAGGAACGGAGAGAATTTGGTGTGGCAATCTAAGGCAGGGAAGAGGGATGAAGGGGGAGAGATCGCAAGGATGGACTGTGGTGATGCAGAAGGTGATGTGCTGGAAAAAGAGAGGAGCAAAAATCAGATATCTCAGCCAGATCAGCAGCAGCAGCAATTGCTTTTAACTTCACTACTCTCTCAGCTGGTGCAGGGGATGCAGAACAGTGAGAAGAATCAGATGGAAGGGATGGCTGGAAATCGAATTGGTAATTTGCTTGGGAAAGAAAGTCAAAGGAAAGAGGAAGGAGGACCTGATGGACAACAAAGAGTTGACAAGGTGGCTGAACAGGGAGCTGGACTAGAAATGAAGAAGCAGGTAGGTAGAAGCAGTTGGCAGCAAGGTTATGAGGAAAACAAGAATTTTTTTGATAGGTTTAGCAAACGGGTATGTGGTAAATGTAAAGATCCTAGACACACCACTAAGGAATGCAGGGTGGGACATTGCTTGATCTGTGGCAGAGAGAATCATATTACAGGGGAGTGCAACTTGCTGAAACAGGTTAAACCAGTCCCAAAATATGTAGGATATGCAGGTAAAGGATTGGGAATTCTTTTGGTGCAGAGTTATAAGGATGTCCTGATTGCAGAGCACACCAATCCTTTGGGGGGGGTGATCATAAGAGAAGGGAGTATCAATGAGACTGAGCTTGTGAAAGCTTTTGGAGAAATGTTTGACTTGGGGTGGCAATGTAGAGTGAGGGAATTTGGAAAGAATGGATACATGATGAGATTTCCCAATAAGGCAAAGTTGGTGGAGTTGGCCAAGTTTAATGACTTCAACTTGCTAGGAACAGGGGTGGTGATCAAGGTTCAACCCTGGTCTCTTGACCATCAGGTTGTTGGGAAGATGCATACCATTTGGGTCAAGCTGGCCAAAGTACCAGATTGTTTCAGGCATTTTTTAGGTATTTGTGAGGTGGCTGCTGCAGTTGGACCTATCTTGGAGATTGATATGGACACTATAAATGAGGAGAAAATTAGAGCAAAGTGTGGAATCAGGGATGTGGAGAAAATACCAACTCAAGTAGAAATCACTTCACCTGATCTTCTTATGTTCAGAATTGGGGTGGAAGCTGAGAAGGTGGTGGAAATTGGCTGGTACAGGGAAGAGAAGAGGAAAAATGACAGCAACAATATCTCAGAAGTGGGAGAGGAAGAGATTGACAACAGGAAGAGGACCAAATTGGAGGATAATGAGCACAGAGGGGTTTCTCTGTGATGCTTATCCCTGAAACAGAGTGAGGAGGTTGATGGAAGAATTGAAAGGATGAAATCTCAGATGGAAGAAAACATGATGCAATGGCAAAGTGAGATGACTTTGGAGAGAAGAAAATGGCAAAAAGAAAGTGAAATCATGCTCAGTAAAATAAAGGCTTTGGAGGAAGACAAGATCAGAAACAATGCATTATGGGCAAAAAATGAAAACAGAATTAGAGAGTTAGAGAGGATTCACACAAAGTTGCAGGAGATAAGTAAAAAACAACTAGAAGAAATCCAGAAATTGGCACAAGAGGCTGCCAATAGAGAGGAATATGAAATGGAATTAGCAAATATGGACCTTGAAGATTATGAGAAAGAGACTCAAAAGAAAAAGGAAGATACAGATTCTGGGAAATATAATGAGCCCACTGACTATAATGCTAGCCAAGAATCTATTGGGACTTTGGGGAGAAAATGGCTGAAATACATGGGAGTGAGATCCTAGACAAAGAAGGGGAAGAAAAATATGTTGAGATCAAGAGAAGTCTTAGAAACAAAGGGAAGGAAGACAACAAAATTGAAGATATGGCTAAAAGCAGAGCTGAGAAGAGAGACAATTATGGTAAGAACCCTGATCTGGTTATTGCTGATGCTTCTTTACTACATATTAGTTCTCTGGTGGGGATTGATTTGGGTTGCTCAATAGAGATGATTGATAAAAACATAGATATCATTAACAAGATGGAAATAGCTAGAAGAGAGCTATATTTCCAGAATATTAAAAGAGAGGAGAGTGGTAAAGCAGGAGAATAATGTGAGGAGAAAGGAAATTCTAAAAAAGATGTCCCAGCATATATTAATACTGGAGACATAACCCTTGAGGAACTATGTTCAGACTATGAACATTCTGATGTGGATATTGAGGAACAACAGATTAAAAAACTGAGGTGAATGTTCTCAGGGGAAAAAAGTGGTAAGAAAAACTCTTCAGCACTTGACTCTGTGAAGCAATCAGTTGGGATTGGGGTCCTTCAAAGGAGGAAAAAAGATAAGAGATTTTAGTTGAAAGTCCTTTCTGTATTTGCATCAGATATAGATTTGTTTGCTACAAAAAGAAATGAGGGGGGTTTTCTGGAATGTAAGGGGTATAGGTCAGGAGCACCAAAAAAGATACATTAGAGAAATGATTATGGATCAGAAGCTAGACTTTATTGGACTCTCTGAGACCGTAAAGCAAGACTTCACAAAGAATGAGTTACACAATTTGTGTGGAGGGAGAAATTTTCAATGGAGTTGGAACCCACCCAGAGGCATGTCAGGGGGGGTCCTGGTGGGGGTCAACAAAGATGTGTTTAATGTTGAAACTATTGAAAAAGGACAATATTTCTTGAGAATGTTAGTATTTGATAAGAATATCAAAATGCTTTCGAATTTGGTCCTCAGATATGGGGATGCACAGAAGGAAGGAAAAGCCAGTTTTCTTGCTGAATTGGCAAGATTATATCATGATAATCCTCTGTCTTGCTTGGTTGGGGGAGATTTTAACATTATTAGAAATGGGAAGGAGAAAAACAAACCTATGCTTAATGAACAATGGTCCTTTATGTTTAATGCTATTATTGAACAAGCAGGGCTAAGGGAACTACCTTTGAATGGGAGGAAATACACCTGGGCTAATAATCAGGAGGACCCTACTTTTGAAAAATTAGACAGAGTGTTGATGTGCCCAGCTTGGGAGGAAAATTACCCGCTAACCATATTGCAAGCCTTTGCTAGAGAGATTTCTGATCATACCCCTTTGTTCTTGGATACAGGGGAGGCTCATGATCATAAATACATTTTTAGATATGAAAATGCTTGGCTGCTGAGAGAGGGTTTTAGAGAGCTGGTGTATAACACCTGGAATGAGAGATACTTTGGGGACATTTTGGATAGATGGCAATCAAGGTTGAGAAGACTAAGGAAAAAGGCTAAAGGATGGAATAGAAATGTAGATGCTTGGTATAGGAAAATAAAAATGGAAATAATAAAGGAGCTTGATGATTTAGATAAGAGAGCTGAGATCATGGGTTTAAGTGCGGTGGATAGAAATGAACAGAAAGAGCTTAGAGCCCTATTGAAAAGAGTAATGTTACAAGAGGATATGAAATGGTTGCAAAGATATAAAGATTCAGAGATTAAAGATGGAGACAGAAATACTATATATTATGATGCTAAGGTGAATGGGAGGAGGAGAAAAAACAGAATTGTTTCCCTGGAACAGGAAGAAGGGATTATAGAGGGGGATGAGAAGTTAATGGAGTATATTACCAAATTCTATAAAGAATTATTTGGACATCCTGAAGAATCTAGTATCTCATTGAGAGAGATGGAGATGGATAAAATTAATGCACAAGAGAGAGAGGAACTTTTGACTCCTTTCTCCCTGAATGAAATCCATCAGGTGGTCTTTGGGATGAAAAGGAACAAAAGCCCTGGCCCTGATGGGTTCCCTGCTGATTTTTACCAAGATTTTTGGGAAGTGGTTAAGTGGGATCTCAAAACCCTAGTACATGGTTTTGCAAAAGGAGAAATTAATATTGCCAGACTCAATTATGGCATAATTACTTTAATCCCAAAAACTAATGATGCTAAACAAATTCAGAAGTTTAGGCCCATTTGCGTGCTGAATGTTAGTTTTAAAATCATTACTAAAATTTTGATGAATAGGTTGGCTAAATGTGTGGCCCCTGTGATCTCCAGAACCCAAACTGCCTTATTAAGGGCAGATACATAATGGAGGGAATTGTGATTTTGCATGAGGCCCTGAACTCCTTTCATAAGAATAAAGAAGATTCCCTAGTTTTTAAAGTGGATTTTGAGAAAGCATATGACAAAATCAAATGGCCCTTTGTGATACAGATGCTGAAAATGAAAGGATTTCTTGATAAATGGTGTGACTGGGTGATGGAAACTATGAGAGGAGGACATGTTGGAATTAAAGTGAATGATGAAATTGGCCCATATTTTAAAACCTTTAAAGGATTAAGGCAAGGAGATGCTATGTCACCTCTACTGTTTGACATAGCTGCTGATGCCCTAGCCTTTATAATGAGTAATGCCCTGAAGCATGATTTGGTTAAGGGGGTGTTAAACAAAAGTGGAGGAAAAGGGATTAATATGTTACAATATGCTGATGATACTATATTCTTGATCAAAGATGAGGTAGAAAGTGTGAAAAATCTTAAAATCATACTAGGGAATTTTGAGCAAATGTCTGGGCTCAAAATAAATTTTCATAAAAATGAATTGTTGTTATTTGGCAAGGCTAGAGAGAAGCAATCGACTTATCAAGAAATCCTAACATGTAAGATGGGGGACTTGCCCATAAAATACAGGGATGCACATGATCGAGAACAGAATCAAGAACACACTGCTGGGGTGAGTGGTGACAAAATTGAAAAAGGTGTGGATGTTGGCAGGGGAAGCTACTGGGCTCCATTGCAGGAAGAATTACCTTGGTGCAAGCCTGCCTGACTAACATACCTTTGTTCATGATGTCCTTCTATGCTGTGCCTAAAGGGATCATAAAGAAAGCTGATTTCTTTAGATCCAGATTGGTATGGCAAGAAGATGAGAATGTCAAAAAATACCACCTAGTGAATTGGAAAGATTGTTGTCTACCTAAAGACATGGGTGGTTTAGGGATACTGAATCTGGAAATAATGAATATTGCACTTCTTGCTAAATGGTTTTGGAAAATGGAAAATGAAAAGGGTCTGTGGCAGGATATTTTGGATGAAAAATATAGAAAAGGGGGTTGTTTGACTTTAGTAAGCAAGAAGCCTGGGGACTCCCAATTTTGGGCTAACTTGCTTAAAATTAAGGAAATTTTCTACAAATTTGTTAAGAAAAAGGTGGGAGATGGGAGAAATACTAGGTTTTGGGAAGATGCATGGGTCGATGATAAACCTTTGAGGGAGGCTCACTGTCGGTGTCAAAACCGGCGGATCTCGGGTAGGGGGTCCCGAACTGTGCGTCTAGGCGGATGGTAACAGGAGACAAGGGACACGATGTTTTTACCAGGTTGGGCCCTCTCGATGGAGGTAATACCCTACTCCTGCTTGATTAATATTGATGATATGGGTAGTACAAGAGTAGATCTACCACGAGATCGTAGAGGCTAAACCCTAGAAGCTAGCCTATGGTATGATTGTTGTTAGTCCTATGGACTAAAACCCTCCGGTTTATATAGACACCGGATAGGTTAGGGTTACAGTCGGTTACAATGGTAGGAGATCTACATATCCGTATCGCCAAGCTTGCCTTCCACGCCAAGGAAAGTCCCATCCGGACATGGGACGAAGTCTTCAATCTTGTATCTTCATAGTCTTGGAGTCCGGCCGTGATGATAGTCCGCTATCCGGACACCCCTAGTCTAGGACTCCTCGGTAGCCCTGAACCAGGCTTCAATGGCGGCGAGTCCGCGCGCATATTGTCTTCGGCATTGCAAGGCGGGTTCCTCCTCCGAATACTTCGTAGAAGGTTTTGAACACCAGGATAGTGTCCGGATCTGCAAAACAAGTTCCACATACCACCGTAGAGAGAATAACTTTTGCACAGATCTGTCGGCGTATTCAGGGCGTGACATCACACCACGGCCAGGCCTTTATATGAATTGTTTTTACCGTTCCACCTTAGCGCGTTTAGCGAGGCGGTTTCACAGCACGTCTTATCAAAGCATAGATCGTGCCCCTTATTCCGGGATTCTCATCAATACGGACGTGGGTAACCCATCCGCGCCATTGATTCTGGCGCTTGGGAGATAAGCGAGTTTTACCAGGCTGGTGGGGGCGCTTAGCCCGTCCGTCCATATAAGGGGATAAGGATCCACCTTTTCACCTACGCCTTCTTCCTCCTTTGCTCATCCATTCCCGCGCACTCGAGCTCCAGCGCCCAAGTCCGCACATCCCACCTCAACCTTTCTCCAACCATGTCAGGAGCGGGAGGCAGGTGGATGGCCTCCTCCGCCACGGATGGGCACATCACAAGACTGCGGGAGGCCGGATACTTGTCCGGCGACATCGCGCACAAGCTTCCTGACGAGGGGCAGCTCGTTCCAACCCCCAGGCCCCATGAGAGGGTGGTGTTTCTCCCCCACTTCCTCCGCGGACTAGGTTTTCCACTTCACCCATTTGTCCGGGAGCTCATGTTCTACTACGGCCTGGACTTCCACGACCTGGCCCCGAATTTCATCCTCAACATCTCGGCGTTTATGGTCGTGTGCGAGGCCTTCCTCTGCATCCAGCCCCACTCCGGCTTATGGCTGAAGATCTTCAACGTCATGCCGAAGGTTGTGGGCGGCCGTCAAGCGGAGTGCGGAGGCGCCATGGTTGGCAAGATGGCCAAAGTCCTATGGCTCGAGGGCTCTTTTGTGGAGACAATAAAGGGGTGGCAATCGGGGTGGTTCTACATCACCGAGCCACGCGACCCCAAATGGGTGGCGGCCCCCGAATTCAGATCTGGCTTCCCCACACGGCTCTCGTCATGGAAAGAGACGGGCCGGACTTGGGGGAATTCGGACGAGACATCCGGACTCCAAACATGCGTCCGAAACCTGGTGGACAAGAATCTTAGGCTTGTCGACGTAATCCAGGTGATGCTCATCCGCCGGATTCTCCCATGCCAACAACGGGCCTTCAAATTATGGGAGTTCGATCCGCACTGCACTCGACTCTAAAAGGCTCTTGACACCACGTCTGAAGAGCGCTGGAAGGATGTTCAAGGCGCCGAGGCTCCCTCATCCGCCATGAAGATCGCGGATACAGCTCGCAACGCGTCAAGCGGCGAGGTAAGTTATTTTCCCTTTACGGGACTCTTTTTCATAGATTGACTCTATGTGGGATCTAAAACTCCCTAATCTTTGACGGGATCTGGCTGAAGACGTCCGGACAGATTAACTGTCCGACTCCTTTTGCCGGAAGACCCAGCGGACGCTTCGATTAGCAGGGCTGCTGTCTCCGGCACCCATGTGGTGCCGGAGAAGAAGGCCAAGAAGGAGGCCACGGGAACTCGAAGGAGCTCCCGAAGCCAGGTGCTGTCAGATTCTGAAGCAGAATCTTCTCCTGAGGACGAGGAGGAGGAAAAAGAAGCTTCTCCCCCAGCGGTGGAGGAGAGGAAAAGGAAGGCCGCCCCAACTGGGGAGGCCGGAGGGTCCAAGAAAGGAAGAACCCTTCCTCCGGACTTCTCCACCAACGTCGACAACGACGAGGAGGATTGGCCAACAAGGGCCAAGCCCCTGGCGAGATCGTAAGTGTCCGGATCCCCATGGCTTTTTCATTATTGCATAGTGTTCTCTAATGTCGAACAATCATGCAGCCCGCCCAAGAGCGATCTAGCCTCTTCGACGAGCGGGTCCCTGGGTTCGTCGGAAATGGAGAGTACTTTGCTTCCGACCGCCTCCTCGCCTCACGCTGCGGACGACGCCGAGGTGGCGCCCCAAGGGGGGCCTGGTCAAGAGGAGGTGGCGCAGGAGGCACCACAAGGCGACCTCCCGGACTCCAGGTGCGTGGGGGGCAAGACCCCCAGGGGCTCTAAGCCCGACCCTTGTCCGGACTCCATGCCGGAACCTTCAGTGGTTCCGGAGTCCGGCAAGCAGTCCCTTCGTAAGAAGGGTAAGACGCCGGTGTCCTTCGTCCAACGGGAGGCACCGGATAGCTTAATGGAGGCGCTTAACAGCACCTCCATCAAGGAGGAGCACCGCACCGTTATGAGTGCGGTGATCCGGACAGTTCAGTCCGCCAAGAGCGGGCTGACCGAAGCCTGTACCAGCCTTCTAACAGGCTTTGAGGTAAGTTTAGAATATGTAAAAATATTGCCGCATAGACAGTAGCCCCTGATGCTTAGTTCGGTGTTCGGAAAGAAAAGCCGGACTAAGGATCTAAAAAGATATACGCAGGAGTCTAACATAAGTATGTCAATATGGGAATGCAGGTTGCGCTGCTGACCTCTGCTGCACTGACTGCGGAGGTCAATGCATTGAAGCAGAGCCTCGAGCGGTCCGAGAACGAGCTCGGCCAAGCCAAGAAGAAGCTCAAGGAAAAGGAAGGTAAGTAGTACCTTATTAAAGAAATACCTTATAGAAAGGTTTTGGTTGCAAAAAATAACAGGAATAACATGGGTACTGCAGGGGCCACGAACGAGGTGGTGACCCTGAAGGAAGCGGTGTCCGTGGCTGAAAACAAAGCGGCTGCGGAACGCAAGGGTTTGGAGCGTGACTCGAAGACCCAAGAGTCCGAGCTTGCCTCGGCTCTTGAGAGTGCCAAAGCTGCTAAGGCCGAGGCCCAAAAAGCCCTCCAAGAAATTGAATCATTAAAGAAGATAGCGGCGGGTAAGGCATTCTTTATGCAAAGCAAGCATGTGAAAGTGAATTTCCCATTACTTACCCGGATTCGGAGCTCTCCAGGAGCATTCACAGATTTGCCCCGCAGTGTGTCTGATGCTGCCGCATTCTACCGAGCCAAGGAGGGGAGCTCAACGGAGAAGGTGTTCTTGTTGGGGAACGTAGTAATTTCAAAAAAATTCCTACGCACACGCAAGACCATGGTGATGGCATAGCAACGAGAGGGGAGAGTATATGTCCACGTACCCTCGTAGACCGAAAGCGGAAGCGTTATAACAACGCGATTGATGTAGTCGTACGTCTTCACGATCCGACCGATCCAAGTACCGAACGTACGGCACCTCCGAGTTCAGCACACGTTCAGCTCGATGACGATCCCCGGGCTCCGATCCAGCAAAGCGTCGGGGATGAGTTCCGTCAAGACGACGGCGTGGTGGCGATGATGATGCTCCACCGACGCAGGGCTTCGCCTAAGCTCATGACGATATGACTTCACCGCGCGAGGCTTCGCCTAAGCTCCACGACGATATGACGAAGTGGAATATGGTGGAGGGGGGCACCGCACACGGCTAAGGAATGATCCATAGATCAACTTGTGTGTCATGGGGTGCCCCCTGCCCCTCAGATATAAAGGAGCAAGGGGGTGCGGCCGGCCCTAGGGAGTGCGCTGGAGGAGTCCTACTCCCACCGAGTAGGACTCCCCCCTTTCCTAGTTGGATTAGGTCTTGGGAAGGGGGAAGAGGAGGCGCCCCCTTCTCCTTGTCCTATTCGGACTAGAGGGGGAGGGGGCGCGCGGCCTGCCCTGGCCGGCCCTCCTCTTCTCCCTTATGGCCCATCAAGGCCCATTGATCCCCCGGGGGGGGGGGTGTTCCGGTAAAATCCCGTTTTCATCCGGAACCTTTCCGAAGTCCAAACATAGGCTTCCAATATATCAATCTTTATGTCTCGACCATTTCGAGACTCCTCGTCATGTCCGTGATCACATCCGGGACTCCGAACAAACTTCGGTACATCAAAACTTATAAACTCATAATAAACTGTCATCGAAACGTTAAGCGTGCGGACCCTACGGGTTCGAGAACTATGTAGACATGACCTAGAACTATTCTCGGTCAATAACCAATAGCGGAACCTGGATGCCCATATTGGTTCCTACATATTCTTCGAAGATCTTTATCGGTCAAACCGCATAACGACATCGTTGTTCCTTTGTCATCGGTATGTTACTTACCCGAGATTCGATCGTCGGTATCCAATACCTAGTTCAATCTCGTTACCGGCAAGTCTTTACTCGTTCCGTAATACATCATCTCACAACTAATTTATTAGTTGCAATGCTTGCAAGGCTTATGTGATGTGTATTACCGAGAAGGCCTAGAGATACCTCTCCGACAATCGGAGTGACAAAACCTAATCTCGAAATACGCCAACCCAACATGTACCTTTGGAGACACCTATAGTACTCCTTTATAATCACCCAGTTACGTTGTGACGTTTGGTAGTACCCAAAGTGTTCCTCCGGTAAACGGGAGTTGCATAATCTCATAGTTACAGGAACATGTATAGGTCATGAAGAAAGCAATAGCAATATACTAAACGATCAAGTGCTAAGCTAACGGAATGGGTCATGTCAATCACATCATTCTCCTAATGATGTGATCCCATTAATCAAATGACAACACATGTCTATGGTTAGGAAACATAACCATCTTTGATTAATGAGCTAGTCAAGTAGAGGCATACTAGTGACTGTATGTTTGTCTATGTATTCACACATGTATTATGTTTTTGGTTAATACAATTCTAGCATGAATAATAAACATTTATCATGATATAAGGAAATAAATAATAACTTTATTATTGCCTCTAGGGCATATTTCCTTTAGTCTCCCACTTGCACTAGAGTCAATAATCTAGATTACACAGTAATGATTCTAACACCCATGGAGTCTTGGTGTTGATCATGTTTTGCTCGTGGAAGAGGCTTAGTCAACGGGTCTGCAACATTCAGATACGTATGTATCTTGCAAATCTCTATGTCTCCCACTTGGACTTGGTCCCGAATGGAATTGAAGTGTCTCTTGATATGCTTGGTCCTCTTGTGAAATCTGGATTCCTTTGCCAAGGCAATTGCACCAGTATTGTCACAGAAGATCTTCATTGGTCCCGATGCACTAGGTATGACACCTAGATCGGAAATGAACTCTTTCATCCAGACTCCTTCATTTGATGCTTCAAGCAGCTATGTACTCCGCTTCACATGTAGATCCCGCCACGACGCTTTGTTTAGAACTGCACCAACCGACAGCTCCACCGCTTAATAAAAACACGATCCGGTTTGCGATTTAGAATCGTCCGGATCAGTGTCAAAGCTTGCATCGACGTAACCATTTACGACTAGCTCTTTGTCACCTCCATATCGAGAAACATATCCTTAGTCCTTTTCGGTATTTCAGGATGTTCTTGACCGCTGTCCGATGATCCACTCTGGATTACTTTGGTACCTTCCTGCCAAGCTTATTGCTAAGCATACGTCGGTCTGGTACACAGCATTGCATACATGATAGAGCCTATGGCTGAAGCATAGGAACATCTTTCATTTCTCTCTATCTTCTGTTGTGGTCGGGCATTGAGTCGACTCAATTTCACACCTTGTAATACAGGTAAAAACCTTTCTTTGCTGATCCATTTTGAACTTTTTCAAAACTTTATCAAGGTATGTGCTTTGTGAAAGTCCAATTAAGCGTCTTGATCTATCTCTATAGATCTTGATGCCCAATATGTAAGCAGCTTCACCGAGGTCTTTCATTGAAAAACTTTTATTCAAGTATCCTTTTATGCTATCCAGAAATTCTATATCATTTCCAATCAATAATATGTCATCCACATATAATATCAGAAATGCTACAGAGCTCCCACTCACTTTCTTGTAAATACAGGCTTCTCCAAAAGTCTCAGATAAAACCATATGCTTTGATCACACTATCAAAGCGCTTATTCCAACTCGAGAGGCTTGCACTGACCATAAATTGATCGCTGGAGCTTGCACACTTTGTTAGCACCCTTTGGATCAACAAAACCTTCTGGTTGCATCATATACAACTCTTCTTCTAGAAATCCATTTAAGAATGCAGTTTTACATCCATTTGCCAAATTTCATAATCATAAAATGCAGCAATTGCTAACATGATTCGGACAGACTTAAGCATCGCTACGGGTGAGAAAGTCTCATCGTAGTCAACCCCTTGAACTTGTCGAAAACCTTTCGCAACAAGTCGAGCTTTATAGACAGATTACATTACCATCGCGTCGGCCTTCTTCTTAAAGATCCATTTATTCTCAATGGCTTGCCGATCATCGGCAAGTCAACCAAAGTCCATACTTTGTTCTCATACATGGATCCCATCTCAGATTTCATGGCTTCCAGCCATTTTGCGGAATCTGGGCTCACCATCGCTTCTTCATAGTTTGTAGGTTCGCCATGGTCAAGTAACATGACTTCCAGAATAGGATTACCGTACCACTCTGGTGCGTATTTTGTTCTGGTTGACCTACGAAGTTCAGTAGAAACTTGATCTGAAGTTTCATGATCAATATCATTAGTTTCCTCACTAATTGGTGTAGTTATCACAGAACCGTTTTGTGATGAACTACTTTCCAATAAGGGAGCAGATCTGATTATCTCATCAAGTTCTACTTTCCTCCCACTCACTTCTTTCGAGAGAAACTCCTTTTATAGAAAGGATCCGAATTTAGCAACAAAAATCTTGCCTTCATATCTGTGATAGAAGGTGTACCCAACAGTCTCCTTTGGGTATCCTATGAACACATTTCTCCGATTTGGGTTCGAGCTTATCTGGTTGAAGTTTCTTCACATAAGCATCGCAACCCCAAACTTTAAGAAACGACAACTTTGGTTTCTTGCCAAACCACAGTTCATAAGGTGTCGTCTCAACGGACTTTGATGGTGCCCTATTTAACGTGAATGCGGTCGTCTCTAAAGCATATCCCCAAAACGATAGCGGTAAATCAGTAAGAGACATCATAGATCGCACCATATCAAGTAAAGTACGACGATTCGACGCTCGGACACACCATTTCTCTGTGGTGTTCCGGTGGCGTGAGTTGCGAAACTATTCCACATTGTTTCAAATGTAAACCAAACTCGAAACTCAAATATTCTCCTCCATGATCAGATCGTAGAAATTTTATTTTCTTGTTACGATGATTTTCCACTTCACTCTGAAATTCTTTGAACTTTTCAAATGTTTCAGATTTGTGTTTCATTAAGTAGATATACCCATATCTGCTCAAATCATCTGTGAAGGTGAGAAAATAACGATACCCGCGCGTGCCTCAACATTCATTGGACCACAAACATCAGTATGTATGATTTCCAACAAATCAGTTGCTCGCTCCATAGTTCCGAGAACGGCGTTTTAGTCATCTTGCCCATGAGGCACGGTTCGCAAGTACCAAGTGATTCATAATCAAGTGATTCCAAAAGTCCATCAAGATGGAGTTTCTTCATGCGCTTTTACACCGATATGACCCAAACGGCAAGTGCCACAAATAAGTTGCATTATCATTATCAACTCTGATCTTTTGGTTTCAACACTATGAATATGTGTATTACTACTATCGAGATTCAATAAAATAGACCACTCTTCAAGGGTGCATGACCATAAAAGATATTATTCATATAAATAGAACAACCATTATTCTCTGTCTTAAATGAATAACCGCCTCGCATTAAACAAGATCCAGATATAATGTTCATGCTTAACTGGCACCAAATAACAATTATTTAGGTCTAAAACTAATCCCGATGGTAGATGTAGAGGTAGCGTGCCGACCGCGATCACATCAACTTTGGAACCATTTCCCACGCAAGATCGTCACCTCGTCCTTAGCCAATCTTCGCTAATCCGTAGTTCCTGTTTTGAGTTGCAAATATTAGCAATGTAACCAGTATCAAATACCGGTACTCTGCGAGTATTAGTAAGGTACACATCAATAACATGTATATCACATATACCTTTGATCACCTTGCCATCCTTTTTATCCGCCAAATACTTGGGGCAGTTCCGCTTCAAATGTCCGGTTTGCTTGCGGTAAAACACTCGGCCAGGCTTAGGTCCAGACTTGGGTTTCTTCTCTTGAGCAGCAACTTTCTTGCTGTTCTTTTGAAGTTCCCTTCTTCTTTCCTTTGCCCTTTTCTTGAAACTAGTGGTCTTGTTGACCATCAACACTTGATGCTCTTTCTTGATTTCTACCTCCATGCTTTTAGCATTGCGAAGAGCTCGGAATTGTTTTGGTCATCCCTTGCATATTATAGTTCATCACGAAGCTCTTGTAGCTTGGTGGCAGTGATTGGAGAATTTCTGTCAATGACACTATCATCCGGAAGAGTAACTCCCAGTTGAATCAAGTGATTATTATACCCGGACATTTTGAGTATATGTTCACCTTGTGAACTATTCTCCTCCATCTTGCAGCTATAGAACTTATTGGAGACTTCATATCTCTCAATCCGGCATTTGCTTGAAATATTAACTTCAACTCTGGAACATCTCATATGCTCCATGACGCTCAAAACGTCGTTGAAGACCCGGTTCTAAGCCGTAAAGCATGGCACCTTGAACTATCGAGTAGTCATCAGCTTTGCTCGCAGACGTTCTTAACGTCGTCGGTTGCATCAGCAAGCAGGCTCGGCACCCAGCGGTGCTTCCAGGCGTAATTCTTACGTGCAGCAATGAGGATAATCCTCAAGTTACGGACCCAGTCCGTGTAATTGCTACCATCATCTTTCAACTTTGCTTTCTCAAGGAACGCATTAAAATTCAACGGAACAACAAGCACGAGCCATCTATCTACGATAAACATAGACAAGCAAAAATACTATCAGGTACTAAGTTCATGATAAATTTAAGTTTAATTAATCATATTAAAAACTCCCACTAAGACAGACATCTCTCTAGTCATCTAAGTGATTACGTGATCCAAATCAACTAAACCATGTCCGATCATCACGTGAGATGGAGTAGTTTCAATGGTGAACATCACTATGTTGATCATATCTACTATATGATTCACGTTCGACCTTTCGGTCTCCGTGTTCCGAGGCCATATCTGTTATATGCTAGGCTCGTCAAGTTTAACCTGAGTATTCGCGTGTGCAACTGTTTTGCACCGTTGTATTTGAACGTAGAGCTTATCACACCCGATCATCACGTGGTGTCTCAAAGACGAAGAACTTTCGCAACGGTGCATACTCAGGAGAACACTTCTTGATAATTTTAGTGAGAGATCATCTTATAATGCTACCGTCAATCAAAGCAAGATAAGATGCATAAAGGATAAACATCACATGCAATCAATATAAGTGATATGATATGGTCATCATCATCTTGTGCTTGTGATCTCCATCTCAAGCACCGTCATGATCACCATCGCCACCGGCGCGACACCTTGATCTCCATCGTAGCATCGTTGTCGTCTCGCCAACTATTGCTTCTACGACTATCGCTACTGCTTAGTGATAAAGTAAAGCAATTACATGGCGTTGCATTTCATACAATAAAGCGACAACCATATGGCTCGCCATTGCCGATAACTCGGTTAAAAACATGATCATCTCATACAATAAAATATAGCATCACGCCTTGACCACATCACATCACAACATGCCCTGCAAAAACAAGTTAGACGTCCTCTACTTTGTTGTTGCAAGTTTTACGTGGCTGCTACGGGCTGAGCAAGAACCGTTCTTACCTACGCATCAAAACCACAACGATAGTTTGTCAAGTTGGTGTTGTTTTAACCTTCGCAAGGACCGGGCGTAGCCACACTCGGTTCAACTAAAGTGAGAGAAGCAGACACCCGCGGTCACCTTTAAGCAACGAGTGCTCAAGCGGTGAAACCAGTCTCGCGTAAGCGTCTGGCGTAATGTCGGTCCGGCCGCTTCATCTCACAATACCGCCAACCAAAGTATGACATGCTGGTAAGCAGTATGACTTATATCGCCACAACTCACTTGTGTTCTACTCGTGCATATGACATCAACGCATAAAATCAGGCTCGGATGCCATTGTTGGGGAACGAGTAATTTCAAAAAATTCCTACGCACACGCAAGACCATGGTGATGGCATAGCAACGAGAGGGGAGAGTGTATGTCCACGCACCCTCGTGAGACCGAAGCGGAAGCATTATAACAACGCGGTTGATGTAGTCGTACGTCTTCACGATCCGACCGATCCAAGTACCGAACGTACGGCACCTCCGAGTTCAGCACACGTTCAGCTCGATGACGATCCCCGGGCTCCGATCCAGCAAAGCGTCGGGGATGAGTTTCGTCACGACGGCGTGGCAGGACGATGATGATGCTCCACCGACGCAGGGCTTCGCCTAAGCTCGCGACGATATGACTTCACGGCGCGAGGCTTCGCCTAAGCTCCGCGACGATATGACCGAAGTGGAATATGGTGGAGGGGGCACAGACACGGCTAAGGAACGATCCGTAGATCAACTTGTGTGTCATGGGGTGCCCCTGCCCCTCAGATATAAAGGAGCAAGGGGTGCGGCCGGCCCTAGGAGGCGCGCCTGGAGGAGTCCTACTCCCACCGGGAGTAGGACTCCCCTTTCCTAGTTGGATTAGGTCTTGGGAAGGGGGAGAGGGAGGGGGGCGCCGCCGCCCCTTCTCCTTGTCCTATTCGGACTAGAGGGGGAGGGGGCGCGCGGCCTGCCCTGGCCGGCCCTCCTCTTCTCCCTTATGGCCCATCAAGGCCCATTGATCCCCGGGGTTCCGTAACCCCGTTGTTCGGTAAAATCCGTTTTCATCCGGAACCTTCCAAGTCCAAACATAGGCTTCCAATATATCAATCTTTATGTCTCGACCATTTCGAGACTCCTCGTCATGTCCGTGATCACATCCGGACTCGAACAAACTTCGTACATCAAAACTTATAAACTCATAATAAACTGTCATCGAAGCGTTAAGCGTGCGGACCCTACGGGTTCGAGAACTATGTAGACATGACCTAGAACTATTCTCGGTCAATAACCAATAGCGGAACCTGGATGCCCATATTGGTTCCTACATATTCTTCAAGATCTTTATCGGTCAAACCGCATAACGACATACGTTGTTCCTTTGTCATCGGTATGTTACTTACCCGAGATTCGATCGTCGGTATCCAATACCTAGTTCAATCTCGTTACGCAAGTCTCTTTACTCGTTCCGTAATACATCATCTCACAACTAACTTATTAGTTGCAATGCTTGCAAGGCTTATGTGATGTGTATTACCGAGAAGGCCTAGAGATACCTCTCCGACAATCGGAGTGACAAAACCTAATCTCAAATACGCCAACCCAACATGTACCTTTGGAGACACCTGTAGTACTCCTTTATAATCACCCGATTCGTTGTGATGTTTGGTAGTACCCAAAGTGTTCCTCCGTAAACGGAGTTGCATAATCTCATAGTTACAGGAATATGTATAGGTCATGAAGAAAGCAATAGCAATATACTAAACGATCAAGTGCTAAGCTAACGGAATGGGTCATGTCAATCACATCATTCTCCTAATGATGTGATCCCATTAATCAAATGACAACACATGTCTATGGTTAGGAAACATAACCATCTTTGATTAATGAGCTAGTCAAGTAGAGGCATACTAGTGACTGTATGTTTGTCTATGTATTCACACATGTATTATGTTTTCGGTTAATACAATTCTAGCATGAATAATAAACATTTATCATGATATAAGGAAATAAATAATAACTTTATTATTGCCTCTAGGGCATATTTCCTTCAGTCTCCCACTTGCACTAGAGTCAATAATCTAGATTACACAGTAATGATTCTAACACCCATGGAGTCTTGGTGCTGATCATGTTTTGCTCGTGGAAGAGGCTTAGTCAACGGGTCTGCAACATTCAGATCCATATGTATCTTGCAAATCTCTATGTCTCCCACTTGGACTTGGTCCCGAATGGAATTGAAGCGTCTCTTGATATGCTTGGTCCTCTTGTGAAATCTGGATTCCTTTGCCAAGGCAATTGCACCAAGATTGTCACGAGAAGATCTTCATTGGTCCCGATGCACTAGGTATGACACCTAGATCGAAATGAACTCTTTCATCCAGACTCCTTCATTTGCTGCTTCCAAGCAGCTATGTACTCCGCTTCACATGTAGATCCCGCCACGACGCTTTGTTTAGAACTGCACCAACCGACAGCTCCACCGTTTAATAAAAACACGATCCGGTTTGCGATTTAGAATCGTCCGGATCAGTGTCAAAGCTTGCATCGACGTAACCATTTACGACTAGCTCTTTGTCACCTCCATATACGAGAAACATATCTTTAGTCCTTTTCGGGTATTTCAGATGTTCTTGACCGCTGTCCGATGATCCACTGGATTACTTTGGTACCTTCCTGCCAAGCTTATTGCTAAGCATACGTCGTGTCTGGTACACAGCATTGCATACATGATAGAGCCTATGGCTGAAGCATAGGAACATCTTTCATTTTCTCTCTATCTTCTGCTGTGGTCGGGCATTGAGTCCGACTCAATTTCACACCTTGTAATACTGGTAAAAACCTTTCTTTGCCTGATCCATTTTGAACTTTTTCAAAACTTTATCAAGGTATGTGCTTTGTGAAAGTCCAATTAAGCGTCTTGATCTATCTCTATAGATCTTGATGCCTAATATGTAAGCAGCTTCACCGAGGTCTTTCATTGAAAAACTTTTATTCAAGTATCCTTTTATGCTATCCAGAAATTCTATATCATTTCCAATCAATAATATGTCATCCACATATAATATCAGAAATGCTACAGAGCTCCACTCACTTTCTTGTAAATACAGGCTTCTCCAAAAGTCTATATAAAACATATGCTTTGATCACACTATCAAAGCGTTTATTTCAACTCCGAGAGGCTTGCACCAGACCATAAATTGATCGCTGGAGCTTGCACACTTTGTTAGCACCCTTTGGATCAACAAAACCTTCTGGTTGCATCATATACAACTCTTCTTCTAGAAATCCATTCAAGAATGCAGTTTTTACATCCATTTGCCAAATTTCATAATCATAAAATGCAGCAATTGCTAACATGATTCGGACAGACTTAAGCATCGCCACGGTGAGAAAGTCTCATCGTAGTCAACCCTTGAACTTGTCGAAAACCTTTCGCAACAAGTCGAGCTTTATAGACAGTTACATTACCATCAGCGTCAGTCTTCTTCTTAAAGATCCATTTATTCTCAATGGCTTGCCGATCATCGGGCAAGTCAACCAAAGTCCATACTTTGTTCTCATACATGGATCCCATCTCAGATTTCATGGCTTCCAGCCATTTTGCGGAATCTAGGCTCACCATCGCTTCTTCATAGTTTGTAGGTTCGCCATGGTCAAGTAACATGACTTCCAGAATAGGATTACAGTACCACTCTGGTGCGTATTTTATTCTGGTTGACCTACGAAGTTTAGTAGAAACTTGATCTGAAGTTTCATGATCAATATCATTAGTTTCCTCACTAATTGGTGTAGTTGTCACAGGAACCATTTCTTGTGATGAACTACTTTCCAATAAGGGAGCAGATACAGTTATCTCATCAAGTTCTACTTTCCTCCCACTCACTTCTTTCGAGAGAAACTCCTTTTATAGAAACGATCCGAATTTAGCAACGAAAATCTTGCCTTCAGATCCGTGATAGAAGGTGTACCCAACAGTCTCCTTTGGGTATCCTATGAAGACACATTTCTCCGATTTGGGTTCGAGCTTATCTGGTTGAAGTTTCTTCACATAAGCATCGCAGCCCCAAACTTTAAGAAACGACAACTTTGGTTTCTTGCCAAACCACAGTTCATAAGGTGTCGTCTCAACGGACTTTGATGGTGCCCTATTTAACGTGAATGCGGCCGTCTCTAAAGCATATCCCCAAAACGATAGCGGTAAATCAGTAAGAGACATCATAGATTGCACCATATCAAGTAAAGTACGATTACGACGTTCGGACACACCATTTCTCTGTGGTGTTCGGGTGGCATGAGTTTGTAAACTATTCGCATTGTTTCAAATGTAAACCAAACTCAGTAACTCAAATATTCTCCTCCACGATCAGATCGTAGAAATTTTATTTTCTTGTTACGATGATTTTCCACTTCACTCTGAAATTCTTTGAACTTTTCAAATGTTTCAGATTTGTGTTTCATTAAGTAGATATACCCATATCTGCTCAAATCATCTATGAAGGTGAGAAAATAACGATACCCGCCATGGCGTGCCTCAACATTCATTGGACCACAAACATCGGTATGTATGATTTCCAACAAATCAGTTGCTCGCTCCATAGTTAGGAGAACGGCGTTTTAGTCATCTTTCCCATGAGGCACGGTTCGCAAGTACCAAGTGATTCATAATCAAGTGATTCCAAAAGTCCATCAAGATGGAGTTTCTTCATGCGTTTACACCGATATGACCCAAACGGCAAGTGCCACAAATAAGTTGCATTATCATTATCAACTGTGTATCTTTTGGTTTCAACACTATGAATATGTGTATTACTACTATCGAGATTCAATAAAAATAGACCACTCTTCAAGGGTGCATGACCATAAAAGATATTATTCATATAAATAGAACAACCATTATTCTCTGTCTTAAATGAATAACCGTCTCGCATTAAACAAGATCCAGATATAATGTTCATGCTTAACGCTGGCACCAAATAACAATTATTTAGGTCTAAAACTAATCCCGATGGTAGATGTAGAGGTAGCGTGCCGACCGCGATCACATCAACCTTGGAACCATTTCCCACGCACATCGTCACCTCGTCCTTAGCCAATCTTCGCAATCCGTAGTTCTGTTTGAGTTGCAAATATTAGCAATGTAACCAGTATCAAATACCAGTGTACTACTGCGAGTATTAGTAAGGTACACATCAATAACATGTATATCACATATACCTTTGATCACCTTGCCATCCTTTTTATCCGCCAAATACTTGGGGCAGTTCCGCTTCCAGTGTCTAGTTTGCTTGCAGTAAAAGCACTCAGTTTCAGGCTTAGGTCCAGACTTGGGTTTCTTCTCTTGAGCAGCAACTTTCTTGCTGTTCTTTTGAAGTTCCTTCTTCTTTCCTTTGCCCTTTTCTTGAAACTAGTGGTCTTGTTGACCATCAACACTTGATGCTCTTTCTTGATTTCTACCTCCATGCTTTTAGCATTGCGTAAGAGCTCGGAATTGTTTTGGTCATCCCTTGCATATTATAGTTCATCACGAAGCTCTTGTAGCTTGGTGGCAGTGATTGGAGAATTCTGTCAATGACACTATCATCCGGAAGAGTAACTCCCAGTTGAATCAAGTGATTATTATACCCGGACATTTTGAGTATATGTTCACCTTGTAACTATTCTCCTCCATCTTGCAGCTATAGAACTTATTGGAGACTTCATATCTCTCAATCCGGGCATTTGCTTGAAATATTAACTTCAACTCCTGGAACATCTCATATGCTCCATGACGCTCAAAACGTCGTTGAAGACCCGGTTCTAAGCCGTAAAGCATGGCACACTGAACTATCGAGTAGTCATCAGCTTTGCTCGCCAGACGTTCTTAACGCCGCGGTTGCATCAAGAAGCAGTTCGGCACCCAGCGGTGCTTCCAGGACGTAATTCTTCGTGCAGCAATGAGGATAATCCTCAAGTTACGGACCCAGTCCGTAATTGCTACCATCATCTTTCAACTTTGCTTTCTCAAGGAACGCATTAAAATTCAACGGAACAACAAAGACGAGCCATCTATCTACAAGAAACATAGACAAGCAAAAATACTATCGGTACTAAGTTCATGATAAATTTAAGTTTAATTAATCATATTAAAACTCCCACTTAGACAGACATCTCTCTAGTCATCTAAGTGATTACATGATCCAAATCAACTAAACCATGTCCGATCATCACGTGAGATGGAGTAGTTTCAATGGTGAACATCACTATGTTGATCATATCTACTATATGATTCGCGTTCGACCTTTCGGTCTCTGTGTTCCGAGGCCATATCTGTTATATGCTAGGCTCGTCAAGTTTAACCTGAGTATTCCGCGTGTGCAACTGTTTTGCACCCGTTGTATTTGAACGTAGAGCTTATCACACCCGATCATCACGTGGTGTCTCAAAGACGAAGAACTTTCATAACGGTGCATACTCGGGAGAACACTTCTTGATAATTTTAGTGAGAGATCATCTTATAATGCTACCGTCAATCAAAGCAAGATAAGATGCATAAAGGATAAACATCACATGCAATCAATATAAGTGATATGATATGGTCATCATCATCTTGTGCTTGTGATCTCCATCTCGAAGCACCGTCATGATCACCATCGTCACCGCACGACACCTTGATCTCCATCGTAGCATCGTTGTCGTCTCGCCAACTATTGCTTCTCGACTATCGCTACTGCTTAGTGATAAAGTAAAGCAATTACATGGCGTTGCATTTCATACAATAAAGCGACAACCATATGGCTCCTCGCCGATTGCCGATAACTCGGTTACAAAACATGATCATCTCATACAATAAAATATAGCATCACGTCTTGACCACATCACATCACAACATGCCCTGCAAAAACAAGTTAGACGTCCTCTACTTTGTTGTTGCAAGTTTTACGTGGCTGCTACGGGCTGAGCAAGAACCGTTCTTACCTACGCATCAAAACCACAACGATAGTTTGTCAAGTTGGTGCTGTTTTAACCTTCGCAAGGACCGGGCGTAGCCACACTCAGTTCAACTAAAGTGAGAGAAAGCAGACACCCGCCGGTCACCTTTAAGCAACGAGTGCTCAAGCGGTGAAACCAGTCTCACGTAAGCGTGCGCGTAATGTCGGTCGGGCCGCTTCATCTCACAATACCGCCGAACCAAAGTATGACATGCTGGTAAGCAGTATGACTTATATCGCCCACAACTCACTTGTGTTCTACTCGTGCATATGACATCAACGCATAAAACCAGGCTCGGATGCCACTGTTGGGGAACATAGTAATTTCAAAAAAATTCCTACGCACACGCAAGACCATGGTGATGGCATAGCAACGAGAGGGGAGAGTATATGTCCACGTACCCTCGTAGACCGAAAGCGGAAGCGTTATAACAACACGGTTGATCTAGTCGTACGTCTTCACGATCCGACCGATCCAAGTACCGAACGTACGGCACCTCCAAGTTCAGCACACGTTCAGCTCGATGACGATCCCCGGGCTCCGATCCAGCAAAGCGTCGGGGATGAGTTCCGTCAGCACGACGGTGTGGTGACGATGATGATGCTCCACCGACGCAGGGCTTCGCCTAAGCTCCGCGACGATATGACTTCACCGGCGCAGGGCTTCGCCTAAGCTCCGCAACGATATGACCGAAGTGGAATATGGTGGAGGGGGGCACCGCACAGCTAAGGAACGATCCGTAGATCAACTTGTGTGTCATGGGGTGCCCCCCTGCCCCCGTATATAAAGGAGCAAGGGGTGCGGCCGGCCCTAGGGAGGCGCGCCTGGAGGATTCCTACTCTCACCGGGAGTAGGACTCCCCCCCCCCCCCTTTCCTAGTTGGATTAGGTCTTGGGGAAGGGGAAGAGGAGGCGCCGCCCCCCTTCTCCTTGTCCTATTCGGACTAGAGGAGGAGGGGGCGCGCGGCCTGCCCTGACCGGCCCTCCTCTTCTCCCTTATGGCCCATCAAGGCCCATTGATCCCCGGGGTTCCGTAACCCCGGTGTTCCGTAAAATCCGTTTTCATCGGAACCTTTCGAAGTCAAACATAGGCTTCCAATATATCAATCTTTATGTCTCGACCATTTCGAGACTCCTCGTCATGTCCGTGATCACATCCGGGACTCGAACAAACCGGTACATTAAAACTTATAAACTCATAATAAACTGTCATCGAAGCGTTAAGCGTGTGGACCCTACGGGTTCGAGAACTATGTAGACATGACCTAGAACTATTCTCGGTCAATAACCAATAGCGGAACCTGGATGCCCATATTGGTTCCTACATATTCTTGAAGATCTTTATCGGTCAAACCGCATAACGACATCGTTGTTCCTTTGTCATCGGTATGTTACTTACCCGAGATTCGATCGTCGGTATCCAATACCTAGTTCAATCTCGTTACGCAAGTCTCTTTACTCGTTCGTAATACATCATCTCACAACTAATTTATTAGTTTCAATGCTTGCAAGGCTTATGTGATGTGTATTACCGAGAAGGCCTAGAGATACCTCTCCGACAATCGGAGTGACAAAACCTAATCTCAAATCGCCAACCCAACATGTACCTTTGGAGACACCTGTAGTACTCCTTTATAATCACCCGATTCGTTGTGACGTTTGGTAGTACCAAAGTGTTCCTCCGTAAACGGAGTTGCATAATCTCATAGTTACAGGAACATGTATAGGTCATGAAGAAAGCAATAGCAATATACTAAGCGATCAAGTGCTAAGCTAACGGAATGGGTCATGTCAATCAGATCATTCTCCTAATGATGTGATCCCATTAATCAAATGACAACACATGTCTATGGTTAGGAAACATAACCATCTTTGATTAATGAGCTAGTCAAGTAGAGGCATACTAGTGACTGTATGTTTGTCTATGTATTCACACATGTATTATGTTTTCGGTTAATACAATTCTAGCATGAATAATAAACATTTATCATGATATAAGGAAATAAATAATAACTTTATTATTGCCTCTAGGGCATATTTCCTTCAGTTCTGGTCTCAATATGCTGAGGCCGGACATCCGATGCCCCTAAGCGATAAGCTAAAGCAGCTGGTCGAGCTCCACAAGATCGCCGAACAGGCCATGAAGGGCCTCATAGTTCGGCTGTGACCATTGGAGGCCATGCCTGGGAGCTACTTCGGCTTGGTGCGGCGGCTGGTGGACGCCTGTCCACGGATTGAAGTCATCAAGCGCTCCGTCTGCATTGAAGGTGTCCGTCGGGCCCTTGCCCGTGCTAAGGTGCACTGGGGCAAGCTGGATGCGGAGAAGCTTGTGACGGACGAGCCACCGAAGGGCAAGGAGCATCGCACGCCCGAAATGTACTATGAGGGCCTCCTGAAGGGTTCCCGTCGAATAGCGGATGAGTGCTCCAAAGATGTAATTTTGAATAGACTCGCATTTGTTATCCTGTCGCTGAAAACTTGTTCATATCGCTAAGCAATGCTTGTTAATTTAAAATATTACCTTACATGCGGCCGTTTATCAAATTTGAGAGATGGCAAGTCGTTGGCTTCACCCCCATGCCACAGTCTTTGGGGTGTTCGGGATAAACTTGAGCACTCTTGTTCCCATTCTTGGGTCCATCTAGGGAGGCGCTCAACGCAACGAACAAGGCAACCGGACTTATAATGCTTGAACACTCACTTAGCCATAGAATTCTATAATTTTAAATTTCGGCGAAGCCCCTAGTATTCGGAAGACCGAGTTCGGGGTGCTATCCACACCTTGGCCGGACAACTCCGGTTCCTCGCTCTAAGCGGCATAAGTCTTTAGGGACCCGAAAAAACCTCTCGAACAGCGACCGGCTCTCGCCCTATCATGACGGTCAGTTTTAGCTTTCTCCACTAAGGTGCTCGACCCAGCTCAAGCTGGGGCACAATCGTGATGGTTCTCCGGTGCTACCTTAGCCGATATAACGGAACGTAAGGTACCAAAACACGGGAGCCGGGCAAACCCAACTATTGACCCAAGACATGATTCGGAGCCGATTCATATAATGCTATAAATTTGGGGTGCCGCACTTGTGAAAGTGTTCGGACTTATCACACCATAATTTTGGGGTACTTAAGCCTCGGGTGTATTGGCCGTACCAAAGTGTACGGGTGCAACATGTCATGAAATGAACATATATATATAGATAAAGAAAGGAGTGCAATAATAGGTAAAAGCTATGTATTGTTTATTCAGAAAGGTACTGCAATGAAAGCAGAACGATACAAATAGTGCGATAAGCAAGGGATGGGACTATCTAACATGTCCCCCTCCAGGGGTAAGCTGCGGGATGGTATGTAAAACAAGTATAATGCTCGTAATAGGGACCACTTGAACACTCGGCGTAACTTCGCTTCCACGGCTGTTGCATCGTGAGTTCGGCGATTCTAGTGCGGACGGGACTTCGGAAAGCGGAGTCCTGAAAAAGGAAAGAAAGAAGAAAAAGAATGACACAATCGGGAGCCCCTGGTGCGGTCGACCCGCATTCTTGGCGTGCCGTGGTCGTGCCCCTCCCCTTATGCCCATGGTATCTCCAGAGCGTAGTTATGTATGCATAGTACTGCCTTTGCAACTTCGCGAGGGCTGGGGTTGGGGCCGGATTGCTACGCGTGCTTGAATCGTGCCAGGCGGTCTTGTTGTAGGTTACTCCGGGCGCACTTGGCAGTGTCCGGAAGTTTAGTGGCCGGACTCGAGAATTGCCGTGAGAGGCTGCTTTGCACCTCCGCCGCGAGGGCCGCCGTGTGCTCCTCCGTTCGGAGAGAGCGTTCGGTGTTTCCATTGACCGTGATTACTCCTCGAGGGCCTGGCATCTTGAGCTTGAACTTTGCAAATGCGGTTCGTCCGAGCAGTGCATGATAGCCGCTGCGGAACGGGACTATGTCGAAGATTAACTCTTCGCTTCGGAAGTTATCCGGGGATCCGAAGACCACTTAGAGTGTGACTGAGCCCGTACAATTGGCCTCTACACCCGGTATGATGCCTTTAAAGGTCGTCTTTGTAGGTTTAATACTTGAGGGGTCTATGCCCATTTTGCACACTGTATCCTGATAAAGCAGGTTCAGGCTGCTCCCGCCGTCCATCAGGACTCTTGTGAGGTGAAATCTGTCAATAATTGGGTCAAGAACCAATGCGGCGAAACCGCCGTGATGGATGCTAGTGGGGTGGTCCCTTCGATCGAAGGTGATCGGGCAGGAAGACCATGGGTTGAACTTTGGGGCGACTGGCTCCATCTCATATACGTCCCGTAGTGCACGCTTCCGCTCCCTTTTGGGTATGTGGGTTGCGTATATCATGTTCACTGTCCGCACTTGTGTGGGAAACCCTTCATCCTCTATTGTTGGCGGTCGGGCTCTTCCTCGTCATCGCTATGCAGCCCCTTGTCATTGAGTTCGGCACTTAACTTGCCTGCTTGCTTGAACACCTAGCAATCCCTGTTGGTGTGATTGGCTGGTTTTTCGGGGGTGCCATGTATCTGGCACGAGCGATCGAGTATTCGGTCCAAGTTGGACGGGCCCTGGGTATTTTGTTTGAATGGCTTCTTCCGCTGACCGGGTTTAGAGCCTCTGAATCCGGCATTGACGGTCGTATCTTCAGTATTATCGCCGTTAATGTGGCGCTTATTCTTGTTGCGACGCGACCTGCCATTGCTGTCCTTGGTATCCGAACTATCAGGGTGTTTGGCCAAGTTGTTGCTTCTAGCTAGCCAGCTGTCCTCTCCCGCACAAAAGCGAGTCATGAGGCTTGTGAGGGCTGCCGTAGATTTCGGCTTTTCCTGTTCTAGGTGCCGGGCAAGCCACTCGTCGCGGATGTTATGTTCGAAAGCTGCAAGGGCCTCTACATCCGGACAGTCAACGATTTGATTTTTCTTTGTTAGGAACCGTGTCCGAATTGTCCGCCGATTCTTCCGCTGCTGAATTATGTGGCTAAGGTCATCGGCGTCGGTGGTCGCACATATGTGCCCTGGAAGTTATCAAGGAATGCGGCTTCCGGTCCTCCCAACAACCAATTGATTCTGGCGGCAAGATGTTGAGCCAATGCCGAGCTGGTCCTTTAAGCTTGAGGGGAGGTATTTGATGGCGTGTAGATCATCTCCGCGGGCCATGTGGATATGGAGGAGATAGTCCTCGATCCGGACCGCAGGATCTGTGGTACCATCGTATGATTCGATGTTTACGGGTTTAAAGCCCTCGAGGATTTGATGATCCATTACTTCATCGTGAAGCATAGTGGGTGTCTGGCGCCTCAGTATTGGGCTATATCACAACGCAGCTCGAATGAGCTTTATGCATTGTGTTCGCCCGGCCGAGTTTTCTGTATCCGGCGTGGCGGTTATAAATCACGTGTCGTGGGCGCCCACGCGATCCGTGAGATCAATCTTGTATGTTTTGCCTTATTCTCCAATATATCTCGCAAGTCCGCGCGTTTTCCGTGCCTTGGTACTTTTGAGCGGCGCCGGGTGCGGCTTGAACGGAGGGTCTAGAGGCCTCTCGTCGCGCCACGTGGTGGCTGGTCCGCCATGTCGGCGTTGGTGACTTGGGTGCTTCCTCCTCTAATCGAGGCAACGCTGCGTTTGGGGTAGCTTTTGGAGGGGCGTTCGAGTTCATACTCTTCGGCTGCGAGGACTTCAGTCCATCTGTCAGCTAGCAAGTCTTGATCAGCTCTAAGATGTTGCTGCTTTTTCTTGAGGCTGCTTTCCATGGCTATAAGCCTGCGTTTGAAACGCTCCTGTTCGGCGGGATCCTCAGGCACGACAAATTCGTCGTCGTCGAGGCTTGCCTCATCTTCGGAGGGAGGCGCATAATTATCGTCCTCGACCTCTCTTTCCGCCGCACTGTCGTGCGAACTTGCTTCTCCCTCCTCCTGCGCTGAGTCCTGCTGGAGGGGGTTTTCTTCGGCACTGTCCGGGGTGTTATTATCTCCCGTGCCGGAATCGCCGTTTTTGCTGTGGCGGGATTTAGAGCGGCGCCACTGACGTCGGTGCTTCGGTTGCTTCTTGGAGGGGTCATCCTCCGTTGTTCCATCGCCGTTCCCATCTTTTGGGATGTCTACCATGTATATGTCGTATGACGAGGTGGCCTTCCAGTGCCCTGTAGGCGCTGGGTCTTGGTCATCTCCGGCATCGTCGTCCATACCGTCGATGTCTTCGGAGTCGAAGTCGAGCATGTCGGTTAAATCGTCGACAGTGGCTACAAAGTGGGTGGTGGGTGGGCGTTGAATTTCTTCGTCATCCGTATCCCAACGTTCCTGTCCGTAGTCCGGGCAGGGCTCTCCGGATAAAGAGAGAGACTTTAGTGAATTCAGGATGTCACCACAGGGCGAGTGCTGAAAGATGTTCGTGGCAGTGAACTCCATGACCGGCACCCAATCGGATTCGATTGGCAGGGGCACGGGGGGTTCGGAGTCCAGCACCCTGGAGTCAAGGTCTTCGCAAAGGACAGGGGCGGAGTTCGGCTCAATCGCCGTAGAGATTGTAGCCCCCGAGGCGGTGTCCAACCACTCGTCCTCGATCGGGAATCCGGCCCGGATTAAGGGTCGAGCGGATCTTTGGTGCGGCCTCGTGGCACCGTTAGGCTGCAGAGCTAGATCATGCCCATCGAGACAAGGCGGCACGCTAGGCTGCGGCTCGAATCCGTCGAAGATCAAGTTTCCGCGGATATCGGCCGTATAGTTCAAACTTCCAAATCGACCGATGGCGGGGCGTAGCTTCGATCTGCTCCGGATGGCAGCGAATTGGCTGCAGTGCAAAGCCGCCGAATCGAAGATCTATGCGGGAGAAATCACCCTGGACTGCGTCATTGTTGATGATCGAAGGAGCCATCGGGCCTATCGGTGACGACACAGAGGAACTCTCAATGAAAGCACCAATGTCGGTGTCAAAACCGGCGGATCTCGGGTAGGGGGTCCCGAACTGCGTCTAGGCGGATGGTAACAGGAGACAAGGGACACGATGTTTTTACCCAGGTTCGGGCCCTCTCGATGGAGGTAATACCCTACTCCTGCTTGATTAATATTGATGATATCGGTAGTACAAGAGTAGATCTACCACGAGATCGTAGAGGCTAAACCCTAGAAGCTAGCCTATCGTATGATTGTTCTTCGTCCTATGGACTAAAACCCTTCGGTTTATATAGACACCGGATAGGTTAGGGTTACACAGAGTCGGTTACAATGGTAGAAGATCTACATATCTGTATCGCCAAGCTTGCCTTCCACGCCAAGGAAAGTCCCATCCGGACACGGGACGAAGTCTTCAATCTTGTATCTTCATAGTCTTGGAGTCCGGCCATGATGATAGTCCGGCTATCCGGACACCCCCTAGTCCAGGACTCCCTCACTTACCCTAGACTGTATGATATATGCTTTGACCACAACATTACTGTGGAAGAGGCCATACAGAAATGGTGGCATGGGTTTAAATTTAGAAGGACCTTGCATGGGGAGACTTTGGGGCTTTGGAACTGTCTCAAAAAAAGATGTGAGGAAATTCAAATGCAGGGAGGGGCAGACAAAGTTCTCTGGACCCTCACTGCTGATCATAAGTTTTCTGTGGGGTCCTTATATAGGAAATTGATAGCTGTTGGGATGAAATTCCCACAGAAATACTTATGGAAGACCAAGTTGCCTGCAAAACTGAAAGTGTTTTTATGGTTGGTTAATAAAAAAAGTATCCTAACTAGAGATGTGCTGCTTAAAAAAGGCTGGAAGGGTGGGAAAGGGTGTGTTCTGTGTGGGAAAGATGAATCAATTGATCATTTATTCTTTTCTTGCTCTGCTGCTTCATTGTTATGGAGTTTGGTCAGATGTGTGTGTGGATTTAAAATTGTTCCATCAAATGTAAAAGACTGTTTTGGGGAATGGATTAGGAAATTTAATAAAGATGATAAGAAACTGGTTCTGGTGGGGATTTCAGCCCTGTTTTGGGCAATTTGGAAAAGCAGGAATGCAATTGTCTTTGAAAATAAAAGGATAAATGATCCTTTATATATTGTCAAACTGATGTGCAGGTGGTTAACTGACTGGTCCATTATGCAGATAAAGGAGTCGTCAAGAAAAACGCTGGAGCTGGGAGCAAGGGTGCTAGAACAGGCAGCAAATGAGGTGTTCACAGCCAAGCAAGGATGGAGGATCAATGTAGCAAGATTGGAATGAAGATTCTCTTGCGGTGGTGAACCTGTTGTTTGTTGTTCCTGTAGACAGGATCCTTGGGCTCCTTTTGCTGCTTTTGCTTTTGATGTAATGGTGATCAAGGCAGATTGAACTTTGTGGTAGTTGGTGAACTTGGGGTTGCGTGGGGTGGCTGGCCCTGTGCTGGCCGTTAGGGATGCTTTATGGTCGTGTTGGCTCTGTTTCGATCTTTTCTTTCCTGTTTGAACTCGTTTGTAGAACTCGGTGGTTTTCAGTAATGAAAATCGGAAGGGGCAAGCCCTTCTTTGATAAAAAAAAATCTGAAACAATATGTCCTGCACACACAAGCATTGGATAAAAGAACAAAATTGAGAATGTATGATCATTAGTTCAATTGGAGAAAGAAAAACAGTAGAACCACATGATTGCACCGGGTGCGCTGCTTTACATAGGTATGGATAGTGCAAAGAATGCAACAGTACTAGGTAAACTCAACAATGCATTGAGAAGTTTCCCTAACAGTGTTATATTAGTGGCTTTTTTGGAGGAGGACGAGGGGGAGAGACCCTTGCTAACAGCTCGCACCAATTAACAACTACTACTTCGTGAAATATACTTTTGCTTGCATCAGATCAGTAGCCTTACATCTAATGTCAAAGTCTCCAGGGAAGGGGAAGCATTCAGGAAAGAAACCAGAGAAAAATAGTCATATGTCCAGGCACCGTTTGGTCCTAATATGAAAATAATGGTCAGGTGCTTAAGGTAGAGAAATTTGGTACGTAGCATTGGTGCATCAACCACCTGCACACACAAAAGTTCATGTATCAGAGACACTATACACCAGATATGACTAATATAGTATCTTCTCTTTTCAGGTTCACCCAGCCCTCTAGCATTCCAAAATAGGCCCGCCATAAGGACCAAGCAATTATGTAACATTTGTTGCATTGCATCTAACCTTAGGCTTAACACTGAATCCCCCAGTGCAAGTCTGTCTATTTCTTGATTTATACAGCGAAGATAACAACACTAATTCATCTCTAAGCTCCTCAGCATCAGAATCTGAATCGGATAATGAATTTCTAATATCATCTGGATCAAAACTCTCCAGTTTTGATTCTAAATCCACATTTCTATCTTTCTCCTTTCTCTTATTAGCAAAGAATAAGTCGCTTCTAGTTTTCTCTAAGAGAACGGATTTTTAGAACCCGGGTGCCTGGGCACCCCATTATCTCACCGTTGGTCCAGAAAGTAGCTCGTGGGGATATGTGCCGTAGAACTGTAGCGATAAAACTATTAGCAGGCTTGCTAATCGCTAAACGGGCCTAGAACGACACTGTGCCTATAGGTGTGATTCCCCTAGCACCGGAGACGTGGACTTGACATGTCGGTCCATGTTAAATAAAAGAAAAAAATAGAGAAAGGTTGACGAGGCCACTCCATCTACAGTATCACGGGTCAGCAGACAACCAGCAGGAGAATCCACGGCCAGCTCTGCCAGATTTCTTTTCTGGACTAGTCTCGTTTCTTGGCGTTCAAACGTGATGACAGGCCAGCTTACCTTTTTCTCCCTAAGAAAGATTCCTGCAAATAATAACCGGCCTAGACGCTGCTGAACACCATATTGCGTATGGTCAAGGACTACACTGGCCCAAGGTATATACTACATTCACGAGAGAGGTTTTACGATGCGATGTTTTGCTTCTAATGCTAAATATTTTCTTGTTAATTCAACAAGAGTTCTCAACTTCCTTTTGTTTTCTGCAATACTTGCAAGCCTCGATTGTTCACATGCAGGAGCTCACTGCTTCCACCTCTTGTTCCTTCCATCTTTTGTCCTGCAAATAGCACATATCAGACCATGATGCTTAATAGAAAAATAGTGGAAAATATGCATACCGGGCAAATTATGTGATTTGTTAAATACATGGCATCAACTTTTCTAGAGAAGCAGCAGGTTAAAACTGCACTATCCACCAAGCAACTTCGTGTGAAAATAAAAACAAACGCTAAGCTGAAAGAGACGGACCAAGAAACCTCACAATGGTGACAAAGGAACAACAGTGATGCAGGGGGTGCGAAATAGAATATCATCGCATGCCGCTGGGCGCATGCAGGTGATGTCATTTCAATGAAAAGGCACGTGGACCGCAACACCTTTTCAAGCCTATTCCTGCCATGCCTCTCTCCTCCTGTCGCTATCTGTCTCCCTGAAGAAAGCCTGCTAATCGCCCGGTTACTGTATAACCGTCTGCACTGCAGAATTCCCTAGCACGAATCTTGAACATTATCTGTGATCCGTCGTTCCCGGCACTTGCAAGGCCCACTGGTAGCACCGGGTTGATTTGAATTGGAGCCGGAATGAGCATGCCCCTGCCCTTGCTGATTAGGTGGATTATTACTAGTTCCGGAATACTGCTGATGGCTACCCGAAGCACCATTGCCCATCTGACCGAAGTGAAGTGCTTCAAAACCAAGTGCCGGATGCTGCGCCTGAAGGTTACCTGAAGGAGGAATTGGGGGCGGCTGGTGGAAGTGTCGAGAGACAAAAGCGCCGCCCCCGGGTTGCCGGGATCCATTTCCACCACGGCCAGCTCCAAATCCATGCTCCACGCCATACACGCCCCCGACCAAAGGACTGGGCTGAGGGGGAAGAGCACGCCAAGCAGCGCCGGCGCCACCGCCACCTGCGTCGCCTCGCCCCGCCGCCCAGAAACCTTCGCCACCAGCATCTCCGCGGCCCTGCGCCCAGGATCGATCCACGGCCGCCGCCCGAGTTGCTCTGCCCACGCCAATCGCCTCGCCCCGCTCCAAGCATCGGGTCGGGAAGTGAAACCAGTGGAGGAAATCGTGGATACGCCGCCACCAACCACCGGCCACTCCTCTCTTTATGGCTGGGTCCTTTGAGTATTCCTTTTTCCCATTTTTGCCTGTTTTCAGTATTCCTTTTCCTGTTTTTTTTTCTGATAATAATTTTAAAATGTGTGATTTTTTTAACTATACGAACATGTTTTAAATACATGATCTTATTTTGATACTTCTTGCTCTTTTCTCCCGCGGTCCTACTTTCAGTTTTATGGACCTTATATCCATACCGAGTAATTATTTTTTAATACACCATAAAATTTTTGAATTGACACGATGGATTTTCTGGAAAATAAACGGTGAACAAAATTTTTATATGTGATGACCATTTTAACATCCACTGGGTATATTTTTTGAAATATAGGAGCATTTTCTAACATTTGATGAACATTTTTTATGAATCATTAAATTTTTAGAATAAACAAAGAATACTTTCTAACTGACAAAGGTTTATTTGAAATTATGCCATAAACATGTTTAATTACACTATTAATATTTTTAAAAGATTTCCTGAATAATATTGTAATATGAGACAAACATATATAGTACACGAAGAATTTATGTGTTTTGAAATATAGTGTGGACACTTTTTAATGCATGATTAACAAATTTTAAATAAAATATAAGCATTTTGAAAATATGCGATTAACATTTTCTAATCAAAGACAAATAGTTTTAAATACGTTACATTTTTAATTACACAATTAACATTTTAAAATATACAATGAATAGTTTTTAAATAATAAACGAGCATTTACACTACATGGTGTATTTGTTTTGAATTACAAGACAAAAAATCAGGAGAGGATTAGCATTGCAGGAGTCCCGAAATCGGGACAATAAGACAGGGGGAGAAAGAAGATAAGGTGGAAGGGGGATGTTGCGAGACGTACGATGAGTCTCAATCCCGTGGCTCACATGCCACCGGCCGAAGTTCTAGCCAGTTGGCCAGGCATAAACTTTCTCCAAAAGAAAAGAAGGAATAACATAGGTACACGCTGTTGGACGCGGATTTTTGGCTCTAGGGAGCATATGCTTCCTAATGAACAGTAAAATCAAAATAAATAGTAAATACATTTGAAAAGTCTGAGTTATTTTAGATGTTCATATTAGTGGTGTAAATGCCCGACAATTTTCATGCCATATGGGATAGCAGTGCTTCGGCGATGAAAAAGCAAAATTATGTATAACATTTAGAGGTAAACATTTGGCGTTTGACTTTTTTTACAGGTCAAAATTCTTAAATTTTTCAGCTGCAAATTCGCATGTACCATTTGGGTTTGACAATGAACATATCTATTTTTTTCATTTTTTTAACTTTTATAAAATTCAATTTTGGCACGCAGGAGCATGTGCTCCTAGAGCCAAATTGTATATCCGGCCGTCGTGTTGAAAAACTTGTGTTTCTGACCAGGCCTCAGCAGTTCGGGAGAGTTGCCGAACGCCGCCATGGCCGGTACCAAGTTCTCGTCGTACCACCTCGCCGCAGCGCTCCGCCGAGAGCGCGACCCCTCCGCCGCGCTGCGCCTCTTCCTCAGCCCGCCGGCCTCCCCTGTCTCCACCCCGTTCCGCTACTCCCTCCGCTGCTACGACCTCATCATCTCCAAGCTCGCCGCCGCGCGCCAGTTCCCGGCCATGGAGGCCCTGCTCTCCAGCCTCCGCGCCTCCTCCCTCCAGCCCCGCGAGCCCCTGCTCCGCTGCGTCATTTCCGCCTACGGCCGCGCCCGCCTCCCCGCCGCCGCCCGCCGCGCCTTCGCCCACCCCGCCTTCCCCGCGCCCCGCACCACCCGCGCCCTCAACGCCCTCCTGCACGCCCTCGCCGTCTGCAGCACGCCCCTCGCCGAGCTCCTCTCCGTCTGCCGGGACGCCGCCATCCCTCCGGACGCGTGCACCTACAACATCCTCATCCGCGCGGCTGCGGCGTCTGGTGGCTCGGTCGACCACGTCCGCCTCCTGTTCGACGAAATGCTGCAGCGGCGGATCGCCCCGACTGTCGTCACGTTTGGCACCCTGGTTGCCGCGTTTTGCGATTGTGGTCGGCTCGAGGAGGCGTTCGACGTCAAGGACGCCATGGCTGAGCAGTACAATGTGAGGCCAAATGCCCATGTGTATGCCAGTTTGATGAAGGGGCTCTGTCAGAGGGGGGATGTGGACAAGGCGGTCAGGCTCAAGGAGGAGATGGTAGCAGACGCAGACCTTGGGCTGGATTCCGCCATTTACGCGACCTTGGTTAGGGCGTTGTTTAGGGGTGGCCGAAAAGGGGAAGTGGTTGGTTTGCTGGAAGAGATGAAGGGAAGGGGCATTCAGGCTGACAGGGTGGTGCACAATGCGATGATCGCAGGTTTCTGTGAGGATGAGGGCGATTTAGATGCTGCGTTTGCGGTGCTTGATGACATGCGGAACAGTGGGTGCAAGGCAGATGCAGTGAGCTATAACACGTTGGTTGCTGGGTTGTGCAAGTTGGGGCGGTGGCGGGATGCATATGAGTTGGTTGAGGATATGCCTAGAAGGGGCTGCCCTCCTGATGTGGTGACGTACAGAATGCTCTTTGATGGGATGTGTGTTGCTGGGGCGTTTCATGAAGCAGATCAGGTTTTGGATGAGATGGTTTTTAAGGGTTTTGCGCCAAGCAAGGATGGTGTGACCAAGTTCATTCAGGGAATTGAGAGGGAAGGGGGTGCAGTGTTGCTAGAGTCAGTGTTGTGCCGTCTGGCAAAGGTGAACGCTTTGGAGTCAACTGCATGGGAGAAAACTATCAGCAGTGCGCTGAATGATCCTGCAGAGCTTATGATAGAGAAACATCTGGAAAATTTGAGATTCACTTGACTGGATCTCTGGATACTTGATTAACATGGTTGTCATTTTGAAAGTATGATTGCTCTGTTTTATACTCCAAAGTTGCTCTGTTTTTAAAGTATGATTGCTCTGGAGTATCTACTAAGCTACCACTATGTTGTATTGCTAGCCAAGGCTACCTATCAGGTTTTCCTATGCAATTCAGGTTAGTTCTTACCCCAAAGTTCTGTTAATGTTATTGATCAGCAGGACAGGACCAAAGATAGATGAAATATTGAGATTGAGTTCATTATTAATAATAGATGTACATTTGATGCAGGGTGGATGTAGTGCGCAGATGGGATTATATTGGCGATAAAAATGCTTCATACAAGGTTATAGAATCCCTATAAAAGGTATATAGTTGCTTAGGATTCTCTGAATACTGATATGCTTATGAATGATAATGTTGTTTTTTTTGTTTTTACATATTGCGCTGTTATTGAATCACAAGTGACATTGTGCTCTTCTAAACACCCTTTGACATTCCCACAGGATTTGTATACAGTTTCTCTACACTACAGGAACTCCCTGTGAACAAATATGTATAGAAGCTAGCAGAAGAACAGCAATAGTTTTCCCTAAGATAACACATTTTGTGGCTATACATTAATAAAGGGGGTATTTGCAAGAATTAGCAAATGCCAGAAAGAGTGAAGATATTGGGGACAAGACTTGACAAGTGCAACAGTCCTGTGGCTATCTTATCAATTTCTACGCCTTTCAAAACTGAAGTATTCAGTTGGAAACTGATGTAGTGAGTATGTTTACCACGTCCATCTCCTGCGCTCTGTGCCACACAGAATCAGCTCTGTTAGCAGTAGTTTGCAGCCGGAGCCTGGACTGGACAGTCTCTCCCGTTTATCTTTGAAAACCCAGGTGTCATCATGAAGGTTGTTCTTTTAGGGCTAGATTTCCTGAACGACAGAAAACCTCAAAGCTTCTGATTATTTTTGTTGATATGGCTGGAAAGAAATAGAGTCTTCAGGCAAGGGGAGCACTCTTCTCCCTGATTGCCTACATCTAGGAATTAGTTTCTGCTTGGAAGGAGGTTCGCCGGTTAATGTCTAGTTTAGTTTTTTTTTCCTGCCTGTAGTCCAACAACCTCCATCCGTCGAATAAAAATCTAGCACTTGCTCACATAAAAAAGGAACTTCTCCCTCCTTCCCATAATATAAGAGCGTTTTTGACACTACACTAGGGAGTATTTGTTTGGCATAGTACCAGATCAAGTTTTGTTTCACTCCAGTTTAAACCATTTTTCTTAGTTATCCTGCTGTTCCCCATATAAATTCTTGTGATTATGGGATATGCAAACTTTTCATAGTTGATTTCCAACTTCCAATTTTGATTCTCTTTTATTCATACAATCTACATGTAAAATAAAATCGGTACTGCATTAAGGTATGTATCATTGGTAAATGGTAAATTAATATCCTGCACCATTAGCATGTAATTTGATCATTAGTCTTTGGTGCAAAGTATGCTATGACCTCTAGGGCCATTTTGTTTGGACTCAAATGAATGCTTTTAATTTCACTTTCATCAACCCATTAGCTGTTTCTTTCACTTGTTTAGTATTTTGTATTAATGAAAATATGAGGTTGGTAAGCAATACTCTAGCCACGCCTGTAATTTTTTCTTTCTGTGTTGGTTCTAAGAATATGTCCTGTTCCAGCCTATTGGAAACTTGCTCGGAGGTATCATCCTGATGTAAACTACTCCCTCCGTTCTAAATTACTCGTCGCAGAAATGGATGTATCTAGAACTAAAATACATCTAGATATATCCGTACCTACGACAAGTAATTCGGAACGGAGGGAGTAGTAAGTTTGGTAATCATTAGCTTGTTGCTTTTCAGCTCCTTATAACACTTCTGTTTCAACAATGCGGTTGCTGCCGACCATCCAGAGGACGCTGGAGACACGGTTTGAACTCTGAAAGTTAACTTCATCCGGGAAGATAAATGGTCAGTCGGTTCAGAAGCTGCATGTCTAAAGTCATCCCGCCGAAGCTCCTTCTATCTTTTTCTTCACAAGTGAACTGAAACTATTCCCAATCCAAAACATGTCAGGCTAACTACCCAGGTACGTACCCAGGTTATTCTCGAGTGCAATGCCAAATACTCTGCAAATCATATATATATACATACGAATACGATTTCTAGACATTGAATCTGACATCTACAAGACCAAGAACATAAGATGTAATAGTAATAGCTAACGACAGTGTTAGCTCTGTATAGCTACTCCAAATTCACACTCGGAAAATTTACATCAGATCAGGTGACGCACAAAGAAGGGCGAGAACAATGGCGGACAGAAGGGTGGAAGCAGCCAAGGAGGCGACGTGGCGGCACCCGACGCCGTAAGGCTCGAGGGTGCCGCTCGGCCCGAAGCTCCCGCTCCCGCTTAAGCTCCCAGGCGGGCCAAACGTCGATGGCGGGCTGCCGAACACAGACGGGGGACCGAAGCCAGACGGTGGTCCGAAGCCACCTGCAGGAGCGTCAAAGCTCGTCGGAGGGGCCGTGTCGGCTGCCGGGGGGCCAAAGTCGGACGGAGGGCTTGAACCGACCGGAGGAGTGAGATCGTCTGACGGAGGGGCGCCCAGGCTCGTCGGAGGGCTGGCGCTAGGCACGCTCGAGTTGGAGGTGGAGTCTCCTGCCATGGTGCTGCAAGCATGAAATTGGTACCGTGTCAGATTTGTGAAATGATCTCTGAGCGCGAGAAATCTTGAGAAATGGTGCTCACCTTCCTGCGAAGACGCACGATCCTGAGCCTGCAACGAGCAATTAACATGGAAGAATCAGAGGCGATCCATGGTGGTACAGGACAAGAAGGTTGTGCATCGAAACTGTTCTTGTTGGTGCTCTGCTTACTGGGATCAGTGGCGGTGGTGGTGGCGGTGCCGTTGAAGGAGCAGGTGGCGCCGGTGCTGGCGCTCTTCTGGTAGTAGTCATTGTAGGCGTAGGAGGCCAGCGCCGCCACGTTGTTCTGCTTGTAGCAAGCCCCTCCGGGCTGTACCGCGGAGCAGTCGGCCTGCCCCTGCCCGCACGCCCAGCTCAGCCCCGCCTGCAGCGCCGTCGGGTCCGCGTTCTGGAGCGCCACGCAGAACGTCCCCGTCGCCAGCGACCGCCGAGTGTGAGGACCGGCAGCATGATACAAGTAGCTGTGGTACACCAGCGCGCCGCCGAGACCGAGGTCCTGTGCTTCTGCCGTGATCAGCGGGATGCCCGAGAAGCCCAGCGCCCGCATCGCGGCGTACACGTCGTCGACTCTGGCATCTGACGTGCCAGCCTTGAGGAACAACGGCGAGCCGGTCTTGCCCAGGAACCGCAGGACGCGCCCCGTGACGCGGGCGGACCACGACTGGGCGGGCGGCACAGAAGAGAACGCGGTGGACACCCTGACCCTCCCGTCGAGTCCGGCGGCGACGAGGGCGGCGTGGAGGTTCAGCATGGCGGGGACCAGCGAGTAGGCGGCGTCTCCGGGGGAGACGGACGACAGGACGTCGTCTCCCGCCAGGACGTGCGTGATCATGGTCGCCGGGAGGAACGGCGCCACGTTGGCGGCGACCCAGAGCCGGGCCTCCTCCTGGAACTCGGCCATGTGCTGCAGATGTGAGTTTGGGATGGTGACCATGACCTCTGCGCCGGTGTTGGCGAGGGACCGCAGCAGCCGGTGGTCTGCTCCGTCGCACACGCGCGCTTGCCTGGTCTGCTTAGAATTCGAAGGGAGGATCGTGTTCTCCCCCAGAGAAGTGCCTGCCCATCATGCATGAAGGTAAATTTGAGTCGGTGATTGCCAGTGTGTGGCAGCGATCGTGTGAAGAATTTTCTTGTTTGACCACATCATCATCATTGGAGCTTCTTCTTAGTTACTAGCTGCAGCATTAAAGCCACGCATTGCTAGCTTCAGGGTTCAGTCTGTTGAGTGCTTGGGTCAGTGGCAAAATTTATTTGGATAACCAAGGTATGGAAAGGAAAGAGCGATGAGGCGGCCTTTACATGTGTCAAGTTAAGAGAAACATTGATCAAGAATGTTAGGTAGGCGCATGATTCATTGAGTTTCTTACACACGAGGCCAGACCAGAACCGATGAGTTTGGACGCGTGTTGCCTCTTGCTTTTGCTTATGACTCCACTCAAAAGGCCCTTTCGTACTGCCGCACACTTGCTATCTTCCTTTCTGCGATGCTCTCTCTATGTACGGGAATGTATCATGTATGTCCAGTTAAGGAAAGAATCTAGCTTGGGGGAACAGAAAGCAAAGAGAGAATGGGACCCGGCACCACTGTCACACGGGTGCTGTCGGGCTGCTACAAAACCCCTATAGTCGAAAAAAAGACCGAAGCAGAAACGTGGGTCTAGGTTGATCACTGGGACTAGCTGAACTCTCCACTATACCGAAACCAGATCACAAAGTCACATATACATACCTGACGCGATGAAGAGAAGAAGGACGAGAACGAAAACGCATCCCTGCCATCTCTCGCGCGACATTCTCTTCTTTTCTCCGGTGAGCGATGAGCGAAGCGACGATGCAAGCACGTACGCCTCCTGGAACCCTGAAGGCCGCACATGCGTGTCAGAATTAATACCAAAGGCGTACAAACAATGATTCTTTTATGCAATTTTGTAGATATGCATACTCCAGTCCAGCCGGAAGGAAAGCCGGAAAATTTGGAATCGGTTGGAATAGTGCTGTTCTTACTAATTTCCAGCAAACATGGGGCATAACCATATGCTGCGGGCCTGAAGCATTATATGAGCTAGCTTCGTGGTGCTTCAATCCAGATGGCCGGTCACCAACAACACTGTACTAGTCGTCCTATAACAGGAGACGCCACCGGGAAAGAGGAAGAAAAATAGTTAATTGAGGAGAACATGGAGCAGGATATGCTCCCACAACACTTTGGTCAGTATGGTCACTACTCTTGTGACAGCAACTGATCCACAACCGATTCAACCAAGGCAAGTGTCAACATCTGACAGGGCCACGATTAGATAGCATGCATAGTCCACAATTCAGTTTGGTGGATAAACGGAGACACCTAACACTAGCTACTATCCTAACAAGCGACTATACTTATGAGTTGGAATACCTAGTTTAGCTATATATAGCGACTGTAATGGATTTTGCTCCTAACTAACAAGGTATGATAGCTCCATGGAAGAAGAAATGCCACCGTGTTAAGCTTTGGCTACGTACGTACTCTGCTGCTTAACTACATATGCATGCTTGGGTAGGTGTTCCTAGTACAAAATTAAACAGGCACCAATTGGGCATTCTAATCTTTCTATATATCTGCATGCATGCATGCATGGCATGTGGAAGCGGTTGAATGAGCTAGAGCAACAAAGTGAGCATACATGCCGATCGATGAGGTAATTTTTACTGGTTGAACTTGTGAGAAGACCAAACTAACTAAAAGAGGAGGAAGAGGAATCAATCATATCTCAAAACACCAATATACAGTATATATATTCTACGTTGGTTCCCCATAGATATATATAACCCCAGAACCAACACTAGCTAGGGTGGATGTATATTGAAATCAAAAGGGCAAAGGCGCAACTTGATTTACCCATCCAGGCCATGCAAGGGGTAAATCAAGTTAGAGCAATTTAACAAGAGCAAGTTCAGCGGGAGAAAGAGAACTCAAGACGATGGCCATATAGACGTACCTCAGGTGGCCGGCCGCCAGAAGCTAGAGTTTGCTTCTTGCCTCTCCTGGACCAAGAGCTACTGTATCGAAACCAGAAGTTCACGATTAACTAGACCACCCCTGGATCTGGATGGATCCTCGATCGATCGTGCTTCTTGGAGCCTGCAGTTCGTGGCTGGCGGGGAGAGGCCTCAGGGCCTTTTTATATGCGCGCGCACTCAAGTAGGTAATCACACCGACGCTCATGTGCGCTAAAAGACGCATACACACACACACACACGTCTGGTTGTGATTGGGTGATGCCGCGACAAAGAGATGGATGATAGTACGAGCCGGCGCGAGCGAAAGTGTTTGCCGACTTGTGTGTGGCTTGCCTTTTTTTTTTTTTTTTGCCTGGGGTTGCGGCTTGCCGGATGAAGCCGCTAGCTAGTTGGCGGCGTCGATCACTGCGTGCCCGTGTCGCCGAAAGATGGGAGACCGTTTCATTCATGCACGCTTCTACTCCCTCGGTGAACAAACATAAAACCGTACATCACAATCGAAAAGGTCTTATAATGGTTTACGGAGGTGCCTTGTCCTTGTACTCACTCATACAGTCCGACTACAGTTTGACCGAGAGCTCACTGCATTGTAACCACAGCTCAAAGTTAGCTGAATCCACACTGCGTAGTATCACTAGTAATCCATCCGTGTGCACCCGCAAAAAAATAAAATAAAATAAAAAGTCCAGCCGTGTGAGCACGCTGCATGCACATGATGGAGTCCCGCCTAACGAAACAACCATGTTGGGTGAGAAGCCCAAGTTGAGTTTTACGTGGACGTACGTGTCAACGTGTGTGGTGCATGTTGGGTGCAACTTCGGACCCCCAACTCCTCCTACACTACTAGTAGTAGGAGAGCCTACCGCAACGGCCGTGCGAGTGCGAACCCAGACACATGGATGAGTTTGTCAAACCGGCCGTGCCGAATCAAGAGCGGGTGAGCCATCCACTCATCGCATCTCTCTCTTTATCTCTCCGAACGATCCCTATCATCGTTCCTTTATCTGACGCCGATCGGTTCAAAAGCAAAGCATGGCATATGATATGCCGTTGATTAATTATCATGGCTAGCTAGCTCCTGCATGCCAATCCCAGCTTACTTGCTTACTTTCGCCGTCTGGTGACGCCAACTCGTGGATATCCTCATGCATACCGCCGCTGCTTTTCCGTGTCATCGGCGCTAAGGTTTTCCGTCTGGTTGCACCAAGAGAAGAGAAAGGGCTAAAAGCATGCAGGAAATTCCTTGTTTCTGCCTTTACGATATGAATGCATATCTCGAGCCGTCGACGGGGATCAAGTGCTTCGTGCGTCCTCACTTTGGATGGATAGCTGACGCGACGGGAGTCTCACATGCATGCATGCATGACTTGTTGTTTCCTCCCATCGGATTGTGCCGTTATATATCCGGATGTTACTGGCAAGGTTTACCGGCCAATCACCGTTGAGTTCCACTTGATAAGGACTGGCATGACTAAAAATAATACAACACCGTACCGGCTGGCTGGGCTACATGTTATGGGTGTGGCCACTGGCGGAGCTTCAAAGAAAAAGTTAGCCGGGCCAGGCTAAAGAAGAGCACAACTTTTTTTTTTCACATTCTGAATCATAAGCACAAATTTTTTTCACATTCTGAACCATAAGCACAGTTTAAAATACAATTCAATCATGAAGCACTGTTAAGTTAGCTAATACAAAAATGTTGAGCCATTAGATATGGTCTTACTGCTAGCAAGATTCTCATCTTCCATCTTATACCGCAATCTTATCTTAAAGATCTTCATCTAAAAAATGAATGTTCAACACTCACTTGTCACTGTAGAAACAAAATCAGGCTATTGCAGGCGCTAGAGGCAGCTATGAGTTGAGATCAGATGAGCTTTTCTACATACAGCTAATCTCACCGTCACAGGAGCCCTTTTTATTATCAAACACAGGTTTCTTTTGTTATCTCCTTTGAATGTTAACTTGTAATCATTTTTTAGCTACTTCTAGTATGTGCCAGTCTATTCTAAATGAAGAATCAACGATGCCCTGCTTAGTTTGAGACAGATCACACAGGGCTGCAGGACTAGTCCGGCGACAACACGACAGTGCGGCTGCGTGAACAATCGTTGCCGATAGCTCGTGGGGAGGCGGGAGCAGTCACCTGGGTGGCAGGGAGCAGGGCAGGGGCGAGTGGTACGTCTTTAACATATCTATAATTTTTTAATGTTCCATGCTATTATATTATCTGTTTTGAATGTTTTATATGCATTAATATGCTATTTTATATTATTTGTGGGACTAACCTATTAACCTAGAGCCCAGTGTCAGTTCCTATTTCTTCCCTGTTTTTGAGTTTCGCAGAAAAGTGATACCAAACGGAGTCCAAACGGAATAAAACCTTCGCGGTGATTTTTCTTGGACTAGAAGACAACTAGGAGACTTGGAGATGAAGTCGGAGGAGTCACGAGGCGGCCATAAGGACGGAGGGCGCGCCCCCCCACCCTTGTGGGCCCCCTGTGCACCTCCTGACCTAATTCTTTCGCCTATATATTCCCAAATATTCCCAAACCACCAGAGGCATTGATACGTCTCCAACGTATCTATAATTTTTTTATTGTTCCATGCTATTATATATTATGTTTTGGATGTTTAATAGGCTTTATTATACACTTTTATATTATTTTTGGGACTAACATACTAACCCAGGGCCCAGTGCAAATTGCTGTTTTTTTGCCTATTTCAGTGTTTCGCAGAAAAGAAATATCAAACGGAGTCCAAACGGAATGAAACCTTCGGGAGCGTGATTTTTGGAACAAACGTGATCCAGAGGACTTGGAGTGGACGTCAAGAAATCAACGAGGAGGCCACGAGGCAGGGAGGCGCACCTGCCCCGCTGGGCGCACCCCCACCCTCATGGGCCCCTCGTGGCTCCACCCACCTACTTCTTCCTCCTATTTATACCCATGTACCCGAAACCATCAAGGAGCAGCACGAAACCCTATTTCCACCGCCGCAATCTTCTGTACCCGTGAGATCCCATCTTGGGGCCTTTTCCGGCGCTCCGCCGGAGGGGGAATCGATCACGGAGGGCTTCTACATCAACACCATAGCCTCTCCGATGATGTGTGAGTAGTTTACCATAGACCTTCGAGTCCATAGTTATTTGCTAGATGGCTTCTTCTCTCTCTTTGGATCTCAATACAAAGTTCTCCTTGATCTTCTTGAAGATCTATTCGATGTGTTTGTCGAGATTCGATGAATTGTGGGTTTATGATCAAGATTATCTATGAACAATATTTGAATCTTCTCTGAATTATTTTATGTATGATTGGTTATCTTTGCAAGTCTCATCGAATTATCAGTTTGGTTTGGCCTACTAGATTGATCTTTCTTGCAATGAGAGAAGTGCTTAGCTTTGGGTTCAATGTTGTGTTGCTCGATCCTAGTGACAGTAGGGGAAAAGACACGTATTGTATTGTTGCCATCGAGGATAAAAAGATGGGGTTTATATCATATTGCTTGAGTTTATTCCTCTACATCGTGTCATCTTGCCTAATGTGTTACTCTTTTCTTATTAACTTAATACTCTAAATGCATGCTGGATAGCGGTCGATGTGTGTAGTAATAGTAGTAGATGCAGGCAGGAGTCGGTCTACTTGTTGCGGACGTGATGCCTATATACATGATCATGCCTAGATATTCTCATAATTATGCACTTTTCTATCACTTGCTCGACAGTAATTTGTTCACCCATCGTAATACTTATGCTATCTTGAGAGAAACCACTAGTGAAACCTATAGCCCCCGGATCTATTTTCCATCATACTAATCTTCCGTCAACTAGCTATTTCTTTCGCCGTTTATTTTGCAATCTTTACTTTCAATCTTTATCATAAAATATCAAAAATATTATCCTATCATCTCTATCAGATCTCACTTTTGCAAGTGCCCGTGAAGGGATTGACAACCCCTTTATCGCGTTGGTTGCAAGGTTCTTATTTGTTTGTGTAGGTACGAGGGACTTGCGTGTGGCCTCCTATTGGATTGATACCTTGGTTCTCAAAAACTGAGGGAAATACTTACGCTACTTTGCTGCGTCACCATTTCCTCTTCAAAGGGAAAGCAACGCATGCTCAAGAGGTAGCAGGCATCCACGAAAACACTTTTCCACCGCCGCAACCTTCTGTACCCGTGAGATCCCATCTAGGGACCTTTTCCGGCACCCTGCCGGAGGGGGCCGGATTCGATTACGGAGGGTTCTACATCAACTCTATTGCCCTTCCGATGAAACGTGAGTAGTTTACCACAGACCTACGGGTCCATAGCTAGTAGCTAGATGGCTTCTTCTCTCTCTTTGATTCTCAATACCACGTATTGTATTGTTACCATCGAAGATAAAAATTTGGGGTTTTCATCATATTGCTTGAGTTAATTCCTCTACATCATGTCAACCTACTTAATGCGTTACTCCGTTTTTTATGAACTTAATACTCGAGATGCATGCTGGATAGCGGTCGATGTGTGGAGTAATAGTTATAGATGTAGAATTGGCCGTATGCATCGATCGGGGCAGAGGCCGGAGGTAAACCTCCTTTTCAAAAAAAAGTAGATGCAGAATCGTTTCGGTCTACTTGACACGGACGTGATGCCTATATTCATGATCATTGCCTTAGATATCGTCATTACTTTGCGCTTTTCTATTAATTGCTCGGGAAATTTGTTAACCCACCGTATTATTTGCTATCTTGAGAGAAGCCTCTAGTGAAACCTATGGCCCCCGGGTCTATTTTCCATCATATAAGTTTCTATTTTCCATCATATAAGTTTTCGATCGACAATATTAGTTTCCGATTTACTATTTTTTAATCTTTTACTTTCCGATCTATAAAGAAAAAATACCAAAAATATTTACTTTATTGTTTATCTATCTCTATCAGATCTCACTTTTGCAAGTAACCGTGAAGGAACTGACAACCCTTTATCGCGTTGGGTGCAAGTTGTTTGATTGTTTGTGCAGGTATTCGGTGATTTGAGTGTTGTCTCCTATTGGACTGATACCTTGGTTCTCAAACTGAGGGAAATACTTATCTCTACTTTGCTGCATCACTCTTTCCTCTTTAAGGAAAAAACCAACGCAAGCTCAAGAAGTAGCAGCGAGACAAGATCCGTGAGGCGGTGAAGGCAAGGCGAGGTCCCGACAGGCGGCGGTTGCTTCGTGAGATGGTGGGTGGCGTGGTCCGGTGCCCGGTGCTCCCGGTCCCAGGTCCACACCTCTGCATGCTGAGAGGATGGATGTGGAATTGGGGATGCAGATGCAGATGCTTTGTGTGCGGTGCGTTCGGAGTTCTCCTCTTCGGCGCCCTTTGCGCTGCGTAATGTAGCTGGTGCTCGAAGGGGCGCGGTAGTGGGCCGGCCCAACAATGATTGCGCCAGATGCTCTAAAATAAACAGCCAGAAAAATATGTAGCACGAGGGATTCAAACCCACAAGCCATTGCTTACAAACTTAGCGCTTCAAGCACTGCACCAGGATAACTTTGTTGTGATATGTACGAAAACAGTTCTATTTTACCCATGTTTCAGCCCCAGCACATATTATTTGGAAAAAGGGAACGGAAATTTGAACAATAATTCATGAATTTTAAAACAGTTCTTCGATTTTTACAAAAGGTCAAGGATTTCAAAGAAATGTTCACAAAAAAAGTTCATCAATTTTTTTAAAAACTTCAAGGATTTGAAAAAAGTTCATCTGATTTTGATAAAAAAAGTTCACGGATTTGAAAAAAGTTAATCCGTTTTGATAAAAAAGTTCACAAAATTGAAAAAACTTCATCGGATTTTCAAAGAAGTCCGTGGATTTGAAATAAGTTCATCACTTTTCATAAAAAAGTTCATGAATTAGAAAGAAGTTCATCAAGTTTGAGAAAAAGTTCATCGAGTTTGAAAAAAAATTCATCGAGTTTCAAAATGTTCATTTAGTTTGAACGATGTTGAGAAAAAAATTTAATCCAGTTAAAAAAAAGTTCATTGAGTTTCAGAAAAGTTCATCGAGATTGCAAAAGGTTCATCGAGTTTGACACAAGTTCATCAAATTTGAGAAAAAGTTCACAGAATTTTAAATCTAAAGTTCATCGAATTTGAGAAAAAGTTCGTCGATTTTGCATCAAACCAGGAAGAAAAGAAAAAAATGAAAAATGAAAAATGAAAAAAGAAAACTACAAGGAATATAAGAATGAGAAAGATGCATGTAATCACACTAGGCGTGTTGGCATGGTGGTTAGTGCAGTGCATGACGAAAGATTTAGTTGGCTGTTCGAATCCCAGTACACCTGCTTTTCTTTTGCTTTGCGTTTTCAGAAACAGAAATAAGCTAAAAGGGCCGGCCCATATACATCGATGAGAGAGATCAGGGGGGTGGGGGGTGTGCGCCGGAATTCCCTATTCGCCCCTCTCTGCGGCAAACAGACACTGCTTCGATCAGGCGATCGTTCGGTTTTGGGCCGGCCCGTCTGCGCATTTCAGCGTTCCCGGTTTTGGAAACCTTCTGTGAAGGTTCCCAGCCGGTTTTTTACGGTTTTGGGAACCTTATAGAAGGTTCCTGAACCGGATTTCTTTTTTTCTCTATTTATTTTTTCCTTTTCTCTCCCAGTTTCCTTTACTGTTTATTTTCTTTACTTGTTTCTTTTTTCTCTGATTTTCTTTTCTTTTCATTTTCATTTTCTTCTCAGATTTCTTTTTGTTTTTAAAAAATGTTCGCATTTTACAAATTTTATTCATTTTTACAGAAAATGTTCGTGTTTTCAAATTTTGTTCATAACATGCAAAGTTTGTTCGCTTTGTTTCAAAAAATGTTCATAATTTCATGAAATGTCCCATTTTAAATATTTGTTCAAAAATTCAAAAAATGTTAGTGGTTTAAAACTTTGTTCAGAATTTCATAATTTGTTTGCAACTTCATAAAAGTTTCATCTTTTTCAAAATCATTTTCTGCAGTTTTAATTTTTTTGTTCGCCTAGGCAAAAAAAATGTTCCTGTTTTCAAATTTTTGTTCAGAAATTTTATAAATTTTTAGAATTTAAAAAAGTGTTCGTCTTTTCAAATTTTGTTCACAAACTAAAAAATGTTCGGTTTAAGAGATATGTTTCCGCTTTTAAAATTTGTTCAAAAATTTCCCAGGAATTTCAAAAAATGTTCCCATTTTTGAAAATTGTTCAAAAAAAGTTCAGAAAAATGTGCACACTCTCACTTTTGAGTTTCGAAATTGTTCAGTTTCAAATTTTTGTTCACAAATTTCAAAAAATGTTCGGGCGGTTCAAAACATGTTCCCGTTTTCAAAAAATTGTTCACAATTTTAAAAAATGTGCACGTTTTAATTTTTTCAGGTGTTTCGAAATCGTTCAGTATCAAACTTTTGTTCACAAATTTCAAAAAATGTTCGGGCAGTTCAAAACATGTTCCCGCTTTCAAAATTTGTTCACAAATTTGAAAATGCGCATGTTTTCATTTTTTCAGGAGTTTTGAAATTGTTCAGTTTCAACTTTTTGTTCACAAATTTAAAAAAATTGGGCAGTTCAAAAATGTTCTCGTTTCCAAAAATAGTTCGCAATTTTGAAAAATGTGCATGTTTTCATTTTTTCAGCATATTTGAAAATTGTTCAGTTTAAAATTTTCAGAAAATGAACTTGTTTTCACATTTTTCAAATATGTTCGCGTTTTCAATTTCTTCCTTGGAGTTTTAAAAAGTTCCCGTTTCAAAAAAATGTTGCTGATTTTTGCAAACATTTCGTTTTTTTTGCAAGTCAGCAATTTGCTTGTGTGTCACAGATCCCTTCGGTTTTTTTTTAATAAAAATGCTTTTGAAATTCAAGATATAGATTTTGGACTGCGCTGTGTGTTTGGTTCTTTAAGCTTGGCGCTGCTGAAGAATCATAAAAGACTGATAGCTCAACTGGTAGTACCACTTTTTGTATAGTGTTAGGTCCTGGGTTCGAATCCCTGCAACCGTGGTATTTCTTTTTTGGACAGAAGGGAAGCGAACAGCAGTAGAAACAGAAAACGGCCCAACAAGCCCGCCAAGTGGAGGCTCTTTGCGAAACACCAGCAACTTGGGCTGAAAAAATATTGATCCAATATACTGGGCGGGCCATGGCCTAGTTGGGCCCAACAAGCCCGCCAAGTGGAGGCTCTTTGCGAAACACCAGCAACTTGGGCTGAAAAAATATTGATCCAATATACTGGGCGGGCCATGGCCTAGTTGGGCCCCTTCAGAGCTCCGCCCCTGTGTGTGGCTATGTCTCAGTCGGCTAAGATTAAACTAAAGTCTCAGTTGGCTGAGATTAAACTAAGTCTCAGTCAAGTGACATACCCCCCCTGTCCCATAGTATATAAGAGCGTTTTCGATAGTGTAAAAAACGCTCTTATAGTATGTGATGGAGGGAGTAATATGCAAGAGAAAGAAAGAAAAAACCGAAGAGAAAATTTTGCACGAATTACAATGTAAGATCTCACAGATATAGCATCGACTAAGACTTACAAATCTGGTATGTTATTACCATGTCATCGAGGGTCATCACTATCAATCACTTAAGTATCTATAGCCGACCTCCTCAAATCCTCGTCAAATGTCTGCGGGCGCTCCCGGTCAATGGCTAGACATGAGAGAGAAGGAAAAGAAATACAACTGGACCCCTCATATCATCTCGATACTATCATATTGTCCATAAACCATTGTATTGAGACCAAACATGGGAGGATACGAGGGCTCGCAGACATGTTCGGTCAGTCAGCCATGTAGAAAGCGGCCTATCCAAACCATATTTCTCTTTCTTTATTATTTCCTTTTCTCTCTTTGTATCTCTATCAGTCACATGCAATTGACTGGACATACAAGGGAGAACATGAGGAGCATGGCTGCATGCATGCACAAATACGAACACACCTAAACACTGAACGGGCACGTTCACGGATGTTTAGGAGGGGGGGAGGGGGTGCATTTGCTAAGTGTGGCTATAGATGCTCTTACATAGCAGGACTAGCTAACAATATATAAAAGAAGTGAGAATCTAGTTTAAATATTATTCTTTTTGTACCGTGCGTGAGAACTGCATGTAAACATTATAGAACAAGAAAAGAATACAAAAGTAGAGGTATCGCAAAAACCAAACGACCATACAATTACAAAGAAAATAGGGACTAGTTAACGAGCGCTCCTTCGGGAGACACGCAACGATCAGCGCCACTTGGCATGCTTTTAGCCATTCACCATGTGTCGTGCTCTGGGCGTTCCCTCCGGATTTTTTATTTTTATTTTTCCACAGGCTTTTTCGGCTATTTAAACGGTTTTGGTTTTCCACCGGTCTTCCTTAGCTTTTCCACAAAGAAAAATTTGAAAACAAAAAACTTTCTTGAGCGAAAAAACGTGTTTTTTTCCTTTCGCGAGAGTCACGGTTTTCCTTCTGCGAGAGGCCTGGTTTTGCTTTCGCGAGATTCACGACCGTGCCTCTCGGAAACGAAAAAACGCGTTTTCTATTTTTTTCCTTTCGCGAGAGTCACGGTTTTGCTTCCGCGAGAGGCACGGTTGTGCTTTCGCGAGAGTCACGGCCGTGTCAATCGGAAACGAAAAAAAAACATGTTTTCTGTTTTTTCGCGAGTCACGGTTTTGCTTACGCGAGAGGCACGGTTGTGCTTTCACGTGAGTCATGGCCGTTCCTCTCGGAAACGAAAAAAAAACGCGTTTTATGTTTTTTCCTTTCACGAGAGTCATGGTTTTGCTTCCGCGAGAGGCACGGGTGTGCTTTCGCGGGAGTCATGGCCGTGCCTCCTCGGAAATGAAAAAAACGCGTTTTCTTTTTTTCCTTTCGCGAGAGTCACAGTTTTGCTTCCGCGAGAGGCATGGTTGTGATTTCGTGAGAGGCAAGGGCATGCCTCTTTCGGAAAGGTAAAAAACCTGTGCTCCCGATTCGGTTTTTTCATCTGATTTTTTGGCCTTTTTTCATGAAAAAAAGTTCGTCAAAACTTATCAACATGGGATCTAGTTTTGAAGATCTCGACGCGAGGAATCCAACCGTGAAAGCGGTTTGGGATTTGCTAAGTGCGGCTATAGATGCTCTTATATAGCAGGAATAGTTAACAACATATAAAAGAAGTGAGCATCTATTTTAAATATTATTTTTTTACCGTGCATGAGAACTGCATGTAAACATCATAGAACAAGAAAAGAATACAAAAGTAGAGATATAGCAAAAACCAAACGACCATACAATTACAAAGAAAACTGGGAGCCACTAGTTAACGAGCGCTCTTTCGGGAGCCTCGCAACGATCAGCGCCACTTGGCACGCTTTCAGGCATTCACCACGTGTCGCGCTCTGGACGCTCCCTCCGGATTTTATTATTTTATTTTTCTACATGCGTTTTCGGCTATTTAAACGGTTTTTTTTTGGTTTTTTTACGTTTTGGTTTTCCATCGGTCTTCCTTAGCTTTTTGACAAAAAAAATAAAAAAAATTCTTGCGCGAAAAAACGCGTTTTTTTTTTCCTTTCGCGAGAGTCACGGTTTTCCTTCCGCGAGAGGCATGGTTTTGCTTTCGTGAGAGTCACAACCGTGCCTCTCGAAAACGAAAAAAACGCATTTTCTGTTTTTTCCTTTCGCGAGAGTCACGGTTTTGCTTCCGCGAAAGGCACGGTTATGCTTTCGCGAGAGTCACGGCCGTGTCTCCCGAAAACGAAAAAAACATGTTTTCTGTTTTTTTCGCGAGAATCACGGTTTTGCTTACGCGATAGGCACGGTTGTGCTTTCGAGAGAGTCATGGCCGTGCCTCTCGGAAACGAAAAAAAACGCGTTTTCTGTTTTTTTTCCTTTCGCGGGAGTCATGATTTTGCTTCCGCGAGAGGCACGAGTGTGCTTTCGCGGGAGTCATGGCCGTGCCTCCTCGGAAATGAAAAAAACGCGTTTTCTTTTCCTTTTTTTTCTTTCCGCGAGAGTCACGGTTTTGCTTCCGCGAGAGGCACGGTTGTGATTTCCTGAGAGGCACGGGCGTGCCTCTTTCGGAAAGGTAAAAAACCTGTGCTCCCGATTCGGTTTTTTCATCCGGTTTTTTTCGGCCGGTTTTTTTCGTGAAAAAAAGTTCATCAAAACCTATCAACATGGGGATCTAGTTTGAAGATCTCGACGCGAGGAATCCAACGGTGAAAACGGTTTGAAATTTGGACGCACGGTTTGAGAGATAAACCGTTTTGAATAAATGGATCTACGAAAAAGGGAAAACTCCCGGGTTGCGACAAGTGGCGCACATGCAGCGCGCCACTTGTTGCAACCTGGAGAGTTGGAATGATTTGCAACGAGTACTCCTCAACTAGTGATTTCGAAGAAAACATGAGAACGAGATGATAAAAACCTAAACAAATAGATATCCATTTTTTGAGTTTCTAACCACGTACCTCTACCTCCAACTTCCCCTCCCCCTCCCCTTCCCCTCTAGGCAACCGCAACGTCGACGCCTTGTCCTGCCTGGGTCACTGCTTCCGTTGTGGTGCCGCCATGTCAAGGTTTCCCTCTAGACCACACCTATCAGCTCTGGCGGTGGCGGTGATCCACACACTCGAACATGTGAACCCTTTGCCTTTCCTCTGTCAATGACACCGCGGTGAGTCGCATAGTCCCAGAATACAAGGTCCGGACGAGTTCTCAACGGAACATTCCGTCCTCCTTGCTCAAGGCCGTGATGCCTCTGTCGGTAAAAGAAAACAGTGAGAGCATCTTATACCAGTGGCCCTAACAGGGGATGAATGAGGGCCAATGGCAAAATATGTATTTCTGGAGGGGAATACGTCTCTACCCTCTCCATTTCTTTTTAGTCCACATAAAAATTTGTTTGAAGTCAAACTATGGAAAGTTTGACCAAATTGAGATTTATAAATATCAACATCTACAATACTAAATATCAACTTTCTCTTTCTCTCTCTCGCCTTCATAGACCTGCACACACATGCACGTCGACCAGCACATGCACTCCATCTCTCTCCTTTTCTACATAGAAAAAACATCTCATTAATTAATCATGGTTTTACAATCCTCTGAAATAAAAATGCTAATCTCATCGGGTGCTTTTTGTTAACCACCACGCTTTGTTTTGCCATTTGCCAATCTTTTGGACTTTAGCTTGCCTCTCTTGGAGCAATGCACTCCATCTCTTTGACTCGATTGTCATGGGATCCATATTTTGGCTGGACACGAATGGTAATGCGGCTCCGGCCTCTAGGTTCCTCGCTTTGCCTAAAACCAATAAGGCTATGTTTGATAGCAAAGTATTAGAAAAACTAAAGTATTGAAAACCATAATATTTTTGTCAGTGGGTATAAGATACCACAGTTTTGACATATCAAAATATGTTGAAGTATTGAGATTACTGTGACATGTTTAGTTGTTGCCGCAAAACACAGTATTGATGCGTTTAAAGACTCAGCTACCTAGCCTTTAGCAGTGCAAGCACACGCCTGCTGGCCGGAGCTGATCAACATGCTCAGCTAGCTAACATACGGGCCATCCCATCAGGAGCCCGGAGGAAGAAACAACCAGCTCATATGCCCCCCTCTCTCCTTCCCGCCGACTGAGCTGAGCTGAGCCACTATTCCATGCACTCGCCCTAGCCCCCACCCTGTGCTAAAAGTACCAGGTGTAGTTTGTTGTGGTATGGTTTGAACAGGAATACCTGATCTGAATTGTCTAAATGAAAAACAGCAAAATCGCTATGGTATGATTGTTAGATTTCAGACAAATCATGCGAGGTGTGGCGGCCAACGACAACAGAGCAGCCGTCTCTTTGCTTTCCCATAGCCGCCGAGGGAGATTTCTCCAAAGACGACAGGGCGGCGGCGGCAGCGTGGGAACGAGGCCAGAGCAAGTAGCGAGTTGTTGAGCAGAGTGCGGAAGGATAACCACGCTAGTCCCTTCTTTTCACCTTCTCTGTTTTTTTTAAAAACAGGTCTGGGCTTCTTTTTATTATACAGAGAAAAAACTGTAGTTTGTCGAATACTACAATATTAAAACAACAATTTTAGCGGCAATTAAACAGCTCATTGAAAATAAAACTATGGTAATCTTAAAAACTACAATATTCTCAAAATGCTTAGAAAATACTTTGCTATCAAACGGGGCCTAAATCTTGTAGGATGTACAGTATCTCTTTTAAATTATTAGGTACGTATTATCACGGGAGTCGAATATTTTTTGAGACGGGTCTAGCGGGTGGCCATTGGCCCGCTAGCCCTCCGTGGTGGCAAGCCAAAAAAGAAAAGTTTTTTTTGTGTGCATATGTGTGAACATGATAAATAATTGCAAAGCATCCACACAAATAGATGTGAATGCACTTAATTCGTGTTTTCATTTTTTAAACCATAACTTTCAAACTGCACATCGAAATTAAGATTCGTTTTCACTGTTGGAACCCTCGTGGCGTGCTCTTCGAAACTAGACCCCGCGTGGGTATGTTTTGATAAAAAAAATTGTGTGCAATTTTCTCCCTGTTTTGTGTAACTGCCTAGCCGTCGATGTGCAACTACCTGATAGGGATGTGCAACTTTTCTCCTACATCGTAGACGTGCAGTTTTCAATTATGATACCTCCACCCCCAAACTACCTCCTTGTAGTGAGATATGCAGCTTCGTCTGTTGCCCAGATCAACTACCTAGCAGACTAATAGGCAGTTGGCTTGAACAATACACTAATTTGCACATATTACTTGCAGGAGGAGGTAGGGGTAGGGTGTGCAACAGTGAAAAACTGCACATCCACGAGTACGGAGGAGGGTTGCACATCGACTACCAGTAGTTGGTCGGCATAGTAGACTAGTTGCACATCAAAGTTATCATGGTTGCTAGATTGCAACCTCATAGGAAGTTGAATCATGCATATCCAAAATTTGGTTTTGGAAAAATTTGCACAATCTAGTACTAAAGTTGCACAATATAGTACTAAAGTCGCACCATATAGCACCAAAGTTGGCATCGAAATTTTTTCATTGAAACATACCCATGCGAGATCTAGTTTTAAAGATCTCATTGCAAGAGTTCCAGTATTGAAAACGGATCTGAATTCCGACGCGCAGTTTGAAAGATATGACTTTTTAAAAACTAAAACTCTGAAATGAATGTGCGTGGATCTGTTTTTTTTCGGAATGAGGTAGTCAGTGTGAACACATTTAATGGTAGTAGCCACATGCACTAGAAGACAAAAAAAATTAACACATACATGCATGCGATACCGGCGCTCCGTTCAACCAAATAGTGAGTATGCACTTTTTAGATTTTAGGTGTTTTTTAAACATAATAATTTGGTAGTCTGTGTCTTGCAAGATAAGTAAATTAATAATGTGATTAAACTGCGTACGGAAAACTGAGGTGAAACATGGTATGCAATTGAGCGGCATAATTCCATGTTATTGAAAAAGGCAAGTTAATTAAGATGGAGTTTAAATTCTTTCGGAAGTAATGATTTTTGTGCTTATAAGCTGGACCTTTCGAAGGCTTATGACCGTGTTGACTGGGACTATTTGGAGCGTGCTCTTTTGAAGTGGGGCTTTTCCCCACGTTGGGTTGATCTAGTCATGGAGTGTGTAAGATCGGTCAAGCATTCAGTCAAGTTTAATGGCCGGTTACTGGAGCAGTTTTCTCCTTCGTGTGGTTTACGTCAAGGTGACCCCATATCACCCTTCCTATTCCTCTTTGTGGCTGATTCCCTGTCTTCTTTATTACATGAGGCGGTCCAACAAAGAGGGCTTGAGGCTATCAAAATTTGTAGGAGAGCTCCTGCTATATCACACTTATTGTTTGCAGATGATTCCCTTTTGTTCTTCCGTGCTACTACGGATTCAGCGAGATGATTGTCAAGGATGTGTTGAGTACTTATGCTTCAGCTACGGGTCAAATTATTAACCCATCAAAGTGCTCCATCCTGTTTGCTGACAATTATCCAAATGAAGTTGTAGAGGAAGTGAAACACATTCTGAATGTTACACAACAAGAGTTTGAACCAAAATATTTAGGTCTCCCGGTTCCAGAGGGGCGCATGCATAAGGGACGTTTTGAGTCCCTGCAGTCTAGATTGAGTAAGTGCTTGGTGGATTGGAGTGAACGATATTCGTCTTTTACAAGTAAGGAGGTGCTTATAAAAGCTGTTGCCCAAGCCATCCCAGTTTATGTTATGAGTATATTCAAGCTTCCCATGTCGGTTTGTGATGATTTGACAAAGATGATGAGACAATACGGCGAAGTGGAAAAGGAAAGAAAAAGATGGCATGGGTTGCATGGGAGTGTATGACCCTCCCTAAATCTCAAGGAGGTATTGGTTTCAGGGATATGCGTGCTTACAATCAGGCTCTGTTGGCCAAACAAGCCTGGAGACTTCTCACCAATCTGGAATCGTTATATGCCAGACTACTCCAAGCCAAGTATTACCCTAACGGGAACTTGGTAGATACAGTTTTTCCGTCGAACTCCTCGGCGGTGTGGAAGGGCATCGAGCATGGATTAGAATTGGTGAAAAAAGGATTACTCTGGCGAATAGGCAGTGGTGCTAGCATCAAAACGTGGAGGGATCTGTGGATCCCTACGGGCCCCCCATTCACCCCTATCTTGCCAAGATGCAATTGTCGCCTCAATAGAGTTCAGGATTTCCTTGATGATCGAGGCAACTGGAAGTTAAACTTGCTACAACAGTTCTTCTGCCAGGCTGATGTAGAAGCAATACAGAAGATTCACACTTCTCCGCGCCAACAGGAGGATTTTGTGTCTTGGCCTTGGGATAGATCAGGTCAGTTTACTGTTAAGAGTGCCTACCATTTTGCAATTACTTCAATGAGGGATCATCTCAGTTCAGGTTCATCGAGCTCAGCCCCAACAGGTGATCGACCGTTGTGGAAGCTTGTCAGTCTGCGGATGCCCCCAAGATGAGACACTTTTCATGGCAGGTCATTTCAGGACCACTTCCTACAAATGTTGAGAAGTTTCGTCGAAACATTGGTACATCCGCTTGCTGCAATCTCTGTCAGAGGGAGGAGGAGTCCTTGTTCCATGCGTTACTCGTGTGCACTAATGCTGGCATGCTCTGGGACTCCATGCGGCTAGTCTGGCCACTTCCTCCCAGAAAAGATATCCCGTGCACGGGCTTGGAATGGCTGCTCCATCTCCTAGCTGAGTCAAACGAGCAAATCAGGAGCAGAATCATTATGGTGCTATGGCGTATATGGTACCTGCGGAATGAACTCACTCATGGTAAATCCATCCCTCCTCTCGAGGTCTCCTGCTCGTTCTTGTCGAGCTACTATAACACCTTCCAACAAATCTCGCTTAGTGTTGAGGAGATTATGAAAGGGAAAGCACGGTTGGTTCATGAGCCTACACAAAGGCCCCCATCTGTGATACATGCACCTCGCAAGCCATGGCCTCCTCCACTGGTGTATCAGGTGGCGTTGTCAATAGATGGCTCTTTCGACCCTACGGACGGGTCAACGGGCTCAGGTATGATTCTTCGAGACATGACCGGTGCTGTTATCTTTGCATCCTACCGCAAATTGTTCCACTGCAATGAAGCTCTCGATGCAGAACTGCAAGCCATGTTGGAAGGGCTGAAGCTGGCGATGGAGCATTCTCAAGCCACTATCGTAATTCAGTCTGATTGTGCGGTGGCTCTTAAGATGCTCGGGGATGGTTCATTGGACAGGTCGGCATATGGGCACTTGGTGTCAGAGATCAAAAGGTTTTTGAATGATATGGTGGTTATTCCTGTTAAAATTCTTTGAGAACAGAATAGGGTTGCACATTGTTTAGCAAATTTTGGTAGATGTGGGGATATCACAGCCTGTTGGTTGGGGCATCCACCCCCATGCATCAGCAAGCTAGTTGCTGAAAATTGTAACTCTATCACTTTGGAATAAAATACTCTATTATTCTGCGCAAAAATAATAATTTGAGATGGAGTTTGATGTAGTGTTGTAAAAGTAAATAATAAAACAAATCTGACTGAGCGTCATACTTGGAAGTGCTATCAAATATGACGTGGTGGGAAAAAATCGGCTGGACGAGAAAAACTTCCGAACACATTGGGAAGTATTTTTTTTCAGGTTTGCTATTTCACATCTAGATGTGAAATAACTATCTCACATCTAAGTTCTTAGCCATTGGGTGTTTGTCTTTAAAATTCGTGCACTCGATGATCCGTGCGTTACCCCGCGTTGCGTTATCTTGAGTAGCCCCGTCGTGCATCGCTGTATTTTTGTTGAGGCAGTTGTGTGTCGTTGTTGCTTTTTTTAGGATTGTGTGTCGCTGTTGCTTGTCTGGCCTTTTTTTTCCAGTTGCATCGGGCCTTGGTCGTACAGGTTTGTTTTTGTACGTGGGATGTGTGCCTGTGTCGAACTTTTCTTTCGTAAGTGCTTGTCATTTGCCTGTTTCACACCAGTTAAGCACTCTTACATTCTCACCTCATTTCCTTTTTTCATGCAGCAAAAACCTTGTGACACCTAAGAAATGGAGAGAACCTTATAAGCACCAAAGGTTAACACGCAAGGGTAACACCCTTGTTTGTCTTTTCCTTATTTGTTTTTTCATTATTTTATTTTTGTTTATAAACATTAGTTTTTTGTTTTCTTTTTTGTCTTTTTAAATCCATGATTTTAAAAAATTATAAGTTTTTTTATTCATCAGTTAATTTATTTCCTGCAAGCGATCTCTCCACCTTCCGCCTTGTTTGTTGTTGTGTGTTTATTATGTATATTATGTTGTTGTCTAGGCCTGTTCGGCTTTGCTTTTGTCGGTCTTCAACTCGCAACTGAGGCCTGATCTCTTTTGTCCCAGTTGCAAGTACATCATTGACTCGCAACTGGAGTCTAATGTTTTTTGTCCAAGTTGCATGTCCGCTCCCGACTCGCAACTAGGACCCGACCTTTTTTTTCCTAGTTGCATGTTCATCGTCGACTCACAATTGGGGACGGATTTTTTTTTCTAGTTGCAAGTGCATCCTTGGCTCGCAATTGGGGCCCAAACTTTTTGTCTCAGTTGCAAAATACCTCCCTCGACTTGTAACTAGGACATGATTTTTTTTGTCCCAGTTGCAAGTCCATCCTCAACTCGAAATTGTGGTCCGATCTTTTTTTTCTTCAAGTTCCAAGTCCACCCTCGAGTCACAACTGGGGCCCACCTTTTTTCCCGGTTGCAATTGCACTCTCGACTCGCAACCGGGTCTCGACACTTTTGGTCCTAATTGCAAGTCTACCCTTGGCTTGCGACAGGGCGCTGGCCTTTTTTGTCCCAGTTGAAAGTCCACCCTCAATTCTCTAACTGAGCCTCAATCATTTTTGTCCTAGTTGCAAGTTCACTCTCAACAAATATGGGGGTAAACTTTTTTTCCCAAGTTGCAAGGCCATCCTCAACTCGCAACTAGGGACCAACTTTTTTTGTCTGAGTTGCAAGTTCACCCTTTACTCGCAACTAGGGGTCCAACCATTTTTGTCTGAGTTGCAAGTCCATTCTTGACTCGCAACTGGAGTCCAACCTTTTGTTCCGAGTTGCAAGTCCACCCTTTATTCGCAGCTAGGGCCCAACTTTTTGTCTGAATTGCAAGTTCACCATTTACTCACAACTAGGGCCCATCCTTTTTTGTCCGAGTTGCAAGTCCGCCCTCGGCTCGCAACTGGGGCTCAACCTTTTGCGTCCGAGTTGCAAGTCCATCCTTTATTCGCAAATGGGGCCCAACCTTTTTTGTCAGAGTTGCAAGTCCACCCTCGACTCGCAACTGGGGCCCAACCTTTTTTGTCAGAGTTGCAAGTCCACCCTTGACTCGCAACTAGGGCTCAATCTTTTTTGTCCGAGTTGCAAGTCCACCTTCGACTCGCAATTGGGGTCCGACCTTTTTTTAGTCCCAAGTGCGAGTCCACCCTCGATTCGCAACTGGGACCCGATCTTTTTTCCCAGTTGCAATTCCATCGCCGACTCGCAACTGGGACTCGGCCTTTTCTTTTCCTAGTTGCAACTCCACCTGTCGACTCGCAACTAGGGTCCAACCTTTTTGGTCCCAGTTGCAAGTCTAAACTCGACTCGCAACTAGGGCCGGATCTTTTTAATTCCCAATTGAAAGTCCACCCTCCACTTGTCACTAGGGGTCAGACCTTTTTTATTCTAGCTGCAAGTCCACCCTTGTCAGTGAAACAAACTGCAGATGAGCCAGCCCAAGTAGCTAGGATACATTTTTTGTTTTGTTTTCTTCATGTATTTTGTTTTTTTATCATTTTTCTTCATTGGTTTTTCTCTGCTTTTAATTTTTCTATTTTCAAAAATGGATCTCATTTTTTATGATTCTTTTTTCCTTTTTCATAAATTGACAAGTTTCAATAAATGTTTCAAATACGTAAATTTGTTCATTTTTCTAAATTATTCATGTTTATCAAAGTTTTTAAAACAAATCAAGATGTGTTCATTTTTGTTCTCTTCTTATTTATCTATTTTCTCTATTTGGTTTTCTCGTTTTCTTGTTTTTTCTGTTTGCTTTTAGTTCAATGTATATATCAAAGTTCACTTTTAGTTCATCGTATATTAAAAAGTTCACCGTATATCAAAAAAGAATGTTCACTGTATATTTGCAAAAAAAGTTGTTTGTGTTCAGAAAATGATCGTCATATTAGAGGATTGTTCACCGTATATTAGAATTTTTGGTATTCATTAACATTTTATAATTTAAAAAATATGTAAATTTGTGAACATGTTTTTTGAAATGTGTTTTGACCAAACTCTGTCCCTTACAGAAAATTAACTATAAAATAATAAGAGTGAAAAACACAAAAACAAAAAGGCAAAAAAAAAAAAAAAACGTTGGTAACCTACAAGCTAGCAATGAGAGATGTACTTGAATGTAAAACGATCAGACACAAAATCTAAAAAATCGAAGTTTGGACTAGCGATCAGTTTTTCCGTGAAAAAGCTAGCGATCAGTTTTTTTACGCGTAGCTAGCAACCAGATTGTTTTTAGGGAGCTTATGACCAGATCTAACGGTGACCGTGTTATTAACTGTTCGCGTTTATGAGTACGTAAGAACAGGCCTTAGTTCTAGCGGCTATAGTGTGTGTTTAGGAGTGGGAGGTTGGAAGTTCGACACCTTGTGATCTATTCTTCATCTCTTCTTTGCGTCATTTTTTCTCCAAAAACTGAGCTGGATAAAAAAACTTGATATCTAAAAAAGAAAAACAAACAAACAATAAAACAACAGCTTGGCTGGACATCTAAAAAAGAATGACATCATCTTAGATGTGAGATATTATCTCACATCTAGATGTAATATAGACAGACCCATTTTTTTTCGTACAAAATAAACTTCCGAACGAAGGGAGTAGGAGACTGTAGGAGTTGTATCTGTATTGGAGAAAAAGTAGAAGTTGTAGCACTGTATCTTTTACGTCCCACAAAGGCGGCAAACCCCAACAAAATAAAGTTTGCTGAAGAATTAGATTTTCCGATTCGACCTATTACCCCAACGAAAAGAAGAAGAAGAAGAGAGACCAGACCAGCCCTACCCAAAACAGAGATCTTCTCCGGCGTGTGGGGAAGCCATGGCTGCCGCCGGGCAGCGCCACCGCGTCCAGCCCTTCGTCGTGGTTTACGACTCGAAGGAGGGCTACTTTGTCTACAGGCTGAATCTCAAGCATTGTTGGAACCAAGGCCTGCGCACGACCCACCGGAGCACGGCGATCACCGGAGACACGACCGGAAGGGAGGAAGAAGGACACAGAAGATTTGCCGGCGCTCGAACGCCCCCCGCACGTACGGGTTTTCTGTATTTCACCTCGAGCTCGAACTCGATTTCCTCAGCGACTTACACAGGGGGGAGAGGGCTTTATACTCGTGCGCACGGACATGCCCGAGCTGCTGCACGACCTGCCCGCCTCCCACTCGCCACGCCCCGCACGCCCTGGCTCGCGCGCGCCCATCGCGCTCTGACGCGATCGCCGCGGCCACTTCGCGCGCCCTACGCGGCCCACGCCCTGGTCCTACGCCAACAGACTCACGCACACACGTGCTAACTCACGCACGCACACACACCTACAGTTGGGCGCGCACACACGCACCCGACCATGCCCTGGCCTGAGTTCGACGCGTCCACCCCATGCGCTCGCGCGCACCACACGCCGGGCTCGCCACGGGTTATTCCCAACAAGCATCTCTTCACCGGCAACGAGGACGACGACGAATTCCCCCAACAGCCGCGCTGCTTTCCGCGCCCCGTCGCCCGCTTCCCGCGCACCGAGACCTACCAGAGCCTTGCCTTCGCCGCCTACGGCACCAACATGATCATCTCCGCCTCAAGTGAGCGCGGGACGATGTTCCACAACGTCGACTCCGAGACGGCCTCTTCCGGCCCGGACATGCACGGCGTCAAGTGCCGCCCCGTCCTGCTCCCAGTCGGGGACGGCATGTTCTTGGCCATGTCCGGGCACACGTGGTGGCACGACCACCCGGGCACCCACTACGAGGCTCTAATCCGTACTGGTCCTCCGGCAGCCACCCGCTGGGCCTGGCGCGCCCTCCGGGAGCCGCCTGTCCCGACCGGCCCCCGACGCGCTACCTGCTGCGAGGTGACCGCGTACTTTGTCGCCGGTGCGCGCGTATGGATCTCCTTGCAAAACCAGGGCACCTTCTCCTTCGACACGGCGCGCCGCCTGTGGCGCAGGGAAGGCGCCTGGCAGCTGCCCCTACGGGGCCGGGCGATTCTGGTCCCGGACCTCGGCGGCCGGCAGCTGCTCTTTGGCTTTTGCGCCATGAATCGCCGGTTCTGCGCTTGCGACGTAGAGGCCAGACCTCCGGCGATCCTGCAGGTGTTGGAGGAGGCCCTCCCCAGGGAATGGTGCATGCGCGCCGGATACATGATGCTCTATAGACCAGTGGAGCTGGCCTACTTTGGAGGAGGCAGATTTTGCATTTCCAGGCACATCGTTGTAGAAAGAGGCAATGAAACAAAGCCTTCGAAACTTGCTCTCTCCCTCATGGCCGTCGAGGTGACACGAGAACTGCAGCTGCTCAAGCGGAAAATCCGCTGCTACTTGATGTCACCATCTGCGGAACTTGGTTACTTGCTCTAGACTAGACATTGGCCTGGTGCATGCAGATATCACGCCCCACTTCTCAGTTCAGCCTCGTTGTACATGGTCTATCTATCTTTCAGCTGAGCTGTGTAAGAGCATCTACAGCCCGATACATGATGATCTATAAACCAGTGGAACTGGCCTACTTGGAGGCGGCAGATCATCGTATCATCATAGAAAAATGGCGATGAAATAAAGGCTTCACAATTTGCTCTGCCGTCGAGGTGACCGGGAACTGCGGCTGCTCAAGTGGAAAATCCTCTGCTACTTGATGTTGCCATCTGCGCTTATAGTGAATTGTTTATGACATATGCTTGCTTATTACTCCCTCCGTCCCATAATATAAAAACGTTTTTGACACTACATATGATTTAAATTGTGATACGAGTAAATTTGCTAGTGTTTTTCTATTTCTTCTCACACTTCTGATTAATAACCGTTCAATACAAATCCTGGCAATCATGCCTTCCTTCCTTAATATCATGTTACTACTTCTCAAATAAATCAAGGATTTCCGATTTGTGAGTACCAACAACTTACTTTTAGTCTGATAGATGTTCCATTCAATTTACATTAGGTTAGAGAGATAAGTAACTTCTTTTGTATCCTTGTAATGTGGCATATATTCAATTTTCCATGACAATGTGTGTTTGCTGGGGTGTGTCCAAATCAACCACAGACACTCATACTGCACAGTGAATATGTAATAGCTACCTCCTGAATTCATTCTTCCATTGTGGTTTTTTTAATCTTAGAGCATCTCTAGCATATCCCGTATGACTCTGGTGAAGTGTGTTTTTCCGGCCGTTTTACAAGATGGCCCCCAAAAAAGGCCCAAGCAGGTCCGCAAACAGGCCGGGATTCCGGTAATACCAGGTCTTGGTCGATTTAGGGTTTGCGTCCCGTTTCTCCCCCATTCCACCTCCGCCGTGAAACATCTTCTCTGATGAGAACTCCAGCTACGATTTGTGCCGCGTTTAACCACCGGAAGTTTCCGGAGATGGCGTCAGAGGGTGCCGATCGTGGTGGCCGGGGGGGAGGGGGGGGGGGGGGTTCAGCCGTGGCCCGCCCCACAAGCGCCGCAACGACGCGGAGGCCGGGAGCTCCTCCCTCCGCCTGCTCGTGGACGATCCGTGGTGCCCGATCCTAGACCGCAGGCGCAAGGGCATGGGCGAACATCCGGCGCCTCGACCGGATCTTCTCCTCGAGAGGCGGAGAAGGCATGGGGGGAGGCCATGGAGGGCGCAGCCACCGGAGATCAAGCAACAGTCGTGCGCGTCCTCGAGGCTCTTGGAGGAGTTCCAGCTCGCGCAAACCCTCGCCAGCTCGCTCATGTACCACACCATCCATGGCAACCCTCCCCCGCCCCATGACTACGACGACGACGAGTAGATGTAGTATGCTACTATGCTTTCTGCTTAGTAGAACTGTTTAATTTCAGTTTATATTATGGTTTGTAGTATGATGAACTCCGCTATGCTATGTTTGAAGTCTGGTGATCTATGTTTAAGCGCGAACTACAAATTTGAATATTCGGTATTGGTTAAGGGATCTATTCTGGCTATGCGTATTGCATCCTGCAAAAATCGTTTCCGAGATACCGTATTGAGTTCTGCGGGACGGCCGGTTGCGGGACCTACTAGAGATGCACACACTAGTAGAAAACAGGGCTTTCGTCCAGGCCAGTTTAGCCCATTAGTCCCGGTTCAATCCAGAACCGGGACCAATGGAGCTATTTGCCCCGGTTCGTGAGCCTAGGGGCGGCGACCACGTGGGCCATTGGTCCCGGTTCGCCGGACCTTTTGGTCCCGGTTGGTGGGACGAACCGGGACCAATGGTCCTGGCTCTGGCCCACCACTATTGGTCCCGGTTGGTGGCTTGAACCGGGACCAAAGGCTTCCTTTAGTCCCGGCTCATGCCACCAACCGGGGCTAATGGTGCTGCCTATATATAGCCCTCAGCAAGAAGCGAGCACACTGCTCTCTTTTTTTCGGCCGAGGGAGAGGGCTTGGTGGTTCTCTAGCTCACCTCCTATGCACACAAGGTGTTCGATGGAATGCCCGAGCCACACTACTTAAGGTTTCTCCTCTCCAAGCTCGACCGCCAAGCTCCATTTTCCTCAATATTTATCTAGGTTTAGCAGTCCGTCACGCCCGTCCCGTCTTCATCACCGTCGATCACCAGCGCCGATCTCATCGCCCGGCACCACCGTGTGAGCCTCTTGTTCTTATCTTCTTTCGAAAGGAAAAATATTATTACTTGTTTGTTTAGATAGATACTTGTATTATTTTCTTACTTTTATTATTGCATCTTATATAGTGCGATGGTTTTGGTATCCGCCCCCGTCGGCCCTTGTCCTGTCTATGATTCGGATGTGGTATATATTATCTTTTCATAACTATTGGTTCATTTATTGTTTATGAAAATTATGCCGACCAACGTGACATAGATTTTATTTATCTAGGATGTTGTTGAACCGGAAATTCCAACCGACCCTATTGTCGAGAGGTTAAATTTAGTTGAAGAAGAAAACAATTTCTTGAAGGAAAAAATAAAAAAACTTGAGGAGGAGAAGATGATATTGGAGTTGCATGTTGCGGATGTAAATCGATGATCACAAGATCAAGATGGATGCAATGCGCTTGAAGATGAGAAAGATTAGAAAATATGCCATTCATACCAGGCTTGGTATCATTATGCCGTTGGATCAGTTGTTACCTTGGTTGCGATTATGATCGTATTTGTTTTCGCATTGAAATGTTTTACATAGTTTCAATGTATGGTTTAATTAATTTAGATGCTCTGCAGAGCTTTATGTTGTTAGATGAGAACTATGTATGTACTTTGGTTTTTATGTGATGATGAACTTCTATTAATTTGGTCACTTAATTATCTATTCATGATGTTCTGTAATGATTTTTGACACACTTAATTATATATAATGCACGCAGATGAACCGGCAATGGATGTACGTGTGCAGACACACCTCCGAGTACATTAAGGCGTGCATGATTTTCTCGAAGTGGCTGAGGCAAACAAAGCAGAATGGTTTTATGTGTTGTCCATGCCCTATATGTGGGAATCTGAAGTCTTACTCGACCGGAAAATCCTTCACACCCACCTGCTTTACAAGGGTTTCATGCCACACTATAATGTTTGGACGAGGCGCGGAGAAATAGGGGTTATGATGGAAGGCGGCGAGGAAGAAGAGTACGATGACAACTATGTGCCCCTGAATACGGTGATGCTCTGAACATCAAGATGCACAGACGATGTGCGATGGTCTGGAGCAGGTGAAGCTGCTGAAGATCAAGAGGAACCAGACGATGTGCCCGATGATGATGATCTCCGCGGGTCATTGTCGATGCAAGGACACAATGCGAAAGTCAAAAGGAGAAGCTGAAGTTCGATCGCATGTTAGAGGATCACAAAAGGGTTGCACCCCAATTGCAAAGATGGCAACACAAAGCTCGGTACCGTACTCGAATTGCTGCATTGGAAGGCAGAGAATCTGTGCACGATAAAGGATTTGAGAAGATCTGAAAATAATGAAGAAGAAGCTTCAAAGGATAACGAATTGCCCGACAGTACATACGCAGCAAAGAAGGTCATATGCCCTCTAGGATTGGAGGTGGAGAAGATACATGCATGCCCTAATGACTGCATCCTCTACCATGGTGCCTACAAGGATCTGAACGCATGCCGGTATGCGGTGCATTGCGTATAAGATCGACGAGATGACCACAGTGATGTTGATTGGCGAGCCTCCCAGGAAGAGGGTTCTGCGAAGGTGATGTGGTATGCTCCTATAATACCACGGTTGAAGCGTCTGTTCGAAGCAGAGAGCATGCCAAGTTGATGCGATGGCACAGTGAGGACCGTAAGAAAGACGAGAAGTTGAGAGCACCCGGCGGGTCGCATGATGGAGAAAAATTGAGAGAAAGTCTGAGATGAGTTTGCAAAGGACCCAAGGCGTATGGTTTGATTTAAGCGCGGACGGCATTAATCCTTTCGGGAGCAGAGCAGCAATCACAGCACTGGCCCGTGACTTTGTATGTATAACCTTCCTCCTTGGATGTGCATGAAGCGGAAGTTCATTATGATGCAGTTCTCATCCAAGGCCCTAAGCAACCCGGCAACGACATTGATGTGTACCTAAGGCCATTAGTTGAAGAACTTTTACAGCTGTGGAATGGAAGCGGTGTACGTCGTGGGATGAGCACAAAAGGAGAATTTGACCTAAAGGCGTTGCTGTTCATGACCATCAACGATTGGCCGCTCTCGGTAACCTTCGGGACAGACAAACAAGGGATACCACGCATACACGCACTGTTTACTTGACACCGATAGTATATACCGGAAGCTGCAGGAAGAATGTGTAGCTGGGCCATCGTCGATTTCTTCCGACCAACCATCAATGTCGAAAGAAAGGCAAGCATTTCAAAAGCGAGGCAGATCACCGGAAGAAGCCGCCATGCGTACCGGTGATCACGTACTTGCTATGGTCAATGATTTACACGTAATCTTTGGAAAGGGTCGGCGGACTAGCTGTTTGAATGACGCTGAGAATCACGCACCCATGTGGAAGAAGAAATCTATATTTTGGGACCTACCCTCTGGAAAGACCTAGAGGTCCGCTCTTGATCGACGTGATGCACGGACGAAGAACCTTTGCGTGAACCTGCTAGGCTTCTTGGGCGTGTATGGGAAGACAAAAGATACACCGAGGCACGAGAGGACCTGCAACGCTTACGAAAAAGAGGGCATTGCCTCCGAAGCGATATGAAGGTCCTGCCAGCTACGCTCTTCTGAAAGAAGAGAAAGAAATATTCTTTCAATGCCTGCTCGATATGAAGGTCGGCTGGCTTTCGTCGAATATAAAGGGAATAATAAATATGCGAGAAAAAGTTCCAGAACCTAAAGTCTCATGACTGCCACGTGATTATGGCGCAACTGCTTCGGTTGCATTGAGGGGCTTCTACGGAAAACGTCCGATTAGCCATTGTGAAGCTATGTGCATTCCTCAATGCAATATCTCGAAGGTGATCGATCCAGAAATCGTACCAACGCTAAGGAGTGATGTGGCGCAATGTCTTGTCGGTTTCGAGCTGGTGTTCCCACCATCCTTCTTCAATATCATGCGCACGTCCTAGTTCATCTAGTCGGCGAGATTGTCATTCCGGGCCCGTGTTCTACACAATATGTACCCCTTTGAGAGGTTCATGGGAGTCCTAAAGAAATATGTTAAGTAACGCGCTAGGCTAGAAGGAAGCATCTCCATGGGCCATCAAGCGAGAGGATGTCATCGGGTTTTGTGTTGACTTCATTCCTGGCCTTAAGAAGATAGGTCTCCTAAATCGCGGTATGAGGGGAGACTGACTGAAAAAGACACGCTTGGAAGAGACTCAATAATATGCAGGGACGGATATTCTTGGTCTCAAGCACACTACAGTTCTGAGAACTCTACCTTGGTGACCCGTATGTCGATGAACACAAGAACAGTCTGTGCTCCAAACACCGGAGCGGTCGACGATTGGATTACATGTGAACACATCGGGACTTTCAGCAGTTGGTTGGAAACACGTCTCGGAGGTGACAGCACTGTTTGTGATGAGTTGTACTTGTTGTCCAGGGACCATCTTCGACTGTAATGATTTGGAAAGGATCTGAGATAAATGGAAATACATTTTACGATTGACCAAGATGAAAAGAGCACCAACCAAAACAGCGGTGTCCGCTTTGATGCAACAACCGACAAGGAAATGACACATATTATGGTTACATAGTAGACATATGGGAACTTGACTACGGAGTAGATTTTAAGGTCCCTTTGTTTAAGTGCAAGTGGGTCAATCTGTCGGGGAGGCGGGTGCAGGTAGACCCACGATGCGGAATGACAACAGTGGATCTGAAAATCTTGGGTACACTGACGAACCGTTCGTCCTAGCCAATGATGTGGCACAGGTTATCTATGTGAAGGACATGTCTACCAGACCGAGGAAAACAAAAGATAAGGAAGCGGATACATCATACAATGAGCCAAAGCGCCACATAGTTCTTTAGGAAAAAGGACATCACAGGAGTGGAGGGCAAGACAGACATGTCTGAAGAGTATGAAAAGTTTCATGAAATTCCCCCCTTCAAAGTCAAGGCTGACCCAAGCATCCTGATAAATGATGAAGATTATCCATGGTTACGGCGCAATAAGCAAACGACACAAGCGAAGAAAAAGTGAAGACTTTCTCCCGCAACTATTATGATGATACCATGCCAACTTTGTAACAGACGAGTATGATACCATTGTCCGTTTTGTACATGCACATGCTATGCCAACTTTTTCAGAGTTCATTTGAAAACTATGAATTTGAAAACCTCGCCAACCGAAGGCGCTCACACCGGTTTATAAGCCCGTCCCTCTACACACCATTTTGTTGTAAGCAGAAACAAAATAAAATAAATAAAGCAACAAAGAAAACAAAAAAAGTGTTTTCAAATTTGAAAACTAATGGCACTAACAGAAAGTTTATAATTTTTCTAAAACTAAAAGCAAAAAGAATTAAAAATAAAGAAAAAAACAACAAAAAATAAATAATGCAGAAAACAGAAAAAAAACTGAAAAAATAAAAATAGCAACAATAAGTATTTTGTTGTAAGTAGAAACAACATAAAATAAATAAAGCAACAAAGAAAACAAAAAAAGAGTTTCCAAATTTGAAAACTAATGGCACTAAAAGAAAGTTTATAATTTTTCTAAAACTAAAAGCAAAAAGAATTAAAAATAAAGCAAAAACAACAAAAACTAAATAATGCAGAAAACAGAACAAAAACTGAAAAAAATAAAAATAGTAACAATAAGTATTTTGTTGTAAGTAGAAACAAAATAAAATAAATAAAGCAACAAAGAAAACAAAAAAAGAGTTTTCAAATTTGAAAACTAATGGCACTAACAGAAAGTTTATAATTTTTCTAAAACTAAAAGCAAAAAGAATTAAAAATAAAGCAAAAACAACAAATAAATAAATAATAATGCAGAAAACAAAACAAAAAACTGGAAAAAAATAGTGCCGCCTCTCGGGCCCCCACGGCTGAATACGACTAGAAACCCTACATGGGCCAGGATTCAGGCCCAGGAGGCCAAGTAGGCCCACAGGCACATAGCTAGTGACAGATTAGGCCCGAAAGCTGCAGTTGAGAGGAGCTCGAGAGGGTTGGTGCAGCAGCTTATAAACCACTCTCGAGCTCTCTCAACTAGCGAGTGGGACTAAACTTTTAGGCGTGAGGCAGCACAAGGCCTTTGGTCCCGGTTGGTGGCACCAACCGGGACTAAAGTGAGCATTAATGCCGGTTGGTGCCACGACCGGGACTAATGCCCCCTAGTCCCGGTTGGTGCCACCAACCGGGACCAAAGGCCGCCGCTTCCGCCCTTTGGGCTGCTGAAAATTGGCCTTTGGTCGGTTGGTGGCACCAAGCTGGGACTGAAGAACATTAGTCGGTTGGTGCCACCAACGGGACTAAAGATTGCTATATAAGCAGCACTTAGCAGTTTTCGACCAAATCACCCACTTCTCCCCGACGCCCCTGCTCCTCCTCATCGCGCCGTCGGCCTTGACGCCCTGCTCCACCTTGCCGTTGCCGCCGCCACCGACACCGTCGAACTGCTCGCCTTCGCCGTCGCCGCCGCCCCCTGTGAGCACTGCACTGCTCCGCGCCCCTCCATCCAGCGCCCCTGTCCTGCTGCGCCCACAGCGCGCCGCCGCCTGCCTGCCTGGCCGCCGTCGCCGCCCACATCCCTGTGGCCACCGTGCCGCTGCCCCTGCCCTCTTGCTGGCGCCAGCGTGCTGCCCGCCGCCCCTGCCCTGCAGAAGATAGTTTTTTGTTTTTTGCATTTTTATAAAAATGTATATATGTATGTATATATGTTTTCTGTGTATATATATGTTCATGAATATATGCAAAAGATAGATTTTTAGAAAAAATAGTATTTTTTTTAGGTTCATAGATTTTTTGGTGATATTAATTATTGTAAATATGCAAATGTTTGTATATTCATTTGATCATTATTTAAAAAAACAAGCAATACTACTTCATGTATTTTTAAGAAAGGAAGAAGAAGAAAAGAATGAGAGGAAAAGGAAATAAGAAGAGGAAGAAAGGAGAAGAAGAGGGAGAGGAAGAAGAGGAGAAATAAATAAGAAGAAAAAGAAGAAAAAGAAGAGGAGAAGAAGAAAGGAATAGAGGAGAAGAAGAAAAATAGAAAAAAATCTCTTCTTTTTCTTTTCTTCTTTCTTTTTTTCTTCTTTTCTTCTTCTTCTTCCTTCTTCTTCTTTCTTTCTTCCTTTTTCCTTATTTTCCTTTCTCGAGGGATAAGAAGAAAAGAAGAGGAGAAGAAGAAAGAAAGGAATAGAGGAGAAAGAAGAAACTTGGACACGAGGGGGGTTACGATACCCCTCCCGATAACATTATTTTCCCATGTATATGTATGTTGCGTCGTTGTCGATATAACGAGGGTGTCGAGGATCGCCGAGGGTCGAGGGTCGGGAACTAGGGTAGAGGGTCGAGGGTCGTTAAGGGGTCAAGGGTCGAAGGTTTCAGGTCGGAAGAGACCCCGCCGCTCGGCTGCTCCGGCGTCGTAGTCCTTCTCCTCCGCCTCGTAAGCAAGGAAAGAAGACATCCGCTCCGTCTGCTCTGTCGGCGTCTAGCAGTACAGCCAAAGGCGGGAGGAGATCTGGTCGGTCCTTCTCTGAAGACTCGGAGAAGTTACCGTCTGAGAGGAGGCGAGGAGGAAAAGCGAAGATCGCCTGAGACCGAAGTGGATGACTAGTTTCAAGGGTTGAAAGCAAAGAGACATCCACCTCCGGAGGAGAAGGTAGATCCGGTTAAAGCGAAGCGCACTCGCTGCCACGACAAAACCACCCAAGTCTCCGCCGAAAGGCAACTATGAGCGCATTATTGGAAGGCATTTGCGAAGCGGAGAGATCGGAAAATACTGTCGGTGATCAAAGGATGAAAGAACGGCGAGCTGGGAAACAAATTGCCCAGCTCGGCGAACAAGCCAAGCAATCGTGCCCCCGCTCAAGGTGCACTGCTAGCGACATCGTCGATCCGAGGATGGTGCCGGTTATGGCAATCCTGCAGATTACCTGCCCTGACGATGTACATTATGATTTCTTGGAGGTGCAGATACAAAGATCTGATGCGGGAAGCCTCTCGTCAAAGATGAAAGCTCTCTATCAGCGATGATGCAAAGATTGCATGATTGGTACATGAAAACCTGCAAAGAGTCGAGGGAGGAGTACTTTGTATGTGAGAGTTAAAAGGAGCATGACCTCCTTTGAATTGAACTGTTGCCTATTCCATTTGAGGAGTTCTATCAGTTTTCAATCAATTGGCCCTCGATAAAGCAACGGTCACCTGCTACATGCGTAAGTAGTACTACTTCTGTCATTAAGTATCTCTATATAACTCAGCTCTTTCATTGCATGTATTTATAAATATCCTCACTATATTATGCAGATTGAAGATCGCGAAATGAAGAAAAGACAAGTGGGTGATATTGGGTTCATTAACACATATCTCATAGATGCAAATGAGGTTAAATATCGTGCGAAGAAACCCAGGTCAACTTGCTACGATCGTTGGAAATAAATGAACACAAAATATAATACTCTTTCCTTACAACTACAAGTGAGTGTTACTGTCTTGTGGCATATTCGGTTTCCTTATTAGTCCAGGTTATAGTAATGTAATATTGATGAGTTATGCATGCGTGCAGGTACCACTATATTCTCCTAGAGATTAAGCTTGAGCAGGGAGTAGTAACTGTCTTAGACTCGAGCGAAAAGATCCCAAGGAGTATCGGACATGACTGAAATGCTCGAGAAGTAAGTTAAATCGATCATTATCCACCATATCAGCAACTTTGTTCATTTCTGATATCAAGTAATTGTTTTCTTTGTATGGCAGGGCTTGGGGAAAATTCACCAAAAAAGCTCCGGGACTACCGAAGAAGCTGCAATTTAGACACCCGAAAGTAAGTACTATATAGTAGCATATTCCATGCGCATCTCCTAGTGATTCAAGCGCTAGTTTCATCAATACCATTTAGCATGCTTGCTAATTATCAGTTTGATTGACCTCTGTTTCTTGTAAAGTGGTTGTGGCAGGAACAAGGGAATGATTTATGTGGATACTACGTTTGCGAGTCCATCCGCCACACGACCTGTGAGAGGGACTACTCCGACAAACAATATGAAGTGCGTAAATAAAAATATTCACAATTTTATTTTGTTACCATAATTTGTGGTGAGTTTCATTCATTCATATATATATATATATATATATATATATATATATATATATATATATATATATATATATATATATATATATATATATATATATATATATATATATATATATATATATATATGTATTGACCCCTTTCTTAAAATTAGATGTTTGAGCGGGATGAACTCCTAGCACCAGATCGCATGCGAGCAATTCAAGAGGAATTGGCGGCATTCTTTCTTGACCACGTGATCGCTGAAGGCGGAGAATACTATGTGGACCACGCGTCCGTATTGTAAAAGATAATTATTGTATATATGTAGCCGGTAGTGTCGGATAGATATACGAGAACTTGTTGTTCGACCAATCTCTCGGAGAAGGAGAGGTGGTCGATATCACTTCTCTCTGTATGCATATATGTTCATGACGATCTTCTGTTTGCTTAATTAGCTAGCTAGCGTGTCTAGCTAGTCCTCTCTATATGTATATATAGTACGTAGCGTCGACCAAGAGCGGACAAAAGAGAGGACACTTTTCTCTATTAATTAGCTAGCTATAGCACAATATATGAAACACCTAAATTAACCCCCAAAACCCCCAACCCCCCTTTTCAAAAAAATAAAATAAATAAAAACCACAGCCATAGAAATGCTGACGCGTGGATGCCTATTGGTCCTGGTTGGTGCCACCAACCGGGACCAAAGGCCCTTCTCACTGGGCTCGGCGGACAGGCCACGTGGAGGCCCATTAGTCCCGGTTCGGATTGAACGGGACTAAAAAGGGCAGTAGATAATGCCGACCCTTTAGTCCTGGTTCATGAACCGGGACTAAAGGCCCTCACCAACCGGGTCAATAGGCCCCTTTTCTACTAGTGACACCTATCCACACCTATCCATTAAATATTGTATGAGTAACTATTTTCTGATTAGCCCTTGTTGTTGCCCGTAATTATTATTTTGCAGTGTAGTATGCATGTAATGGATAGGTGTGGTAACTTTGTCCGTGGTTTCTCTTTTCCACTGGACATGAACTATATCTAAAATCAAATTTGAACCAAAAACACAAAGATGCATGCTGGTGCATTGGATGAAGATTTGGGCTTGAACATGTCATATGCACAAATGTTATTTGCTGCTGATTCTAACGTTTGTACTGAAGGGTGACAGAGAAGCTCTTTTATGGTTGATATAAAAGAAAATATGTATTAAAATGACTTAACTATCTTTATGCTTAAATTCTAAAAGGAAAAAAAGATATGCTCAAATTTCAGTTTTTTTGAATTTTGGTTAAATCTGGTCAAACTATGGTCAAACTACTTATTGAAGAAGTATTAGAGGTACTAAATAATTATTCAAGAATATTATTGTTACTAAATAATTATTTCGCTACTTTGAATTTTGGTCAAATCTGGTCAAATTCTAATCAAACTGTGGTCAAACTATTGTCAAACTACTTATTCTAGAAGTATTAGTGTTACTAAATAATTATTGTTTTTTAGAATAATAGTTTCAAGCTCAAACATTGAAACGTGTGACTTCATGCTCAAGCAAAACTCCTGAGGGTTAATAGGATTGACATCTTACTATTGTCAGGAAAACAACAAGTGCAGACTTGGAAACGAGGAGGAATAGAAACCGGAAGTTAAGCGTGCTCAGGCTAGAGTAGTGAGAGGATGGGTGACCGGCCGAAAAGTTAGATGATTTGAAATGATGAGCGGTGATTAGAGAGTAGAGATTAAATTGAGCAGTGATAAGGGATAATTAGAGAGTAGAGACACTAGTGCAGAACCGGGCAATAGCACCGGTTCGTAAGGCCCTTTAGTGCCGGTTCCACAACCGGCACTAAAGTGTGGTCACTAAAGGCCCCCCTTTAGTACCGGTTCAGCACGAACCGGTGCTAAAGGCCAACCACGTGGCACGAGGCAGCTCCGGGGGCCGGGAGCCCTTTAGTACCGGTTGGTAACACCAACCGGTACTAAATGTTTGTGGGTTTTTGTTTTATTTTTTATTTTTCAATTAAATTTGTGTTATCAATTTAATTTAGGATTGTTCGTTATAGTGAGTTGTAGTGGTCATCATCATCATCATCATCATCGCATATTAGTAAATAAATAAACTTTAGCTAGCTAAAAATCATCATAGTCGTCATTATAGTTACCACTACTATTTAATCATCATAGTCATTACCGCTAGCTATCTAATCACCAACATAATCATCGAGTTCACTTTGTAACAGAAGCAAAGATATCATCGAGTTCAACATAATCATCACCAACATCGAAGTTCAGGACAATACGGACATGCATGAGAGAGGACAAGTACTAATTAATTAAGAGCATGAACTAGCTACTCCTGTTGCTCCCTCTCAGGTAGAATAGCATAGAACATGTATAGCTCTCCATCTTTATCATACTGGAGCATGTAGATGAATCTGTCTCCTAATCTTGGGTTGCGCTTCTCCTTGCTGCCCCCTAGTACTTCTCTGCGATCATTTACAGTTTTGCTCCAATCTTTCACTATTAAGCATTCTTCGCTTTCAGAAATCCTGAATGCACTCATGTGTAATGTAGGAAATCTTGGTCGTAAGCTAACCATTGACATGCGACCTTTTGTCTCGATCCACTGAGGCACAACTGTCATCGGAAGTCCCTGTTGATGAAAGAACATCGTATAGTAATTAATATACTAAGTAATGAAAGTTTAGCTTCAAAAATAATGTATGCAAAGATGCACTAATTAAGGACAAATAGTTAAAATCTTACCATCTTTCAATTATAGATGTGACCGTAGTTCAATACGATCACCATTGGTCGCACATTTTGAGTACTAACATTTCTAAGTTCAGGAATTTTTTTTGTCTTGACAGTATTAAGATCCTCAAGCCATGAAACATAATGACTTATCTCCTCGCAGTTTAGTTGAGCCCCGGGGCAGTAGTAGATCCTGTCTACCAAGCGCCGGACATGTTTGCTTGAACCGAAATAAGCTGACAATACAAATTAGTTGTCAACTATTTTTGAATAAACTGTATCAAAGACATAAACATATGCATGCATGGTTGAGAAAAATTCACATAATGATAGAACTGGAGGCGTTTGCACATCAACCCAGATGTCTATATTACCTTCAATATCATCTTCCGGACGAATATCAAAGGTGATAACCATATCAGGCTCAAATGCATAAGCCTTGCATAGTGCTTGCCAAGTTTTGCATTCAAAATGGGTGTATGTGTCTCCATTATATAATTTGACGTTGAAAGTATACGCATGCTCCGTCTTCAAGTAAACTTTCTTTACTTCCATATCATCTATATCACTAAAACCTATCTTATCCAAGACAAAAATTCTTGCATGGCAGGGGATGCGCTAGTAGAATAGTGAAAATTTAAAATTATAAGTTGAAGCAAATGAAGCATAAGTCATGCTTTAAAATTATAAGTTGAAGCAAATGAAGCATATGTTTTGCATTCAAATAATAATTGCCGTTGTGACTTACTGTATCCACTTCGAATGTCTCATTCAGCTTGATGCTGAAGCGCCTACCATCAACAAGGAAATTTCTGTCGCACAGGCCGCGCTGGTCTTCACAGTGTTCGCACATAATGAAATCTTTTTCGTCGTCAGATGACATTTCCTATATGTTCATATAGGTGAAACATTAAACACTTATTACTATCTAACATTAATTAATATCTAGCCAATTCAAATATATATCTAACTATATTCATCTCTAACAATTGACATTACTATTAATTATTCAACTAGTTCAAATCTCAAATACCTAAATAAACTAGTTCGACAATTTTCTTACTAAAATAAACTAGTTCTATTAATTATTCAACTAGTTCAAATCTCATATACCTAAATAAACTAGTTCGACAATTTTCTTACTAAAAATAAACTAGTTATATTAATTATTCAACTAGTTCAAATCTCATATATATCGTAAATAAACTAGTTCGACAATTTTCTTACTAAAATAAACTAGTTATATTAATTATTCAACTAGTTCAAATCTCATATATATATCTAAATAAACTAGTTCGACAATTTTCTTACTAAAAATAAAATAGTTATATTAATTATTCAACTAGTTCAAATCTCACATACCTAGCTAATTAATATCTAATTAAATTTTCTAAAAAATAGAAAACAGAAAATAAGTAAAAAAATGTGTGTGTGTGTGTATGTGTGTATATATATATGTGTGTATATGTGTATGTGTGTGTACATGCCCCCGTACCTTGCCGCCCATATATCTGGGCGCCTGTGTCTGATCTTGGCGGCGGCGTCGACGGGCGGGGCGGCGGCAAGTCTGGGCAGGCGCGCAGCGACGGGCGGGGCGCGAGACGTCTGGGACATGGCGGCAACGACAGACGGCGGCGGCGTTCAGTCTTGGCGGCTTGAGCGAGCAACAACAACGACGAGGAGGCGGGGGACAGCGACAACGACGACAGACGACGGGCGACAAGGCGGCGACGACGGGATCGGCAGCGGCGATGTCGCGAGAGGTTGGAGACGAAGTGGGGAGATGTAACTGAAATTTTCGTAAGTGCTATATATATAGGATGGGCCTTTAGTACCGGTTGGAGCCACCAACGGTACTAAAAACCAACTTTAACCAGGCCAAGAGGCGGGAAGAGTAGGCCTTTAGTACGGTTGGAGCCACCAACCGGTACTAAAGGCTCAGCCTTCACCCCAAAGTTTAGTCCCACCTCGCCGGGCGAAGGGCACCCGCACTGGTTTATAAAACCAGCCGCGGCTACCTCTTTGAACTCCTCTATATAGCAGGCTTGTGGGCCTAAAATCTGCGCGCTGCCTTGTGAGTCTGCTGGGCCTTTAAGGCCTGTAATTGCACGCCCGTGGCCTAGCAGCCCCACAGGGCAGCGCCTCAATTTTTTTATAGTTTTTTTCTTTTCTGCTTTATTTTCTTATATTTATTTCTGCGTAGTTTTTTGTATAGTTTTTTCTTTTCTGTTATATTTATTTTCTTCTATTTATTTGTGAGTAGTTTTTTATCTAGTTTGGCAAAATTCAACATTTTGTAGTGATTTTCAATTTCACGGTCATTTTATATAGTTTTTTTCTTTTCAGCTATAGTTTTTTTTCTGCTATTTTTTCTTTTCTGCTATTTTTTCTTTTCTGCAAAACTTGATGTTCAAAGTCTGGAGTTATAACCAAAGTTTTTAAAAAAATGCCGACGTGCAATTAGTTTTTGCCATAACAGAAGAAGTCCGGAGTTGTAATAAGTTATTAAAAATAAAAAAGAGGTGCAATGCTCCTTAATTTGCTTAAAGCCTTTCGGAATAGTGTAAACTACACTGCGCATAGCTCCGTGCAGTCTACCATATTCTTGAAGGCTTGAAGCTAAGCAACGTGAGCATTGAGCCTCTTCTTCATCGTCTCTGCACTCAGGGCTTATAAACCGCTCCTAGTCCCTCTCTCTTCGCGAGGTGGGACTAAAAAACAGCTTAATAAGAAACTGTAGTACTGGTTCATCCATGAACCGGTACTAAAGTGTGCGTGGGGCCCCAGCCTTACGACACAACCTCATTAGTACCAGTTAAGTAGCACGAACCGGTGCTAAAGGTTCGCCACGAACCGGTACTAAACAGCTCCTCCCGCCTAGCAGTTGGAACCGGTACTTAAGAGCTCCTCCCGCCTAGCAGTTGAATGGTGCATACTGAATGCACAAAAAGTCTGGAGTTGTAATAAGTTTAAAAAATGAAATGCTTTTGTAACAGATGAGTTTAATTCCGTCATAAACCCGAATACTTTGAAAGAGATTGTCCAGTTTGTAAACGAAGTGCATCCAGTTTTTGCCGTAACCCTCTCTACTTTTTTGAACATGATATGTGGGTGAAATGATGATACCATGCCAAGTTTCAACTTTTTCAGAGTTCATTTGTAGTGCTTTTCAATTACCAGGTCATTCAGTTCTCAAAACAAATCATTAAATGCATGAAAAATAGCAAATGAAGGCATAAACGGCTGAAAGTTGATGGCGTGGCTTTGAATGGTGCATACTGAACGCAAAAAATATAAAAGCATTTATATCATGATCTTATATTTCTTTACAGTCTAAATTGTCAATATGATCTTATAACATCAAAAATAATTTGATCATCAATGATCTTTGTGTGTACAATCTGAATTGTCAATATGAGTCATCAACGACTTATAAACCGATGAAGACTCATATTGCGGCCACAAATTCTACACATAGAGTTCAATGAAGACCAAGTGCTTGTGATAGTTTGAGAAATAACATATTTAAGGTGGTAAAAGGCTTGTTAGGGGAGCGAGGTGGGACTAAAAACAGCTTGCCATAACCTCATTAGTACCGGTTAGTAGTGCGAACCGGCACTAAATAGTGATGGTGGGGCCATAGCCTGACCATGGCTGACACAGCCTCTTTAGTACCGGTTCGTGGCATGAACCGGTACTAAAGGTTCGCCACGAACCGGTGCTATTGATCGCCGCCACGAACCGGCACTAGTGTACATATTAGTGCCGGCTGAAATTCAAACCGACACTATTGTGCTTTACATATGACCCTTTTTCTACTAGTGAAATTAAATAATTTAGAAATTTAAAAATCAAGAAAAAAATTTAAAAAAACATTTCAAAAAAATACCTTTAGTCCCGGTTTGTATTACCAACCGGGACTAAAGATGAAACTCCAGACAGCGGCCACGTGTAGGGCCTTCAGTCCCGATTCGTATAAGAACTGGGACTAAAGAAGGGACCTTTAGTGACAATCCCTTAGTCCCAGTTTCAGAACCAGGACTAAAAGCCCTCTAAAACCGTTCGAATGACTCTTTTTCTACTAGTGGCCGCCACGTTGTTCTGCTTGTAGCAAGCCCCACCGGGCTGCACCACGGAGCAGTCGGCCTGCCCTTGCCCACACGCCCAGCTCAGCCCCGCCTGCAGCGTCGTCGGGAGCGCCACGCCCACGCAGAACGTCCCCGTCGCCAGCGACCGCCTCCCGCCTCCACCGGCAGTCTACTCCTACTTCAGTAAGTTTGACCAAGAGTTTAGTTCAGCTGGCGGTGCTGCCGCGAGGAAAGCGTAAGCACTCGCCACACCGCACTGGAGGTAATGCATGCCTTGATTTTAACCACAGCTCAAGTTAACTGAATCCAGACAGCGTATCCTCCTCTTCCAAGAAAAAAAATTAGGGTTTGTGCCTCTCGCCGGCGCCGGCGCAGGTCCGCCTCTTCTCCGGTGGCCCTAGGACCATGGAGGCGCGGTGGATCCTGGCAAGGGCCGGCGGGAGGGCTCCGTTTTTAGTCGTTTTTTTCAATCTTGTTAGGGTTTGTGTCCTACTCAGGAAGGCGAGACGGCGGCGGCTCCCTGAAGATGGAATAAAGGTCTCCCGCCTAGCCCCCGTTCCAGCGGTGCGTCTAGCATCGTTGGTGGGCGTGTGGAGGTGTGTCTCCGGCAGATCTATCTTTGGTGGATTTGCTCGGATCTCGTCGTTGTTCGTCTACGTTCGTGTGTCTTCGGTTTGGATCCTTCCGATCTACGTTATTTTTCATCGGCGACGGTTGCTGTTCTGGGGTGTTGGTCCTATGAGGCCTTAGCACGGCGACTTCCGACTGTCTACTACAACAAGTTGTGCCCGCTCCGGCGATGGAGGGGTGATGACAGCGCGCGCCTTCGGCTCACTTCGGTGCTTGTAGTCGTTGCTAGGTGGTCTACGATTCTGGATGTAATTTTTATTTCTGGTATTCGTTGTACTGCCATGATTGAAGATGAATAGATTGGAAGTTTTTCCGCAAAAAAAAAAAAAAAACTGAATCCAGACAGCGTATCGCTAGTAATCCAGCCGTGTGAGCACGTACACGACCCGGTCCCGCCTAACGAAACGACCATGTTGGGTGTTGAGTTTTACGTGGACGTGGACGTGGGCGTGTGTGGTACATGTTGGGTGCAACTTCGAATCCTAGCTCCTACAGTAGGAGAGCCTACCGCAACGGTGCGAAGAACCCAGACAGATGGGTTTGTCAAACCGGCCGTGCCGAATGAAGAGCAGGTGGGTGAGCCATCCGCACAACGCCTACCATCGTCGGCCCCGGCCCGAAACACGATCACCTCTTTTATATTATCTCTCCCAATGATCCCTATCATATCCCTCTTTATCTGACGCCGATTTTTTATCAAGGCATGACCTATGTCGTTGATTAATTGTCGTAGCTAGCTCTGCATGCATGCCAACCCCAGCTTACTTTACTTTCGCCGTCGCCAACTCGTGGATATCCTCATGCATACCGCCGCTGCTTTTTGGTGTCATCGGCGCTAAGGTATTCCTTGTGGTTGCACCAAGAAAAGAGAAGGGCTAAAAACAGGAAATTCCTTATTTCTGCCTTTAGGATATGTCTCGCCGCGCCGCCGACGTACGGGGATCAAGTGCTTCGTACGTGCGTCCTCACTTTGGATGGATAGCTGACGCGATGACGGGAGTATCACATGCATGCACGCACGCACGCAAGACCCGTTGTTTCCTCCCACTGGATTCTGCGTACCGTTATTTATGCAGATGGTACTGGCCAAATTTATCTGCCAATCACCCTTGACTTCCACTTTTATTTTAGAAAAAGCCATCACGGCTAGCTTTATTAATTATCAAATAAAGATACTACATCGTCTATGAGTTTGTTAAGTGGACATCCCGGAGGATCATCCAACCAGAAACTAGAGAATATATTACAATAACTAAACTTAGCTAGCACATGCACCGCTTGATTTGCCGATCTATTACAATGTTTAAATTTGACCTTCCCAATTGTTGCACCAACATCAATCACTGCCGACTTCCACTTGATAAGGACGAGCATGATTACTAGTACAACAAACGGCTGGACAGGTCCTGTGCGACTGGGTCGTACAAAGCTGATCGTGAGACCCTGCCCTGCACGTGACACTCATCGATACGAATCGTAAAGCAGCAGTCGTCTCATTCCCCACTGCTCATTCCCAAATCACGATTCATATCCAGTTCAACATCTTCACATCGCCGCGGGCGTGCTTGTCCCTGCAAGCAACGGCGCCGCTCTTGGGCGCCTCCACTTGCGGCACCGGTGGCGCACTATGCAGGCTGAACGCACCCCTTGGCTGCAGCCAAGCTTCTCGCCGACGGTATGTTGCTAAGCTGGCTCCGTCTCTGGCCTGGAGTCACTAGTTGAATCAATTAGCACTTTCCCTGTATATTGTTGATGCCTCACTTTGTAGGCACCTCGTTTTCTTGTGAATTTGTTCTCATACAAGATGTGGCCTAAACTAATTTGATGTGCCTACATGTCCGATCTGCTGGGGAGCCGAGGAGCGTAGTCGTGGACAGCAAGGCAGAGAGCAGCTAGCGGGACGGTGCTCCGGTTCTTCCGCAAAAGAGCGAGCAGGAAGAGCTGCCGCGACGACGACAATGACAGCTGGCGGGCGAGCTTGGGCGCCGGCGAATGCAGAATGGGGTTGGGGATTTGTTAAACTGCACGACTGTGAGTCGGGACAGAAACAAGATTCACGATTGCTTTAAGATTAGTTTCTTCATGTGTCAGACTCTGGAGAGGGTCTCACATCCGGGAGCGTACGACAAGGGTGGTATAAGATTTTTTTTTCCGCCGGATAGCCTGTGTATGATTGCCATGTCTGTTGGAGATATGCCCTAGCGGCAATCATGTATGATGATATTTTCTATGTGTTTATGAATAAATATAGTCCTTGGACATTATCAATGATGTGTATCATCAAGTACGTGAATTGTTTGTGGGACTATGCATTGTATGATGACTGTCCTAAAAGGTCCCTAGTCGAAAGGGCTATATGGACGCACAGCCGACTAGACTAGCATATGATACGGTCGATGGCTTAGTCTCACTAGCCATGGAGCATTGGATGCTAACCGGATAATATGGACTTGGAAAGGTCTGGTCGGATTTGACGTAGTCGGATCCGAGTCAAGATAAGGTCCGAGTCAGACGGACCCAACTATGAGATGCAGCGATATGTCATCTGTGAGTCTCTAGTACAACATACGTTCTATGTCCTAAGGACCTGAGCTGACGCATGTACTCGGGATGGTGATAGACCTGATTTGGGCCGACCAAACGCTACTTCGTAACTGGGTAGTTACAAAGGTAGGTTTCAGGCTTGTCCAGACCCATGCTGCGAGAAATGGTCGAGCAAGATGGGATTTGCCCCTCCGATTAGGAGAGATATACTCTGGGGCCCTCATGTGATCCGACCAGGATAAGCATGGCCATGCGACAAGGATTATGAGATAATCCGGATAGTGGTCGGCATCACTGGAACGAGAAAGAGGTCGGGCTACCACAAGGATGACAGACTCGCCTTGTGCCCGACAACATAAATCATGTGGCAAAGGGAACAGAAGTATGATGTATAGGTTCGCCTAACCAGCTTCATGGTCCACTTGGTGTTCGGCATGCCTTGCTAGAGGCCACAACCAACCGTGCAGTTCAGAGGTGATCGGAACTGCGACCAAGCCGACTTGAACCTAAGGGGTCGCGCGCTTAAGGGAAGGAACCTACGAGGTCGGATCCGATGACACTGGTCGGATGTGACCCGAGTTGTATTCGGATTGTGGCCGAGTAGACATGTGGGCTTTAGGGTCCGTGCGAGGCCCAAGTGTTGAGCCCGCGACAGATGCCTATATAAAGTGGAGGTGCGGCACACTCATGCGGTTGATCGCTTCGGCGCTGTGACTAGGGTTTGCATGTGTTGCGAATAGCCACCTTCACTCGCCACCGGTTGTGTGATCGGACCTAGCAGTCCGCCGCACGACGTTCCTCCTGCACGCGCGGATACCGTTAGAGGCGGTGCACTTGCGCCGCTCCGGCGAACTTGTACGTGGGATCGAACAACCGGCTGTTCGAGGGAGATCGGACGAGGAGGAGATGATCCATGCAGATGCGCTGCCCCAACTCTTCTTCCGCTACACGGCACTGCACTCTAGTGGTAACGAACTGTGATCCATCTCTCGTAGCATGTTCTTGGTTGTTCTGCGCGTAGGACTTTTTAAATTTGCAGTCGACGCACCCTACCGTAGAACCCAACAGTGGTATCAGAGCCTCTGCTATAGGATTTGGATTCAGATCGTATGCATATTAGAAATATGGAGGCGGCAGATTAGATCTGGATTCGTTGATGAGATCGACTATGTGCACGGTTGATGAGATCAATTGCACATGGGGATTGAACATGCTATGTTTTCTGATGATCGGAGTCGATGAGGTCGTGACACAACCTACCCCTATCGGTCGGTATCCGCCATCGGGGTTAACAGTGAAACTTAAACCCAAATAGGACTCGCGATGATCGATAAGATCGGTCAGATCAGAAAATTCGGTGTGATCGGAGTTCAGATGTGATTTGTGATTTCCGAAAACCTCGGGCGCTGCCCGCACCTGTGAGGGACCGCCGCGTGCATAGCGCCGTGTATTTTGTACCCGACACACACAAACCGGGAGAATACGATTCTATGCATAACTTTGTTTTGCAAGTTTGATGTGAATAGTATGGCTCATGTGTATGTGATGCATGTGTGTAATTTATACATGCCCTGCGTGTCATGTTTGTCAGCCGGCAGGAGCCAGAGTGCTGTCATTATATTGTATAACGACCTGCGTGTCGACTTGTGACTCTATGTAAAATTCATTACTAGTTGTAGTAGTTGGATAATAGAGACCAGGTTGGTGGCTTGCGTCCTGGCGTGACAAACAAGATGGAGTTCGTAGATGGTCATCGGAGTCGGAGCCGACCTGGAAGAACTTCCATGAAGGAGCCATACTATTTTACAATATGTGTTTATTTGTGATTGTTATGCTTCTTTGTTTCTATGCATGTTAGAATGGTAGAATGATCCCTCATGAATATCAAGCGAATTGCCATCCCCGATGTTGCACCTTCGCACGTCAAGTACGTCTAGTAGTGGGCTCGTAAAATTGGGGTGCTGCTGGGTGTCCTTGAACTGAAGGGTTCGTGTCGGACACAGACATGCACCGCGTCAGGTTAACTTGACAAGGCTATCAAAACGGTTTTGGGCCTTGTGGCGAAGAAGGCTGGGAGCCGGGGTATGAGATACCTTCCCAACCGACAGGAGTCGTATAGAGATACGATTAGCAAGGAGTTGCTTACCGGATAGGTATGTTGGCTAGCAGTCATGCTAAATCTCACTAGTCGCATGTGCTAGTCGGATCCTGAATCACTAAGAGTTTGTGGAGGGATGCTGACTTCAGTGGGAGTATTTCTGTTTAGGCTAGAATTACTCTACATAAACACATTGCTTAGTGATTGCATATTTTTTGTTGTAGATCAATGGCACCACCTGCTCAATCCAACTTTGCATTGAAATCAATTCTGGAAAATGATAAACTAAATGGAACAAACTTTACCACCTGGTATAGAAATCTGAGAATTGTTCTCAAGAATGATAAGAAGGAACATGTTTTAGAGGATCCACTTCCAGAGGAACCTGCCGATAATGCTAATGCCACAACTAAGAATGCCTACCAGAAACTCGTTGATGAATCAACGGAGATCAGCCGTCTGATGCTGGCTTATATGGAGCCCGATTTGCAACAGCATTTCGAAAATGTTGAGGCTTACGATATGATCGAGTCTCAAGAGCATGTTTCAGACACAGGCTAGGACCGAAAGGTTCAACGTCTGGCGATCCTTGATGGATTGCAAGCTGAAGGAAGGTGATCCACTGAGCCCGCATGTGATTAAGATGATCGGATATGTGCAAGCTTTGGATCATTTGGGCTTCCCGCTCTTGGATGAGCTGGCTACTGATGCCGTTCTGGGTTTTCTTCCGTCCAGCTATGGGACGTTCATCTCGAACTATCATATGCATGGCATGGATAAGAAGCTCACTGAATTGCATGGGATGCTCAAGGTGGCAGAGCAGGATATTAAGAAAGGCACGCATCAAGTGTTGATGGTGCATTGGTCCAAGAAAAAGGCTAAGCAAAGGGCACGAAGACGGTAACCTCCGCCGCTGCGCCGAAGTCTGGACCAGATTTGAAGACCGTTTGCTATCACTGCAAGGAGACCGGTCACTAGAAGAGGAACTATAGCAAGTGGCTTGCAGAGCATGGCAAGAAGGCCACAAATGCTTCTTCGGGCAAAGGTACACTTGTTGCATATGTTATAGACATTTACCTTGCTGACATACCTAGTAGCTCTTGGGTATTTGATACCGGATCGGTTGTTCATATTTGCAACTCGATGCAGGGGCTGGTAAGAACTAGGCGTGTGGCACAAGGGGAGATTGACATCAGGGTCGGCAACAAAGCAAGATTTGCTGCCTTGGAGGTCGGCACGATGCAGCTCCAGCTTCCTTCCAGATTCATTATGGAATTGAATAATTGTTATTACATTCCTGCACTTAGTCGGAACATTATTTCTACCTCATGTTTGATGAGTCAAGGTTATGAATTCAATTTAAAGGACAATGGTTGTTCAATATTTTTGAATGGTATGTTCCACGGCTATGCACCCATTGTTGATGGACTATTTATATTGAATCTAGAACCGGAACTGGTCTATAACGTGAATGTCAAGAGGGATAAGCCCAATGACATAAATCCGACATACTTCTGGCATTGCCGGCTTGGACACATTAGTCTGAAACCCATGAAGAAGCTCCATGATGATGGGCTCCTAACTTCGTCTGACTTTAAGTCGTTCGATCATGCGAATCACGCTTGCTCGGCAAGATGACTAAGTCTCCTTTCACAAAGAGTTGCGAGAGGGCGTCCGAGCTATTGGAACTTATACACAGTGATGTGTGTGGTCCAATGAGCACAACTGCCAGAGGTGGCTATCAGTACTTCGTGACTTTTACCGACGACTTGAGTAGATATGGTTATATCTATTTGATGAGGCACAAGTCGGAAACTTTTGAGAAGTTCAAAGAGTTTCAGTACGAGGTTGAGAATCAGCTCGGCAAGACTATAAAGCTTCTGCGATCTGATCGTGGAGGTGAGTACATGAGCCAGGAGTTTGATGATCATCTGAAAAGCCGAGGTATAGTACCTCAGCTCACACCTCCAGGTACGCCACAGAGAAATGGCGTGTCAGAACGGAGGAATAGGACCTCGTTGGACATGGTCCGGTCTATGATGAGCAAATCGGATTTACCCTTGTCATTCTGGGGATACGCTCTAGAAACTGCAGCTTTCACACTTAACAGGGTACCATCAAAATCCGTGGACAACACAACACATGAGATGTGGACCGGGAAGAGTCCCAGTTTGTCTTTTCTAAAGACTTGGGGTTGTGAAGCATTTGTCAAGCGACTTATCTCAGACAAGCTTACACCCAAGTCGGATAAATGCATATTCGTGGGATATCCGAGGGAAACCTTGGAATATAACTTCTACAACCGGGAAGAGAACAAAGTGTTTGTTGCTCGGAACGGAGTTTTCCTTGAGAAAGAGTTTCTCAGTCGGGAGGCCAGTGGGAGGACGGTCCGACTCGAAGAAATTCGAGTACCACTCGGGGACGGCTCGCCTGGTGATGAGATCATACCAGACTCAGTCAGGGAACCCGTAGTGGAAGCGGCACCGGAACCACGGAGGTCGGAAAGATTGCGCAGAGTGCGTGATGTATTATTGCTAGAAAGCGATGGTGAGCCCAGATTCCGAGGCATGGCTGGAGGCCATGAGATCTGAGTTAAAGTCCATGGATGAAAATCAAGTCTGGGACTTGGTTGATCTGCCACCTAGCGTAACTGCCATAGGTTGCAAATGGATCTTTAAGAAGAAAACCGATGTGGATGGAAATGTTCAGATCCACAAAGCTCGGCTTGTCGCTAAAGGTTATGGACAAGTTCAAGGAATTGACTACGACGAGACTTACTCGCCGGTAGCGATGCTGAAATCGGTGAGGATCGTACTAGCAATAGCTGCATATTTTGATTATGAGATACGACAGATGGATCTCAAAACGGCTTTCCTTCACGGAAATTTAACCGAGGACATGTATATGATACAGCCCGAGGGTTTTGTCTATCCGACTAGCACTAGTAAGGTATGCAAGCTCAAGAGATCCATTTATGGGTTGAGGCAAGCATCTCGGAGTTGGAACATTCGTTTTGATGAGGCCGTCACTGGTCTTGCTCTCATCAAAAGCGAAGAGGACTCTTGTTTATACAAGAAGTTAAGTGGGAGCTCGATAGTATTTTTGATCTTGTATGTGGGCGACATACTACTGATCGGGAACGATGTTTCGATGCTGAACTCGGTCAAGGAGTCATTGAATGGCATGTTTTCGATGAAAGACCTTGGTGAGGCAGTGTATATTTTAGGCATTAAGATCTATAGAGATAGATCGAAGAGGCTGCTCGGCTTAAGCCAGAGCACGTACATAGATAAAGTGTTGAAGCGGTTCAATATGAGTGAGGCGAAGAAAGGGTTCTTGCCACTCTCACATGGTATAAGGCTAAGCGAGACTCAGAGAGAGTCCTTCGACATCTGATGAGCGAAACAGGATGAGTAGGATTCCATATGCCTCTGCAATCGGATCCATCATGTATGCCATGATATGTACGAGGCCTGATGTTGCTTTTGCAATAAGCCTAACAAGTAGATACCAGGCCAACCCAGGTGAGAGTCACTGGGCAGCGGTAAAGACTATTTTGAAGTACCTGAAAAGGACTAAAGAGATGTTCCTAGTTTATGGAGGTGAGGAAGATCTCGTCGTGAGGAATTCGCCGATGCTAGTTTCCAAACCGGCAGAGATGATTGTCGACCACAGTCCGGATTGATGCGTCACGAGCGGATGGGTAGTGCCTTTGGATGAGTTCCAAGCAGGATCGGTGGCGATTCTACCACGAAGCGAATACATTGCGGCTTGTGAAGCTGCAAAGGAAGGTGTTTGGATCCTGCATTTTCTAGATTATCTTGGTATTTTCCCAGCCTCGGTGAAACCGTTGGACCTTTATTGTTTAAAATAATTATTTTTAAAAATTTTAAAAAAACAAAAAGCTTATGAGAAAATTGGGTTAAAGGTTAAAAAATTTGCGGAAAAATTTTTGAAAAGGGGGGAAAAATTTGTAAAAATAAAAAAAAATGTTTAAAAGAAAATTTTTAAATTCTAAAGGAAAAAAAGAAGGGCTAAAAAAAGGGTTTAAATGGGAAAACCCCCCAAAAAAGGGGTAAATTAAAAAATTTGGGAATTTAAATTTTTTAAAAAGGAAAATTTATTTTTAAAAAATTTTATTTTTTGATTTTTTTATTGGCAATTAACCCACTTTTAAAAAAATTTTACTATTTTAAAAATATAAGGTTCTTTTAAATATTATTTTTTAAATATCATAAACCCATTAACTTAAACAAATTGGGGAAAACAAAAAAAGGGTAAAATTCTTTTTTTAAAAAACATGCATTTAAGGGGAAAAAATACCAAAATTAACTGCCCTAATTTGGGGGGTGGGCCCAAATTTTGTTTAAATTTATCTTTTTAATTAAGTTTTAAATTTTGGGGTTTTTAGGGTTTTTGGAAAATTTTGGGGGTTTAACCTTCAAAACCCACCAAACCAAAATTTGTGAAAAGGCTTTAGTAAATTTTGAAGAAATTTGCTAAAATTTAAAAACCTTTTAAAAAAAAAATTTTAATAAAAAATTTTAAATTTTAAATTTAAATTTAAATTTAAATTTTAATTTAAATTTTTTTAAATTTTAAATTTAAATTTAAATTTAAATTTTAAATTTTAAATTTTAAATTTTAAATTTAAATTTTAAATTTTAAATTTTAAATTTTAAATTTTAAATTTTAAATTTTAAATTTTAAAATTTAAATTTTAAATTTTAAATTTAAATTTTAAATTTTAATTTTTTAAATTTTAAATTTTAAATTTTAAATTTTAAATTTTAATTTTAAATTTTAAATTTTAAATTTTAAATTTTAAATTTTAAATTTTAAATTTTAAATTTTAATTTAAATTTTAAATTTAAATTTTAAATTTTAAATTTTAAATTTTAAATTTTAAATTTTAAAATTTAAATTTAAATTTTAAATTTTAAATTTAAATTTTAAATTTAAATTTTAAATTTTAAATTTTAAATTTTAAATTTTAAATTTAAATTTTAAATTTAAATTTTAAATTTTAAATTTTAAATTTAAATTTTAAATTTAAATTTTAAATTTTAAATTTTAAATTTTAAATTTTAAATTTAAATTTTAAATTTTAAAAATTTTAAATTTTAAATTTTAAATTTTAAATTTTAAATTTTAAATTTTAAATTTTAAATTTTAAATTTTAAATTTAAATTTAAATTTAAATTTTAAATTTTAAATTTTAAATTTTAAATTTAAATTTTAAATTTTAAATTTTAAATTTAAATTTTAAATTTTAAATTTTAAATTTTAAATTTTAAATTTTAAATTTAAATTTTAAATTTTAAATTTAAATTTTAAATTTTAAATTTTAAATTTTAAATTTTAAATTTTAAATTTTTAAATTTAAATTTTAAATTTTAAATTTTAAATTTTAAATTTAAATTTTAAATTTAAATTTTAAATTTTAAATTTTAAATTTAAATTTTAAATTTAAATTTTTAAATTTTAATTTATTTTAATTTTTTTTAAATTTTTATTATTTTTTTTTAAAAAAATTGGCCAAATTTAAAAGAGGTTTTAACCGGTTTTTAAATAGTTTAAAAACAATTTTGTATTTTTGAAAATTTTTTGGGGAAAAAAAGCTTGAAAAAAGGGGAAAAAATGCCCCCTATTAGGGGAAGGGGGCCATTTTTATTTTAGGGCCCGCCCTTTAAATCAAATGATAGGGGAAAACCCATAGGACCCTTATTTGGGCAAAACAACATTTCCTTTAAATTTAAACCCCTTTTATTTTTTATTTTTTTAAAAAAAAAAAAAAAATTTAAAAACAAAATTTTTAAAATTTAAACTTGCCCCAGCCCTTGCCCTCCCAAAAGTTGGGGCCCAAAGGGGCTTTAAAGGTAAAAACCCTTAAAACCCTTTCCCGTTTAAAACCCTTAAAACCCTCAAAATTTTTCCTTTTTCCCACTTTTCTTTTTAAAAAAAACCCGGGCTGGTCCCCCCCCCCGCTGGCCGGGGCGGGGGCCACCCCCGGCCCCAACCCCCCCCTCCCCAGTTTTTTTAATTTGAAAGAGAGTTACTCGGGGTGGGGGGCCTCAAAAGGAATCGTTAAAACCCATAATTAAAACCAAAACCTTCCCCCAAAAAAAAAGGGTTTTTTGCCGGGCCCAAAAACCCCTTTTCTGGCCCTAAAAGGGGGTTCTGGGGGGGGGTTTTTAATTTTTTCAATCTTGGGGTTTTTCCATCGGAAGCAAAGGGGGTCCGAAATAAAAAGGTTCCCCCTAGCCCTTGGGGTTTAAACCGTTGGTGGGGTTGGGGGTTTCTAGTTATTTTGGTGGGGGATTTCCCTTTTTCCTTTTTTTGGGGTTGTTTTTCCGGACTTTTTTTGGGGGGCTGGCCCGGGGGCCCCTTGCCGGCCCGCCCATTTACCAAACAATTTCCCCCCCGTGGGGTGGCGCGGCCCCCCAAATTTTTTAGCGTTTAGGGGCCATTTGGTTAATTTTTTTTTTTATTGTTGAAATAAATATTAAAATTTTAAAAAAAAAAATTTTAAAAAAAAAATAATAGCCCGGTGTAAAACCCCGGGTGTAAAACGGCCCCTTTGGGGGTTGTTTTATAAACTGGCTGGGGGGGTTGTGGGCTTTGTCCCAAGGGAAACCCAAGGGAAAACCCCGAATAAACCCGGCCCAGGGGGTTTTGGGCCCCCCCGAAAACGGTCCCGCCCGCCCCCCGGCCCGCCACCCCTTTTTTCCCCCTGACCCTTCTTCCCCTTTTCTACCCTTTTTTCAAATTTTTGGTTAATTTCAGCTGCTCGCAAACCCACACTTTCCCCCGGAATTGGATTCCTATTAACCCCGCTTTTTTGCCGGCCAAGGTATTCCTTTTTCCCAAGAAAAAAAAAAGGGTTTTTTTGCCTTTGGGCCGCCGGCCCGCCCTCGGGGAAAGGCTTGCGTGGTCCCCTTTGGAGGAAGGCCGTAGGGGTTTAATAGGGCACAAGACCCGGCCCCCTGGATTTGGAATTTTTTCTTACCCTTTTCCCTCCCATTTTTTTTTGAAAAATGGAATTTTTTATTGAACTTCTCTAGGTTTGTTTGGTGGAAACACCAAATAAAAATTCTAACCTTCTTGGCCGGGAGCCCATTACAATTTTTTGCCCCAATTGTTGACAACCTCCTCCTTCCCTTGTAAAGGGTTTATTAAAAAAACCCGGTCCTTGGACTGGGGTAAAAGGATTGGAATCCCAAAAAAACAAAAAAAAATTTTTCCCCCCTTTCCCCCAACCTTCCTTAAAACCCATGGGGGGGTTTCCCCCAAAACGGGCCGTTTGGCGTCCATTCGGCCCTGGGCCCTTCAGGGGCCCCCCGGAACCCCCCGGGTTTTTTTCCCCCCTTCGGTGGAGCCGTTGGCCCCCTTTAATTGTTGGCCCAGGGCCCTTTTTCTTTAATTTGTTTCTACAAACCTAAATTTTGAGGTTTTCCCTGCGGGGCCGGGGGTAGTCGTGGAAGCGGCAAGGGCGCAACCGGGTCTTTTCCCAAAAGGGACAAAGACGCCGCGGGGCACGGCGGGGGTTGGGGGGGGAAGGGGGGGAGAAATCCAATTGGTGGGAAGCGCCGATTCAAATTTTTTTCTTCCTTGGGGGTTAACCGGGGGGAAAGGGTTAAAGATTTTTTCCCGGAATTGTTTTCCCTTTTGGGAAATCCCCGGAATATGGATGTTTTTATTTTTTAAATAAAATTTCCCAATTAAAGGGTTTCCCAGTTAATTTTTTGGGATATCATTGTTATGTTTAAATTGCGGGGATTCCCCCAAAACTAAATATAAATACCTTAGCCAAGCCTTGGATTTCTAAAAATTTATTGGAAATCCCTTTTGGGGAAATCCACAAAATCCATGAACCCAAATGAAAAACCTGGAGCTTCATTCCATTTGGGGGCTGCCATGACTTGGGAAACCCTTTGGGGCGGGTGCCAAAGGGTTTCCCAAAAGGCACCAAAACCCGCGGGGGTTGCCCCGAAAAGGGGCCCTCCGGGGAAACCGGGCCCTGGGCCCAGGGAGAAACCGGTTTGGTTCCGGAAAAAGGGGGGCAAAGTGGGCCCCGGGGACAATAAAATTTCAAACCTATTTGGAAAGGACAAAATTTTTGGTAAAGTTCCCAAAACCCCCTTTTGGGGGCCCCGCCAAGGGGGACCCAAATGGGGCCAAGGAAAGGAACCTTTGGGGGCGGGGAAAAGGGGGCCCGAAATGGGGCCGAAATTGGGCCTTTGGGCCCGGGGCGGGGGGGGTTTTTAAGGGGACAAAAAGTTTGGGGGCCCTTTAAAGGGTTTCCGGGTTTGGTTTTTGGGGCCCTGGGGCCCTCCCCCGGGGTTCCCAAGCCCGGGTTTCCCCGCGGGAATTTGGGGGGCAAATTTTGGGGAATTTCGGGAAAAAAGGCCTTGGGGCCGGGGTTTTCCCGTTTTAAACTTTTTTAAAGGCCCTCTGTGAAAGTTTTTTCCCTTGACTTTTTTGGGCTAGGAAAATTTGGGGGAATTGGACACGGTTTTTGAAATTGGGCTTGGGTTTGGATTTGGAAAAATTTGGGGGAAAATGGAAGGATTGACCTTTTTAAATGATCGATGGGGTGGGCAAATTTTTTATGGCGATGGGGGAACCAATCCCTTGGTGGTTCGGGGTTTGGTCAAACCCGGGTCGGAAAAGGGGAAATGGGTTTCCCAAAAGGGGTTTTTGGGGTGGTTTTAAAGGGCGCCCCCCGGGGGAAAATTGGGATTTTTTGAGGAAAAAAGGGGAAAAGGGTTTAATTTGTTTAAAAAATTTTATTTTGGCCCAGGAGTTATTAATTTTCACCCGGGTTTTTAAATTTTATTTTTTGGGTTGGGCCGGGTTTGGGCTCGGGTAAAAAAAGGGGTTTAGTGGATGGGGCCTTTGGGGGTTTTGGGGAAATTTATTTGGGGTTTTGGGTGGGAAAATTTTTTAAATCAAAAAGTGTTTTAATATTTCCGGGTCCTCGGAAAGGGGTTTATGTTTCGATGCCCCCATGGGCCCTTGGGGGTCATAGTTGGGGGCCTTTGGGGCTTGGGGGCCTTGGGGGTTGGGCCGGGAGAACCCGGCGGGTTAGAATTCAAGGGGGTTTCCCTTTGGCAAAATTTTCCCGGGTAGGAACCCCAAGGAAATGAAAACGTGCGGGTTTTTGGGGTTGTCTTTTTAACTACTGGGAGTTTGGGCCCTAAATTTTTAAAACTTGTTTAAAATTTTTGTTTAGCGGAAATTTTTAACCAATTTTATTTTGGAATTCCCAAAGGGAAAAACTTTCTTGTATGAAAATGAAAACTAAAAAAAAACCCGGGTTGAATTTTCCCTGAAAAAAACAAAAGGAACCCTCGGAAACTCGTAATTAAAAAAAGGGATGTCAATTTTTGGATTTCAAAAGTCAAAGTTGGGCCTTTGACCCGTTGGTTTTGGAAAACAAGGGAGTTCAAATTTTGGGCCCTTTTTTAAGGGGATTTGGGATTGGGAGGGTATTGCCGCTGTATTTTGTTCCGGGGGCTTTATTTTTGGGTTTTCCCCGGTCCTTTTGGCCTTGTTCTTCTAGATTTAAATTGCCATTGGGGCGGTTTGGGAAACCCAAAGGGTTTAAGGTCAGGCGAAAAGGAAAACCCAAAGGGGGTCTTTCAAAGGTAAAGGGAAAAGCCTTTTTCTTCAGAAGAAAAGGGGCCTTTAAAATTACAAGGGCCTCCTGGAAAAAGCAAAGCTTTTCCGAAAGGTTTTTGAAGTTTGTTTTTGGGACATCCGGCCTTTTGGGTAAGGGTTTTTTTGCCTTTGGGGAAGAAAGGGGGGGAAAAGGGGAAACCAAAATTGAAAAAACAAATTTGCTCCGGGGGAAAAGTCCATTAAATTCATTTAATTGAATAATTGTTAATTCCCCTTTTTGGAAATTTTTACCTTTTTTTGGGGTTTAAACAATTTAAAAAATTTTTTATTTTTGAATTTTTTTGGCAAACCCTTGTTTTTAAATTTTTTGAAAAAAGGATAATAATTAAAGGAAAAAACAAAAGAATCCCTTTTTCGGGGAAATTTAAAACCCTGAAGAACTCCGATATGGGCCTAACCCCACTTTAAGGTTCCTTCGAACCGTTTCCCAAAATTAAGCTCCTTTAAAAGGCGGGGTAAAGCTTTGGAATTTTGATGTTGGGTCCAAGAAAAGGGCAGGTGGACAGTTAACCCGGCGACTTGATGATATGGATATTTTAAGGGCCAAAGTAAATTTTGGAATTCAAAGGTTTTTGATTGGGCCCCGGGAATTAAAGCCTTTGCTTTGACTGGGGGGTCTGGCCGGGTTGGTCATCGAAAAATAGTCCTGAAACCCCAAACCGGAAAAGGGTGCGAGGGAAAATGTGAGATAATACCTCAAATCTAACGTGACATCATCCACTAATGCCCCCCTCTCCCCGTTCACAAGCAACAAACCCCTTTGTTGCTCCCGATCCCAACATAGACGGTTGTTTGGTTGTGTTGGCCTGTTTGTTTGTTGCTGCCCACCCCACCCAGCCCGGCTACCTGCCGGGCCTTGTTTGGACTTTTCATGAGATGTTCGTTTGTTTGACAAAAAAATAAAAGATATGTGTAGAGGTCTGGGCCTTGTTGCCAGAAAAAAAGAGACAGAGACACTTTCTTGTGAAAGAAGCTTAGGTGGCTGGGAAAAGTTGCAAAACCCAAACCGGGTTTATGGTACTTCTCTTTTCAACTTTTGCCAGGTGATGATGAACTGTCCTGCAAGCCCACCCCTAGCCCCTCCCTTCTCCACCCCGACAACCCTTTCCCAATCCCAATCCATCCAAACTTCTCACCCCCATGAATGGAACAAGAAGATAAAAGAGAACAGAGATAGAATTGGGAGATCTGAACAAAGGATAACTGCATCTCAATGTGTTCTTCTTGTTCACATAGTTTTGCATGTTCAGATAAGTGAATATCACTATGCTTTGCATGTTCAGATAGGGTGTGCTCATCCATCTGCTAACTGAAGGTCAAAAAGCAGCTTCGACTTCCAGTTTTGGTAACTGAAGGTGTGCTCATCCATCTTCTAACTGAAGCCCCATACGAAAATTATAGTAGCTGCACAAATAAAAACTTTTCAATTTCCTTCAAAGTTCTACTTCAGCGAAACATTGCCACCCAAGCTGCCACTTTGTGAAAAACATTTCTATCTACAGCCTGATCAAATAAAATCACAGGGCTCACTCAGAACAAAAAACAAACGCATCCTTAATTTGTTAGAGGAATGAGAAAAGTGCTGAGTCTGAATAGGTAGCCATCTATTTTCAACTAAGAAAAGAACTAAAATATATTTGATAACAACATAATGTTTGATTCTGAAACTGTTGACTGTAGGTAATGAAGGTAGCTATGTAGGGGACTATATTGGGGCCTAGGCAAGATTTGGGACAAAAAAACATTGCTTCAGATTTTACATTGAACCATATAAAATGTAAAATGAATTTTTTAGATCTCACCGTTCCATTTTGATTGCAGCCCGCGCAGTCCAAATACCCAATAGTGATGTCTGACCTGAGCCTTTTTGGAATGCAAAACATCAGAGCAGGTTTTTTGCCACTGTTTTCCCCTCACTACTAGAATCAGAGGATTTGCCATCTGCAACTTCTTTGCTGTCTGCCAGGAGACGGCAAATGAGCTCTTTGCCATCTACTTTCAAAAAACAGACGGTACAGAAGTGGTTGATGACAAAGATCATATTTGCCATCAGCCACTTCTTTGCCGTCTGCTAGACAAAGGAGGTTTGCCGTCAGCTAGCTGACAACAAAGAGGGAGGTGGGCCCCATAAACGAGCTGCTTAAAAAAACCTAATGGCCCCCCTACAAAGAGCAAAAAGGCAGACGACAAAGGCAAGGCAGACGGCAAATATTTGACTTAACTAACGGCCGCGCCCCACCCCACCCCGCCCCCTCTCTCTATGTTTCTCTCCCTCTCCTTCCTAACAACCACCGCACACACGCCGCCGCCCCCACCACCAGCCGCCGCCCCGTCGCCCCACCACCCCGCCGCCCTACCGTCTCACCGCCCCGGCGCCACCGCAGCCCCACCACCCCACCGTCCTGCCGGCTCAACGTCGCCGTGTCCCACCACCCCGAGCCTGCTGGCCCCGCCACCCAGCCGCCTGGCGCCCGCCTGCCGCCGCCCTGCCCCTCCCGGCGCCTGACACGTCCATTTTACATCATATTTACCTACTGTTATTTATATTATTTTTATGCATAATAATGCTTTTTGGAGTAATTCTAATATCTTTTCTCCTATAGTATAAAAGGTTCACACAAAGAGGGAGAATTCCAGTAGCTGGAAATCTGAACTTGAAAAAGCTACGTCAGGCCACCTATTCTGCACAACTCCAAATGAGCTGAAACTTCAAGAGGAATTTTTATGGAATAAATAATAAATAATGGAGCAAATAACTACCGGAGGGGGCCACCTGGTGAGCACAAGACACCAAGGCGTGCCAGGCCCCCCTGGCGCGCCCTGGTGGTTATGCTCAGCCCAGCCCACCTTTGGTGCCCCTTTTCTGGTATTTAAGTCATTTTGACCTAGAAAAAATAAGGAGAATACTTTCGGGACTTGGGCAGGAGCACTTTTCCCTCCAGCGGAGCGATTCCTCCGAGGGAACTTCCCTCCCGGAGGGGGAAATCATCTTCTTCATCATCACCAACAACTCTTCCATCTTGGGGAGGGCAATGTCCATCAACATCTTCAACAACACCATCTCCTCTCAAACCCTAGTTCATCTCCTGTGTTCAACCTTTGTACCGGAAGTATAGATTGGTGCTTATAGGTGACTAGTAGTGTTGATGACATCTTGTAATTGATTACTATATGGTTTATCTGGTGGAAGATTATATGTTCAGATCCATTATGCTATTTAATACCCCTCTGATCTTGAGCATGATTATCATTTGTGAGTAGTTACTTTTGTTCTTGAGGTCACGAGAGAAATCTTGTTGCAAGTAATCATGTGAATTTTATATGTGTTCGATATTTTGATGGTATGCATGTTGGATTCCCTTAGTGGTGTCATGTGAATGTCGACTACATGACACTTCATCATATTTGGGCCTAAGGGAATGTATTGTGGAGTAGTTATTAGATGATGGGTTGCGAGACTGACAGAAGCTTAAACCCTAGTTTATGTGGTATTCCGTAAGCTTAAAACCTAGTTTCTTCATATCTCAAAACAATCATGAAGAATCAAACTTCTCATAGTATTCAATGCACTTTATATGAAAGTTTTTATTATATCCCTCTTGGATGCCCATCATATTAGGACTAAATTCATAACCTAAGAACCATGTAGTTTAAGACTCTCAAAATAATATAAGTGAAGCATGAGAGTTCATCAATTTCTTCAAAATAAAACCACCGTCGTGCTCTAAAAGATATAAGTGAAGCACTAGAGCAAACGACAAACTACTCCAAAAGATATAAGTGAAGATCAATGAGTAGTTGAAAAATTATGCAACTATGTGAAGACTCTCTAATATTTAAGAATTTCAGATCTTAGGATATTATTCAAACAGCAAGCAAAACAAAATATAACAAAATTACGCTCCAAGCAAAACACATATCATGTGGTGAACAAAAATATAGCTCCAAGTAAGGTTACCGATGAACGAAGACGAAAGAGGGGATGCCATCCGGGGCATCCCCACGATTAGGCTCTTGGTTGTCCTTGAATATTACCTTGGGGTGCCTTGGGCATCCCCAACCTTAGGCTCTTGCCACTCCTTATTCCATAGTCTATCGAATCTTTACCCAAAACTCGAAAACTTCACAACACAAAACTCAACAGAAAACTCATAAGCTCCGTTAGTATAAGAAAATAAATCACCACTTTTGGTACTGTTGTGAACTCATTATAAATTCATATTGGTGTAATATATAATGTATTCCAACTTCTCTATGGTTCATACCCTCCGATACTACTCATAGATTCATCAAAATAAGCAAATAACACAATGAAAACAGAATCTGCCAAAAACCGAACAGTCTGTAGTAATATGTAAACTTTTCCTACTTATGTAACTCCAAAAATTCTGAAAAAATTAGTTCCACCTTAGAAACTTTGCACCAATCCATAGCAAAAATAATGAGGTCAAAATTACGTTTCAATAAGATTCTGGAAATTATTTACTGAGCGCAAAAGTTTCTGATTCTCAGCAGGATCAACACAACTATCACCACAACCTATCCTAAAGGCTTTACTTTGCACTTTATTGAAACAAAAGCTATAAAACATGATTACTAAATTATATTAATCATGTGAAAACACAAAAACAGTAATGATAAATATTGGGTTATCTCCCAACAAGCGCTTTTCTTTAATGCATTTTTAGCTAGGCATGATGATTTCAATGATGCTCACATAAAAGATAAGAATTGAAACATAATGGGAGCATCATGGAGAATATGACTAGCACATTTAAGTCTAATCCACTTCCTATGCCTAGGGATTTTGTGAGCAAACAACTTAGGGGAACAAGAATCAACTAGCATAGGAAGGCAAAGCAAGCATAACTTCAAGATTTTCAACACATAGAGAGGAAACTTGATATTATTGAAATTCCTACAAGCATATACTCCTTCCTCATAATAATTTTCAATAGAATAATGAATTAATTCAACAATATAACTATCACATGAAGCATTCTTTTCATGATCTACACGCATAGAAAATTTACTACTCTCCACATAAGCAAAATTCTTCTCATTCGGAATAGTGGGAGTATCATAAGAAACTCGAATACTATAAATTGTTTCCACATTAAAAGAGTAATGTTCAGAAAAAGGGTAATCATAATCATGGCAAGTTTTATAAATATAATCAACACTACTTTTTAAAACATCAGTATCATCACAATAATTATCATAAGTAGCAAATTTGTTCTCATCATAATCAATTGAAACCTCTTCTGAAATAGTGGAATCATTACTAAATAAAGTCATGACCTCTCCAAATCCACTTTCATAATTGTCACAATAAGATTCAACACCCTCCAAAATAGTGGGATCACTACTTCCTAAAGTTTACACTCTTCCAAACCCACTTTCATTAATATAATCATCATAAATAGGTGGCATGCTATCATTATAATAAATTTGCATATTAAAACTTGGGAGACTAAAAATATCATATTCATTGAACATAACATCCCCAAGCTTGGGACAAACATTAATGGCAGCAAATAAATTCTCAAACATGTCATTTTCATCAAACATACCATCCCCAAGCTTGAACCTTTGCATATCATCAGCATAATCACTCTCATCATTAATAGTATGGATAACACCAATAGTATAGCAATTATTATCATCACAACGAGTAGTAGGCATAACCATAATAGGAGCTACATCATTTGGGGGGATACCTTTTTACCTTTGCTTCTCCGTCTTTTCTTTTTCTTCTCCACATTATGTGCGGGTTTAATCCTCTTTTTGGTGCTCCTTATTAATGAGATTGGTTGAATAGAAGGCTCCTCCTCGTTACCTAATTCATCATAAGAAATAATAGGAGGATATTGGGAAACCTCTTCCCTTTCATTAGTATTCTCTTCACATTCTATTTGTATCCTTGTCTTTATGTAATTGGCAATATAAGGATTTTCAATGCAATTCACCGCACAATACATATAAATTTCTTCTAGATCAAAATCAAGAAATCTCTCAAGGTTATATTCTGGAATGCCCTTAGTTATACGTTTCATTTGTTCATAACCCATAAGAAAACTAAGTTCATTATGATGCTTATTAAGGGAAATCAAGTCATCACAATTTTTGGACACGATTCGATCATGAAATAGTTTGCATTGGAGATTTAAATGACCATGTTCATTGCATAGTTCACAAGGATGGCTAAGAATATTAAATTGTTCAGCACAAGCATCTAGCCTGTCATGCAAACATTTAGTTTCTAAATACTTATGCCTCTTGCAAAATCTGTCTTCCCTATTTGGTGTGTACTTGCAAACTCTATGCACTCCACAAAACTCGACATGCTTATAAGAGACATTTTTATCATGATTAGTGCACTCATCATTAGTACTATGGATATTCAAAGAGTTCATACCAACTACATTGCAATCATGCTCATCATTCAAAGATTGTATGCCAAACATTTTATTGCATTCTTCTTCTAACACTTTGGCACAATTCTCGGAATCCTTATTTTCACAAAAGACATTAAAAAGATGAAGCATACGAGGCACCCTCGATTCCATTTTTTTGTAGTTTTCTTTTATAAACTAAACTAGTGATAAAACAAGAAACTAAAAGATTCAATTGCAAGATCTAAAGATATACCTTCAAGCACTAACCTGCCCGGCAACGGCTCCAGAAAAGAGCTTGATGTCTACTACACAACCTTCTTCTTGTAGACGTTGTTGGGCCTCCAAGTGCAGAGGTTTGTAGGACAATAGCAAATTTCCCTCAAGTGGATGAGCTAAGGTTTATTAATCCGTGGGAGGCGTAGGATGAATATGGTCTCTCTCAAACCACCCTGCAACCAAATAACAAAGAGTCTCTTGTGTCCCCAACACACCCAATACAATGGTAAATTGTATAGGTGCACTAGTTCGGCGAAGAGATGGTGATACAAGTGCAATATGGATGGTAGATATAGGTTTTTGCAATCTGAAAATATGAAAACAGCAAGGTAGCAAGTAACAAAAGTGAGCGAAAACGGTATTGCAATGCTTCGAAATAAGGCCTAGGGTTCATACTTTCACCAGTGCAAGTTCTCTCAACAATAATAACATAACTGGATCATATCCCTCAACGTGCAACAAAGAGTCACTCCAAAGTCACTAATAGCGGAGAACAAACGAAGAGATTATTGTAGGGTACGAAACCACCTCAAAGTTATTCTTTCTGATCAATCTATTGGGCTATTCCTATAAGTGTCACAAAAAGCCCTAGAGTTTGTAGTAAATTAACACCTTAAGACACAAATCAACCAAAACCCTAATGTCACCTAGATACTCCAATTTCACCTCAAGTATCCATGGGTTTGATTATATGGTATGCATCACACAATTTTAGATTCATCTATTCAAACCCACACAAAGAACTTCAAAGAGTGCCCCAAAGTTTCTACCAGAGAGTCAAGACAAAAACGTGTGCCAACCCCTATGCATAAGTTCACAAGGTCACTGAACCCGCAAGTTGATCACCAAAACATACATCAAGTGGATCACAAGACTATCCCATTGTCACCATAGATAAGAACATGCAAGACATACATCAAGTGTTCTCAAATCCTTAAAGACTCAATCTGATAAGATAACTTCAAAGGGAAAACTCAATCCATTACAAGAACGTAGAGGGGGAGAAACATCATAAGATCCAACTATAATAGCAAAGCTTGCGGTACATCAAGATCGTGCCATATCAAGAACAGAGAGAGAGAGAGAGAGAGAGAGAGAGAGAGAGAGAGAGAGAGAGAGAGATTAAACACATAGCTACTTGTACATACCCTCAGCCCCAAGGGTGAACCTCTCCCTCCTCTTCATGGAGAGCGCTGGGATGATGAAGATGGCCACTGGTGATGGATGCCCCCTCCGGCAAGGTGCCGAAATAGGGCCCCGATTGGCTTTTGGTGGCTACAGAGGCTTGCGGTGCCGGAACTCCCAATGTAGGTTTCTTTTCGGGGGTTTCTGTATTTATAGGAATTTTTGGCATCGGTCTCACGTTAGGGGGGTCTCCGAGTCAGCCACTAGGTAGGAGGGCGCGCCCAGGGGGGTAGGGCGCGCCCTCCACCCTCGTGGATGTCTGGAATCGTTTTGGCCCAACTCTTTTGCTTCGGGGGCTTCTTATGGTCCATAAAAAATCTACGTAAATTGGCAGGTCAATTGGACTCCATTTGGTATTCCTTTTCTGTAAAACTCAAAAACAAGGAAAAAAGCAAACCGCTTTGGGCTCTAGGTTAATAGGTCAGTCCCAAAAATCATATAAAATAGCATATAAATGCATATAAAACATCCAAGATGGATAATATAATAGCATGGAACAATAAAAAATTATAGATACATTGGAGACGTATCACCCGACACCTAGGGCAGGAGGAGCCGAAGACCATGGCAGTTTTAACTGCAATCATGACCCTAATTCCTGCTCGTCCTTGAGTAGGTAAATCGTAAAAAAAGATAGTTTTTGATGTGGAATGCTACCTAACATAAACTTGATCATATGTCTAGTCATGGCATGAATATTAAGACATAAGTGATTCAAAGCAATAGTCTATAATTTGACATAAAGACATCAATACTCAGGCATCCCAACAAACAATTATGTCTTTCAGAATATCAACGCTAAAGAAAGCTATCCCTACAAAATCATATAACCTTGTCATGCTCTGTCTTCTCAGCTCAAAGTATAAATCATGTACTTCCCCGGTGTCAGCAAAGCAATTGGTTCATACTTTTTAACACGCTTCAACATTTTCAACCCTCACGCGATACATGAGCGCCGGCCATGGATATAGCACTAATAGTGGAATAGAGTATGATGATAGGGGTAAATATAAAGAAAACAAAAAAGTAAGAAAGTCTCACATCGACGCGGATAACCAACGGGCTATGGAGATGCCCATCAATTGATATCAACGTGAGGAGTAGGGATTGCCATGCAACGGATGCACTAAGAGCTATAAGTGTATGAAAGCTCAATATGAAACTAAGTGGGTGTGCATGAAACTCTACTATGAAAAATTCCCACTAGTATATAAAAGTGACAACATAGGAGACTCTCTATATGAAAAACATGGTGCTACTTTGAAGCACAAGTGTGGCATTTGAATGCCCCTTTTCTTTTCTTTTTCATTCATTTTTTCTTTTCTTTTTTTCTTTTTATTTTTTCTTTCCTTTTAGTCCAGAGTCTCATCCCGACTTGTGGGGGAATCATGGTCTCCATCATCCTTTCATCACTGGGGCAATGCTCTAATAATGAATAATGATGATCATCACACTTGTATTTACTTATAACTCAATACTACAAAATATGACTCTATATGAATGCCTCTGGCAATGATCTAGCATAACATATACAAAAATGATGAACGATGGCTGAGCCACAAATGCTATGTCAGCTATATGATCATGCAAATCAATATGAAAATGAATGCTCAAGTTAAATGGAAGCGATGGAAGTTGCATGGCAATATATCTCGGAATGGCCATGGAAAAGCCATTATAGGTAGGTATGGTGGCTGTTTTGAGGAAGACATAATAAGGCTTATGTGTGATAAAGCGTATCATATCACGAGGTTTGGATGCACCGGCGAAGTCTGCACCACGTCTCGAGGTGAGAAAGGGAAATGCACGGTACCGTAGAGGCTAGCAAATTGCGGAAAGGTAAGAGTGTGTATAATCCATGGACTTACATTAGTCATAAAGAACTCATATACTTATTGCAAAACTTTATTAGACCTCGAAGCAAAGTAATACTACGCATGCTCCTAGGGGGGAGGTTGGTAGGAGTTAACCATCGCGTGCCCCCGACATTCACACAAAGGTAGACAATCAAGGATAAATTGTGCTCCAACTCTCATAGCATAACGAGAGACTATACGTGCATGCTTCGGGAATCACAAACCTTAACACCAATATTCTTACTAACCACAACCGTTTACTAGTACTTCCCACATTTTTATCATCTCTATATCGCGAAACTATTGCAAGGCATCAAACATATCATATTCAGTGATCCATAAGTTTTATGTAGGATTTTATGACTAACCATGCATTTGACCAATTCCTGTTGACTCTCGAAATATATATAAGTGAAGCATGAGAGTTTAATCGTTTCTACAAAATATCCTGCTCTAAAAAATATAAGTGAAGCAAAAGAGCATTCTACAAACATCGATTTTCTATGTGAAGAGAAACAGGCAATCCACACTTCAAATGATATAAGTGAAGCACATGAAGCATTCTATAAAGCCATACTCAAAAGATATAAGTGAAGTGCAATGAGCATTCTATAAATCAACCATGGACTATCTCATACCAGCATGGTGCATAAAAGCAAAGTGAAAAATAAACACAAAAGACGCTCCAAGATTTGCACATATCACAGGAACAAAACGAATCCGAAAACATACCGATACTTGTTGAAGAAAGATGGGATGCCTTCCGGGGCATCCCCAAACTTAGACGCTTGAGTCTCCTTGAATATTTACTTGGGGTTCCTTGGGCATCCCCAAGCTTGAGCTCTTGCCTCTCCTCCTTCTCCTCATATCGAGACCTCCTGGATCTTCGAACACTTCATCCACACAAAACTTAAACGAACTTTTAGTGGCGGGGTTAGTGAAAATGGCAATGAAATCCCATCATGTACTGCTGCAACATTATTGTATAATTATAAACAAACATTACCCACTATATGCTATCACAATTATACGGCCCCAAGTCAAGGAGGCTTCAACAAGAATTCAAACATACGCAAATAACGAAGCTATAACAGCAATATGTAAAAACATGACAGTCTGTAAAGATTTGAACATCCACCATATTTCTGTAACTCTACAAATTCTGAGAAACCTAGGAAAAATAAAAAATTTGTATAGAAAGACATTACAAAAGGTTTCAGAACCGTTTGACATTCCAATAAAAAATATAAAATCGTGCACTACAGCCAAACTTTCTGTTTTGCACCGCACAAACCAACAAGCAATCTAATCATCCTAAAGGCAAATCTTGGCACATTATTTTTATACTACAATTGAATTGTACAAGGGGATAATTATTTTTGCTGAAAAGTTTCTATAATTAAGATTCACAATGTTTCCGTGACCATGAACAAAGTTCAAGGAGCTCCCCCACTTCAACAATGCTTGTCTCTCTCAATTTCACTTTCCTTTTTGAAAAGTTTTGTGTTCCCCTCTAAATTTTTTGTTTTTATACTTTATAAAAGCACTCAACAGACATAAATGACTCTCTAAAACTTCCGGGTTGTCTCCCTGGCAGCGCTTTCTTTAAAGCCATTAAGCTAGGCATAAAGTGCTCAAGTAATGGATCCATCCGGATCCCAAGGTATATCAAAGCCAATTTTAATTAACAATGATTTGGCATTTAGTAGTGAGCACAAAGAAACATATATCAAGCAATGACGAATTCTAACTCTCTTCCTATGCATCAGCATGTCATACAAGAAAACAATTCATGAACATCAAGTAAAGGCCAATACATAGCATAAGCAGTTTCTTGCAATTTTATCGTGTTGGAAACATAAAGAGGCGGAGATGTAGTTCCTCTCTCATAATAATTGCAAGTAGGAGCAGCAAGCACATGCATATTAAATTCATCAAAATCATCATGTGCAACGGTAAAATGCAACCCATCAGCACAATCCTTAATAAGAGCAAACTTGTCCGATATAGTGTAGTTGGAGAATTCAAAAAGATAATAGGACTATCATGTGTGGGTGCAATAGCAACAATTTCATTCATAACGTAAGGAACTATAGCAAGTTCATCTCCATAAGCATAATTCATATTGGCATCTTGGCCACAAGCATAACAAGCATCAAGTTCATCGAAAAGGGATATTTCAAATGAATCAACGAGATCATAGCAATTATCATAGCATTCATCCTTCGGTAAGAACGAAGGGGCATTAAATAATGTATGAGTTGGAGGGTTACTCTCATTAGAAGGTAGTCACAGGTAGCTAATCCGTTCTTCCTCCACTTGTTCTTCGCTCTCATCATCATCTTTTTCATCCAATGAGCTCACAGTTTCATCAATTCCTTCTTCCATAGACTCCTGCAAAATTTTAGTCTCTTCTTGGACAGCGGAGACTTTCTCAATAAATGCATCAATATCGGAATTGAATTTATAATTATCATAGCAATATTTAATGATGGCAAAATTTTTAGGCCTATAAACATCATCATCAAAAGCTTCAAACTTTTCAAACAAAGATTCAATTTCATAAGCACCCTTAAAAGCAACAAATTCTTCTATTCGTTCCACATCATGATAATCATATATACCTCTAGCATAAGAAGCCAAGGTTTCATTATCATTAAATTCACATGAAAAGGGAAGGTGTGGAGCATTCATCCTAGAGCAACAAGTAAAATCATATCTCAAGCATAAATCTCGATTATGCCAATGCAACATATAAATCATATCCCTAAAGTATTCACGTTGATCCAATGTTACTCCCATTATATAATTGAATGGGGTTTTCTCAGGATTATCAAAGTAGTGCATAATATCTTTTACATAACGAGCACCGAGGGTTTTAGGAGGTTCCCCATCTACATGAGTAGCAAGTACAACTAGTTTTTTTGGTGTTTTGTGTTCCATATCCATAACGATAGAGAACAACTTAGAACAGGAAATAAAAACTACTTAATGATAAAGCAAACAAGCACACACGAGAATATTCACCCCATGCTATTGCTCTCCGGCAACGGCGCCAGAAAAAGGTCTTGATAACCCACAAGTATAGGGGATAAAGTGTAGCCTCTTTCGATAAGTAAGAGTGTCTAATCCAACGAGGAGCTAAAGGTAGAACAAATATTCCCTCAAGTTCTATCGACCACCGATACAACTCTACGCACGCTTGATGTTTGCTTTACCTAAAACAAGTATGAAACTATTTTGCGAGAATACAACTACGAGTACTTTGTGATAATAAAACAAAGAATAAATTGCAAGGTAATAAAAGAAGATAGCTTTTGTCAACAAGAAAGTCATTTCTCCCTAGGCAATCGATAACAAGTACGGGTAGTCATTCTTGTAATTTTATAGGAGGGAGAGCCATGAGCTAACATACTTTCTCTACTTGGATCATATGCACTTATGATTGGAACTCTAGCAAGCATCCGCAACTACTAAAGATCATTAAGGTCATGAAATCCAACCATAGCATTAAGTATCATGTCCTCTTTACTCCCATACGTCATACCCCACCTACTCGGGTTTAAGTTTCCGTCACTCTCGCAACCCACCGTAAGCGGACCATGAACATATTGCAACACCCTACAGCGGGGGCCCCTCACGTTTGCGCGAGACGGAGGGCACCGTAGGACAGCACCATAAATAAAATATAAATCATACCAACCAAGATCATGATTAACCCATAGGACAAAACAAATCTACTCAAACATCATAGGATAACCATAGATCATTGGGAAATAATATATAGACTTGAGCACCATGTTTAAGTAGAGATTACAGCAGGGGTGAAGATGTGTTACACCGCTGCATAGAGGGGGAGAAAGTTGGTGTTGGCGGTAGCAAGGTTGTTGATGTAGATCGCCGTCATGATCCTAGCCCCGGCGGTGTTCCGGTGCCACCGGGAGAGAGAGGGGGAGAGAGCCCCCACTACTAGGGAAAAGCCTATACACAGAATCTTACCAGCAGCGCGCTTTGAAATAAGGCGCTGCTGCTACGTAGCAGTAGCGAGCTCAAGCTTAACTCGATGCTGAAATAAATATAGTAGTAGCGCGCCCGCTAAAAGACGCGCTACTGATATAATTCCCACGAGGCCGTCGCGAGGCTAGTTCTAGCAGCAGCGCATTATCACGAAGAGCGCTACTGCTACGTAGCATAGTAGCAGCGCATTTCACTAATAAGCGTTACTGCTAAGTTTACTACAAAAATTTAGTCCCACCTCGCTCCGTGAAGAGAGTTTATACCACCTTAAATATGTTACTTCTCAGACTTTGACAAGCACTTGGTCTTCATTGAACACTATGTGTATAATTTGTGGCTGCAATATGAGTCTTCACCGGTTCCTAAACCGGTGAGGACTCATATTGACAAATCAGATTGTACACAAAAAGATCGTTGATGATCAATGTATTTTTGATACATTGAAGTCTATTTTTACATGCTGACACATAGCAGTAGCGCTTCTTTGTGAAAGGTGCTGCTGCTAGGTAGTTTAGCAGTAGCGTCTTTCTCTATAGCGCGCTACTGCTAAGCCATTCCATCTCCCACCCCCTCTCCTCTATCCGATCCACTCACACTCACACACTCACTTGATCCCCTCTCAACCCCCCGCGCCGGTCCTCCCCCGTCGCCCCTCCTCCCTCTGCGCCACCGAAACCTCCTCCTCCTTGCTGGACTCGGTATCGGCCTCCTCCTTCGTCCTCCCTCCACTCGCCGCTGGCCGGCCCCTCCTTGCTCCGCCTTCCTCCTCGGTCCTCCCTCCACTGGCCGCCAGCCGACCCCTCCTCGCTCCGCCTTCCTCCTCCGTTCTACTCTCTTCTCCCTCCTTGAGTCGCCCCTCCTTCTCCCTCCTCCCTGCTACATTTTGATTTAGTAGGCTAGTTCATATGCAACATTTTGATTTAGTTGATTTAGTAGGCTAGTTGATTTAGTTGATTTAGAACATTTTGATTTAGTTGATTTGGAACATTTTGATTTAGTTGATTTAGTAGGCTAGTTGATTTAGAACATTTTGATTTAGTTGATTTAGTAGGCTAGTTGATTTAGTATGCACCATTTTATTCTTATTTTTTTCTGTACATGGATAGGTAGATGCTTTTGTTTTTTTGTAATAAGTTACTTTTTGGCAAAATGTAGGTGCTACCTTGTCATCTAATATGTTACTAGATCTGTGCTACCGTTTTTCTTTCCTGTGAAGTGGATCGTTAATCCTTTGCTCATATTGCTTTAGGAAAAATGGCGCCACCACCACCACCACTACGTTGACTGTGCAAGGCAAGGTGCGCCAGCAGCCTTGCAACTGGCAAGCTGTTCGGCATCTACTTCCAGCCGAGTTTTCGTCATGCGGCGGTAAGAAATTAGATGAAATGTAATAACTATTTTATTTTTAGTGTTGGCATTACTGCATTGTGTCATTTTTCTTATTTTACACAGATCGTCCCATGTTATGTGAGGTTGAAATTCAACAAGCTGAAAGGAGACACTGTTTCATTTGAGGCTCCTGGGGGGCCGTACACTATGGAGGTCGAGAAAGGACACAATATGTCGCAGATTGGATGAGATGGATGGGCCCGTTTTGTCGCCCACATGCGTCTTACTGGTGGTGAGTTGATCAGCTTCTCCTTCAGATCAGAAAGACCCAAGCTGGCCGTCATTTATCTCAACCTGGTGGAAGATGATGAAGGTGACGAAGATGATGAAGATAATGAGGACCCACTCGATGAAGATGATGAGGACCCACTTCATGAAGCCATCGTAGCTCAAAGAACAAGGCTGAGAGAGGAGGAGGTGTCCAACCTGTGGGACATAATTCCACCACGTGCTGACTTTGTCAGGGTGCCGTTCGTGACCCGCCTGACAAATACCATGGTTGATCGACATGATATGGTATGTTATACTTAAAATGCAAATTATCCGATGAAATACTTAGTGTACAGTCCAATGATATGGTATGTTGTGTGGAATCTAGTCGATGATATGTTTTAGTGTAGAGTTCGATCACATGCTTATTAGTGTAGAATCTAAGGAACTATCAATAGTGTACAGTCCATATGTACTTATTTGCGAGGCTATTTATTAATTGATATGTTTTTCTTATTCAGAAATTGGCAAAGTGCATATCTGTGAGTTACGGTATCGAGCCTGATGAAGAAAGCTCAGCTGGACTACGCCTTACTGCAAGGGGCTCCGTCACAACCTGTACTTACTGCGTGGACATGGACGGTCGCACACACTTAAACTCGGTTGGGTGGAAGAAATTCCTCGATGGCAAGAATCTTCGTGTTGGACAGGCCATCCTAATTACTATCAGGAACACCAACCGCCCAGGCTTGAGGATGATGATTGTCTTCGATATCATCTAGAACTACATATGTGTGTGTGTGGCTATATCATCTAGAACTACATATGATGATCATCGTCGATATCATCTAGAACTACATATGATGATCATCGTCGATATCATCTAGAACTACATATGATGATCGCCGTTGATATGACCTTGTACTGCTTGAGGATGCATGTTGACTATGCATGAAATTGTTATCTAGTACTCCCTTCATTCCAAATTACTCGTCGTGGTTTGAACTAAAACCACGACGAGTAATTTGGAACGAAGGGAGTACTACCCAGTACTTATAATGGTTTATGAATTTTATATCTAGTTACAGTACCTAGTATCTAGTATTTGAAAGGGAAAGGGGTATAGGGGAAAATGATGAAAGATATAGCAGTAGCGAGGGACTGCGAAATCGCTATAGCTAACTAATAGTAGCACGTTCGGCAAAAGCGCTGCTGATATCGTCAACAGTAGTAGCGTGGGTACGGACCGTGTTACTACTATAAGTTAGCTGTAGCGCCTTATTAGTAGCGCGGCTGCTAGCCTCAAAACCCATGCTACTACTAGGGTTTTCCCTAGTAGTTCCCCCTCCTTCTTCTTCTTCCTTGGCCTCCCCCCTAGATGGGAGGAGGGTTCCCCCTCTGGTCCATGGCCTCCATGGCTGTGGAAGGGCGAGAGCCCCTCCGAGATTGGATCTGTCTCTCTGTCCTCTTCTGTTTCACGTTCCCCAGATCTGGACGAAAACCGTTTCTTATATTACCGGAGATCCGTAACTCCGGTTGCGCTGATATTTTTACATGAGTTTTTCCTGATATAAGCTTCCTTGCGCCCTAAGTAGAGGTCCAACCGACATTTGAGGAGGGCACAACCCACCACGCCATGCCTGGCTCCGGGACCATGCCCTGGTGGGTTGTGCCCACCACGGGCCTCCGTTTGCGGTGATTCCAACTCCCAAAAATCACAAATATTTCAAAATAATTCTCCGTGGAGTTGCATCACGTTTGGACTTCGTTTGATATGGATTTTCTGTGATACAAAAATAGGTAACAAACAGGAACTGGCGTTGGGCACTGGATAAGTAAGTTAGTCCAAATAAATCATATAAAAAGTTGCCAAAAGTATGTAAAACATGTATAATATTGGCATGAAACAATAAAAAATTATAGATACGACGGAGACGTATCAGACCCGTTTTTGTGCGGGTGAAGATGGCTGGTTGGCTCGTAGAAGCAACAACTCCGGCGACCCCGGCACTTCTAAGGCAGGGATGGCAATGGTAAACCATGCCGCAATAAAAACAAATGTCGGAGCAACAATGACGACGCGGATGATACGACAGTCAATGCCGGATTCAGCGGTTCTAAATCCGGTCAGCAGAAGAAACCTTTCAAAGGCAACAGGGATGGTCCATCCAGTTTGGACAAAATCCTTGAGAGGCCCTGTCAGATTCATGGTACACCCGATAAGCCTGCCAACCACACCAATAGAAACTGTTTGGTTTTCAAACAGGCCGGTAAGATAAATACCGAACACAAGGGAAAGGGACCTCCAAGTGAGGACGATGATGAGCCCCGTCAGCTGAACACCGGGGGCCAAAAGCAGTTTCCCCCCAGGTGAAAACAGTGAACATGATTATGTCACTCACATTCCCAAAAGGGAGCGCAAGCGCGCACTTAGGGACGTCTACGCCGTAGAGCCCGTCGTCCCAAAATTCAATCCATAGTAAGCCTGTCCGATCACCTTCGGTCGCAGGGATCACCCAACCAGTATCCGTCACAGGGGTTCGGCCGCCTTGGTACTTGATCCAATCATCGACGGATACCGCCTCACTAGAGTCCTTATGGACGGCGGCAACAGTCTCAACTTGATTTATCAAGACACTGTCCGCAAAATGGGCATTGACCCATCAAGAATCAAGCCTAGTAACACTACCTTTAAAGGTGTGATACCCGGCATGGAGGCCCATTGTACGGGCTCATTAACACTGGAGGTAGTATTGGCTCCCCGTACGACTTCTGAAGTGAAGAATTGATATTCGACATCGTCCCCTTCCGCAGTGGTTATCACGCACTGCTCGGAAGAACTGCTTTCGCCCGCTTTAATGTAGTCCCGCACTATGCTTATTTGAAGCTCAAGATGCCCGGACCACATGGCGTTATTATAGTCAGTGGAAATATGGAGCGCTCCCTCCATATTGAAGAGCACACCGCGGCCCTTGCGGCCGAAGTGTATAGCGGCCTCATTTAGCCGAATAGTTCATCGGACAATAAAGCCAATGACGTCTCTAAACGAGTTCGGTCCGCCCATCACTGCGATAAATCGACGGATCCGGGCCTCGATTAGCACTTCAGCCTCCGCTGACTGACCCATAAGGTTGCGGCTTACGTACCGCGCGTACATAACTATGCACTCAAAATACCTTGGGCAGCGTCGGAGGCACACTGCGGAAAAAGTCCATATTACGGCTTGACCCTATTTGGACCTCATACATTTTTTCATTACAGGTTCATTAATAGCCCTATTTGTTGTACGGTTGCATCAGGGATCCTTTCAAGGCTAGCATTTCCCTTCTTTACAACCAACCATCAAATACTCCTATCAAAGGATTTGTTACTATGGAATAATGGTGCAGACGTGTGGCAGGGCATCACTGGAATCTTCGAACCATTACTTTTAGGCCCTGTGCTAGACTTTCCCTTATGTAATTTTTTTTAAGGCATGTAACATGACCTTAATATTCATGCCATTGTCTGTCGAAACACTCCTCGACGTATTGATAAGGATATAAAGGAAGTAGATGATCACCACCTTTTTGTTGGGTTCTTATATTGTCTCATCATCCGTATTCCCTCCTTGCTTTCGACTGATATACACGCTTCGGTACGGCCTTCATACCAGGAGCTGTATTCAGCCCCGCAAAATCTTAAGTCTGAACACCTATAGGGAACTCTTCGGCGTCCCGGATATTGCACTATATGCATCGGCTCCAAATCATGTCTTTGGTCTATAGTTGGGTTGCCCGGCTCCTATGTTTGCCACCTTACGTTCCGCAAGTTTGGCTAAGGTTGCAAAGGGAGAACTACCGTGATTGTATTTCAAGTTCGTCCGGTCAAGTACCTCAGTAGAGAAAGCCAAAAACAGACCGTCATGGTATGCGAGAGCGGTTCGGCGATCTGGTGACTTAGTGTTATACTACAAATCGTTCTTGATTTATACCGTGTTATACGACGGGCTGGGATTCGACCAGCCGTGTTGCAAAGGCACCGTAATCCGAATTTCTGTTCATGCAACAGGGGCTATGTCGGGGATATACCCCGTGTATGACCCGGCCGAAGTATTAACCCGGCTGAGACTTGGTAAACCGGCCGATGGTAAACCGGCGGCCAGTTAAGACAGGTGGTTGAGACAGACGGTAAACCGGCAGATGATAAAACGACAGGAGTTAAGTCAGATCATAACCCGGCAGGAGTTAAGTCAGATGATAACCCGGCAGGTGTTAAGTCAATTATAACCCGGCAGAGAATCATAACCCGACAGACAATCATAAACCGGCAGGCAATCATCAACCGACAGACAATCATAAACCAGCAGACCATCATAAACCGGCACCAGTCATAACCCGGTAGACAGTGATAACACGGTTGCCAGGGGTTATGAAGCCCAAGACGTTATGAAGCCCAAGACGTTAAGAAGCCCATGAAGAGAAGTTAGAATAGTTTAAGTCTTAATCCGAGTTGGATTCTACATGTAACCCGCCCCTTCAACATATATAAGGAGGGGCAGGGCACCCCATGAAGGAAGAAGAAACAATCTCTAGGGCTAGCTTACCGGCGACTTCCTCATGATCATAATGAGACCTAGCCACAAATAGCATGTAGGGTTATTACCGGATGATGTTTCTCAGGGCCCGAAGCTGTCTAAATCTTTGTCTTGTGTTGCTTCTCTCGATTCCACCCAACCCCTCTCAAGCTACCGCATAGATGTGTTGGCCTCGCGACTAAGTCCTCACACTAAGGACATCTGCCGTGACATTTCCACGACAGGCTAGTACTTAGCCCCACCAATGGACTCTTATGGCTAAGTGAAAGTAATAACGCCACATAGTCTGATTGCCTAGTTCATCTCGCAAGACGCCTCCTATATAGGACCAAGACATTGGATAAAGTGCGGACATGCGTTCCGAAACACCCCTGTAATATTTACATGGGGGCAGAAGCCGACGAGTGGTAAACTTTCAGACTTCTAAAATAAATGTTCAAACAGGAGGATAAACTAACAAAATCATAAAGTGCAAGCATCAATATTTCACATTATGAGTTCATTACATGGTTCTTACAAACCGGACTCCACTACTCAAATATGATATCCTTTGAGCATTAACCCTCTACAATGCGGGCTCCCTCGAGGACCTCGCTGAAGAACCTCTTCGGCCTCCGGTGATCCTTGCCTACGGGCGGCCCTGCGGTGGCAATTTCAGTGGCCTTCATCTTTGCCCATTGCACCTTGACGCGGGTGAAGGCCATCCGGGCACCTTCTATACATGCCGACTACTTTATGGCATAGATCCGAGGGCACGCCTCGACCAGCCGTTTCACGAGTCTGAAGTAGCTGCTGGGTATGGACTCAGTTGGCCAAAGTCAGACTATTACATCCTTCATTGACAACCCAACCACCCTATGCATCTCGGTCAGTTGCTTCCGCTGATCAGTAAGGGCTGTCGGATGCTCTGGCGCAAGGTACGGCGACCAAAACAACTTCTCCATTGAGATCCCCTCTTCGGCTCGGAAGAACTCTACAGCGTTAGCAACACTCCTCGGCAGATCCGCAAATGTGCCTGGAGAACTCCAAACTCGGGTCAGCAAGATATATCTCTTACTCGCAAATTTACTCTGCAAAAGACAAGCCTTACCAACTGCTATCTACCTCGCTTGCTGGATCTCCTGGCGGGCTCTCTGGGACTCAACCCGGGCCTCCTTCACGCTCTGAAGAGCTTTGGCGAGTTCGGAGGCTTGTTTAGAAGTCATTTTCTCCAATGACTCACACTTATTAATGGCGTCCTTGAGCTCTTGCTCGACTTCGCCTACCCGCGCCTCGTGTTTTCGGCGGGTAGTTTGCTCCGCTTCCAGCTCCTTCGCCGCCTTGTCAGCGGCCGCCCTGCTCACCTCCACCTCTTTCTTGTCTTGGGCAAGCTCGCTCTAGAGGGACTCGACCTCGGCTGCGCCAACTATGATTACAATCATAAAATTCAATAAGTTAAAAGAATCAATATACATATAGCTTCTAGTATGTAAGTACCACATACCTTGCGTTTCTTCAAATTGCTTATTGACGCGGTTGAGCTCCTCATCGGCTAATCTAAGTTTCCGATTGAGCTCGGAAACCTCTGCGGCTTGGGTAGTAGCCGCCAACATGGATACTTGTCCCACAAAATAGCATAGTACATTATTAACTTGTTTTGGGATCCTCTGTCCGAATTGTTCTAATTCGGAAAGAGTCTCAGGGGCTACTGTTTATACATGGGTTCAACCTTGCATATAAAAGACTTGTTAGAGAATTACATCGCATACCTCAAACCCTATCAGTAGGCTCTTGAAGGCTTCGTTCAGTCCGCTTTTCATAGACTGAACCTTCTCCATAACCGCGCCCATCAGGGTGCGGTGCTTCCCCATGATGGAAGCGCATTGCAGCGCTTCCTCCATGGTATGAGGGGCCTCCGGATTAACGGAGGCTGCCGATGGAGCTGCTGCTCCTCCCCCCTCCGTTGAAGGGGGTTGTTGAGCCGATCCTGGAGCCATATTGGTCTCCGGGGCGGTATTCGGCAGGGCCCAAACTGTTGAGACCCCCCACCTTTGATGGTCATGGGGGTCGCCGTCCCCCGGTCTGCGGCATCCGAGGTATTAACCTTGGGCGCCTTCTGGATGTCCTCGTCTGCCCCTCCTTAGCCAGGAGAGGTCCTTTGGGACGACACCTCGGTGCCCTCCATGACAAGGGAGAGAGGGCCGGCGATGGTCCGTCGCTCTCTGCCTCTTCAGGCACCAGAGAGTTCCCCGTCGATGACGAGGTGTTTGGACTATTGCATGGAGGGCTGAAAAGTAAACAAATACATAATCTATATGACAGAGGCAGGTAAGCGGAAGCTGAACATGTAAGATTTTGGTACTTACGATTCGTCCAGGGGCTTAACCCTGGGGGTTCTCCTCGGGCTGTGTTCGAACTCTGAGTCCGAACTTACCGAGAGGGTAACCTTCTTCCTCTTTGGTGTCACCTCCTCCGGATTCTCGGAGGCCATCCTCTTCTTCCTCCTCGTTTTGTGAGGGGAATCGCTCTCCACCTCCCCATACTCTTCGTCCTTGTCTTTCTCATGAGAGGAGAAAACCTCAGTTTCTTTGGACACAGCGTTCGAAGGAGCTTTGTGGCGGGGCCCGCCCTTGGGCTCCTTGCCCTTCTTCTTTCCCTTCTTCTCCGGTGCTTGGTAGGGCACCGGGACCAACATCTCCGCCAGCTCGGGCGTGACTGGGTCTTCGGGCAACGGAGCCGGACTCTTGTTGCGCTCTGCTTTCTTTGTCTAGCCCTGTAAAGAGGTGGGTTGATAAGATTCGTCTTGATCAAAAATATAGACCAGGCATATCTTCAGAAAACTAATACTAACCGGGGTGGCCGGTCTCGGCGTCGAGCCCGATGTCTTCGATCTCCATTGGCCAGCTCTTCTGCGCCTTGAAAAGAAGCTTCCATATTCCCTTGTGCGTTGTGCCGAGGAAGTGCTGCAGAGTCCGCGACTCCTCCGAGTTGAACTCCGACATGGGGGAAGTCCGGCGTTAGCAGGGAAGGATGCGGCAGAAGAGCATGATCTACACCACATTGGTGAGACCGATGTTCCTGCCCAGCACGTTGGTGATGCGCGTTTGCAGTGTATGCACCTCCGTCTGGGACCCCCAGTCGAGGCCCTTAGCGGTCCATGAAATGAGCCTCATGGGGGGTCCGGATCTGAACTGCAGAATCTCCGCCCAGTTGGTGCGGCGCGGCTCGGTGATGTAAAATTACTCTTGCTGCCACACTTTCACGGTCTCGACGAAGACCCCCTTGGGCCATGTGGCGTTGGGCAGCTTGCTTATCATGGCCCCGCCGCAGTCCGCATGTTGCCCGTCGATCACCTTCGGCTTCACATTGAAGAATTTTAGCCATAGGCCGAAGTGTGGGGGGACGCGGAGTAAAGCCTCGCACACGACGATAAACGCCGAGATGTGGAGGAAAGAGTTTGGGGCTAGATCATGGAAATCTAGCCCGTAGTAGAACATTAGTCCCCGGACGAAGGGATGGAGTGGAAAACCTAACCCTCTAAGGAAATGGGGGAGGAAAACGACCCTTTCGCTGGGCTCCGGAGTGGGGATGATTTGACCTTTGGTGGGGAGCCTGTGCGCAATATCTGCGGCTCGGTACCCCGCGCTCCGGAGATTATCCACCTCCTTTTCCGTAGCGGAGGAGGCCTTCCACTTGCCCTTGGAATCAGATCCGACCATGGCTAGAGAGGGTGATGGCGGTGGGGAAGAAGGAAGCTTTTTTCGGGCGCTTAGAGCTTGGGAGATTGGAAGGCAGAGGCTGGAAGAAGGCGTGGGGAAGAAAGGAGGAATCTATTGTCGTCTTATAGGCGGTAAAAATGCCAACCGTCCCCCCACTTATGCCTTGAAACTCGCATGTTCCCAACGTAAGCATGTGCCGTAAACGGTTGGATTACCCAAATCTTATTGATGAGCAATCCCGTAAAAAGTGGGCACGGTCTCTGTTTTGACAAGACGGGCCGAGGGGGCTCGACCTCGAAATGCGGAACATGGAGTGTGAAAATGGTTTGAAAAGTCTGACGCTTTGCCATAAAAAGTTGTCAGTAAAGATACTATTCCTATTTTTTATATCCTGCCTTCGCGGCTAAGAGTTGTGTTAATCATGCAAAGCAGAATACAATTCTTTTATGGAGGAAAGCCGATGTATATTGTTCAAGGAACCCGCCTCACAATGCCGAAGACAATCTGCGCACCGAGCACGTCGTCATTGAAGACTGGTTCAGGGGCTACTGAGGGAGTCCCGGACTAAGGGGTCCTCGGGCGTACGGTCTATTCGATATGGGCCAAACTAATGGGCCATCAAGATACAAGGAAGAAGACCACCTCTCGTGTCCGGTTGGGACTCTCGTATACGTGGATGGCAAGTTTAGGTGTCCGGTATACTCTTTCCTTTCTGTTAAACCGACTTTGTACAACCCTAGGCCCCTCCGGTATCTATATAAACCGGAGGGTTTAGACCAAAGGTAGGATCATGACATTGATAGGCTAGCTAAGCTAGGGTTTAGCCATTACGATCTCGAGGTAGATCAACTCTTGTAACACCTATATTCATCGAATATAATCAAGTAGAAGTAGGGTTTTACCTCCATTAAGAGGGCCCGAACCTGGGTAAACATTGTGTCTCTTTGATCATTGTTACCATTGATCCTCAGACCTACAGCTTGCCCCCCCCCCTACCCGAGATCCGCCGGTTTTGACACCGACAGAGGTTGCATATTTTGGTTCACCACACACGAATCACTACCTGTTGGTACTGAGGCAAGATCAACAACCTGAAAAAGGCACCCCCCCAAAAATATATTCTATATTAGCATAATAAATTAGTATGATCAACAATCATTTGGATTAAACCATGTATATAATAAAACTTCATGTTATTGTTGATAACCCACAAGTATAGGGGATCACAACAGTTTTCGAGGGTAGAGTATTCAACCCAAATTTATTGATTCGACACAAGGGGAACCAAAGAATATTCTCAAGTATTAGCAGTTGATTTGTCAATTCAACCATACCTGGATAACTTAGTATCTGCAGCAAAGTATTTAGTAGCAAAGCAGTATGATAGTAATGGTAACAGTGGTAGTTTTGAAGTAGTTGTAACAGTAGCAACGGAAAAGTAAATAAGCAAAGCACAATAGGTGAAAAGCTCATAGGCGTTGGATCGGTGACGGATAATTATGTCGGATGCGATTCCTCATGTAATAGTTATAACATAGGGTGACACAGAACTTGCTCCAATTCATCACTGTAATGTAGGCATGTATTCCGAATATAGTCATACGTGCTTATGGAAAAGAACTTGCATGACATCTTTTGTCCTACCCTCCCGTGGCAGCGGGGTCCTAGTGGAAACTAAGGGATATTAAGGCCTCCTTTTAATAGAGTACCGGACCAAAGCATTAACACATAGTGAATACATGAACTCCTCAAACTACGGTCATCACCGAGAAGTATCCCGATTATTGTCACTTCGGGGTTGTCGGATCATAACACATAATAGGTGACTATATACATGCAAGATAGGATCAAGAACTCACATATATTCATGAAAACATAATAGGTTCAGATCTGAAATCATGGCACTCGGGCCATAGTGACAAGCATTAAGCATGGCAAACTCCTAGCAACATCAATCTCAGAACATAGTGGATACTAGGGATCAAACCCTAACAAAACTAACTAGATTACATGGTAAATCTCATTCAACCCATCACCGTCCAGCAAGCCTACGATGGAATTACTCACGCACGGCGGTGAGCATCATGAAATTGGTGATGGAGGATGGTTGATGATGACGACGGCGACGAATCCCCCTCTCCGGAGCCCCGAACGGATTCCAGATCAGCCCTCCTGAGAGAGATTAGGGTTTGGCAGCGGCTCTGTATCATAAAATGCGATGAAACTTTCTCTCCAATTTATTTCTCCGCGAAGCGGAATATATAGAGTTGGAGTTGAGGTCGGTGGAGCATCAGGGGGCCCACGAGACAGGGGGCGCGCCCAGGGGGAGGGGGCGCGCCCCCACCCCCATGGACAGGGTGTGGGCCCCCTGGCCCTGATTCTTTCCCCAGTATTTTTATATTTTCCAAAAGTTATCTCCGTGGATTTTCAGGTCATTCCGAGAACTTCTGTTTTCTGCACAATAAACAACACCATGGCAGTTCTACTGAAAACAACGTCAGTCCGGGTTAGTTTCATTCAAATCATGCAAGTTAGAGTCCAAAACAAGGACAAAAGTGTTTGGAAAAGTAGATACGTTGGAGACATATCAACTCCCCCAAGCTTAAACCTTTGCTTGTCCTCAAGCAATTCAGTTGATAAACTGAAAGTGATAAACAAAAACTTTTACAAACTCTGTTTGCTCTTGTTGTTGTAAACATGCAAAGCCAGCATTAAGGTTTCAACAAATATTATGAACTAACCATACTCACAATAACACTTAGGTCTCATAATTACTCATATTAATAGCATAATCAGCTAGCGAGCAATAATAATAAAACTCGGATGGCCACACTTTCTCAAAACAATCATAACATGATATAACAAGATGGTATCTCGCTAGCCCTTTCTGAGACCGCAAAACATAAATGCAGAGCACCTTTAAAGATCAAGGACTGACTAAACATTGTAATTCATGGTAAAAGAGATCCAGTCAAGTCATACCCAATATAAACTAATAGTAATGCATGCAAATGACAGAGGTGCTCTCCAGCGGGTGATTTTTAATACGAAGATAATGACTCAACATAAAAGTAAATAGATAGGCCCTTCGCAGAGGGAAGCAGGGATTTGTAGAGGTGCCAGAGCTCGATTTTTAAAATAGAGAAGAATAACATTTTGAGCGGTATACTTTCAGTGACAACGCAACAACTATGAGATCTCGATATCTTCCATGCTACATACATTATAGGCGGTTCCCAAACAGAATGGTAAAGTTTATACTCCCCCACCACCAACAAGCATCAATCCATGGCTTGCTCGAAACAGTGAGTGCCTCCAACTACCAACAGCCCTGGGGAAGTTTTTTTTAATTATTTTTATTTGCTTTGATCTTTTTGATCATGGGACTGGGCATCGCGGTTACCAGCCATTTTCTCGTGAATGAGGAGCGGAGTCCACTCCTCTTGAGAATAACCCACCTAGCATGGAAGATACAGAAAACCCTAGTTGAAACATGAGCTGCTCGAGCATACAAAACAGAATTTCATTTGAAGGTTTGGAGTTTGGCACATACAAATTTACTTGGAACGGCAGGTAAATACCGCATATAGGAAGGTATGGTGGACTCATATGGAATAACTTTGGGGTTTATGGAGTTTGGATGCACAAGCAGTATTCCCGCTTAGTACAGGTGAAGGCTAGCAAGAGACTGGGAAGCGACCAACTGAGAGAGCGACAACAGTCATGAACATGCATTAAAATTAATCTACACCACGTGCAAGCATGAGTAGGATATAATCCACCATGAAAATAAATATCGTGAAGGCTATGTTGATTTGTTTCAACTAAATGCATGAACATGTGCCAAGTCGAGTCACTCAATTCATTCAAAGGAGGATACCATCCCATCATACCACATCACAACCATTTTAATAGCATGTTGGCACGCAAGGTAAACCATTATAAGCTCCTAGCTAATTAAGCATGGCATAAGTAACTATGATCTCTAATTGTCATTGCAAACATGTTTACTCATAATAAGCTGAATCAGGAACGATGAACTCATCATATTTTCAAAAACAAGAGAGGTCGAGTTTATACCAGGTTCTCTCATCTCAATCAATCCATCATATATCGTCATTATTGCCTTTCACTTGCACGACCGAACGATGTGTATAATAATAATAGTGCAGGTGCATTGGAGTAAGCTCGAATATGCAAGCATTCAATTCAAGAGAGAAGACAAGGTAATATGGGCTCTAAGTTAAATCAACAATCATGCATATGAGAGCCACTAAACATTTTCATTATGGTCTTCTACTCTCGACCCCCAAAGGAAAGAAAAGAAAAGAAAACTATTTACACGGGAAAGCTCCCAACAAGCAAAAGAAGAACGAGAAATCTTTTTGGGTTTTGTTTTTAATTACTACTACAAGCATGGAAAGTAAACTAACTAATTTTTTGGTTTTCTTAAGGTTTATCAAAAACACAAGAAGAAGGCTAGAAAAAGAAATTAAACTAGCATGGATAATACAATGAAAGAGTGCGAGCACCGACGAGTAGAATAGGGTGTGGACATGAATGTAATGTCGGTGAGAAATACGTACTCCCCCAAGCTTAGGCTTTTTGCCTAAGTTGGTCTATGCCCAAGTGTAGCCTGGCTGATATCCGAAGTTATAACCAGGGTCGTACTGAGATGCAGCAGCTAATGCCTCCTGAGCTGCGGCATGTTGGCGAGGTGCCTCCCTCTCCTCTCGTGTTCAGCTGCCTCCTCCCTGGTGACAACATATCTTCGTTTTGCCTGATAATCAAAAAGGGAAGGAGCAGGGAGAGTAACATGGACATCGCGACGTCTGTCAAAGATTAGTCGATACTGGAGGAATTGTTCATTCCTCACAAGAAAACGGTGCCTGACCATAGCATCAAAATCTAAATAAGCGGCAGGCAATTCTATATCACCCTCACGTGGAGCTATACCAAGATAATTAGAAACACGGGTCGCATAAACTCCTCCAATTAAATTTCCAGATATACCATTATTATGCAACCTACGTGCAACTATTGCCCCCAAGTAATAATCTTTATTACGTAATAGAACACTCTTGAGGACACAAAGATCAGGGACACACATGTGACATGCTTCATCTCTACCGTTAATGCATCTACCAATGAAGAGAGCAAAATAGTGTATAGCAGGAAAATGAATGCTCCCTATGGTAGCTTGTGCGATATCCCTAGATTCTCCCACAGTGATACTAGCAAGCAAGTATTTATATTCAGATTTGTGGGGTTCATTAACATTACCCCACCGTGGCAGTTTGTAAGCAATAGTAAAATTTTCTAGGTCCATGGTATAAGATTGATCATAAATATCAAACAGGACATTCTGAGAATTAAGCGAAGATGTATATTTAAATCTTCTCACGAATGAATCAGTCAATTGGTAGTACTGAGGACACTTATCTTGTAGGAAGTCCTCAAGATCGGCATTACGCACATATGCATCAAATTCATCCTTGATGCCTGCATTGACCATAAACTCTTCTGACGGCCACTCACAAGACCGCACTTCAGCTTCCCTTGGTGGTTCATTGTCTTGCTCACGCATAGCATGCCTGGGTCCTCTGTTTGTGGAGGAACCACACCTTGGTACATTTTCCTTGACATATTTCTTCCTCTGAAAAATTTCTGAAATTTTTAATAACTTCAAAACAAAAGTGAATCAAACTAAACAAGATTGATAGCAACTACTCCCACAAGTGCTTAGAACCTATATCATGCATTAGAGTTACTTGGGACCTCATAAATTTGACATGCAAGCTCAAGAACAGGGTCACCTAAGCAGCAAAAATGGAATGAATAAAGCACTAGAACAAAAACTAATTGGACCAATGGAGGAGTCACATACCAAGCAACAATCTCGCAAAGCAGTTTCGTGAATCGAGCTTCAGCAAGGAGATCGAAAATCACAACAAAATGAGCTAGAACTCATGCTTGAGCTGGATGGGGATTTTTTTGGGAGGAAGATGGAGTGTGTGGGTGCAGGAATAAGTGGAGGGGGGCCACCATGGGCCCACGAGATAGGGGGTGCGCCTAGGGGGAGTGGGCGCACCGTCCACCCTCGTGGCCAGGTGCTTGCCCCCCTGTTGTGTTTTTAGTGCCTAAAATCCTCAAATATTCCATAAAAAATCATACTAAATTTGCAGGGCATTTGGAGCACTTTTATTTCCAGGATATTTTTTTATTGCACGGATAATTCAGAAAACAGACAGATAACACTATTTTTGCTTTATTTTTTCTAAATAACAGAAAATAAAAAGAGGGTACAGAAGGTTGTGCCTTCTAGTTTCATCCATATCATGATCATCAAAATGAATCCACTAACAAGGTTGATCAAGCCTTGTTAACAAACTCATTCCGAAAAACATGGAACCAGAGAAATTTCGAATAACACTAGGTTACCTCAACGGGGATACGAACATCCCCAACAATAAGAATATCATACTTTTTCTTGACAGTAGGAAGATGAAATTCAAAACCCCCAATAATGATAGTTGGCACTTTTCCAATAGAATTGATGCTGTGAACTTGAGGTTGTTTCCTCAGAAAGTGTACCGTATGCTCATTACCATTTACATGAAAAGTGACATTGCCTTTGTTGCAATCAATAACAGCCCCTGCAGTATTCAAAAAGGGTCTACGAAGGATAATCGACATACTATCGTCCTCGGGAATATCAAGAATAACAAAGTCCGTTAAGATAGTGACATTTGCAACCACAATAGGCACATCCTCACAAATTCCGACAGGTATAGCAGTTGATTTATCAGCCATTTGCAAAGATATTTCAGTAGGTGTCAACTTATTCAATTCAAGTCTACGATATAAAGAGAGAGGCATAACACTAACACCGGCTCCAAGATCACATAAAGCAGTTTTAACATAATTTATTTTATGGAGCATGGTATAGTCGGTACCCCTGGATCTCCAAGTTTCTTTGGTATTCCACACCTAAAAGTGTAATTAGCAAGCATGGTGGAAATTTCACCTTCCGGTATCTTTCTTTTATTTGTAATGATATCCTTCATATATTTAGCATAAGGGTTTACTTTAAGCATATCAGTTAAGCGCATACGTAAGAAGATAGGTCTAATGATTTCAGCAAAGCGCTCAACATCCTCATCATCCTTTGTCTTGGATGGTTTAGGAGGAAAGGACATGGGTTTCTGCACCAATGGTTCTCTTTCTCTACCGTGCTTCCTAGCAACAAAATCTCTTTTTTCATAACGTTGATTCTTTGATTGTGGGTTATCAAGAGCAACAGCAGGTTCAATCTCTACATCATTACTATTGCTAGGTTGGGCATCAACATGAACGTTATCATTAACAATATCACTAGGTTCAGGTTCATCACCTGATTGTGTTTCAGCATCAAAAATAGAAATATCATTGGGATTTTCAGGTGTGTCTACAACATGTTCACTAGAAGCATGCAAAGTCCTATTATTTTTATTTTTCTTCTTTTTGGAAGGACTAGGTGCATCTAAATTATTTCTCATAGAATCTTGCTCGATTCTCTTAGGGTGGCCTTCAGGATACAAAGGTTCCTGAGTCATTCGACCAGTTCTAGTAGCCACTCTAACAGCAAAATCATGTTTATTATTTAGTTCATCGAGAAAATCACTTTGAGCTTTAAGTACTTGCTCCGCTTGAGTGGTAACCATAAAAGCATATTTGCTAATGAGTTTAAGTTCACCTTTAAATCTATCCATATAATCACACAAGCGTCCAATCTCGAAAGCATTATTCTTTAATTCTCGACCAACATAAGCATTAAAACTTTCTTGTCTTGCTATAAAGTCATCAAATTCATCTAAGCATGGGCTATGAAATTTAGTAGACGGGATTTCAACTTTATCATATCTATAGAGAGAACTTACCTTTACTACTTGTGTCGGGTTATCGAGACAATGTGTTTCTTCGACAGGCGGTAAATTAAGACCATGTATTTCTTCAACAGGAGGTAAATTCTTAACATCTTCAGTTTTAATAACTTTTTCTTTCATTGATTTCTTTGCCTCTTGCATATCTTCAGGACTGAGAAATAGAACACCCCTCTTTTTCGGAGTTGGTTTAGGAATAGGCTCAGGAGTTGGCTCAATTGACTCAGGAATTGGCTCACGAAGAGTCCAATTGTTTTCATTAGTCAACATATTATTCAATAACAATTCAGCTTGGTCGACTGTTCTTTCCCTGAAAACACAACCAGCACAACTATCCAAGTGGTCCTTGGAAGCATCGGTTAGTCCATTATAAAAGATATCAAGTATCATTTTTCTTAAGAGGATGATCAGGCAAAGCATTAAGTAATCAGAGAAGCCTCCCCCAAGCTTGTGGGAGACTCTCTTCTTCGATTTGCACAAAATTATATATTTCCTTCAAGGCAACTTGTTTCTTATGAGCAGGGAAATATTTAGCAGAGAAGTAATAAATCATATCCTGGGGACTACGCACACAACCAGGATCAAGAGAATTAAACAAAGTTTTAGCATTACCCTTTAATGAGAATGGAAATATCTTAAGGATATAATAATAGCGAGACTTCTCATCATTAGTAAACAGGGTGGCTATATCATTTAACTTGGTAAGATGTGCCACAACAGTTTCAGATTCATAGCCTTAAAAAGGATCATATTCAACCAAAGTAATTATTTAAGGATCAACAGAGAATTCATAATCCTTATCAGCAACAAAGATAGCTGAAGTAGCAAAAGCAGGGTCATATTTCATTCTAGCATTCAGAGTTTTCTGTTTAAGTTTAGCTAGTAGTTTCTTAAGATCAGATCTATCATTGCAAGCAGAAAGATCTCTAGTAGTCTCTTCATCCATAACATAACCCTCAGGAACAACAGGCAATTCATAATTAGGGGGAGAACCTTCTTCATCACTGTCATCAATAATTTCATCTTCAATAATTTCATTCTCTCTAAACCTAACAAGTTGTTCATCAAGATATTCACCTAATGGCAGAGTAGTATCAAGCATAGAAGTAGTTTCATCATAAGCATCATGCATAACAGAAGTGGCATCATCAATAACATGCGACAAAATCAGAATTCATAGCAGTAGCAGGTTTAGGTGTCGTAAGCTTACTCATAACAGAAGAAGAATCTAGTGCACAGCTAGATGGCAGTTCCTTACCTCCCCTCGTAGTTGAGGGAAAATCTTAGTTCTTGTGTCTTTTAAGTTCTTCATAGTGATCAGCAGATATAAATCCCAAGTGACTCAAAGAATAGAGCTATGCTCCCCGGAAACGGCGCCAGAAAATAGTTTTGACAGCCCACAAGTATAGGGGATCGCAACAGTTTTCGAGGGTAGAGTATTCAACCCAAATTTATTGATTCGACACAAGGGGAGCCAAAGAATATTCTCAAGTATGAGCAGTTGAGTTGTCAATTCGACCACACTTGGATAACTTAGTATCTGCAACAAAGTATTTACTAGCAAAGTAGTATAATAGTAATGGTAACGGTGGTAAAAGTAACAATAGCAGTTTTGTAGTAATTGTAACAGTAGCAATGGAAAAGTAAATAAGCAAAGCACAATAGGTGAAAAGCTCGTAGGCATTGGATCAGTGATGGATAATTATGTCGGATGCGATTCCTCATGTAATAGTTATAACATAGGGTGACACAGAACTAGCTCCAATTCATCAATGTAATGTAGGCATGTATTTCGAATATAGTCATATGTGCTTATGGAAAAGAACTTGCATGACATATTTTGTCCTACCCTCCCGTGGCAGCGGGGTCCTAGTGGAAACTAAGGGATATTAAGGCCTCCTTTTGATAGAGTGCCGGACCAAAGCATTAAACATAGTGAATAATGAACTCCTCAAACTACGGTCATAACCAAGAAGTATCCCGATTATTGTCACTTCGGGGTTGTCGGATCATAAAACATAATAGGTGTCTATAGACTTGCAAGATAGGATCAAGAACTCACATATATTCATGAAAACATAATAGGTTCAGATCTGAAATCATGGCACTCGAGGCCTAGTGACAAGAATTAAGCATAGCAAAGTCATAGCAACATCAATCTCAAAACATAGTGGATACTAGGGATCAAACCCTAACAAAACTAACTTGATTACATGGTTAATCTCATCCAATGCATCACCGTCCAGCAAGCCTACGATGGAATTACTCACGCACGGCAGTGAGCATCATGAAATTGGTGATGGAGGATGGTTGATGATGACGACGGCGACGAATCCCCCTCTCTGGAGCCCCGAACGGACTCCAGATCAGCCCTCCCGAGAGAGATTAGGGCTTGGCGGCAGCTCAGTATCGTAAAACTTGATGTAACTTTCTCTCTGATTTTTTTCTCTGTGAAACGGAATATATAGAGTTGGAGTTGAGGTCGGTGGAGCATCAGGGGGCCCACGAGATAGGGGGGCGCGCCCAGGGGGAGGGGGCGCGCCCCCCTCATGGACAGGGTGTGGGGCCCCTGGCCTTGATTCTTTCGCCAGTATTTTTTGTATTTTCCAAAAGTTATCTCCGTGGGTTTTCAGGTCATTCCGAGAACATTTGTTTTCTGCACAATAAACAACACCATGGCAGTTCTGCTGAAAACAGCGTCACTGTGGGTTAGTTTCATTCAAATCATGCAAGTTAGAGTCCAAAAAAAGGGCAGAAGTGTTTGGAAAAGTAGATACGTTGGAGACGTATCGGTTGTTTGTGGACAACTTTTGTTGCAGAATGAAACATTCATGATAATAGGGTGAAACTCAAACTTGAGTCATCAACCTGAGATTGACATGCCCACGTCGAGCACCTATCTTGAAGACAACGTGACTCAAAACCGGGACAACAACTTGAGTGATTCCTATGAGGCTGATTCATGTGTGCAAGCTTTGACATGGAAAAATAGTCTGCCAGCTCTTGGTGTAGACTTTTTGCAAGCTTTAGGGATGCTTGTTGAAGACAAACTCATTGAAGATGATACATAGAATGATGATTTTGATGCTGATACAACTGTTTTTGGAAATCTCATTGATGTCATTGAAGAAAACAATGATCTTATTGTTGCTGAAGATGAGGTTGAACAGACTAATGATGCAACTGTGGATGGTGATGAGAAAAAATTGACACATGATGACATATAAAGTTTCCTGGAGAATGACAGTGTTGTTTCAACTCAGAGTTGCAGCCAAGAGGTCTGCAGCAGCATGTGCCGCAGATGGGCATGAATTTTGATTCATCCAACGCAGCACAAGCATTTTACAAGGAATATTCTCCACCCCAATTACCCTTTCCCAATCCAATCCATCCACATTCTCACCCCCACCATCCTCTCCCACACACAACCGCCATGAATGAAATAAGAAGATAGAAGAGAACAGAGACAGAATTGGGAGACCTGAACAAACGAAAAAAGACCAAGTTGCAGAATAAAACATGTCAGGTGGTGATACGCCATTTTGCATCATATTTTCCTATTGATATTTATTGCATTATGGACTGTAATTTCACTTGATGATATAATTTTTATGCCTTTTCTCTCTCATTTTGCAAGTTTCACATCAAGAGGGAGATTGCCGGCAGCTGGTATTCTGGACCGGAAAGGGCTATATTAGAGATACCTATTCTACTCCAAATAACCTCAAAATTGACGGAGATTTATTTTGGAATATATAAAAAATATTGGCAAAATAATTACCAGAGGGAGACCCACCAGGAAGCCACAAGCCTAGGGGCGCGCCTTCCGAGCTTGTGGGGCCCCTGGTAGGCCTCCGTAGCCCATCCTCTGCTATATGATGCCATTTGACCTAGAATAAAAATAGAAGAAATGTTTCGGGATGAAGCGCCGCCCTCTCGAGGCGGAACTTGGGCATGATCACTTTTGCTCTCTGGCAGAGCGATTCCGCCAGGGAAACTTTCCTCTGGGAGGAGGAAATCGAAGCCATCATCATCACCAACGATCCTCTCATCGTGGGAGGACCAATCTTCATCAGCATCTTCACCAGCACCATCTCATCTCAAACCGTAATTCATCTCTTGTATTCAATATTTTTTCTCAAAACCTCTATTGGTACATGTGGGTTGCTAGTAGTGTTGATTACCTCTTGTAGTTGATGCTAGTTGGATTATTTGGTGGAAGCTTATATGTTTAGATCCTTAAGTATATTCAATACCCCGCTTATCTTGAACATGAACATGATTTTTGAGTAGTTACTTTTGTTCGTGAGGACATGGGGAGAAGTCTTGTCATAACTAATCATGTGAATTTGGTATTCGTTTGATATTTTGATGATGTGTATGTTGTGATTCCCTTAGTGGTGTTATGTGAACATCGACTACATGACACTTCACCATCTTTGGGCCTAAGGTAATGCATTGTGGAGAGGTAATTAGACGATGGGTTGCTAGAGTGACAAATGCTTAAACCCTAGTTTATGTGATATTCCGTAAGGGGCAGATTTCGATCCATATGTTTCATTCCATGGTTAGATTTATCTTAGTTCTTCTTTCATAGTTGTGGATGCTTGCGAGTGGGGTAATCATAAGTGGGAGGCTTGTTCAAGTAAGAATAACACTCATGATGAAAGGCACATATCAATTATCAAAGTAACGAATGCGAATCAAACAAACATGATGAAAGTGACTAGATAGAATTCCCGTGTGTCTTCAAGAGAATTTTTCTTGCTATAAGAGAAAAGTTCCGGCATGTCCTTGCTACACCTTTTTTACAATTTCTAGTTGTTGCTCGTTACAAATTACCTTGTTATCAAACTACTTGTTACTAATAATTTTAGTGCTTACAGAAGATACCTTGCTGAAAACCGCTTGTCATTTCCTTCGGCTCCTCGTTGGGTTTGACACTCTTACTTATTGAAAGGACTACAATTCATCCCCTATACTTATGGGTCATGAGCTGGTGGAAGCTCTTATTATGGTGAGTTCATAGTACTAATTTTACCCCTCCTTGTAGATCCTTTCTGAGGCATGATCGTGTGTAGATCCTTGTAGTTTTGTGCGGCTAGATCCTTATTTCTGCCAGAAAGATGTTCAATTTTCCTCATGCTTTTCCTTTGTTTTCCATTCTTTGACAGGCAAAAACAATGCTCTTGTTTCCATCCCGGTCTGTGAAAAAACCAAAAAAGTTGAACAGGTGGCTGTCATCAGTTCATAGCAGTGTTTCTGTGATGGGTGAAAAAGAAAACTAAAACAAATCATATGTATATGAGCACACAAAAACATAGTGTGTGAGTGTGCCAGGATAACTGCATCTCACTGTGTTCTGTATGTTCGCATAGTTTTGCATGTTTAGATAACTGCATATCACCGTGCTTTGCATGTTCATCTAGTTTGTGTGTTCAGATAGGGTGTGCTCATCCATATGCTAACTGAAGGTGAAAAATCAACTTCTATTTCTAGTTTTGGTAATTGAAGATATTCATCTGCTAACTGAAGCCCTATAAGAAAATTATAGTAGCTGCACAAATAAAAAAAATCAGTTTTCTTCAAAATTTTGCTTTAGCGAAACATTGCCACCCAAATTGGCACGTTGTGAAAAAAACATTTCTATCTACAGCCTGATCAAATAAAATAATAGGGCTCACTCAAACAAAAAAAATCGCATCCTTAATTTGTTAAAGAAATGAGAAAAGTGCTGACTTTGAATAGGTAGCCATCTACTTCAACTAAGGAAAGAACTAAACTATATTCGATAACAATATAACGTTTGATTATGAAACTGTTGACTGCAGGTAATGAAGATAGCTATGGAGGGGACTACATTGGGACTCAGCCAAGATTTGGGGTAAAATAAAAAAAACATTGCTTCCAATTTTACATGGAACCATATAAAATGTAAAAAACATTTAAATCTTACTGTTTTATTTTGATTGTAGCCTGCGCAGTCCCAATACCCTGGAGTGATGTTTGATGTGAGTCTTTCTGGAGTGCAAAACAATGGAGCAGGTTTTTTTGCCAATGTTTTCCCCTTATTCGTTTGCACGTGAGGTTCATGAGTTTGCAACAACAGCAAATCCTCTGCCTGTTGGGAATAGCAGATAATTTCCTACGGCTACTCAGCATGTTGGCCCTTCCATGCATCCGATATACGTTGTAGTTTTCGTGTTGAATTGTTTTTACTAAAATGATTTTTGTAGATAAACATGTACTAAATAGTGTGTTTTCTCTTTTGTAGTGGACATGAGCTGTATCTAATATCAAATTTGAATCAAAAACAAGAAAATGCAGGCATGAGCATTGGATGAAGATTTGGGCTTGATCATGTCATATACACAAATGCTACTTGCTGCTGATTCTGAGTTTGTACTAAAGGGTGACACAGAAGCTCTTTTGTGGTTGATATAAAAGAAAAAATGTTTTAAAATGACATAACTATCTTTATTGCTGTGCAGGCTGCGTATTTTGGTTCACCACACATGAATCACTATCCTGTTGGTGCCGAGGTATCAACAACCTCAAAGTCACACCAAAAAATCTATATTAGCATTATAAATTACTATGATCAACAATCATTTGGATTAAACCATGTATCTAATAAAATTCTTGTTGTTGTTTGTGGACAAATTTTTATTGCAGAATGAAATATTAATGATAACAGGGCAAAACTCAAACTTGAGTCAGCAACCCGAGTTTGCCATGCGTACGTGGAGCACCTATCTGAAGACAATGTAACTCCAAACTGGGACATCAATTTGAGTGATTCTTGTGAGGCTGGTTCATTTGTGCAAGCTATGACATGGAAAGATAGTCTGTCAACTCCTGGAGCTGACCTTCTACAGACTTTAGGGATGCGTGTTGAAGACAATGTCATTGAAGATGAACCAGGGAGTGATGATTTTGATGCTTGTCATGGAATTATCACGGCAGATGTCCTAGTGTGAGGACTTAGTCGTGAGGCCAACACATCTATGTAGTAGCTTGAGAGGGGTTGAGCGGGATGAGAGATGCGAGGTTTTTTACCCAGGTTCGGCATCACCTTTCTGGGAACTTGAACTTTGCGAGAGATAAATTCTTCTTGAGCCAGAATTTAAACCTGATATTGAGAGCTTCAAAGCTTTGTGGGAGATAGATTTCCCTTGAACCGGATTTTGGACCGGAATCTTTCCATATAAACCGGCACTAAACTTTGAGCCGGAACTTTCACCAATGTAGCAGTAGCCTCCGGGACTGGGTTATTTTCCTTGCAGTGACCCAGGGTCATGAATTGGCTGAGTCATGCCATTGTAGCCCCCGAGTCTCAAGACGACTCGAGGAGTTGGCTTGAGATTCTTCATATTTGACTGTGATATAAACTGATATGAGTCATTCATCAGCTCTGTGATATAATAATCCCTCTTGCAGTAGACAACTTGTCCTGCATTGGAGAACTTGCAAACCAGAGTAATTGCTCTTTTAAAGAAAGCAATATGTAATAATATAAAAATCTACTGGATGGATTTCACTTGATATATCATGCCAGAAATTATCCACCGCGGAGTTGATGATCACCATGGTGAAGCTGAAGTTAATCACGGGCAAGTTGGCCACGGGAGCAGACAGATGAGCCGGTCGCGGCGTTGTAAGCAGGTGCGGATGGGCGAGTCAATTGCAGGTGCGGTAAGCCACGTGGACGGCGAGTCAATCGCGGGCATGGTAAGCTGCATGGACGGCAAGTCAATCACGGGCGTAGTAAGCCACGCAGACAGGTGAGTCAGCCGCATCACGTTGATGTATACTGGGTCGTAGGAGCGACGACTTGCGTACGCCTGTGGAGCAGTTTGGCACGGACGAACATCATTGGAAGATGATGCTGGCGCACGCTCTATATCCACGGTACAAGAACCCCTTTGTCATGAATAATTATCCTGTGTAACAATATTGCAAGACCAAGTAATTTTCTTCGGATGAATTAATATATGTGATGGAAAAAAACATTGGAAAAATAGCGCCTGATTTTTTGTCGGATAAAGCGAACACTGATGCTGGATAATGTATAGTGGTAAGGCAAAAAATCCTCCAACACGTCTCCTTCGGTTGTTCTGGAAATCATGTCATGCTGAGAGTAGTAGTAGTACTGGTTCTCTTGTCTTCAAGTGCCTGAGGTCTCCACATGACCTTCTCCTCTTGTCTTTTTCTAATCTACATGGAGGACCTGATTGAAATGCTAGCGTGTGCACACACTGCTCTTTAACAACAGCTTACAAGCCCCGGCCCTGTGAGTGGAGAAAACGGCTCAAGCAGAGGCGTGCCGATGCCGGGTCAGCTCAGCGGCGCAGGTGAAGCTGCAGGAACCTGCTCCAGGGCTGCTCGTAGACGGACCTGACCGGCGAAGCGGCGACTTGCCGTGCAAGGCCACAGAGGAAGTGGCAGGTCAAACGGAGGAGTCAGAATCCATGGATAACTCGCTCCCATGTCGTGCCTGTTTCCGGGTCGGCCCCAGTTAAATAAATCGGGTCGTGGTACTCCCTTTGGTATTAAATAAAGGACTGTGATATTTGATAGACATGTGCCACATTGTTAAAAGTACCACACGGCTCTTTTTCCTTCTATCCCACCTCCTCCCGAGCGACCACCCTCCTTGGATCCCATCTTCCCCAGTTCTTTTCGGGCCTGTAGTTAAAAATAGGCAAAAAAAGAAAAGCATTGAAAGGGAATCGAACCCAGACCCTCTAATACGATACTAAGCTGCAACATCCAGCTGTGCTAGCCCACTTATCTGACTACATACAACTTACTCACTAGTTATATCTTCCTGAAACAAGAATAAACAAAAAAGTCAGTGATTAGTAACTTAAAATTCAAACTGGCAGCCTCATTTGTACGGGTTTTAGAACATTGTACCCTAGTTCTATCATTTTTTCTGCACGTCTCACACGGTTCACAAACCCGGGTGTCCTCTTCACTCCTTTTAAGATGTAAAATATCATTATGTTTGCATGTAAGTTGTCAGGTACGAAGTTCTAATGTTGCCATGCTTTTCTCAGTCAAGTTTTAGGGGTATGTTCCTCAATAGCTTTTTCTCTGTTTGTACTTAAATTATCAGGTATTGGCTTCGTATATTACCATGATATTTGCAGATAAGTTATCGGAAGGTGTATTTTTCAACAGCCCCTCCCGGTCAATGTTAGCGTTGTATCTGTACATAAGTAATTAGATCTGCGATGAGTAAATTATCACGTTACTTAGGCAGAGGTTATCACGTGTTCATCAAAAAAATTCACTTGGACAAATTTACTACGGTGTTTTGTACCAAAGTTATCATGTTTGTGGTGTTTAAATCATCATGCTAGGTACATATAAGGTACTATGCTAGGTACATAGAAGGTACTGCGTGTACGTTTTCAATAATTTTTTCACCCCGATATCATAAAAGTTACCATGATGTTCATACATAAGTTACCAGATCTGCATGAGTAAATTATCATACTATTTACACAAAGGCCATACGGGAAATGTTTTTAACAACTTTTTCCCTGAGTCAAAAAATTACCGTGGTGTTTGTACGAGTATTATGTGGTGCGTGTATTACTGAGTTATTTACACACAATTTATCGGGGTATGTTTCAACATCTTTTTTCTCAGAGTCAAAAGTTAACACGGTGTTTGTTCGTAAGTTATCATGTCTGCGGTGCGTGAATTACCATTATATTTACATAAAAATTAACGGGAATTATTTTCTCAATAAATTTTCACCTAGTCAAAACTACTGCAGCGTTTGTAAGTAAATTATCATGTCCATGAGGCCTCATTTACCATGCTATTTAAATAGAAATTACCGCGAGTATTCTCTAAAACTTTTCCCTATCCAAAATTACCATGGTGTTTGGACGTACATTACCGTGTTATTTGCACAGAAGTTGTCGAGGGTTATTTGCGATGATTATTATTCTAGTTAAAATTACCGAGGTGTTTGGACGTAAGTTATCAGGTCGGTGGGGCATATATTACAATACTATGTACAAATAAATTAGCAATAGTATATTTTCCAACAAATTTTTCCTAGGGCAAAAGTTATCATTGTGTTTGTATGTAAGTTATCTGTTATGAACTGCTTATACTACCATCTTATTTTTAAATTAGTGGGGGTATGTTTGAACAAAAAACACTCCGGGGTCGATAACTTATCATGGTTTTTGTAGGCAGTTTAACAGGTCCACAGTGCTTAGAATACCATGCTATGTACACAAAATTTACCATTGTATGTTTATAACAACTTTTTTTCATCGAACAAAAAATTATTGTGGTATTTTAGACGTAAGTTATCAAATCTATGGGGCGTATATTATCATGCTATTTACGCAAAAATTATCGAAGGTATGTTTTCAATGTTTTATTACTCCTGACTCAAAATTATTGTGGTGTTTGTGTGTAAGTTATCTAGCCCATGGTGCGTATATTACGAACTATTTACAGAGAAAATTACCGGGTTTATATTTTTCAGCAAAAATTTTAGGGTCAAAATTACTGCGGTGATGGTACCTAAGTCATCAAAATCAGTATAGGGAACATTTTCAAGGAGCAGTTTACTGCAAGTGAGAGATATACCTACCCGACAAAATATCATTCTTTTCGAAACTACTTTTTTTTCCTACCAAAAAAGAAAGGTTGGGAGCAAATTCCACGAGAATGAGGCAGCTGCTTGCTATGACCCATGGCCAATTCGGACTCCTACAGGATCTATTTCTGCAGATTCAGACAATTCCCGTCAAGGGGCTTTCTCTCCTCCTCAAGTGGATCATTTTAACAACAGGGGTGACTTGTCTGGAGCCGGAGCTCAAACCATGATGGAAGCTCAGGATAACCTTAGTTCCTCTCGTCATGGCGGCACAGTGGATCTCAGGGGCAGTCAAACCGCGCATGAAGTGGACTTTCGTGGTCAACAGATTGCAGACTTGGCTCACTCCTCTTCTTGGGCAGCGGCGCATGGCCCTAATGCGCCTCGGGAGCCATGAGAGCCATTGCTTGGAATTGCCGAGGTATGGGCCGGGGCCTCGGCAATGACCGTATGCTTTACTTGGCTAATTTGATGCGGTCCGCGAAATCTCAGGTAACGTTTGTTTCTGAAATCAAATCCTCCAAAGTTTGTTCTGTTGATTAGGTTAATAGGTTTAATGTTGCTAATGGTTTTGTTGTTCCTTCTAGAGGTGCTTCGGGAGGGCTTTGGCTGATGTGGACCGATGATCTTAAAGTCTCTGTTCATAGTGCTGCTTTCCACTACATATTAGCTAAAGTAGTTCATGTAGCTTCGGGGGTCAACTTTTGTTTGATTTGTATATATGGTGACCCGTACCATAGGCAAACTAGTGCCATCTGGGATCAAGTTTCTACTTTTGTGTATGATAATCTGGGTATCCCCATGATGTGTTTGGGGGACTTGAATGACATCCTGTATGATATTGATGGTTGCAATGGCTATGTGAATTACTATCTTATGCATGCTTTCCGTTCCCTTGTCAAAAATTGTGGTTTGTTTGATATTGGTTATTGTGGTCCAGCCTATACTTGGCGCGGTAGACAACACACTTCTAAACCTATTTATAGACGCCTTGATCGTTGTTTAGTTAATTCTGAGTGGTGAATGCATTACCCTAATACCAAGGTTCTTAATCTGCCTATTATTTTGAGTGATCATGCCCCCATTTTGGTGTCTACTGAAGGTAATTTTGTCAAGCCTCGGCAAACTTTCAAATTTGAAAATTGGTGGTTGATGGAGAAAGATTTTCATGCCTTTGCTAAATCTGCCTGGAATGCTAGTCCCTCAGATTCTTTTGCAGCAAAATCCTCTTCTTTGGCAGGGTCTTTGAAAATGTGGTGCAAGAAGAAGAAGCCTTTTCAGAATGATCTTTTGGACTTGGAAGCTCGTATCAATCAATTGCAGCAACTTCCTTTACAACAACAGGATCATAATTTGGAAACTTCTCTCACTAATAAGTTCTATAAGCAACGTAGTAAGAACAAATGGGTTGTTGCTGGTGACCGTAATACTAATTATTTTCACCAAGCTGTTGTTAAGCGTAGGAAGAGAAATACCATTTGCTCTGTTAAGGATGAGAATAATATGATTCATTTCAATCCCGCTGCTATCACGAATACCTTTGTTAAATACTTTCGATACATTTTCTCTTCCCCGAATGATAATGTGGGTGATCCTTACCTTTTAACACAATGGCCCAGTGGCTCTTTGGATCCCACCTATGCTCTGCCTGACAATCATGAGATTTTGCAGATTCTGAAGGATATGAAACCTAATGCTTCTCCAGGTCCGGATGGTTTTAATGTTGAGTTTTATTTAGCTACTTGGGATTGGATTGGAGACGAGGTAACTCAGCTTGTTGTTAGTTTTTATCTTTCTGGAGTTCTTCCTCCTCATATTAATAACACCAACATTGCTCTCATTCCTAAAAAACTTGTTCCTCAAGTGCCTATGGATTACAGGCCTATTAGTCTTTGTAATGTTATTTATAAGATCATTGCTAAATCTCTTGCTAACAGGATTAAACCTCACCTTCCTGATTATATAGATCCTGCCCAATAGGCTTTCATTGAGGGTAGAAGAATTAGTGATAATATTATAATTTCTCAAGAGATAGCTCACTCTTTCTCTCTCAAATCTTGGAAACATGATGCCTTCATGTTAAAAATTGATCTTGCTAAAGCTTTTGATAGACTTGAGTGGGACTTCATAGTTCTTGCGCTTACTCGTAAAGGGTTGCATGCTCATTTCTTTAACTTAGTGCATGCATGCATCTCTTCTCCCACTTTTTCTGTTCTTATTAATGGGCAGCCTTCTCGTAAATTTAAAAGTTTTCGAGGGATTCGACAAGGCTGTCCCATGTCCCCTTACTTGTTTGTTATTTCCATTAATGAACTTTCGATTGCTCTTAATGAGGCGCTTCAGGCTAACCATTTGCAGGGTATTTCTCTTGGTCTAGGTTGCCCTTTGGTTCATTCACTTCTATTTGCAGATGACCTTTTGGTTTGTGGTCAGGCCACCCATCATGAAGCTCAAACTATGGCGAATCTTATTCGGCAATTTTGTGATCTCTCTGGCCAAACTCCCAACTGGAGCAAATCTGCAATCTTGTTTAGCTCGCATGTTTCTCAGGCTACTATTCAAGACATTAAGCATATTTTCCCTGTTTCTAATCTTGATGCTAATTTCACTCATCTTGGTCATCCTCTCATTCTCCCTGCTAATAATAGATTGGTTGCTTACAATTTTGTCCTTGATAAATTTTTAAATAAGCTGCCTTCTTACAAAGCAAACATGCTCTCTCATGCTGCTAGACTTGAACTAATTCGCTCAGTTTTCTCGGCTATTCCCGTTTATTACATGGCAAATATCTTGTTTTCTAAGAAATTCATTGCTAAACTCACAGCTGTTATAAGAAACTTCTGGTGGACAGGTGTTCGAGAGACTGACTCTAAAAAGAGTCTTTGCCTTAGGGCCTGGAAAGATATTTGTAATTCTAAAACAGAAGGTGGCTTGGGTATTAGGAATCTTAAAGCTGTTAATGAAAGCCTCATTCTCTCAGCTGCTTGGAGGTTAGCTAAAGCCCCTTCTTCTCATCTATACCTTGTGCTTAAGGCTAAATACTTCCCTGACACTTCAATTTGGAGAGCCACTAAAACCCCTCCTAAATCTGCTTTTTGGGCCTCTATTTTGAAAATGTTGCCTAAGCTGACATGTCATGCTTTTTATCAACTCACGAGTGGTAATCTTTCTTTATGGAGCATGCCTTCGTGTAATTTGTGGTATACTATTTATGATTCTCTTATTCCCCAACAAGCTGGTTTTATTTACCCCTCTCTTGTTAGGGAGCTTTGGATGCCTGGTCGAAAAAGTTGGAATCATGATCTCATATTTTCTCTTTTCCAGCAGCCTCTTGCGTCGCAAATTGTTAACACCGAAATTATTGATGATGATGGTCCGGATTTGCTGTGTTGGGATCTCACCCCAAATGGTATTTGCTCTTCTAAATCTGCTTACAAGCTTTGCCTCCAGGAGCTTCATAATAATCCTAGAAATGCCCCTATGGATATTCCTTTGGATTTGAAAGACTTTCTCAAGCTCATTTGGAAGCAAAAAAGTTTGCTCCCTCGTGTTCAAACTTTTGCTTGGAGACTTCTTCGGAGGGCTTTGCCTACGGGCATGAGAGCTGGCCGCTTCTCTGTTCACATCTCTTCATCTTGTTGTAGATGCGGACAGCAGGCGGATGAATTTCACCTCTTTTTTCTCTGCGGATTCGCGAGAGCAGCATGGTTCTCTTCGCCTTGGTTTATTCGAGCGGATGTTCTTACTCAAGGGCACTCTTCTATGCATTCCATTCTCATCTTTCTTATTAATATGAGTCACCCTCATGCCTCTATTCAGAATGTTCTTAATTTTTTATGGTGCCTGTGGAAAGCTCGAAATGATTTTCTTTTGATAGGAAAAATCATCTTCCTCATCAGTTAATATTGCTGCTACAACTTTGGACTTTGGGCATTTGCATAATCTTCACAATCCTTCTTCCGAGCAGCCTCTGTCTACTAATCATCATTCTACTGATATTTTACCTAAGCAGGCAAAACGCTTAAATCGGATTTGTTAATTTTTGGGACTAAAATTTTCTCGATGCAGCATTTAGATTGTACAAAATCCTGGACTCGCTCGAGGACATGTGGGCACAGGTATAGGTGTTTATATTTCCATGCCTTGGATCAAGGTGAGATTAGTATTCAGGTTCAAGCTTCGGCCTCTTCAACGTCAACTCCCCTTCAAGCTGAGGCAGTTGCCCTTTCTTGTGCAGCTCACCTTGCCGCTCAGCTTAATATTACTAATCCCACATTTCGACGGATTGTCTTTCTCTTGCTTCTGCTGCTGCCTCAAGAAATATTTCAGATTCTCCTGCTCATTGGAACATTAGAAAACAGTTGGCTACTTTTCTCAAAGTTACGTCTAATTTAGCTGCTCAAGTGTTTCATGTTTCCAGGGAAATCAATGGTGTCGCTCATAATCTGGCTCAGCAGGTTTTCCAATCTGTCCGAGAGATGCAAGTTGCTTGTTTTGCTCATGCTCACTCAAATTCTCCATATCCAGTGGTGGCCCTTCTTTCAAACTTTCAACTTGCAGATATTCAACTGCACACAGTGCATTGCTTCTAAGGCAGGTCAAGCGTCTCGGGCACATAATGTTGTTGGCAGTTTTCTTGCCCAATGATTCATTCTGTGGGCTGCTTGTTCGGAGGAGATCAGAGTCTACTTTGTTTTCTTTTTCTCAGATGTTTTCTCCTCTAGTTCTGATCATGTTGCTCATGGCATAGTGCTTCTGGCCACTTTGCCCTACTAGGATCCTTTCTTCAACTCCTACTCATAGTTGCTGCTTCTTTTCTTTCCATCTTTCGCAGGTCTATGTAATACACTTTGTTCAATCTCTTTGAGCTGTATGAAATATGTGGCACCTTTTGGTGCCTTTGCTTGTTCAAAAAAAAAAGCAGGAGATAGCAGCACCATGAAGGAGCACGGACGTGGAATTTGCTAACTAGGAGTGCGCTAGCTAGCTAGCCAGAAAACTAGCATTCGTTGGAAACAAAATTCAGGCATTCGTTGTACTAAAAAAGAAAGGGCATGTGTTGCCCAGAACCAAAATACTACTGTCTCCTCTGATTTTGGTTGCTACCTGAAGTTCAGCTGGAGCTGCAGTGATTAAGTGCAGTCTCGCGGGAGCAGAGCCGGCCAGCACTATAGCTGCAAGAACACCAATTAGTCTAGGAGATAGAGAGCACATGGATTGATCTAGGAATCAGCCGAACCGACGGATGCAAAGAATCAATCGGTCGATTAGCCGAAGAGTAGGTACTGAAGGAAATATGCCCTAGAGGCAATAATAAAGTTATTATTTATTTCCTTATTTCATGATAAATATTTATTATTCATGCTAGAATTGTATTAATCGGAAAGTTAGTACATGTGTGAATATATAGACAAACAAAGTGTCACTAGTATGCCTCTACTTAACTAGCTCGTTGAATCAAAGATGGTTAAGTCTCCTAGCCATAGACATGAGTTGTCATTTGATTAACAGGATCGCATCATTAGAGAATGATGTGATTGACTTGACCCATTCCGTTAGCTTAGCACTTGATCGTTTAGTATGTTGCTATTGTTTTCTTCATGACTTTTACATGTTCCTATGACTATGAGATTATGCAACTCCCGAATACCGGAGGAACACTTTGTGTGCTACAAAAGTCACAACGTAACAGGGTGATTATAAAGGTGCTCTACAGGTGTCTCCGATGCTACTTGTTGAGTTGGCATAGATGAAGATTAGGATTTGTCACTCCGATTGTCGGAGAGGTATCTCTGGGCCCTATCGGTAATGCACATCACTATAAGCCTTGCAAGCAATATGACTAATGAGTTAGTTGAGGGATGATGTATTACAGAACGAGTAAAGAGACTTACCGGTAACGAGATTGAGCTAGGTATTGAGATACCGACGATCGAATCTCGGGAAAGTAACATACTGATGACAAAGGGAACAACGTATGTTGTTATGCTGTTTGACCGATAAAGATCTTCATAGAATATGTGGGAGCCAATATGAGCATCTAGGTTCCGCGATAGGTTATTGACCGGAGATGTGTCTCGGTCATGTCTACATAGTTCTCGAACCCGTAGGGTCCGCACGCTTAACGTTCGGTGACGATTTATATTATGAGTTACGTGTTTTGATGTACCGAAGGCAGTTTGGAGTCCCGGATGAGATTGGGGACATGATGAGGAGTCTCGAAATGGTCGAGACGTAAAGATCGATATATTGGACGACTATATTCGGACATCGAAAATGTTCTGAGTGATTCGGGTATTTATCGGAGAACCGGAGAGTTACGGGATTCGCCGGGGAGTATATGGGCCTTATTGGGATTTAAGGGAGAGAGAGAGGCGGGCCGCCCCCCCAGGCCTAGTCCGAATTGGACTAGGGGAAGGGCGGCGCCCCCTCCTTCCTTCTCTTCTCTCTTCCCTTTCCTTGACTCCTAGTCCTACTACATGGAAGTGGGGGGATCCTACTCCCGGTGGTAGTAGGACTACCCAGGGCGCGCCATAGAGAGGGTCGGCCCCTCCCCTCCTCCACTCCTTTATATACGGGGAGGGGAGCACCTCTAGACACACAAGTTGATCTGTTGATCTCTCCCAGCCGTGTGCGGTGCCCCCCTCCACCATATTCCACCTCGGTCATATCGTAGAGAAGCCCTGCGTCGGTAGCAACATCATCACCGTCATCACGCCGTCGTGCTGACGGAGCTCTCCCGTAAAGCTCTGCTGGATCGGAGTTCACGGGACGTCATCGAGCTAAACGTGTCCTGAACTCGGAGGTGCCGTATGTTCGGTACTTGGATCGGTTGGATCGTGAAGACGAACGACTACATCAAACGCGTCGTGCTAACGCTTCCGCTTTTGGCCTACGAGGGTACGTGGACTCACTCTCCCTGCTCGTTGCTATGCATCACCATGATCTTGCGTGTACGTAGGAATTTTTTTTGAAATTACTACGTTCCCCAACAGTGGCATCCGAGCCTGGTTTATGCGTAGATGTTATATGCACGAGTAGAACACAAGTGAGTTGTGGACGATACATGTCATACTGCTTACCAACATGTCATACTTTGATTCGGTGGTATTGTTGGATGAAGCGGCGCGTACGCTTACGCGAGACTGGTTCTACCGACGTGCTTTGCACAAAGGTGGATGGCGGGTGTCAGTTTCTCCAACTTTAGTTGAACCGAGTGTGGCTACGCCCGGTCCTTGAGAAGGTTAAAACAACACTAACTTGACGAAATATCATTGTGGTTTTGATGCGTAGGTAAGAACGGTTTTTGCTCAGCCCATAGCAGCCATGTAAAACTTGCAACAACAAAGTAGAGGACGTCTAACTTGTTTTTGCAGGGCATGTTGTGATATGATATGGTCAAGATGTGATGATATATAAGTTTTTGTATGAGATGATCATGTTTTGTTGAAGTTATCGGCAACTGGCAGAAGCCTTATGGTTGTCTCTTTATTGCATAAGATGCAAGCGCCAAATAATTGCTTTACTTTATCGCTATGCGATAGCAATAGTTGCAAGAGCAATAGTTGGCGAGACGACCATGTGACAACACATTGATAAAGATCAAGATGATGGAGATCATGGTGTCATGCCGGTGACGATGGAGATCATGATGATGCTTTGGAGATGAAGATCAAAGGCACAAGATGATGATGGCCATATCATGTCACATATTTTGATTGCATGTGATGTTTATCTTCTATACATCTTATTTTGCTTAGTTTGGGGTAGCTTTATAAGATGATCTCTCACTAAATTTCAAGGTACAAGTGTTCTCCTTGAGTATGCACCGTTGCCAAAGTTCGTCGTGTCGAGACACCACGTGATGATCGGCTGTGATAATCTCAATGTTCACCTACAAAGGGTGCAAGCCAGTTTTGCACACGCAGAAATACTCGGGTTAAACTTGACAAGCCTAGCATATGCAGATATGGCCTCGGAACACTGAGACCGAAAGGTTGAACGTGAATCATGTAGTAGATGTGATCAAAATAGTGATGTTCACCATTGAATCCTACTCCATTTCACGTGATGATCGGACATGGTTTAGTTGATATGGATCACGTGATCACTTAGATGATTAGAGGGATGTTTATCTAAGTGGGAGTTCTTAAGTAATATGATTAATTGAACTTTCATTTATCATGAACTTAGTCCTGATAGTATTTTGCAAATAATCTTGTAGATCAATAGCTCGCATTGTTGCTTCCCTATGTTTTATATGTGTTCCTAGAGAAAACGAAGTTTAAAATGATAGTAGCAATGATGCGGACTGGGTCCGTGATCTGAGGTTTATCCTCATTGCTGCATAGAACAATTATGTCCTTGATGCACCACTAGGTGACAGACCTATTGTAGGAGCAGATGCAGACGTTATGAACGTTTGGCTAGCTCAATATGATGACTACTTGATAGTTTAGTGCACCATGCTTAATGGCTTAGAATCGGGACTTCAAAGACGTTTTGAACATCATGGACCATATGAGATGTTCCGGGAGTTGAAGTTAATATTTCAAGCAAATACCCGAGTTGAGAGATATGAAGTATCCAACAAGTTCTATAGCTAAAAGATGAAGGAGAATTTCTCAACTAGTGAGCATGTGCTCGGAATGTCTGGGTACTACAATCGCTTGAATAAAGTGGGAGTTAATCTTCCAAATAATATAGTGATTGACAAGAGTTCTCTAGTCACCATCACCAAGTTACTAGAACTTTGTGATGAACTGTAGTATGCAAGGGATGACAGAAACGATTCCCGAGCTCTTCATGATGCTGAAATCGACGAAGGTAGAAATCAAGAAAGAGCATCAAGTGTTGATGATTGACAAGACCACTAGTTTCAAGAAAATGGCAAAGGGAAAGAAAGGGAACTTCAAGTAGAATGGCAAGCAAGTTGTCACTTCCGTGAAGAAGCCCAAAGCTAGACTAAAGCCTGAAACTGAGTGCTTCTACTGCAAAGGAAATGGTCACTGGAAGCGGAAATGCCCTGAATATTTGGTGGATAAGAAGGATAGCAAAGTGAACAAGGGTATATTTGATATACAGGTTGTTGATGTGTACCTTACTAGTGTTTATAGTAGCCCCTGGGTATTTCATACTTGTTCGGTTGCTCAAAATTAGTAACGTGAAACATGACTTATAGAATAAACAGAGACTAGTTGAGGGTGAAGTGACGATGTGTGTTGGAAGTGGTTCCAAGATAAATATGATCATCATCGCACACTCCATCTACTTTCGGGATTAATGTTAAACCTAAATAAATTTTATTTGGCGTTTGCGTTGAGCATGAATATGATTTGATCATATTTACTGCAATACGGTTATTCATTTAAAGTCAGAGAATAATTGTTGTTCTGTTTAAATGAATAAAACCTTCGATTGTCATACACCCAATGAATATAGTCTGTTGGATCTCAATCGTAGTGATACACATATTCATAATATTGATGCCAAAAGATGCAAGGTTGATAATGATAGTGCAACTTATTTGTGGCACTGCCGTTTGGGTCATATCGGTGTAAAGCGCATGAAGAAACTCCATAAATATGGACTTTTGGAATAACTTGGTTATGAATCATTTGATGCTTGCGAACCGTGCCTTTTGGGCAAGATGACTAAAACTCCGTTCTCCGGACAATGGAACGATCTACTGACTTGTTGGAAATAATACATACCGATGTATGCGGTCGAATGAGTGTTGATGCTCGTGGAGGGTATCGTTATTTTCTGACCTTCACAGATGATTTGAGCAGATATGAGTATATCTACTTAATGAACCACACGTCTGAAACATTTGAAAAGTTCAAAGAATTTTAGAGTGAAGTGGAGAATCATCGTAACAAGAAAATAAAGTTTCTAGTATCTAATCGTAGAGGAGAATATTTGAGTGACGAGTTTGGCCTTCATTTAAAAACAATGTGGAATAGTTTCACAACTCGTGCCACATGGAACACCACAACGGAATGGTGTGTCCGAACGTCGTAACCGCACTTTATTGGACATGGTGCGATCTATGATGTATCTTACCAATTTACCACTATCGTTTTGGGGTTATGCATTAGAGACAGCTGCATTCACTTTAAATAGGGCACCATCAAAATCCGTTGAGAGGACGCCTTATGAACTGTGGTTTGGCAAGAAACCAAAGTTGTTGTTTCTTAAAGTTTGGGGCTGCGATGCTTATGTGAAAAATTTTCAACCTGATAAGCTCGACCCAAATCGGAGAAGTGCGTCTTCATAGAATACCCAAAGGAAATTGTTGGGTACACCTTCTATCACAGATCCAAAGGCAAGATATTCATTGCTAAGAATGGATCCTTTCTAGAGAAGGAGTTTCTCTTGAAAGAAGTGAGTGGGAGAAAAGTAGAGCTTGATAAGGTAATTGTACCTTCTCCCGAATTGGAAAGTACTTCAGTTCCAGTGATCCCTACACCAATTAGTGAGGAAGCTAATGATGATGATCATGAAACTTCAAATTAAGTTACTACAGAACCTCGTAGGTCTTCCAAAGTACAGTCCGCACCAGGGTGGTACGGTAATCCTATTCTGGAAGTCATGTTACTAGACCATGATGAACCTACGAACTATGACGAAGCGATGATGAGCCCAGACTCCGCGAAATGGCTTGAAGGCCATTAAATCTGAGATGGGATCCATGTATTAGAACAAAGTGTGGACTTTGGTGGAATTTCCCGATGATCGGCAAGCCATAGAAAATAAATGGATCTTCAAGAGGAAGACAGACACTGATAGTAGTGTTACTATCTACAAAGCTCGACTTGTCGCAAAAGGTTTTTCGACAAGTTCAAGGTGTTGAATACGATGAGATTTTCTCACTCGTATTGATGCTTAAGTCTGTCCGAATCATGTTAGCAATTGCCGCATTTTATGATTATGAAATTTGGCTAATGGATGTAAAGACTGCATTCCTGAATGGATTTCTGGAATAAGAACTGTATATGATGCAACCAGAAGGTTTTGTCAGTCCTAAAGGTGCTAACAAAGTGTGCAAGCTCCAGCGATCCATTTATGGACTGGTGCAAGCCTCTCAAAATTGGAATATACGCTTTGATGAATTGATCAAAGCATATGGTTTTATACAGACTTTTGGAGAAGCCTGTATTTACAAGAAAGTGAGTGGGAGCTCTGTAGCATTTCTAATATTATATGTGGATGACATATTGTTGATTGGAAATGATATGAAATTTCTGGATAGAATAAAGGGATACTTGAATAAGAGTTTTTTCGAAGAAAGACCTCGGTGAAGCTGCTTACACATTGAGCATCAAGATCTATAGAGATAGATCAAGAAGCTTGATAAGATTTTTCAATGACTACATACCTTGATAAGATTTTGAAGTAGTTCAAAATGGAATAGTCAAAGAAGGAGTTCTTGCCTGTGTTGCAAGGTGTGAAGTTGAGTAAGACTCAAAACCCGACCACGGCAGAAAATAGAAAGAGAATGAAAATTCATTCCCTATGCCTTAGTCATAGGTTCTATAAAGTATGCTATGCTGTGTACCAGACCTATTGTAGACCTTGCTCTGAGTTTGGCAAGGGAGTACAATTTTGATCTAGGAGTAGATCACTGGACAACGGTCAAGAATATCCTTAGTGAGGACTAAGGAAATGTTTCTTGATTATGGAGGTGATAAAAGAGTTCGTCGTAAAGAGTTACTTCGATGCAAGTTTTTACACCGATCCAGATGACTCTAAGTCTCAATCTGGATACATATTGAAAGTGGGAGCAATTAGCTAGAGTAGCTCCGTGTAGAGCATTGTAGACATAGAATATTTGCAAAATACATACGGCTCTACCACGAGCAAAACATGATCATACCTTAGTACTCTTTGGGTGTTAATCACATAGCGATGTGAACTAGATTATTGACTCTAGTAAAACTTTTGGGTGTTGGTCACATGACGATGTGAACTATGGATGTTAATCACATACAGATGTGAATATTGGTGTTAAATCACATGATGATGTGAACTAGATTATTGACTCTAGTGCAAGTGGGAGACTGACGGAAATATGCCCTAGAGGCAATAATAAAGTTATTATTTATTTCCTTATTTCATGATAAATGTTTATTATTCATGCTAGAATTGTATTAATCGGAAAGTTAGTACATGTGTGAATATATAGACAAACAAAGTGTCACTAGTATGCCTCTACTTAACTAGCTCGTTGCATCAAAGATGGTTAAGTTTCCTAGCCATAGACATGAGTTGTCATTTGATTAACGGGATCGCATCATTAGATAATGATGTGATTGACTTGACCCATTCCGTTAGCTTAGCACTTGATCGTTTAGTATGTTGCTATCGCTTTCTTCATGACTTTTACATGTTCCTATGACTATGAGATTATGCAACTCCCGAATACCGGAGGAACACTTTGTGTGCTACCAAACGTCACAACGTAACAGGGTGATTATAAAGGTGCTCTACAGGTGTCTCCGATGCTACTTGTTGAGTTGGCATAGATCAAGATTAGGATTTGTCACTCCGATTGTCGGAGAGGTATCTCTGGGCCCTATCGGTAATGCACATCACTATAAGCCTTGCAAGCAATATGACTAATGAGTTAGTTGATGGATGATGTATTATAGAACGAGTAAAGAGACTTACCAGTAACGAGAGTGAGCTAGGTATTGAGATACCGACGATCGAATCTCGGGCAAGTAACATACCGATGACAAAGGGAACAACGTATGTTGTTATGTTGTTTGACCGATAAAGATCTTCATAGAACATGTGGGAGCCAATATGAGCATCTAGGTTCCGCTATAGGTTATTGACCGGAGATGTGTCTCGGTCATGTCTACATAGTTCTCGAACCCATAGGGTCCGCACGCTTAACGTTCGGTGACGATTTATACTATGAGTTACGTGTTTTGATGTACCGAAGGTAGTTCGGAGTCCAGGATGAGACTGGGGACATGACGAGAAGTCTCGAAATGGTTGAGACGTAAAGATCGATATATTGGACGACTATATTCCGACATCGGAAAGGTTCCGAGTGATTCGGGTATTTATCGAAATACCGGAGAGTTACGGGAATTCGCCGGCGAGTACATGGGCCTTATTGGGCTTTAAGGGAGAGAGAGAGAGAGAGAGAGAGAGGCAGGCCGCGCGCCCCCAAGGCCTAGTCCAAATTGGACTAAGGGGAGGGTCGGCGCCCCCTCCTTCCTTGTCTTCTCTCTTCCCTTTCCTTTACTCCTACTCCTACTACATGGAAGAGGGGGAATCCTACTCCCGGTGGGAGTAGGACTCCCCAGGGCGCGTGCTACATCTTGAGCTTGCGTTGCTTTTCCTCGAAGAGGAGAGGGTGATGCAGCAAGTGTAGCGTAAGTATTTCCTTAGATTTGAGAACCAAGGTATCAATCCAAAGAGGAGGCTCCTCAAAAGTCCCACGCACCTACACAAACAAGCGAGAACTCGCAACCAACGCAATAAAGGGGTTGTCAATCCTTCACGGCCACTTCATGAAAGTGAGATCTAATAAAGATAGTATGATAAGATAAATATATTTTTGGTATTTAATAATATAGATGCAAAAAGTAAAGATGCAAATAAAAGTAGATTGAAATCAAATATGATAAGAGATAGACCCGGGGGCCATAGGTTTCACTAGTGGCTTCTCTCAAGATAGCATAAGTATTATGGTGGGTGAACAAATTACTGTCGAGCAATTGATAGAAAAGTGCATAGTTATGAGATTATCTAGGCATGATCATGTATATAGGCATCACATCCATAACAAGTAGACCGACTCCTGCCTGCATCTACTACTATTACTCCACACATCGACCGACTCCTGCCTGCATCTAGAGTATTAAGTTCATAAGAACAGAGTAACGCATTAAGCAAGATGACATGATGTAGAGGGATAAACTCATGCAATATGATATAAATCCCATCTTGTTATCCTTGATGGCAACAATACAATATGTGCCTTACAACCCTTTCTGTCACTGGGTAAGGACACCGCAAGATTGAACCCAACACTACAAAAAAATACACTTCCGTGATGATACGTGTTTGTCACAGTAGGTCGCGTTTTTTGTCATGCATGTACATCCATGACAAATTTATGACAGAATCAAGATAGTCATACCTGTGTTGTCGTAGAAGTGTTCCATGACATTACCAAAATTATCATCACGGAAGTGTCCACTTCCATGACGATAAATCGCGCGTCACAGAACTGCTTTCGTCAAGGGTGACCGACACATGGCATCCACCATAACGGAAGGCCGTTAAGCTATCGGGTCGGGTTTTGGATCCGATAACCCGTTAACAGCCCCGACCAATGGGGATTTTCCACGTGTATCATCATTGGCTGGAGGAAACACGTGTCGGCTCACCGTTGGGACAGATGTCATCCGCTCATTGGACCGAAGGCGCCTATGATACGGTGACACGTGGCACGGCCCAACAAAGGCACATTCATGTGAAAAGGCCGGCCCGTTTGACTTGGTCAAAAGGTGGCGGGCCGGCCCATGGAAAGCCTGTTAATGGCCTGTTTGCATATAGCCCATTTACAGCCCGCTAACCCAGGGCCCGTTACGCCCTATCCGAATTAGGCCCAATAGCGTCATATGGGCCGTCCAATATGATTCAGCCCGTTTTAACTTCCGGCCCATGTGTGGCCCATGACTTCTTTCAGCCCATATGAGGACCTTTGTAACTCTTGGCCCATTAACGGCCCGTGGTGAAACTGGCCCGTAATGAACAGTGTATCACTTTATACCCATTAACGGCCCGTTATTCCATTGGGCCGTTTCCAGCCCAAGTTATCTTTCGTCCTTCTCAGGGCCCATTGATTCTTGGGCTCATTTGCAGCATTCGGTTACATACGGCCCGTTACTGTCATTTTCTGCTTGTGGGCCAAATTCAGCCTGTCATTACAGTCGGCCCGTTTGTGGACTGTTAATACGTTGGGCCGTTTTCATTTTAAAAAACCCGTTGGGTTGTTTTCATAGAGTTATCAAATACGGCCTATTAACGGCCCGTTATGGTCCACGAATAGTACGGCCCATGATTGGTGAAATGATGATACGCCCCGTAGAAGGCCCATGGATCCTACGGCCCGTATGAGGCCCATGGATAGTACGGCCCGTAGAAGGCCCATGGACCCTACGGCCCGTAGAAGGCCCATTGATCCCTAAGGCCCGTATAGAAGGCCGATGGATCATACGTCCCGTATAGAAGGCCAATGCTCCTACGGCCGAACGAAGGCCCATGGATCATACGGCCTGTAGGAGGCCCATGGTTACAACTGTCCGTGTGTTGCCATGATTATTTTGGCCTAGTTACCAAAAATAGGCTATTGTGGCCACTAGAAAAACACAGAAAAAGAACTGCAGTGACTACAAGCAAACAACTAAACAAGACAATAAGGAAATAAATAAGCAAGCAATTAAGGCTAGCCTATTACCGCTATTACACATATTACATCCACTGGGCATCAAAGTTCGCCACCAGTGCAAATATAGGGAACAAAGCAGCATATTACATACACTTGGCCGTCAAAATTGGCCACCAGTGCAAATAAACGCAGCAGCAAAACAAGAGCATAACTGCAACAACTTCAGAAGAGCTCAAGAAACGTTATCCTGGGTATCCACCATGCTGGCAATAAGCTTAGCAAGCTAATTAGCTTTGTCCTGTTTGGCGCTAAAATCCTCCAACGCTTGCTGTTGCACCAGAAAGTATGCATCTGAATGCTCCAGGGACTTCGCAGTCCTTCCGCTTCTTGTCGCAGCACAGCTGATCGATGTCTTTCAGCTTGTAGTTGAGACTCAAGAAACCAAACTGATTCAGACAGTGAGTTTGAATAGCTTGTGCAAGCGGTAGTGGCCAGTAACTCGAACACTAAACCAAGACAAGACTTTGGGGTTGTCTCGCTGTCTTCAAGATAGTCTTCCTTAGCTATTTTATCAGCTTTGTTGGAGACCAACAAGGATGTGTCACTATCCTGAACCTTATCTGCATTACTTCCTTTACCATTCTGTCAGCATTCTAAAAGAAGAAACAAGCAGACACATAACAAGTTTAGCATGTACTAGTATATGAAACTCATTTCGGTGAACCAGTTCATTGGTAAGGTGGACAGGATTAAACTACCAAGTCTACTATTAACAAGTACTAGTACATAATAAAAGCATCAAACAAACATATATCTATGTCCTATAGTCACTGCATTATCTTGCCAAATCAAAATAGAGACACGGTTCAAATCATATCAGTTCAAGACAAAACAGCAGTGAAAGAATACAAAGCATGGGAAACTACACGGCACAACAAGATTTCAGATGGGTACCACGGGTCTACATGTACAACAACACTATTTGCTCTGTTGTGATGCTAGTAATGTGCATGATATGAAAGTCAACTGTATACACAATTGAAATTGAAATCAAAAGAGCTATTGATAAGAGAAAACCTGTTAAGGAAACATGCGTGAACATACCTGTCGTTCCATTGGAGTTTCGATTGGATCCTTCAATTTAAAAATAAGTTTGTATGAGTAAATACAATGATACAAGAGCAAAGCAATCATAGTTGAAAAAGGCGCGCCTAAGCGAGCGCTTAAGCGCGCCTAGGCTCTAGGCGTTGGCAAAACGCATTGTGCATAACTACGCTTAATCTGTGCATAACTGCGCATAAGCATGCGCGTTGGTCAGTAAAGTGCAAGGCGGTGGCAAAACGCACAATTAACGCCTAGCGCTTTTTTGAACTATGATAGCAATGGAATCTTAAATTAGAACAGTTGTTCTTCAGGTTTAAGCACTTGTTCTACATGAACAGAGTACAGAAGATGCAAGAATATAATACTTAAAAATAGAAAATGAGCACATAGACCTTACCACATTCTTGGTTCAGGACCAGTATAGAACAAGGCGTTCCCAGTCATCGTCCAGTAAATGTGTCTCAGGAGAACGTAAGGGAATTTGATGAGTTTCTTTGCCGGTGAAGTACGTTTTCTTCAGGTAATTCCGATACTGCCACCAAGCATTCTTGAAGATAACAGAGGTATTAGCACAGGTTACCTCATCCTGAGTTTCCAAATCGGTCCTTCTCTATAGAGAAAAATGGGAAAAATTGTTGTATTATAACCATCATGGAGGTAGGATGTATGGGACGAAGCAAAGTAATTGACATGAATAACATTACTTACACATAACTCCTGGACAAACACCTGCAACTGGCATTTTCCTTCATCTTCAGTATAATATTTCCAAGATGGGAAGATACGCACATACGATTTAACAACATCAAATGCGATAGATGCTAAACTACGACTGGCTGGTTGTGCTTCCTCCACGGGAATAGGCGTACTAACTGGTGGAGCTGGGGTTCGCCGTGATAGTACTGGCCCTTTGGGCACTGGAGCTGCCTTACTAACTGCTCTTGTTTGGGAGCTCTGTGGTGGAGATGGTGTTATGTCAACAGGAACTGGGTTACTATCGGCTGGGGTTGGGGTTAGATTGGGTGAAGCTGGTTCTTTGTCCATCGCAGTAGGGGTACAATCTGCGAGAGTTTGGGTTATGTGTGGTAGGGCTGGTTCTTGTGCATGTACAACCGGGGTGCTATCTCCACCAATAGGTAGCACTGTTTTATTTGAAGACCGTGTTTTTATTCCGCTAGATACTGGCATCACCCGCTCCAATTCAAATGGCTGATAAATAGGAAACATAGTTGAATGTACAGACATTGTATGAGAGATAGATGCAATAGATAGTGTGGAAAAAAGAGGGCATGAAATAGTTGACATGTATATTATTTAACTAAAACGGATAGCATGACATAATTTCACATATATCATGTCTATCTAAACTGGATAGCATAGCATAACATAATTCAAAGATATAATGAATAACAAAACAGGATCGCATGACATAATTCACCTACATGTTATTTAAGTAATCAGGATCGCATCATTTAATTCACATATGTGATTTATATGCTAAACAGAGGGCATTCGATATGATGTCTGAACTAAGAACATGGTGTTGAATATTGTGTATATGATGTCTAAACTATGCAATGCAAGACACCGTATGCATGATATGAGCAGTATAACTGTGCCAAGTTAGAGCATACACCTCAGTAGGGGAATAGGACTGGTCATCTGTCTCTGAATCCATCTCTGAGGAGCTATCGGGACCCAACAAGAGATCTGCTTCAACAGGTAGCACTGTCTGCTCTGAAGGCCTTGTTTTCACTCCAGATTTTTCCATCTCCCACCCAAATGGCTGATTCAGAGGAAGAGTAGTTTAATGTACAAACATTGTCGACAAATGGAAACGTAATGAAGAAAAGGATGGGCAAGATATCATTCAAATATATGATGCCTGGTTAAACAGGTTGGCATTGCACATTTCACATATATTATGGCTGGCTAAAAGACATGAGACTGCATAATTCCCATATATGATATAGAAACTAAACAGGTGGCATTACATAACATGTCTAAACTAAGCATATGACATATATGATGTCAAAAGTAGGCACTGCAAGGCAACATATGCATGATATGACTAACATCATCATGCCAAGGTAGAGCAAACACCTTGGGGGGTAAATAGGAGTGGTCAGCAGCGTCTGAATCCGCCTCAGAACAGATATCTTCCTCTGGATTACAATCTGGAGAGGGGTGGGGAGGGTTTGCCATTGAACCCACCATGGAGCGATCTCTGCATGACATTGTATTTCCGCTCAAAACTCTTCTCTTTTTCTCTACATGTTCAGCATGACTGTGTACAATATCTGACATGCATACGAAAAAATATGGTGAGATTATGTAAGGAGAGCATGCATAAATTTAGAGTGATGGTAACAACCAGTGGATGGATCCAAAAATAATGATAGCAGGCTGATGATTACTTTAAATTAATAAAAAGACAGATGATGATTGCTTTACTATTTGTTTCCCACCCAAGATGAACAACATAGGCATACCCTAGGTGAACCAGATATTAGACATACATACTATTCATTGCTGCCTCCATTTGTGCCCCACAACTAATTTAGAACTCAAGTTTGAACATGAATTTGGACCTGAGTTGGGAGTCCAAGAGCTGAACAGGACGATAAAGTAGCAGGTAAGTTTAAGCAATGCATAACATAAGGTAAACAAAAGAGTGTGACCTCTCTTGTGGACCGTGTACTCCTCGGGTTCATCTGCTGAGTCGATGATGGTGATGCTGTTGGTGCGTGCGGCTGACGTGGAAGGAAATCTGAGGCGGCGAAAGACGGTCAGGAGTCGTGATGTCTGGTTTGGTGGATGCTTCTGTCGATGGAGCAGCTCAGGTGAGGTGGACGACATAGCGGCAGGAGCAGGACAAACCACACAAAGTTCCCTTCGACATGTACCTGTAACTGAAGTAATTCTGTAAGGGCTCATTTGGCTTGCATGATTCTTAAAACGCAGGGATAGGAAAAACACCGGAATAGGATAGGAAAATGCACATGGTAAACAGAGCATTTGTAAACACAGGATTTCTATCAACTTGGGTGTTTGGTTTACAGGAATTGAAAGAGCAGAGGAATGCAAAGAAACATGGCCAAAATAAAGAGAAACCATATGAAAGCGTGTACAGTTAGAATGTTATTCTGGCACTAATGCACTTGGTCTTGTTTTCATGCATAGGATTTTGAAAAGTAGGTCCAGGTGGATGTTTTGCTTCATTCCTTTCAACAAAATGCATGAATAATTGAATAGTAGACTGCCATTGGAAAATTCCCTATTGCTATGTTTTTCCGTTGAACCAAAATAGCCCTAATGGATCGACGTGAATGTATAGTAATAAGTGATGCAACAAGTGTACAACCTCTTTGCCGTAGCGTATCGACCTCAGCATCATTGGGTTGGTCATTGAAGCGCTTGAGGCAGAGGTGGCTGTCGGAGGTGTGGAGGAAGATCTGAGGAATCAGAGACAGCGCCCGTGGCATTGCTCTGTTGTGATTGATTGTTCGTCGTTGGAGCAGCTCCGTGAGCCAGAAGACGCCAAGGCTGAAGCAGCACAAGACAGACATCGTCAATCTCAAGTGGGATTCTAATAGCATCTCCAATAGATGATGAAAATGGATGTAAAATTAACATCACCAAAAACCACCTGACTACAACAGAGGTAGAAACTGTTGACTCTGAACTTAACTGTCGAAACTGAAATTAACACTGTGGAATCTGAATGCTACTGTCGAAACTGAACGCAATGGTAGCAGAGAGACACTTGACATGTAGTTTAGGAGGGCCTGCAGTTCATCTTCAACCTGCACACCCTCGAGCCTTTGCCACCACCGGCCGAACCGCTGCCCCAGCTGCCTCGCCGCCCAAACAACTCGCCACCACCGCCTCGGCCCGCCCTCTAGGCCCCCCACCCTGAACCCTAAGATAGATAGTGGGGTACCTCTCGGCGAGCCCCGTCCCGCTGCGGGTGGTTCTTCCTTAACTCCGTGAGCCCCCCACCAACCCCTGAAAATCGATCGACCCAAAAGTCGATCCACCAATCAAGTGTGGCTTAATCGAGCAGAGCAGCAGCACGAGCGAGGGGGAGAGCAGCAGCAGCAGCTGGGCGAGCGAGCAATCGAGCGAGAGCCGGAGCAGCAGCAGCAGCGCGAGTGAGCGAGCGAGAGCCGGAGCAGCAGTAGCAGATCCGGCTGGTATGGACGCCGCCGCCGAAGGAGCCTTGCACTGGGGGAGAGCCGCCATGGAGATGTCGCCCGCGGCGCCGGCTTCAAGGTAGCCGCTCCATTGGGGTGCGGGATGGAGCACCGTCGGCGCCGGGAGGCCGAATTAAGGAGAAGGTGTGATGCGAAGAGTGTACAACCTCTTTGGTTGCGCCGAGTAGGCCTCGGCTTCGTCTGAGGAGTCGGTGAGGATGCTGCGGTTCCAGTGGAGCAGGTTAAGGCGGCGCTGTGGGGATGGAGCAGCCGCGATAGAAGAGGCGATCGTCGGAGCAGCTCCTTGGAGGTGGAGGATGGGGCGGCTGAACCGGCGGGACGGCGAGATGGACGACGGATCCTCATCCGGGGAGGTGGACGAGGGACGTCGAGCTGTTGCGGTGGACGACGTCGTCGGGGAAGAGGCTCCGGCTGGGCAGCGGTGGCATGGCGGACGGAGGAGGGTGGGGTTTCGCGGCTGGAGCGGAGAGGTTATGGCGGCCTGGGATTTCGAATGGCGAAAAGGGGGCGATGGGAGGGGGTGAAGCATGACTTAGGGACGCGCTTGTCCAAAATGTAGGGTGTGTTACAAAAGTACCCCCCACCGATTTGAACTAGCGGCCCTTTCGGTTCAGGGTTAGAAGGAGGATTTCGCGTGTCGGGATTTGGCAGCTGGAGGGAGTTTTTGCGCGCGTTGTAATTTCGAGATAGCAAGGCGCGGGTTGTGAAGGCGCCAATTTTGGGAGCACGATATCTGAATTTTCCGGATATAACAAGACGCGGGTTGAATTTTAGGGACAAGCCTAACGTGTAGTAATATTGTACTTTTTTTTGACTGCATAGTAATATTGTACTTGTACATACCAAATCAATTCGCACTTCCCTCAACCAAAAAGAAAACAAAAAAAATAAAACTATTCACACCACACAAAGAGAGAGTCTTGCCCCGTTTTACTATACAAATGCTATTCAAAGCTACTCCCTCCTTCCATCTATATAGGGCCTAATGCGTTTTTCGATGCTAACTTTGACCAAATATTAGAGCAATGATATATGACATGCAACTTACACAAAGCACACCGTTAACTTCGTCTGTGAAAGTTTCTTTCAATGATATAATTTTCACATTGTGCATGTCATGTACTATTAATCTTGTCAATAGTCAAAGGCGGTCTTAGAAATCTCATTACGCCCTATATAGATGGAAGGAGGGAGTATGAATCCATGTTATGTCCGATTATTTTTTCGCTTTGCTGTATAATGCATGTAAACTACTCATACCAACATTTTAGTGCATTCCAAATGTCTATACTACCGCTGCAATTCGAACTAAATTTGAATTCGTTTCTCTATTTCAATAAGAATCTACAATCATGATTGTTGCCAACTTCAACCATCATTCGTGTATTACCTTAATAACACACCACATGATTACTATAGAGATAGATATGAACTATGTGTACTACATGAACTCGAATTCTATTTTTTGAATACACTTGATGTTGATTCCAAATAAAAGTACATTTGATGTACTAACTATATATTCATAATCTAAACCATGTTCCATACGTACACCGTGTTTATCACACAAAGTATAGTGCCTCACCCCCTACATTATGACAAGTATTTAGACCTGAGTTGCAAAAGCCACACATTAGCCCAAATTATAATCAATGTTGTACATGATGATATCTTCTTCAAGTATCCGTATCCACCTTTTTATAATGAATTATGATCTTTATTCGTCTTTTACACCTTCACGACCCTCTTCTATTTGTAGCTAGCTATAGCGCTAACTTTCTATCGTGCATGCACACGCCCGCCCCCCTCACACACCCTTAGCGTCCCCTCCATCACGCACATTCATTATTTCTCTTTAGGTCGCCCACCAGCGGTGTGTGTAGGCCCCGGCTCCTTCTTTTCTCGCACACACCGGTCGATATACCTCTCTAGCCAAGTGTGCCTACAACAAACACATATATACTTCCCCTCTTCTCTTCTCACCGTCCATGCCCCCATATGTCCAATACGATTCCACGCAGGTGCACACTCCCGCCCCTCTTTTCATTAGTCACATGCTCGCACAATCCTCCCCCCCGACATGGTAGGCCTCTCGCACCACCTCCTAGCCACACTATCTCCCCCTGTCTGCCTCTCCGGACCTTATTTGCTTCTAACACATGCAGGCGTGTATATGAACTGATCTCCCTGCATATAGCCAGGTTAACTATAATTCGTTTTCACCAAGCACCGATACACTTACCTCGGTAGTTATGTCTCTCCTTTTCTCGGACACACGACGGTTGATCTTCCTATGTAGTTACGCATGCTTGAATACCTCCCGACCCGTCTCTCACACGCACGTGCATAGACAGACAGACATCCCCTGCCCTCTCTTACTGATATTGCACTCATACCCTCCGTTTGTATAGCAGGCCTCTCCCACCATTTGTGAGACGCCACTCCACCACCAACCCTCCGACGCTCTACCTTTGTCTTTTTACCAACCTTATTCCTCTGCTACACATATCCATGGATGTCGATCGATCTCCCTCAATACATAGCTAGGTCTCTCTTCTTCCTAGTCGACCGCTCTCCCCCCCCACACACACACCGATAGTTGAACGTTGTAGGTAGGTATCCATGCCATGGATAAGAACTACACCTCCGCCCTCTCAAATTCCAGTAGGCTAGCCACCCTGCATCTTTGACGTGGGCAAACACAAATTCGATGACACTCTTTATCGATCGCGCAGCCACACACTTCATCCCTGTTTTCAATTCTATCGAGATCTCACGTCCATGACTCCGTTTCACACACATTGCATATGTTATGTTTTTCTGATTGAGATATCATCAACACATTGCCTCTGTTTCGCACAAACCATCTCTCTCACACCCACCCACGTACGTACCTGCACCTAACGAAGAAGTGCATGCAGGACGCACGTACTCACGTCTCGTTCCCGGCCACACCGTGCGGGTACACGGTAGAGTTCGTTTCTGTACAAAAAGTCATCCCACGTGATAATTTGACGCGTGTAGTGGTTGTTTACTCGAAGGAGGGTCGGGTACCACGCCTAGAATATAAAACGATTGCCGTGGGGAAAATGGAAAAATGGGTTTGTCTCTCGTGAGTCTCGTCACACAATCTCACACAAGGCCGCCGTGGCCTCTCTCTCTCTGCGTTGGTCAGTGATCCGGCCGCATCCCGTCCGCCGGCGGAAAGGGAGGATGTGCATCGTCTCTCCGTTCGACGGCGTTGAGGCAGCTCGTCCCGATCTGCGGTACCCACCGTTCTCTCTGACCAAGCTCCGGCGTGGTAGGGCCTTCACCACTTGCTCGCTGCCGCAGTATGGGCAGATCCCGGCCGCTGGCGCCCTCCTAGTACCATCCCGCCGACCCTCAGGTACAGCTTCCTCCAGCCTTGCTCCACTGCCCATCTTCCCACGTTGCTGCATGTGGATCTTCTTTAGTTGTTTGCTTAAATCGTATCTCGGCCGGCGTACTTTCCATCTTGCAATCTCGTCCTCAAACCATTTTTGATAAACCACCATGTGCTATCTTTCCCTTTTTACATGGAACGTGCTTCTTTTTTGTCGGCGTATGTGTCTTCAACTCGTGTTTTTGGGCAGTAATTGTTTCCTTTCGACCTCCTTTTGGAAATAGGGCTATCCATTTTCACCTCGTTGCTATTGTGACCTTTTGGTGAACTGCACAAATCACTTTTCTGAAGAGTGTTTTGTGCAGTTCCGCCAAAATGTCACACGGGCAACGTTTTTACATTTCTGTGGGACTGCGGAAAGTGAGATTGGTTTTGCTATCCTCCTCATCCAACTCTGTGCCTAATCTTCTCCACAAGAAGTTAGTCCTAAAGAGAGATCGTAGAGGTGATCGGCTTCTATTTATGTGTGTTATGTTTCATCATCTAGTTCCACTATTATTGTAATCACACTGACTGGATATCTTTGCAAACATGGATGGTCTGCCCGATTTTAGTGGAGCTGCACAAAATGATCGGATTGTGGTGTCCTTCATACACCTCTTTTTTTGGCATAGAGCTGGGTGAAACTAGCTGCCAAGCAATGAACACTGTGCCAAGGAAATGTAGCCATGCCTACGAACAGCATCGATCAATTATATTTTTTTCTTTATTTGTACACCTTCTCACAACTTTGTCTTCAGTTGTGATGTGAATATTGGCACTGATCTGCGAACCATTGAGATGCATTATCCATGGTAGTTTCATTTGTATTTGATGGAATGTTGTAACGAGATAATCTCGAGGCAAGACACACGAATCCTAAGTTGAAACCTTTTTTTCCTGCGGGAACCAGAGTTGAAACCTTCATAGCATCACAGTACAATTTCATCAAAATTATGCGTACATATAAACAAATCCTGAATGATTGATAGCAATGGCAGAAACAATTCAATTCGTTTCGCCGACATGTTGGACATCCTTCATCCGGCTCCATCTGCCATGCAGCAATATTGAGTGGACAACACAACTTCAAGGAAAGATTCACACCGGTCGTTGCGCCGCAGTAGTAATGACTAGTGAGCAGTCAAATCATAGAGCCCCATTCGCCACAGTAAGTTGCTCGGACGAAGCAACCATCATTTCTCTATTCCTTGAATCTGCTGGTACTCCCATATTTCCACAGTAAAGTTGCTCGGGCGAATCAACCATCACTATATCCGCTCACGTGTGATGACCACAGGAGCTACCCATTCAGATTGCATGTTAAAAAAAATAAAGGTCGATAACTAATGCGGCAAACTTTCAAAAAAAAACTAATGCGGCACTTCGGGCCAACGCGGCCAGATCGCATTTTGCACGAGAAATTACACACCATGTTTCGTTGACATGTGGTCCCGTTCCAACATATCAATGAGACGACGGCAAGTAGTAGGAGTATTTCCGAACCGACGTGTAGGCCGGGGCGCCCCTTCGTGAACCGTGGCAAACTGGCAACCATCCACCGACGCTTCGCCTTTCCCTCTCGATTTGGAACTGTTGTCGCACGCTCTTCCTCTCCCTCCTCCATTTTCCTTCAGCCCTTCATGCTTTCTTCTTCCATTGTTCGAGTGATGCAATTGAATACGAGGGCCTTGTGTTTGCTGCCACCACTCGTGGCACTGTTTTTGCATGGAATCGTTATGATTTCGGTACGTTTGTCTTCCACCATAATTATAATTGTTTCATCCACATGCATGCGGGTTAGCAAGTTTCCCTTTACTAATTAACCTTCTTCTTGTGTTTCCAAGGTCCTCTGAAAATTCCACCACCTATACTTGAAAAATTTTATAACCAAGGGGGAGATGACGATGGTGATGATCACGAGCATGAGGACGAGCAGCGTCCATATACTCATTGGCGCCTGGCAACTAATTCCGATGGATCACCTCTTCTCGTGTGTATAGAGCCCACTGATGATGTTACTGCTAAGGAAGCAGGTGTAGTCTCCCATGGTCGCACTCTCCGGACCTATTCCAACACCCGTTGCATGGTATTCGGGATGGATACTAGTGTGCTAGCGCCAACACCTTCTCCCTGGTACAGAATTGATATTCTTGGAGAAAACTCGCTCTTCCTTGGACAAAACTATCCGATGATGGTGAAAGGCGATCCAACTGCTGTTGACACAACGTTACTAGCACCATTTATGAGAAGCAACTGTGTCTATACCTCGGACATTAGCGTGGTTCCCTACCCAGGTACTGATATAGTAGGCCGCTTCAGCCTGGATGATCAGTCCTGCGTTGGTCTCGAGATCGACAATAGATGCCCCGTCCCAGAGAATCACTTGTGGTTCAAAGCAAGTGTTTCCAACGCCGATGAATGGTTGAGTTGAAGTTCATTTCATTGCTTGTTATTTGTTGTGTGGTGAAAACTTTAGTATTTATAATGTATCCTTGTTGTCGATGTGGGTTGATGACCTGTTGTATGTAATAAAATGATATGCCTGTGATAAACTTACTAAATTTGTGAATGGCTTTCGAGTTGCTTCTGTGAGTGAGTGGTGCGACGAGGCAAAAATATATTTTCCGAATACATAATTGTACGTGCATTGCAATAGGTTATCGGATGAGGCCAATCATCAACAATAGTAGTACACTATTTGTACTAGCTTCACATGCTTCGCGCGTTGTGTGGGTGTTTTTACTATAGCCATATTGTACTACGTAACCAGCACCTCGAATCCTCGATACTAGTAGTACTATATAGTAAGTAGTAGGAGTAGTAGGGTGGCATGAGCCAGAACAAGCATTCACGTCCAGGAGTACGGCACATGCCACCAGCACGACTTCCATCTGACACCATATTTCTTGGAGTCCGTGCTAGAGCAATCTCTTCAACCTCATCGTTTCTCTAACTCAGCCATCGCGCTGCGGGCGAGGTGGGGGTTTGCCGATAGTCGGTTTCCTCAACTGCGGTCCCACTTGTAAGGCCAACTCCAACGCTCTATCAATATATGGATGTACTCTTCTTCCCAATACAAAAACTTGCATCCATTCTACTCCCTCGTTCTACTACCTCTGTCCTGGTTTATAGGTCCCCTTTGTAGTTTTTGTCAAATTTTGACTAAAGATTTAACTAACAAAATGTTAATGCATGTCAACAAAAATTATCTCATTGGATTCGTATTTGAACATAGTTTTCAAAAATATAATGTTTGGTGACATGCGTAAACATTTTGTTAGTTTAATCTATGGTCAAAATTTGGCACGAAATATAATGGGGACCAATAAACCCAGACGGAGGTAGTATTTGTCAAAATATATATGTATCTAGACATGTTTTAGTATATAGGCACATCCATTTTGGACAAATGGAAGTCAAGTATTTTGGAACGGAGGAGTACACAATAAATTTTTAAGTTAGCACAACTAGTCTAATCCGAGAGCACAATCGAAGATTTGGTGGGTTCTTCCTCCTTTTGCCGACACGTGGGACATCCAGCATCCAGGTCGTGTCATGAAAGAAAATAGAGTGGTAGTTGATAAGTTGAAGCCACGAGATGTGCATCTTGGGTTAAACTGTAAATAGAATCTTACTACTCTTGAGTAACTCCAAAAGCGGCCACCAAAGATCTTTCTTGGATTTGTTTTTCATCACCAGCACGTCGAGGTGAAAGATGTGCAGGTTCAGTGGGTCCTCTTGCGTTTTCACTGACATGTGGGGCCGCATGTGAGCAAACAGACGATGGGCTCCGCGCGTCCGCTGGCTGGCTGAGAAGAGAGATAGAGGAGTGCTGAGCACGGACTGCAGGAAATTTGTTCTACGTAACCAGCACCTTGATATTCGCGTGTGGTTGTTTCTAGAATAAAAAAAAGAAGGTACCTCTACTTATGTTACTCCCACTACGCCTAGCCTAAGGTTAGTAGGTGACCTTGCGCTTGGCTCTTCACCTCTTCCGGAAGTCGATGGTTCTACAGTAGTGCTTCTGGCAATCTGACACCAAATGAACTGCTGCACGTCCACCGCTTGTAAGCAAAAGTTTCTCCTCGTGCTGCGAGCCACCGCGCACGCGTTGGCGAGGGAGAAGGCGTAATCAAGCTTCTCGTCGTTCTGCGAGTTGACGGGACACATCAAAGTTATTTACTAGTAGTACGTACTCTCTCCAAAAAAGGGCTGACCATGTCATTGCTACCATCCCGTGCTCCGTCATTGAGTACGTGCACTATTCACATGCCATTCACGTGCCATCGAGGAGAAAAAATATTGCGTAGGTGCCATCGAAGTGCACGACTCACTTACGGAAAGGGTTTCCCCGCTTCCCCCCACACGACTCACTTACGCACTGCTTATCTGATTATCTCCATTTTCTTGCATGACACGTGCACCTTGATGCTAGATGTCTCGCGTGTTGGGAAAAGGATGAACAAAGCTCACGTAAAAGAAAAGAGTTGAAGAGCATAGATTCCCGACGACCGAGGAGGAGCAAGGAACCTCGCGGTGGAGAGTCTGCAAGGAACCTTGCGCGTTTTCCCTTGTTTTTTGCCGCCTGCCCACCTATAAACAACTAAAAGAACATGAACTTTTCGCTAACCACTAGAAGCGGTACATCAGGATGCTAAGTTGAAGATGTTTTATACTCCCTCCGTTCCCAAATATAAGTTTTTTTAGATATTTCAACAAGGGACTACATACGAAACAAAATGAGTGAATCTACACTCTAAAATATGTACACAAGCGAACGCACTAACTCCATCCGATCCAACTCATGCACATACGCGCACAGCATGGAGCACACAACGCACGTACACAAGACGTGCATGCACACACGCTCGGCCGCAGAATGCACGTGAATAACACATGCATGCGCACACACTCGACTGCATGGATGCGTGCGCCATCCGCGGCGACGTCCGGTTCCTCGTGCTACGGCGAAGCTCGCACGCAACAGCGCATACGCATCTCTTGCAGCACCTCTTTGCCGTTGTTGCTCAACTACTAGTCGGAGACGAAGACGACCGCAGCCTCGGCCTTAGAGCTAGCACCGATGGAAAAACACGCACGCTGCACGCACACGAGCACATACGGAGTGCCCACGACGTGGTGGTGGTGCGTCCCCAGTCGCCTCTACTCCTTCTGCGCACGTTGTCTATCAAGGCGGCTGCATGCTAATGATGATGTGGGTGAGATCTTCTAGGACTCAGATGATGACGAGGAAAATTATGAGACACAAGGTGACGTACACCGTCAAGGTCCACGGTCAAGGGGGTGCTAGCAAGTGCTTAGATGTGCTTAGAGCAAGTACAATAGAGCTGAGTCAGCGGGCTATAAGGAATAAACAGTAGTATATTTCTGCTTAGTTGGAGGAAAGAGAAGAGGAGAGAGAAGGTAAGCGGGCTCTTCGTGAAGAGTCAGCTCTAGCACGTGCTCCTAGGCACTTTGTAGTACATGTTGACTATAAGATGGGCTGTAGGCTTATAGCCAACAGCTGGCTATACTATTAATGCTCTTTAGATGAGGTGCTAAGTGCATTAAATGGCTTAGTAACTCAAGTGTTCAATGCATAGGTGCTTAGTTTATTGGTGCCACATCATATTTTATGCCTACGTGGCAGGCTTAGCAGCTATACATGGTGGAGCACTGGGAGAGGCCAAGGCTGGTCATAGTGGGGAGTAACTTGTACTGTAACATATTACTATGTTACTCTAAACATCTCTATAAACCGGAAAGGAGGGAGTAGTAACATACACTAGTGTCATATGTAGAGTATGGGAGCACATGATATTTCCCCGTCCGGACCGATCCCAAATTGGCTTCTCACCTTCTTGGCCCAACAAAAACCCCTCCCCCCTCCCACGTGCGCTTCCTGGCCGGCGCCAGCTGAGCCCGCCGCTCCACATTGATGGCAAGTCAGGGCGACGCGACCTCTCATTGCTTCCGCCGTTGAAGCGGCGTGCCGACCGAGGGCACCGCCCGCTGCACGCCCGGCATTTCATATTACATAGTGGATAGTAACTTTTAGAGCAAGTACTACTATTAGATGACATAAGCAGGCTATAAGGATTTAAATATAGTATTTGTGCTTAGTTGAAGGAGAGAGAAGAGGAGAGAGAAGAGAAGCGGATTGTAAACGTGTAGCCGGTTGTACTCCAACATACTCTACTTTGTGAGACAAAAGGTGGGGCCATTATTAATGATATTGTATTTATACTAAAGGGACTAACGGACGCCTTAATTACTCCATTTTTTGAGACAAACCTTGGTGGGGCTATTATTGACTTTTTTGAGCTATTATTGACTTGGACGTGGGGTTTGGGGGCCAAAGGCCTACTATTATACTCCGACCTGACATGCTCTACCCTAGCCGCCGCTGTATCATATGGTTTCGCACCGTTCCAGATCTTAGCGCCGCCACGCAATTCTTCTCCAGCCCTCCTTCCGGCGTGCACCGCGAGAAGGGACAGCAGTCCTCCGAACCCCGCCTTTCGTGATCCTGTACGGGAGAGGGGCGATCAGGTTTTTGGGGAGCACACTCCTGTGACTAATGCCAGCGACGACTTCCTCAACGACATCCTTCTTCCCCGACCTCGGTAACCTCTTCATCAACGACATGAGTGACAACATCAACCACATCGGTTCTGCTCCCGCTGTACAGTATGTGATTCTGTCCTCCTGGTTTAGTCCGCATCATTACTTTGATGTTTGCAATTGTCGTCATGATCTATTTACTGCTGATTCAGATTAAATCTCATACTAAATTGCTCATATATTCAACAATCCAATCCAAAAACCTGATCACAGGCAATTTACTCCGAGTTGTTTTGCTGCGCTTTTGAAGCCGCCTACTTTTAAGGGGGTGCAATATAAAAGGTGGCGCACAAGAGCAGTATATTGGTTTCAGATCATGTGCTGCTATGACGCCACTAAGGGTAAGCCTGAGGGCGATCTTAATCCTACACAGCAGGAAGCTTTTCAGAACATGGATACCCTCTTCAAAGCCGCCCTACTGAGTGTTCTTGACGATTCCATTGTGGATTCGTATATGTTGTTTGACAGCGGCAAAGACATGTGGGCTGCGCCGAGGCCACGTTTGGGCCCTCGGCGCCGCAACGAGTTGTACGTCATGGAGCAATTCTGTGACTACAAGATGGTGATGGCGCTCTGTTGTTCAGCAGACTCATGAGATCTGATCCTCTCTAAGGAACTTGAGTACTTTAAGTGTGTGTTGCAGGACAAATTTTTTGCTAGGACCATCATTGCCAAGCTTCCACCTTCGTGGAACGATTTTGCTACTTCTCTGAAAAACAAGAGACATGAGTTTTCTGTTTTGGATCTCATTAGCACTCTTGATTTTGAGGAGAAGGCGAGAGCAAAAGACACACGTGCTTGGGGCACCAAGGGAGCTTCTAGTGCCCACATGGTACACGAGAAGAACTTCCAGCCCAACCAGCCCCAAAACAACAAGAACAAATCTCAGGGGAAAGGCAAGTTTGATGCAAAGAACAAGCCGTCACATTCTACCAACTTCAAGAAGAATTCTCATAACGGGAAGGGATACAAACCTCAATTTTGGTAGCACCGCACAAAATTTATATGGCTGCATCTACCTGCTGTCAGCTAACCTCATGGTGCTACAGGTATTCCTACATTCGTAACTAGGTACAATGACCACCGCAAGATGAAACTAGCTTATTCGTACGTTGACTTGCTGAATGCAGTGCGGAACGATCATGTCATGTCTGGAGGAGCAAACAAGCAGTGCAGCCGAAGGTGGAAGTCAACCAAGGACTTATGAAATTATATGTAATCTTCCTCAGGCAGGTCAGTATCCCCTTCTTCCAGATGATCGTGTTTTGTCATGCCGAGCTATTGATATGTGCTACTGTTTTGCAACACCATTTAAGTATAGCTACTGTTTTCCTATCTTTTCAGATTCAGGACAATGAATAGGATATCAGGGGAACTGCACAATATGGACCCATGTTGAGTCATCTCTATTGCCTCATGTGTTTGCTGCAAATGTGTCAGCATCAATTGCAAGATGAGGCAGCTAGATAGTTGTGGAGTTGCCAACATGCTCAAAGTGCTCGCAACATTGAGAAGAAACAAGCATGACCAGGAAATTAATGCGTGCGCAGGGAGGCCCTTTGCTCAGAGAAGCATCGACCGATTTTCTTTATTTCCACACCTTCTCACAGTTTTGTATGTTGGTTATAGTATGGTGAATCATTGAGATGCATAGACATGCTGAACTTTTGTTCTTTTGAATGTTAGTTTAATGTGAGTGTTCGCATCGATCCGCATCCTCTAATTTGGTGGATGCACACAGAGAAAATAAATCTCCTTAATTTACTCCATAACCACCCTATTAAATAGGCCTAGTAACAAACCAGGCGCATGCAGTGGCTGGCAGGCACATGCATCCTGCATGCATGGCCAGTCATGCAGCAACGCAAAAGAAGAGAGCGGTTCTTGGGAAAAAGCGAGTAGTTAGTGCAGCGTGCCTTATAAACACGAACAGCTCGCTCTCCCGCTTCTGTCTCCCCACCCAATTCCCCCCGCTCCCCAATCTTCCTCACTCGTCCAGAAAACCCCGCTCACCTTCTTCCTCACTGCTGAAAACTTTGCTCCTCTTCTTCCACTCCTACAGAAATCCCCAGCCCTCCTTCTTCCCCACTCGCACTGCCACTAGGCTCATCTATGGCTACTCTGCTCAAACCCGTGAGCTCGGCGCGACGCCCACAAGGAAAATGGAGTCGGCTGGCCCCAGCGCCAAGAAGATGAGGCTCCCGCCAGCGGCGACGCTGGTTGTAGATCCCGCACCGGTAGCGCGGGGAGAAGCGGCGAGCCCCCCACCCGGATCTGAGGACCGGTAGAATCTCCGGTGGACCGCATCAGCGATCTCCCGGATGTCATCCTTGAGGAGATCATCTCGCTTCTCCCCACCAAGGATTGCTGCCGCACACAAGTCCTCTCAACTCGGTGGCGCCCTCTATGGCGCACCGCGCCCCTCAATCTCGACTGTCGTCAGATATCTGTCCTTCCTGAATTTGATCTCATCAGAGCCATCGTCTCTTCTCACCAGCAGGGCCCCGTTCAATGCCTCTGCATCCCGACAAGCTACCTGCTGTCCATACCCGGCAAGGTGGACGCTTGGCTGACATCCCCTGAATTCGGAAAACTCCAGCAGTTTGAGTTCTACCATTACCACGAAAGTTTCATACCACGAACATACCAAGAATTCGTGCCCACACCACCGTTGTCCATCTCGCGGTTTTCCTCCTCTCTCCACACCGCCACCTTCGCCCGGTGCCATCTACCAGACGATCTGGTACAAATGCTTCGACTCCCACTACTAAAAAAACTTTTGCTTGTGGTGGTTAATCTGTCCGAGGCCTCACTGCACAGCATCATCCACTCTAGTTGCCCTGCCCTGGAGCGCTTGCTGATTATTTTGGGAATAGAAATCAGTATCAGTTGTCTCCAAATAAAGTCGCCTCACCTTAAAAGCATTGGAATTGTTTTGAAGGACCGCAGTTCATCATCGAAGATGCCCCTTCACTTCAAAGGTTGCTCCTTCATAATTGTTATACACCTTCAGAAATAATTGTCGTCTACGCGCCCAAACTGGAGACCATGGGTGTAATTCGTGACCCGTTTAATAATCACAAGGAGTTGGTGTTTGGCTCCTCACCTTTTCAGGTACCGTATATTATCATCTACACATTTGTAATCATATGCTGCATTTTTCATTTATGCGCATAAGTTTTATATCAACTTGGAGTACACTTTGGGTACTAATATTATGTTATATGCTCAATGAAGAGTTCGTCCCTTGATAGCCTATCAATGCTGCTGGATTCTGTCAAGATCATATATATCAGAATGTATAGTTTCGATCTGGACATAATTATTGGCTTGCTGCGATGCTTTCGATCTCTGGAGAATTTATACATAGAGGTGATGATTTCATGCACATTGAAAGCCCGTATATATTGTACTAGAATTAACTGTTCAGTTGTCGTTCTTTCGACATACTCTTTTTTCAGACCTTAACTGTTTTCAATCTTCATGTCTACTTAGGCAGAACCACATGGACAAAAACATATAACCAATCATTGGTGTAATAAGCACAAGGATTTTCTCAGTTCTCATGACATTCGTTTGAGGACAATAACGATGGGACAATATGCATCCAACCAGGCAAACATAAGCTTTGTCACATTCTTCCTGTTGAATGCGAGGTTACTATTGTCCATGAGGCTTAATTTTTACAGCAAGAGATTTCTCACGGACGAACATGTTGAACAGAAAAAAAAAGAAGTTTCAGGTGGACAAATGGGCTTCTAAACATGCTCGGCATCTATTTAGAACAAGTTGTAGACATCCTAAAATAAACTTTTTTGCACAGGATGTTGATTTTATGGATCAGTCCGATCCATTTGTTTGTGACTGCAAAAAAGAGTGGTTGGGTTAGATGTTACTGTCATGTTCAATCTGGGTTTTGTCTAAAATTTGATGAACAATTAATCCTTGGGCTTTTTTACCATTTGTATGCTTGACTTGCATGTTGTTGCCCTCGTACTCCCCTCGACCTGCCACTACACTGCCGCATCTTTCATGGCTGCTGTTCGTTCCCGTCCGAGGCCTTGCCGTCGTTCTCCGCCTTGGTTAGCTCGCTGTGCTCGCCGCCATCTGGTGTTGTCAACATGGTCAACAACCAAGAGGAATCAGGAGATGACTGTACGTGGAGAGGCTGACAGTAGGGAACCACCAGGGTCATTGCATTTCGCAAGCAGGTGCCTCGTTATTACAAGCCAAAACAATACTTCCTCCTAATTGTTTGACAACTAGGTTCCACGCCATTGTCAATGTAGTCAATAAACGAGAAAATTACACAACAAGTGGATAACACCAGGGACCCAACAGCTCGCCCAGTTGTTTTTCAGTTTCAGAGACGGAGCTCAACTGCGCGCTGTGCGGGGGCTGTGGCCCGTCTAGCCCACGCTTACGCTTTTATTAAGCACATGACGAGCCCAGTTGATATTTTTTTCTTTCTGAAATTGGCTAGCCCAGTTCTTTTTTTGGAGAATACCAAAACCGAGGCCTACTTGCTTTTCTCGGCCCTGCTGTGTTGCAAATGTTTCAAGACGAGGAGGGATAAGAAATGGGCTTCCCCAGAAAACGGGCTATAAGTTGTAAGAAATGGGCTGTAAATTTTTAAACCAAAGCCAACCGGCAATTGCATTAAAATATCATTTTTTTCAGGATTTCTCTACTCTCTACTATTATAAAAACCAAAGCCAACTAGCAATTACATTAAAATATCATCTTTTCACCCACAAAATAAACTACTCGTACAAATGCATCTTCATGTTCCTGCAACGAACGGGCATCTTGCTAGTTAAGATTCTAAATTTCATTCATTTTTTTTGCGGAGAATAGTTTTTTGAATTTTATTTTGATATAATTTTTTGAAAACTATTTTTAACGTGACTCGAGATTTCGTGATTAAAAGAGTTCGGACCCCACTGAAATATGCAAAATTTCGTTGAATTTTTTAGCAGTGCCCTGAATATATGGTCTGTAATGCTAATAAAAAGAATATGAGCTTCAAATATCCTGAAGAATTAGCAAATGGGTTGTAAATTATTGAAAATAATGGCTAATGGGTTGTATGCTGTTTTCCACAGATTTGGAGGTTGACTTCTGGGCCTACTAGGTTGACAATGACGTTGTCCTAAAAAAAATTTGACGCGTACGCAAGGCTTTGTCAACTTAGTCAACACACAGCAGTGACTGTTGGATGTCCATCCAAGGGCCGCCGTGCCTCTTCAATCTCTGATCTTCCTGCTCCAGCCGCCCAAACCAGCGCCGGCGGGACTGCCTGCTCCCTCCTCCCGTGGCTGGCTGTGCTGCCGCAAGGCCATCCTTCTAACCACCCACACATCATGTTATTTTCCGGCGACGTCAGCCTCACCCCGCAGCGGACCAGTCAGCGCTCATTCTCCCCTCAGCGTGGGCATCCGCTGCGGTGGCTTCGCCGGCTCCGGGTGGTTCTCTTCCTGGGCCCCGCCCTCGTCCACCGCATTTGTGCTCTCGGCGCGGTGAGGTCAACATGGTCAACAAACAACAGCCATCGGAAGAGGCTGGCAGTAGGGGCCCACACAGGAAAATGCCTCCTTATTACACGCAAAATAATGATTCCTCCACCTGATAGCTGGGACCCACCGGAAGGGTCTCTGTATTTTGCGAAAAAACGTTCCCCCCGCTGTCAGCTCGGACCCACCGGAAATGCCTCCTTATTACGCACAAAAAAATGAATACTCCCCCTGCTAGCTGGGACTCACCTTGGTGGGAGGCTGACTTGTGGGCCTACTAAGTTTACGGGGACAGAGAGCTTTGTCAACTTAGTCAATATGAACGACTCTAGCTCCAGTGACCGTACGATGTCCATCCAACGGCTGTAGTGCTTCTTGAACCTCTGGTCTTCATGCTCCAGCCGCCCAAAGCAGCGCTGGTCGTGCCGCGTGCTCCTGCCTCCCGTGGCCGGCTATGATGCCGCTGAGGCCTCACTGCCCCCTACTACTCCCACCGCTGGCTAGGCCATCCCTCTACTCACCCACACCACCTGTCATTCTGCGGCGACGGTAGCCTCACCCTCGTACTCCTATTCGCGTGGGCATCCACTGCTGCGTCTTCCCCGGCTCCGCGTCATCCCCTTCCTAGGCCTCGCCGTCGTCCACCGCCGTGGTGCTCTCAGCGTGGCGTGGTCAATGTGGTCAACGACCGACTTCCATCGGAAGAGTACTGTGCGTGGAGAGGCTAACAGCTGGGTCCACGGCGGCCACAAGGAAGTGCCTCCTTATTACGCGCAAAATAATTATTCCTCGACCTGACAGCGGGGACCCACCGGACAGGCCACCGTATTTCGTGAAAAACGTTTCCCCCTGACTACTGGGACCCACCAGCTACATCTTCGCACGCAAGGAAGTGCGTCCGAGCAAAAAAAAACGATTCGCCCCCCTGACTGCTGGGACCCACCAGCTACATCTTGGCACGCAAGGAAGTGCATCCGGGCAAAAAAAAATGATTCGCCCCCCCTTACTGCTGGGACCCACCATCTACATCTTCGCAGGCAAGGAAGTGCCTGACAGTCGGGACCCACCTGGTCGAAGCGTATGTAGCGTTGTCATTCTGGTCGCGAACGTGTACCTACATACTGGTCGTAGTAGAGGCGCGCACATACACGTACGTACAATGGCGAGTGTGCAAGAAAGAAAAATACGGCCACGTACGTACATACACGCAGGGTCTCGAACGCCTACTCGCGCATACATACATGGCTGGGTCGGAACGGGGAAACAACATCGTCGTCATGTTCATGGGGAGGCAACGGAATGTGTCTTGTTCATCGGGAGGCGACAGAATGCGTGGGAGCCAACCGGCTGGGTCAGAACGGAATGCGTGTTCGTGTTCATCGGGAGGGCTTGGACGGAACATGCGATGGAAATGAGGCCTCGCGTACCGCACAATGGAGGAAACGGCCTTGTGTTCGACCGGCCACGTTCGAAACGGGATCCTGTTCATCGAGGGTCCGCGATCGCAAAAGCGGAGGAAACGGACCTCCTGCGGTCGAAACGGGATCCTGTTGATCGGGTGGGGCTGGCGCATCGTAAAGCGGAGGAAACGGACCTCCTACGGTCAAACGGGGTCTGTTGATCGGGAAGGTGTGGCGTACCGCAAAACGGATTTAAACGGACTTGTGTTGGAGCGCCACGGTCAAAACGGGGTCCTGTTCATCGGGAGGGTGTGGCGTACCGCAAAACGGATTTAAACGGACTTGTCTTGGGCGCCACGGTCGAAACGGAAGTGGTGTGGCGCATCGCAAAATGGGACTCCACGGATCTGTTCATCTCCACCGTCGACCTCCTCCGGCCTCCACGGGCTCCTGTTCATCCAGCCTCCACCGCGCTACTCCACCGCTCTTGTTCAACCACCCTCGAGGGCACCCCTCCACCGTCTCACTGTTCATCCAGCCCTCCACACCACGGGTCTGTTCAACCACCCTTCCACGGCCACCCTCCACCGTCTCATCGTTCATCCAGCCCTCCACACCACGGGTTCCTGTTCATCCGAGGCAACGCCACCGCTCATCGTTCATCCAACCACCCCCCCCCCGCAACGCTCCTTTGTTCATCCCGAGGCAGCATCGATCGGCTTGATTAGCAGCAGTAGCAAAGAAATCGCTCCATCGGGTTCGATTAACAGCCATCGATCGATCGCTCGGGTTCGAACGCGTAGCCTGCAGTCAATCGCTCGGGTTCGATTAGAGCCCAACGCCTCGCTTCGGCTTGATTAGAGCTAACGCCGCACACACGCAGCAGCGTCGTCACGAGAAAGCGCGCATCGCTCGGCCCCGACCTCCCACCGTAACCGCAACTCCCGAAATTTTCCTCCCCTCGCTTCTACCACGGTTTTTTCCGTCATGGACGGCCCAAAGAATGTCATGCAGCTGCGTCTCCAGCCCGCCCAGGACGAAAAGCCCATTTTCTGTCATGATTTTTTGTCATAGAAGTAGGAGCCCACCACATCTATGATGATACCGGGTTTTGTCACAATTATCGTCATAGAAGTGTCATATGTATGACAGAAAAAAAATTCATTCGGCCCAAAATATCACGGATGTGTCTTTTTGTTGTAGTGCAAAGCCAAGCACTTCTCCCATGGCAAGAAAGACCAATTTAGTAGGCCAAACCAAACTGATAATTCGAAGAGACTTGCAAAGATAACTCACTCATACATAAAAAGAATTTAGAGAAGATTCAAATATTATTCATAGATAAATTTGATCGTAAACCCACAATTCATCGGATCTCGACAAACACACCGCAAAAAGAGTTTACATCGAATAGATCTCCACAAGAGAGGGGGAGAACATTGTATTGAGATCCAAAAAGAGAGAAGAAGCCATCTAGCTAATAACTATGGACCCGTAGGTCTGTGGTAAACTACTCACAACTCATCGGAAGGGCAAGGATGTTGATGTAGATGGCCTCCGTGGTTGATTCCCCCTCCGGCAGAGTGCCAGCGAAGGCTCCAAGATGAGATCTCGCGGATACAGAAGGTTAAGGCGGTGGAAATTGTGTTTCGTGGTGCCCCTGGATGTTTTCGAGTGCGAGGTATATATAGGAAGAAGAAGTACATCGGTGGCGCCGAGGCCCACGAGACAGGCGCGCCCTGCTGTATGGGTGCGGCGTCCTATCTCGTGGGGTCCTCGAAGCTTCTTGACTTGCACTTCAAGCTCTCCGGATCACGTTCGTTCCAAAAATCACGCTCCCGAAGGTTTCATTCCGTTTGGACTCCGTTTGATATTCCTTTTCTTCAAAATACTGAAATAGGCAAAAAAAAACAGCAATATGGGATGGGCCTCCGGTTAGTAGGTTAGTCCCAAAAATGATATAAATGTGTAAAATAAAGCCTATAAACATCCAAAAGGGGTAATATAATAGCATGGAACAATCAAAAATTATAGATACGTTAGAGACGTATCACCACCCTTTATTCCATAGTCCATAAAAGCTTTACCCAAAACTTGAAAACTTCACAACACAAAACTCAACAGGAAATCGTATAAGCTCCGTTAGTGAAAGAAAACAAAACCACCACATAAGGTACTGCAATGAACTAATTCTTTATTTAATTTGGTGATAAACCTACTGTATCCCAACTTCTCTATGGATTATAAACTATTTTATTGGCCATAGATTCATCAAAATAAGCAAACAACACACGAAAAACAGAATCTGTCAAAAACAGAACAGTCTGTAGTAATCTGTAACTAACGCAAACTTCTGGAACTCCAAAAATCCTACCAAAATAGGAAGACCTAGGCAATTTGTTTATTGATCAGCAGCAATTGGAATCACTATTTTATCACGTCCTGGTGATTTTTAACAATTGTTTTCGTTAACCCAAAGTTTCTGGAAATTACAGCAAGATCAAATAACTATCATCCAAGAAGATCCTATAGGTTTAACTTGGCACAAACACTAATTAAAAGATAAAAACACATCTAAACAGAAGGTAGATGGATTATTTATTCCTAAACAGAAACAAAAACAAAAAACATAAAGAAAATTGGGTCGCCTCCCAACTAGCGCTATCGTTTAACCCCCTAGTTAGGCATAAAAACAAAGATAGATCTAACGAGTGCCATCTTTGGCACTAAACTCATAAGTAGCACACATGATAGATTCATAAGGTAATTTGACTTTCTTTCTTGTAAATTGCTCCATGCCTTTCTTTAATGGAAATTGGAATCTAGTATTCCCTTCCTTCATATCAATAATCGCACCAATCGTTCTAAGGAAAGGTCTACCAAGAATAATAGGGCAAGAAAGATTGCAATCTATGTCAAGAACAATAAAATCTACGGGCACCAAATTTCTATTTGCAACAATAAGAACATCATTGATCCTTCCCATAGGCTTTTTAATGGTGGATTGCAACAAGTAAATACAACCTTTTAGAGAACAATCATCATAATCAAATTCCTTGAAATCTGAGATAGTAGGTTCAACATTATTAGAAGTTGAGGACTATCCAATCTCACTTTTACCAAATTTAACATTAAGATCTAAAGACTCCGAATTCTTGGGACGCCTTCTAGGCAAAGTTCATTCATCGTTAGTCCCATAATCATCAAAATTCATATTGCAAAACATAGATCTAATTGGAGACGCATCAATAACTCTAAGATCCTCATCATTATTTTCACGTAAACTAGAAGAACACGCCTTTATAAAGCTTTCTTTTTTAGCACGCAATCTAGCGGTTCTTTCCTTGCACTCGTCAATGAAAATTCTCATTACTTTGAGAGACTCATTGATATCATGCTTAGGAGGGGAAGATATAATTTTAAGAGAATCAACATCAAGCGAAAGTCTATCAACGTTCCTAGCCAAATCATCAACTTTGAGCAATTTTTCTTCAAGCAAAGCATTAAAATTCTTTTGAGAAATAATAAATTCTTTCACACTATTCTCAAAATCAGAGGGCATCTTATTAAAATTACCATAAGAATTATTGTAGGAATTTCCATAATTATTAGAGGGATTACTAGGGAACGGTCTAGCATTAAAATTTCCTCTATAAGCATTGTTTCCAAAACTATTCCTACCAACAAAATTCACATCCATAGATTCATTATTATTCTCAATCAAGGAAGACAAAGGCATATCATTGGGATCAAGAGGAGTATTTTTAGTAGCAAACATCTTCATAAGTTCATCCATCTTTCCACTCAAAACATTGATTTCTTCTATAGCGTGCACATTTTTACTGGAAGATCTTTCGGTGTGCCATTGAGAATAATTAGCCATAATATTAGGCTCCTATCTCGTGGGTCCTCGGAAGCTTCTTGACTTCACTCCAAGCTCTCCGGATCACGTTCGTTCCAAAAATCACGCTCTCGAAGGTTTCATTCTGTTTGGACTCCGTTTGATATTCCTTTTCTTCGAAATACTGAAATAGGCAAAAAAACAGCAATACGGGCTGGGCCTCCGCTTAGTAGGTTAGTCCCAAAAATGATATAAATCTCTAAAATAAAGCCCATAAACATCCAAAAGGGGTAATATAATAGCATGGAACAATCAAAAATTATAGATACGTTGGAGACGTATCAGCGCGCCATAGAGAGGGCCGGCCCCTCCCCTCCTCCACTCCTTTATAGACGCGGAGGGGGCACCTCTAGACACACAAGTTGATATGTTGATCTCTCCCAGCCGTGTGCGGTGCCCCCCTCCACCATATTCCACCTCGGTCATATCGTAGAGATGCCCTTAGTCGGTAGCAACATCCTCACCGTCATCACGCCGTCGTGCTGACGGTACTCTCCCGTGAAGCTCTGCTGGATCGGAGTTCGCGGGACGTCATCGAGCTGAACGTGTGCTGAACTCAGACGTGCCGTACGTTCGGTACTTGGATCAGTCGGATCGTGAAGATATACGACTACATCAACCGCGTTGTGCTAACGCTTCCACTTTCGATCTACAAGGGTACGTGGACTCACTCTCCCCGCTCGTTGCTATGCATCACCATGATCTTGCATGCACGTAGGAATTTTTTTTAAATTACTACGCTCCCCAACAGGTACCTCCCGTTCAGAACAAGTTGAAGCGGCGGGATCCTGGTTGGTGGGCGGTGGAGCGCGTCGCCGGGGCTGGCGGACCCGCCAGGAGAGGGAGGGGCAGCGGCTCGCTGGGGGACGGAGGGTCGGCGGGATGCAGGTTGTAGTGGTGTGGGCTGGCCGGCACGGCGGGTGGGTGGTTGTCGTAGCGCCGACTGTAGGTGGTGGTCCTGGCGGCAGCGGCGCGCGCGACCAGGTGTAGGTCGAGACCTCCTCCAGCTCCAGGTCGAGACCTCCTCCAGCTCTAGGTCGAGACCTCCCCCAGCTGCGGGTAAGCCGAAGGGATGGGGAGGTAGTGGTTGGTCAGGAGGCGAGCGGGACGTGGTGGGGAGGCGGCGGTTGTCCGGATGGAGCGCGGGGCGGGCGTTCAGGAAGCGGTGGTTGTTCCGTCCTGGCTCTTTTTCATCTGATCAATCGTGAACTTATCGATCCCTTGGAGAAATCCCTTCAAGAACTCAACACCACCATGCGCAGGCCCCACGGTCGGCGCCAGCTGTCGTGGAATTGTCACGTGTCAGGACCCCGATTCCAAGTCACATCGATCTAGCCGGTAACACCTCATATCACTTTGCAGCCTCACGCACGGTATCCCCACGGGTGTCGCCTTACCATGGCCCGGGACCGTTTGCGTCTTTTGGCTCACGTATATGATAGTGTCGCTAGCATCCACATGACAGAGAACCCGGGCCGACATGGCTAGTCGTGAACCCAAAGCGGCGCTAACCCATGGGGACATGCATACATGAATCACATCGAGCATGTCGGTCATCAACGATGAATCCGGGTCTGTACCCCTGGGCTACAGGACTCCGGTAACCCGGCTGTAGCAGGCTAGGCAGGACTCGGATGTCACCGCGTGACATTTCCCGAAGGGATGACACGGAACGGTGAAACACATGCCGGCCAGTCAAGTGTCCAGAGCAGTAGTCTTTGGGCTAGCAGGACTCCGGTGAACTGGCTGTAGCGGACTACTATCGCTCAGGAAGCACTAGACTACATTTCCCCATATGAGAGGCTGCCAAGGATAAACAACTAGATTGTCGGATCCCACACATACCAAGCATTTCAAACATACATACAATATGCTCAATATGTGCAAATACAACATGGCATCACAACATAACTCTACGACTCAAATATTTATTCATTAGGCTCCGAGGAGCGAGATATTACAAACATGGGTCTCATGACCCAACAAACAGAGCATACAAGTCAAAGCACAAGCGGAAGCTTAACCTGTCTGAGTACAGACATCTATAAATGAAAAAGGCTGAGAAGCCTGACTATCTACCACATCCTGCCGGGGCACAAGATCGTAGCTGAGGTAACAAGCTAAACGTCGAAGTCCAAGCGGAACTACTAGCGAGACTGATGTCTCTCTGCAAAACATAAAATAAGCAAACGTGAGTACAAATGTACTCAGCAAGACTTACATAAGAACTAACTACATATGCATCATTATCAACAAAGGGGGTGGTGGAGTTTGACTGCAGCAAGCCAGCTTTGACTCGGTGGCTATCCTGAACTACGACTGCAAGTAACTCTTTTGAGGTGGCGCTACGAGTCTACATATTCACCATATCAATACACCACTATGGACCCGCTCCGTCTTCCTACGAGAACGCCATCCATAGCACTCACGCTTATCTTGCGCATTTTAGGTATCCACTTTCACTTGTCTATGAACTGATATAGGCAACCCGAAGTCCTTTTCGCGGACACGGCTATTGAATAGATCATATTAACCCTGCAGGGTGTACTTCTTCACACACTCTCACCACTTACCGTCGTTTACGACATGTACTCGGCAACCTTCAAGCGGAAGCCCAGCGTGGGTGTCGGCCACGGCCTACCTAAACACTCAAGTCCCTAGTCCAGGTTTATCACCTATTCGGGTTCCATCCGCAGGAGTCCGCCGAGGTTTCCACTAACGGCCCCGAACGATGTGTGCAGGGTTCCCGAGATACCAAACGGGCATTCGTACACGGGCCATGGTGTATCTACCGCATCATAGCCCACCCCTAGGGTCAGCGCCACGCACGGCCTCCAACACATATCCTACAAACACCGTAAACTAGTTGCAACTCCGTGACAGAGGACAAGGGTGGTTAAGCCGAGAGAGTCAATTAAGGATCCCAATGTGTGGTAGTAACTGTTTCATGGATCACAAACACAGAACTCAGTTCCTGAGGACGGCTGCAATGAGACAACCCACCATGTACTCCTACATGGCCTCTCACCGCTACCTTTACCAAATTGTGTTCACACACTTAGCTCACACACAGTAGGACATGTTCACACACCTCCGATTCATCCCCGATGAATCAGACCTGACTCAACTCTAAGCAGTAGCAGGCATGACAAACAAGCATGAATGAGTAGGCACAACATGGCTCAAGCAACTCCTACTCATGCTAGTGGGTTTCATCTAATTACTGTGGAATGACAGGTCATGCAGAGGATAAAGGGGTTCAGCTACCGCAGCAAGTAACACATGAGTCGTTGTTGTCCTAATGCAGTAAAATAGAGCAGGAGCGAGAGAGTGGGATTATATTGGAATGAACAAGGGGGTATTGCTTGCCTGGCACTTCTGAAGATAATATAGTTCTTCATCGGTGTCATCGAACTCATCGTCGAAACCACGTCTATCGAGAGGGAACAACCACCGACAAACAAGAGGAAACACAATCAATGCAATGCACAAACAAATGAATGACATGTCATGTTAAGGGACTGAATTGACCTAATGCAGCAGTAAGCCAAGTTAATTGAAGTGGAATTCAAACAAGGTTAAACTCCAACTCTAAATGCTAGTTCATAAATTGCCCTAATCATGATTCATCCTATTCAGTGAGGTTAACTTGTTCAATCATGCATGAAAGTGGTACAGATGGATAGATTGGATTTTCTGATAATTTTTCATATATAAATTATTTCATTTGGAGTTACGGTTGAATTACTATGAATTTTGCAAGTTTTAAACATTTTCTGGAATTTCCTGAATTAGATTAAATCCAGAAAATGAATAATTGCGTCAGCATGACGACAGCACGACGTCAGCAGGTCAACCGGGGCTGACCAGGGTCAAACCTGACGTGTGGGGTCCCACGTCGCTGGCCTGTATGGAACAGAGGCTGACCAGCGGGCCAGGTCAACGTTGACGTGGCAGGGTCAAACTGACAAGTGGGGCCAGCTGGATTAATCTAAACTAAGCAGAGAATAAATCCCAGGGTTAAATTAAAAGTGGGGTCCATCCGTCAGTGACCTAGGGGGTTGGTTAGTGGCGTCATTAGCCACTAATGGCGGTGCCACGTCGGCACGGCCGGAGTTGAGCCGTCGGCGACGTCCAGAGACGGCGGCGATGCTCGCGTTTTGCTTTCCGGCGACTATATGGACGGCGAAGTGCGTCCACGCGACGAGGAGACTCGTCCGCGTCGGGTGGTGCACGCGGCAGCAGCTCCGGTGGCCTAGGTCGACGGCGGCAGCAACTTGCGCGGTGGCCGGAGTCCGGTGAAGAGGGACAGGGCGCTATGGTGCACGGGAGGAAGAGTGGGTAGGTGCTCTGGGTTCCCGGGAACGCGCCGAGGACGACAGCATGCTCGGACGCGACGTGTGGGGGCTCTAGCCGCGGCGACCTCGCGGCCGGCGGCGATGAGCTCTCGGGCTCGGCGGAGCCCGCGGTTAGAGGAAGAAATCGGCATCGGGGAGAGGGAGGTTCGGTGCGGGGGCTCACGGCGAGACCAGCGAGCGCGAGGGCGAGGTCGGGGATGCCCGGTAGCTCCCGAATCGACGGCGAGGATCCACGGCGGCCGGAGGCGAAGATGGCGACGGCGATGGCTCCACGGGGCGCCCCGTCTTGCGTGGCTCGGCGGAGAGCTTCAGAGCGAGGAGGCGGAGCTCCTGCGCGTGGCAGCGAGGCGTGGGATGGCCGGTGGTCGCGGCAGAGCACGGCGGCGCCCTCTGGTGCGCTCGGGAAGAGAGGGGGGAGGGAGCCAGAGGAGGGGAGGAGCTGCGGGCGTGAGAGAGAGAGGTCAGGGTGGGGGTGCGTGGCCGTCTCCGTGGCGCTGGAAGGGCCTCGAGGGCGTGAGGCAGGCAGGGAGGAGGCCACGGCGATCGCGCGTGTGTCGACACGCCTCTGCCTACTGGCAGAGGTGGAAGAAGACCAAGTCGCCCCTGGTGGGCTGGGCCGATTCTGCTAGGCCACCAGGTAAGTGGGCCTCAGGTGAGCGCCAGGTTAGTCCTTTCCTAATTGCATTTTCTTTCTGTTTTCTATTTTCTGTAATTTGTTTTGATTTAGTTTTAATACCAAACCATTTCATAAAATCCTGGGAACAGTTATGGGTGCTTTCTGAATTATTTCAGGGACCCTTAACAATTTCCAACATTTTGGAGCATCTAATATATATATATATATATATATATATATATATATATAGCATTTAAAGGCCCCAATTCAAATACAATATGAGTTAATTTAAAAATCCAGAGTGGCCTAAAAAATAAGTGCATTATTTTTGGCAGAGGTTTTCACCTTCATAAAAAATAATGAATTTTTCTAAAGGGTATTCTGGGTTCATTGAAAATATTTTTAATTTGATCCTAAATGCATTTCATTTAGTGCTAGGGTTTGTCATCCCCATTTCAAATTTCATGAAAATTAAACATGATGCATGGATGCAATGCCACTAGTTGCAAGCAAGCTCTAGGGCTGTGACATCACGGCAGATGCCCTAGTGTGAGGACTTAGTCGTGAGGCCAACGCATCTATGTGGTAGCTTGAGAGGGGCTGAGCGGGATGAGAGACGCGAGGTTTTTTACCAGGTTCGGCCCCTCACGGTGGAGGTAAAAGCCTAGATCCTGCTTCATTGATATTGATGATGATGATCACGATTACAAGGGTGCTCTATATTGAGAGCTATTGATTTGTCTATCTAGACTTGTAAAACCTCTTCCTCTTGGGGTGCATTGTCCCTCCTTATATAAGTTGGAGGGGTGGGTTACATGAGGAGTCCTAGTAGGACTGGGAATATTCTAAGTAGAATCCTAGTCTTGCTTCCTTGGTAAGGGAAAACTCCTTATGCCTTTCCTCTTAAGCCGGCCCATCGAAGGCGCACCTTGAGCCGATCTTCTCATAAACCGCCTTATGGGCCTTGGGCCTTTATTCATCTAACTCGCCCTCCGGGACACCAGTGAGTTGTTAGTCTTAGGCGGGTTACCGATGAAATGCCAAGTCCCAGTCGGGTCATATCTCCGGTCGGGTCATACCGCGGGGTATATCCCCGGCAATGGTGATATAACTGTTTATGGAAATGTCGTTAATGTCATTGAATAAAACAATGATCTTATTGTTGCTGAAGATTAAGTTGAACAGACTAATGATGCAACTGTAGATGATGATGACAAGCAATTGACACGTGAGTACATAGACAATTTCCTGGAGAATGACAGTGTTGTTGCAGCTCGGAGTTGCAGGCAAAGGGTCCGCAGTGACCATGTGCCGTAGATGGGCATGTATTTTGATCCATCCAATGTAGCACGAGCTTTTTCCGAGGAATCAAAATACTTGAGATCACACAAACACATTATACAGGAGGAGAAACTATTTGTGAGGACATTGACTCTCTCAAACTGGCAACAAGGAAAATTATGGCAATACTTTCATATTTACGACATACTTTTATATTGAACTTTTATACCTATATAAATTTGTTTTCCTAATACTATAATCTTATAATGATTATATTTCTTACTACTTAGCTGGCATAGATAATCACATAACAATTTATTTATTATTTATCCCCAAAAAAACAAGAAAGAACATTCTAATCAATAAATAAGAGTATTTTATATTTTCAACCTATAGTCGCATATAAGATGGACAAATGGAGAAATTGGGCAACATTTGGTGTATAGTTATAGTATATATTACTGAAAAAATTGTGTATATTAAATTTTAAATTTGTGTCATAGAATATCTCCGTGAATTAAGTTTAGACAACTGCATAAGTTATATTGTGAATACATATATAAACTTGTGTGTGTGTGTGTGTGTGTGTATTTTATACATTTTAATGTTACTAAATATCATGTTAAAGATCTCTAAAGTGTGCACTCTAATTAGTATCATAATAATGGTCTCTAGTTATTAGTAGGTAAGCATATTGGTGGAATCTTCTACACTATAAATTGAACCATTGATGTGTTTTCACACATACGATTTGGTTATTTGATATGGTCATTTGGAACACCCTTGATTTGATTTGGTGTGTACAAGACCTCTTGCAAATTTTTAAATTAAAAAGTTGTGCACAAAATTCAAAATAGAATTCTAGTTAACACAGTTCATTACAACTTGCGAGTGTAGAGAGAGTAGCGGCGAACAAACTCACCACCACTGAGCATATAGGTTTGTTCATATTGTACACGCTATTTGGCCCGTAGTCTGCACTTGCTCATGCAAATTTGGTCTTTTTTCATGTATTCGATAATCTTATGGAGTACTCGTTTCGGTCCATTTTACTTCCCATATAAGATTTGTCTTAAGTCGAACTTCGTAAACTTTGACCATAATTATATGAAAAAAAATCTACAATACTAAAGTTGTAGAATATGAAAGTTAAATTCATGACACGTCTAATAATACTGAATTCATATTGTGAATGTTGCCATTTTTCCTATTAAGTTGGTCAAACTTTACAAAGTTTATCTTCAGACAAATCTTACATGCGAGTAAAAAGGACCGGAGGGATTATATTAGTTATTATTTTTACACTACTAGGGAAAAGCGCAGCTCAAAAAGGAGCACTGCTGCTAATTAGTAGTAGCGCCTGTGCGGGAAACTCGCTACTGACAAGTTTTTAGCAGTAGCGCGCTCGGTGTAAATTGCGCTGGTACAAATATCGACCGGCGGTGTCCACCAAACTCCATTTAGCAGCAGCGCGGTGCCGCGAGCCGCGCTACTGCTATGGATGTAGTAGTAGCGCGCTTTTTCTGAGATCGCTGCTGCTAAATTTCAAATTGGCACACTTTTTGGTCCCGATTAGCAGTAGCGCCATTGCCCAAAGCGCGCTGCTGCTACTTCCTTAGCAGCAGCGCGTTTTAACTCCCGCGCTACTGCTAATCCGCATCAACCCACCACCTTTTCCCCACCCGTCCCTCCCCCTCCCCCTCCTCTCTTCCCTTTCCCCTACCTCCCACATGCTCCCACTCTCACTCTTCTAGTCTTCTTCTTCCTCAATACTTCTCCCCCATTACTCTCCCTCTTCTATCTACCTTTCTCTCTCTTCATTACTCCTACCTAACTAGACCACCTCCATTAATGCATCTCCTTTCTCTTTTTCCTTCCCCCTCCACTAGTTGAAGTTGTCTCCTCCCAAATTAGGTAGCTAGGTAGATGTAGGATTTAGTTAAGTGACCTATTTGCCCCCTAACTAGACCTATCTTTGTCAAGAAGAGCTTTGTGCACTTTTGATCTCCCTACAACATCATCTCCACCGTGTGCTCGATCTCGAGATAGAGGTGATTAAAATTTCATGCTTTTGCAAAATGGAAATATGTTTATGTGTGTTTGATATGTTTATGGAAATTGTGTGTGTGGCATGAGTTGACGCCAAATTGTGCTTTTGAGTTGCCTATGTTTTGCCGAAATGTCGATTTATTTCCGTTTCGGCGAATTCCCGGCAAACTCTAGATCCATATATGTCCTATTTTTAGGGAAGGTAATGACGAATTTTTGTATGACTTTGATGCATGCACACATTTTTACAATCAATTTGTTTTATTATTACCGTGCAGACGTTCATGATGGTCAGTGGAACGATGGTGGACAGGTGGTTGCGGTCGGTGGTGCAGGACATGAAAGAAAATAACCTGACAGAGGTTTTATGTCCGTGTCGAAAATGCAAAGGAATAGTTTGGCTCGACCCCTATGACGATGGTCGTGTCGAAGCGCACCTGCTCATGACTGGTTTCATGGATGGCTATACTCGGTGGATAACTGAAGATGAGGATGGCGATGTTGAGGATGCCGACGGGGCAGGCAATGATGACACGGGGCAAGACGAAGAGATGATCGACAATGGCGGCGGGGAAGAGGCCGGACATGGCGGCGGAGAAGGGGCCGGACATGGCGGAGGAGAAGGGGCTGGACATGGCAGCGGAGAGAACGACATGGACTCCACGCAGCAGAGTTCGTCAGTACAAGTTCAATCGTGCGGGACCCTCATGTTCAAGCATTGCTTCGCAAGGAGACGAGTACTGAGAGAGCTGCTTCTAGAGAGGAGGCTAAGCTGGAGCAACCGGTGGTAGACTCGAACACTCCATTGTATGATGGTTGCAATCTTGAGGTGACCCGCTTGAGTTTCACGCTCCAACTCCTGAAGACGAAGGCTAAAAACAAATGGACTGACACTAGCCTCGATGAGCATCTCAAGTACCTAAAGGATGTTCTTCACGGGTTATCTATGTCCTACTAGTGTTGATGAGGCCAAGAAGATCGTGTGCCCTCTTGATCTGCCACACGTTAGATATCATGCATGCATCAACGATTGCATAATTTATCGGAAGGAGCACACGAAAAAACAAGCTGTCGGTGTGCAATGCTTCTCGATACAAGAAGGCCGGAAGAAATGTCCCCGAAAGTTGTATGGTACTTACCGATCACTCCCCATCTCAGAGGTATTTTGTAGATCCCAAGGAAGCAAAGCTAATGCGCGCTGGCAGCGGAGAGGAAGAAGCCTGACGATGGAGATGATCCGAAGCTGAGACACGTCAAGGATGGAAGCCAGTGGAGAGTGTTGAACAGCTTGTATCGGTATTTTGAATGTGATGCAAGGAACATCGTGCTCGGCGCGTGTACCGATGGCATGAATCCGTTTGGCAACCAGAACACCAACCATAGCGCATGGCCCGTGTTTGTATGGATGTACAACCTCCCCCCTGGTTGTGCATGAAATCAAAGTACATTCACATGAGCATGCTTATTCAAGGGTCGAAACAACCAGGAAATAATATTAATTTATATTTGGGGCTACTTCAAGAGGAGTTAGACATGCTATGGAAAACACCGGCCAAGACATGGGACGCCAACAAAGGCGAGTATTTCAACATGAGAGCCGCGCTGATCACGACAGTGCACGACTATCTCGGTTACGGATATGTGGCAGGCCAGGTGTGCCGTGGATATTGCGGATGCATGCGGTGCATGGATGATACGACATCTCAGCAGCTAACGTCAAGGAAAGATGGCGGGTCTGGGAAAATCGTGTACATGGGGCATCAAGATGGCTTGAACAGGACGACCCGTGGAGAAACCGTGGAGATCTATTCAATGGTCACGCTGAGCATCGAGGACCTCCACGTAAGCGGAGCGGTGCCTAAATCGATGAGTTGTTGAAAAACTGGAAGGAGTGCCCGGCGCCAGGAAAGACGATGAGAAAGGCGTTGGAGCCGCTGCTGAAGGTATGGAAGACGAGGTCTGTGTTCTGGGACTTGGAGTTCTGGCACAAACTCGATCACCTCATTGCCTTGATCAAATGCATATCTGTAAGAATGTCCTTGAGAGCTTGCTCGCAACACTGATGAACATGCCGGATAAGACCAAGGATGGGCCGAAGGCAAGAAAAGGCTTGCAAGATTTGAAAATCAGGGAAGATCTGCACATGCCGCCCTGTAAAATGTCAGACGAGACAGAGACGGAGACAGAGGCACGGGAGAAGAAGGGCAAGAAAATAAAGAAAGAGGATTATTGCCCCCCTTCTTGCTTCACCTTAAGTCATGCTGAGATCAATCAATTCTTTAAGTGCCTTACCGGAGTCAAAGTTAGTACCGGTTACTGTGGCAAGATAAGCAGATATCTAGAAACGGAGAAGAAAAGGTTCAGCGGGATGATGTCTCATGACTGTCATGTGATGATGACGTAGATACTACCCGTTGCCCTTAGAGGGATAATGGACAAGCACGTCCGTGACACGCTTATTGGTCTCTGCAACTTTTTCGACGTCATCTATCAAAAGTCGATCAGTGTGAAGCAGCTCCGAAGGCTACAGGAAGAGACCGTTGTGATACTGAATGAGCTTGAGATGTACTTCCCGCCTGTGTTCTTTGACATGATGGTGCATCTGTGTGTCCATATTATGGATGACATAATAGACCTGGGGCCGCCATTCCTGCACAACATGATGCCGTTTGAGAGGATGAATGGGATCATCAAAGGATTCGTTCAGTAACATGTCCCGTCCGGATGGAAGCATCTTCGTGGCTATTTGACACAAGAGTGCATCTCTTTCGTGAGAATTTTCTATATGGCGCAGACTAGCCGCTTTGGTGTTAGTGTTGGTTTTCCGCTAACAAGCACGATGGGAGGCTCAAGGAGATGGTCACCGCAACGGTCGCAGGAACTGGACGTGGCATACTCAGATCGATGCAGCGACTTTGACAGAGCAAACTTGGTAGTGCTACAACACCTAGACGAGGTTGATCCTTTCGTGGCATTGCACAAAGATATTATCGCAAAGAAGTATCGTGAACAGGGGGTATGCAGGACGAACGCCGAAGTTACTAGAGAGCACAACTCCACTTTCCTGCATTGGTTCAAAGAGCATATTATTTCTAATCCCCGGAGGAGGGCTCTAAGGACAGATTGCTCATATACGCCTTAGCACATGGCCCCTCGCCCAACCTCGTAACCTATCAGGCATATGATATCAACGGATACACGTTCTACACGGAGGCCAAAGATATGGACAGTGATGATCAGAACTCAGGGGTGACGATGGAATGCATGACCGCAGCAACAACGGCGCAACTGAACGATTTTATGGAAGGGTCGAGGAGATCTGGGAGCTTGACTACTCTGGACTGCACAACACGATGATGTTCCGTGTCAGATGGGCTAAGAATGTCGAAAGAGAAAACCGGATTTTCACTACCATGACTATACCCGACGCCAAGAGCGCTACCATGAACGCTATCGCAAAAAACGAGCCATGGGTACACGCTAAGCACGTGACACAATGCTTCTTCATTACCGACCCATGCAATCCCAATCGTGTTGCCGTGAGGAGAGGCAAAAGGAACATCATTGGAATGGATGGAGTCGCCAACGAGGAAGACTATGATCAGTACGGCAACCCAATGAGGGAAGATGACGATGATGATGAAGTATACGTCAAAAGAAGAATCAATACTACATTACCTAAGAAAAATCGTACTCCATGGAAAAGGCAAAGTCACAATGAGGGGCTCAATTATTTTTCGACGAACAAGAAGGGAAAGAAGCCGACTCAAAAACGAAAACGTCAACGCTGAGGAACCGTATGTTATTGGTCAAATGATGTATATATATATATATATATATATATATATATATATATATATATATATGTGTGTGTGTGTGTGTGTGTGTGTGTGTGTGTGTGTGTGTGTGTGTGTTCCTATTTTGTATACACACTTTTCCATTATTATGGATGGGTCCAATGATGTAATATATATGTTCCTATTTTGCTTACATATTTAACCATCAAATGATGCAATATATATCACCCTCCCTTCGTTCACTGCTCTCGGGAAATAAAAGTGGGAGAAAATAAAGGAAAAGAAAAAGGAAAACTGGCAGTAGCGAAGGTAGTAGCAGCGCATTTTGTCTAAACCGCTACAGCTACTGAAGGTAGTAGTAGCGCATTTCGTATAAACTGCTACAGGTACTGAAGGTAGTAGCAGCGCGTTTTGTCCAAACACGCTGCTGCTACGTCCAGTTAACCCAAAATTCTCACTCTCCCTGCTTCATCCCGCCTTTTCCCCCCAAATCCCCACTCTCTTCCCCATCGCACCCGCCGCCCGACCTGCCCAGGCCGCCTCACCCGGCCTCGCCCCGACCCGACCCGACCCGACCCAAGGCGCGGCGCTCGCCCCGACCAGCTCGCCCCGACCCAGTGCTCGCCCCGACCTCGGCCGTCGTCGGGCCTGCCTCCTCGCCCTGCACCTCTGTAAACCCCCCTCTCTCTCTGCTAGGGTTCTTGGTTAATTTACTTAGGTTTTAGTTAGGGCAGTATGTTAATTAGGTTATCTATTTAGTTATGAATTTAGCTAGGTTTCAAAATTAGCTGAATTTATATGCAAATTTGAACTGGACATGTGATATGTGGATATGTCATGTTTTGGACATGTCATGTTTGGAAAATGATCCGAGTGGCCTATGTTACGTCGGAATGTTGATTCATTTCCGCTCCAAAGGATTTCAGCGCTCGATATGTCCATTTTTTAGCAGAGGTCATGCCGAAATTTCCCGTGAATAAAGGCATGGTTTGTGCTACATAGTTGGCATATCGAGTGCTGGCACATAGATTTGGGTTAAGGAAGGGTCTGGAAGGTGTGCCCAAGAAAAAGGAGAGGAAGAGATCGGGGAAGATAACTGCCTCCAAACAAGCCAGAGCACATAGCAGCCAGACGATGCATTCTGAAGAGCGTGTACCCGTGAAAGGTGTGGTCATGTTCCATCTCACCGGGGAGCCGATGCTACCGCCGAAACCGCTGGAGGCACTATCAGGGGATCTCAGGAGACTGCCCGACCATGTGCTATAGACTGAGAAAAGCCTACTAGCCTCAAAGGATCCAGGATATCCGACATACGCGGCTCGTGTGCCTGAGGGGAAGTGCTACGTCGAGACACGGCCCGCGGAGGTGTTCTTCCTACGGTTTGACCATATCTTTGAGATGTTTCTGACAAGGCGGCTCGATTTTACAATCGTCCGCCTTTTTGCGCTACATATGAGCTCTGTCATGAAGAGTGAAGAAGTCCCGCAAATCTGTGTGGCGGATCCGTACTACATGCACGAGTCTTTTTTGAGTCTCGGCGACTTTGAGCGTGAAACTGCTAGGGAGTACTTCCAAAACTTCATGGTACAGAATAAGGACCGGGAAATTGTCCTCGTGCCTTATCATCCAAAGTAAGTCAGTTCTGGACAACCCTTTCGTACATTTCAATCATTCCTTCTCTCTCATATGGGGAATAATTTGAGGTGTATTTTCCCCACAGCAATGGGCGCGCCGTCCTTATCATTCTTTACCCGCAAGTCTCCCACGCCGTGTATTTTGACCCTTCCAGAGACTACGAGAAAAAAGACTACACCCACATAATGAATTCTAGATGATGCTCTCCAAGGCTTCAGCTTTGGAGGTGGCCATGTGCAGATCAGGAAACAAAGGAACAAGAAGATGGGTTTCGCGCATAAAACTAACTTCTCCTGCATCCATGTCCCAAAACCAAGCAAGAAGGATGGATTCTACATCGTGCATCTCATGATTCAGTTCAACACGGATCACCAAAAGCTTCGCATGAGAAGCAGAAATGACGATCATATCCACAAGTGGCTAGAATCTCATGGAGAAGCGGATTATAAACTTAGAGATGACTTCTTTCGCATCCAAAGCGACATTGCGACGATCATCATGAAAGAAGTCGTCAATGAGAAGGGGATGTTCCACCACGGCCCTATATCGCGAGCTGACGTCCGAACTTGCATAGGCACGCAACGTCTAGACCTCACGCCGTTCAAGAAGCTAGGGTCCATCCTCGATGATACGGAAGGATGGAACTTCTAGTGATTTATGATGCCGATGATGATGATATGTGTCGGTTGAACTTGTATACTTTTTGTAGCGATGAAACTTTGTGATGACCACGGTCCCTGCCGAACTTGCGTAACGCTACTTTGTTAGTTTGCGTACGATGACCTGCGTACCTCTAGTTAATTAATTTGTGTACTTTCTTCCCCTTCCCCTTTCCCCGAACTAAATCGCCCTAAGACCATTACCATTAATTTGTATTTTCCCATCAACTAGCTAAAATTGATTAACCCTAGGATTAGGATCCTTTTTTCTTTTTTCCTCTATGTGTATTTTACATACCACAGTAATTTGCTATAGAGAATTTCTAATTTCTATTAAATCAAAATAAGATAATATAAGATATTATATTATTGCTGGAAAAAATTGTTATTTGATTTGATACATTGTGATCCTTAACGTCGATGAATTAAGAAAAACTGTATGTTGCATCTAGTTGCTAACCCTTTCTTTTTCGGTGTTGCTCTAGTATGTTTTGTTGCATATATATTATTGTACATCCTCTTCATGAACATGCATCTCTAACAGGTGCCTAGTTTCTTGATGGCGAGATGGAATTGCTATGTCGTGTACAAAAGGAAGGTTCCGGGGGTGTACAACGAGTAGCATGAGTGTTAGGCGCAAGTGAATGGGTTCACGGGCGCCAGCCATAAAGGCTTCAAAAGCAGACAAGAAGGAGAAGCTAGTTACTTGAGGTTCACGCTAGCGCGAGAGAGGACTCGTAACCGCCACCTCATGTACTGCATAGTTCCGCTCTCACTCATAGTGATAGCTCTTCTTGCGTATACCTTTGTTTAGATGGATGACGTTGTTGTAGTTGCAAGTATTCGAGACTTGCATGTATCGCTATTTTCGAGATGATGACAAGATACCACTTTGTGTTGGATGATGATTATGATGAGACTATTTGTATGTATATGCTATGATTACATTTGTGGTCTCGCAGGCATTTGTATGTGTATCATGATGACATTTGTATGTGCTAAAGATTCTTCTATAAAGCCTGTTCAAATACAAAAAAAATATGCCGAAAAAACAAAAAACTACTAAAATTAGCAGTAGCGAGTGTATAAAAGTTAGCAGCAGCGCCGCGATAGCAGTAGCGCATCCACGCAAAGCGCGCTAGAGCTACTAGCAGTAGCGAGCTTCCACTAAGAGCGCTGCTGCTACACTTGTGTAGCAGCAAGAGGCTGGTGAGCACGCCACTGCTATGTGTTAGTCAGAGCGCCTTATTAGTAGCGCCACTCCCCACACTACTGATACACCTAAAACCCGCGCTGCTGCTAGCCTTTTCCCTAGTAGTGTTATTTAGTACTATAATTGAGGCCCACCTCCTCTCAGAGCCCAGGGTGGTCGTCCTATGGGCCAGTCCTAGATATCACCATTCCAGGGTGGTCAACCCCAAGGCGGAGATTGTTCTTCTAGTTTGTACTGGGTGGTTACATATTTTGCCGGCCCATGGGTGGCCCCTGGAGGCAAAATTTCGTGTTTTGACCCTTTTCGCATACCAATTCAGGATCTGACCCCGTTTGGATTTTTTTAGGGGGGATTTGACCCTTTTTCTTACTGCCAGGGGTGCTGGTGGTAGGGTTAGACAGCCTACCGATAGGGTCCCTGGCGATAAGGTACTTATCCACGTCAGCTAGCAGAGACGGCCGCCGTCCCCCTCTGTCGCACCCTACCGCCACAGTCCCTGGCGGTAGGGTGCGAGCAGTTATTTCGCCCGACCCCGCCCCTGCCCATCTCCCCACCCATCCCTCCCCCTCCCCCAGCAGTTCTTGTTTTTCCCCCTCGCCCCTCTCTCCCTCTCTCATCTCCTCCACTCCCCCCCTCGGATCTTCACTGTTTCTTCATCTTTTTTGCAGATCGAGATGGCCCCGAAAAGAGAAACGTAAGCTCCTCCAATCCCTCCAAGTAGTTTTTGCATACTTGCTTCTGATTCGAGCATTATTTTCTTGAAATCCCTCATCTTTTTGAACTTAGATTGGAACTTTTTTTCACCTACGATTGGTTTAGCTTGATTGTAGTTCTACTTCTTAGTTCTTTAGTAACTAGTGGTATTGAATATGAACTCTAATCAATAGTTCATATGTTAGTGTGAAGATGAACCCTAGTTCATAATTTTTTTTGTTAAAAAAAGTATGATGTAATGCATGTGGGAGGACTTGTTTTGTTTTATGATGCATGTTGATATGATGATATGAAGATGTTATTTGGAGAAAATACATTCAAGATGAACTCTATTTCAAAAAATAAAATTGTTAAAAAAATTGATGATATGATGCATGTTGGAGGATTTTTTGATATGATGCATGTTGATATGATGTGATCCATCATGTGTAGTAGATGTTGTTGGAGAAATATGCTTAAGATGAACCCTAGTTCATTTAACCAAGAAATTTCATTTTTTGTTTATGTATGCTTATGCTTATGATGCTTTAGTTTATGAAATTTTATTAAGGCTGGCACCTCTTGCGGAGAACATCGGCCCACGGTACTCCATGCTTGACTACGCATTCGACAAGGGTCATCGTGCCCGTTTCATAAAGAACGGAGTGCTAAGTAATATGAAGGAAATATTGATCAAAGTTTTCGGTTTCATGAAAATAAGTTCCTAACTCTTGTCGTCCACTTTTCAACAGATGCTCCAGCCACTACGCATGAGGGGTCACGGGGTTGCCATGAATAAGGACTACGACGAGCGCTACGCGTCATACTTCAAGAGAGCCCGACTGTTGGGTTTCGTGTTGCAGTTCAAGCGTCAGCCGCCGACGCTTGTCCACGCATCCCTGACAGCTTTGATTGACCGGTGATGGCTGGAGTGTTGGGGAACGTAGCAATTTCAAAAAATTTCCTACGCACACGCAAGATCATGGTGATGCATAGCAACGAGAGGGGAGAGTGTTGTCTACGTACCCTCGTAGACCGAAGCGGAAGCGATTACAACGTAGAGGAAGTAGTCGTACGTTCTCCTCGCGATCCAACCGATCCCAGCGCCGTTACTCCGGTGCCTCCGAGTTCTTGACACACGTACAGCTCGGTGACGCTCCTCAGCTCGATCCAGCAAAGCTCCGGGAGAGAGAGTTCCGTCAAGACGACGGTGTGGTGACGATCTTGATGTTCTATCGACGCAGGCTTCGCCTAAGCACCGCCACGATATGACCGAGGTGGAATATGGTGGAGGGGGCACCGCACACGGCTAAGGAACGATCTCAAGGATCAACTTATGTGTTCTAGGGTGCCCCCTGCCCCGAGATATAAAGGAGCAAGGGGAGGGCCGGCCGGCCCTAGGAGGCGCGCCAAGGGGGGGAGTCCTCCTCCTAGTGGGAGTAGGACTCCCTTTCCTAGTCCAACTAGGAAGGAGGAAGGGGAAGGAAAGAGAGGAGAGGAGAGGGAAAGGGGGCGCCCCCTCCTTGTCCTATTCGGACTCCCCATGGGGGCGCGCCACCTCTGGTGCGGCCCTCTCTCTCCCTCTTGGCCCAAGAAGGCCCATTACTTCCCGGGGTTCAGGTAACCCCTCCGGCACTCCGTTTTCTCCGAAACTTCCGAACCTTTCCGTTGTCCGAATATAGCCGCCCAATATATCAATCTTTATGTCTCGACCATTTCGAGACTCCTCGTCATGTCCGTGATCACATCCGGACTCGAACTCCTTCGTACATCAAAATAGACAAACTCATAATATAACCGTCATCGAAACCTTAAGCGTGCGGACCCTACGGTTCGAGAACAATGTAGACATGACCGAGACACGTCTTCGGTCAATAACCAATAGCGGGACCTGGATGCCCATATTGGCTCCTACATATTCTACGAAGATCTTTATCGGTCAGACCGCATAACAACATACGTTGTTCCCTTTGTCATCGGTATGTTACTTGCCCGAGATTCGATCGTCGGTATCCAATACCTAGTTCAATCTCGTTACTGGCAAGTCTCTTTACTCGTTCCGTAATACATCATCTCACAGCTAACTCATTAGTTGTAATGCTTGCAAGGCTTAGTGATGTGCATTACCGAGAGGGCCCAGAGATACCTCTCCGACAATCGGAGTGACAAATCCTAATCTCGAAATACGCCAACCCAACATATGCCTTTGGAGGCACCTGTAGTACTCCTTTATAATCACCCAGTTACGTTGTGACGTTTGGTAGTACCCAAAGTGTTCCTCCGGTAAACGGAGTTGCATAATCTCATAGTTATAGGAACATGTATAAGTCATGGATAAAAGCAATAGCAACATACTAAACGATCGGGTGCTAAGCTAATGGAATGGGTCATGTCAATCAGATCATTCAACTAATGATGTGACCTTGTTAATCAAATGACAACTCCTTTGTCTATGGTTAGGAAACTTAACCATCTTTGATTAACAAGCTAGTCTAGTAGAGGCATACTAGTGACACTCTATTTGTCTATGTATTCACACATGTATTATGTTTCCGGTTAATACAATTCTAGCATGAACAATAAACATTTATCATGAAATAAGGAAATAAATAATAACTTTATTATTGCCTCTAGGGCATATTTCCTTGATCTCCCACTTGCACTAGAGTCAATAATCTAGATTACATAGTAATGATTCTAACACCCATGGAGTCTTGGTGCTGATCATGTTTTGCTCGTGGAAGAGGCTTAGTCAACGGGTCTGCTACATTCAGATCCGTATGTATCTTGCAAATCTCTATGTCTCCCACCTGGACTAAGTCCCGGATGGAATTGAAGCGTCTCTTGATGTGTTTGGTTCTCTTGTGAAATCTGGATTCCTTTGCTAAAGCAATTGCTCCAGTATTGTCACAAAAGATTTTCATTGGACCCGATGCACTAGGTATGACACCTAGATCGGATATGAACTCCTTCATCCAGACTCCTTCATTAGCTGCTTCCGAAGCTGCTATGTATTCCGCTTCACATGTAGATCCCGCTACGACGCTTTGTTTAGAACTGCACCAACTGACAGCTCCTCCGTTTAGTGTAAATACGTATCCGGTTTGCGATTTAGAATCGTCCGGATCAGTGTCAAAGCTTGCATCAACGTAACTGTTTACGATGAGCTCTTTGTCACCTCCATATCGAGAAACATATCCTTAGTCCTTTTCGGTATTTCAGGATGTTCTTGACCGCTGTCCGATGATCCACTCCTGGATTACTTTGGTACCTCCCTGCTAAGCTTATAGCAAGGCACACATCAGGTCTGGTACACAACATTGCATACATGATAGAGCCTATGGCTAAGGCATAGGGAACATCTTTCATTTTCTCTCTATCTTCTGCGGTGGTCGGGCATTGAGTCTTACTCAACTTCACACCTTGTAACACAGGCAAGAACCCTTTCTTTGCTTGATCCATTTTGAACTTCTTCAAAATTTTGTCAAGGTATGTGCTTTGTGAAAGTCCAATTAAGCGTCTTGATCTATCTCTATAGATTTTGATGCCCAATATGTAAGCAGCTTCACCGAGGTCCTTCATCGAAAAACTCTTATTCAAGTATCCCTTTATGCTATCTAGAAATTCTATATCATTTCCGATTAGTAATATGTCATCTACATATAATATCGAAATGCTACTGAGCTCCCACTCACTTTCTTGTAAATACAGGCTTCTCCAAAAGTCTGTATAAACCCAAATGCTTTGATCACACTATCAAAGCGTTTATTCCAACTCGAGATGCTTGCACCAGTCCATAAATGGATCGCTGGAGCTTGCACACTTTGTTAGCTCCCTTTGGATCGATAAAACCTTCTGGTTGCATCATATACAACTCTTCTTCCAGAAATCCATTCAGGAATGCAGTCTTTACATCCATTTGCCAAATTTCATAATCATAAAATGCGGCAATTGCTAACATGATTCGGACAGACTTAAGCATCGCTACGGGTAAGAAGGTCTCATCGTAGTCAATCCCTTGAACTTGTCGAAACCCTTTGCGACAAGTCGAGCTTTGTAGACGATAATATTACCGCGTCGGTCTTCTTCTTGAAGATCCACTTGTTTTCTATTGCTTGCCGACCCTCGGGCAAGTCAACCAAAGTCCACACTTTGTTTTCATACATGGATCCCATCTCAGATTTCATGGCCTCAAGCCATTTTGCGGAATCTGGGCTCACCATCGCTTCTTCATAGTTCGTAGGTTCATCATGATCTAGTAGCATGACTTCCAGAACAGGATTACCGTACCACTCAGTGCGGATCTTACTCTGGTTGATCTACGAGGTTCTGTAGTAACTTGATCTGAAGTTTCATGATCAACATCATCAACTTCCTCACTATTTGGTGTAGATGTCGCAGAAACCGGTTTCTGTGATAAACTACTTTCAAATAAGGGAGAAGGTACAGATTACCTCATCAAGTTCTACTTTCCTCCCACTCACTTCTTTCGAGAGAAACTCCTTCTCTAGAAAGGATCCATTCTTAGCAACAAATGTCTTGCCTTCGGATCTGTGATAGAAGGTGTACCCAACTGTCTCCTTTGGGTATCCTATGAAGACACATTTCTCCGATTTTGGTTCGAGCTTATCAGGTTGAAGCTTTTTCACATAAGCATCGCATCCCCAAACTTTAAGAAACGACAACTTTGGTTTCTTGCTAAACCATAGTTCATAAGGTGTCGTCTCAACGGGTTTTGACGGTGTTCTATTCAGCGTGAATGCGGCCGTCTCAAGAGCATAACCCCAAAACGATAGCGGTAAATCTGTAAGAGACATCATAGATCGCACCATATCTAGTAAAGTGCGATTCGACGTTCGGACACACCATTGCGCTGTGGTGTTCGGGTGGCGTGAGTTTAAACTATTCCGCATTGTTTCAAATGTAGACCAAACTCGTAACTCAAATATTCGCCTCCACGATCAGATCGTAGAAACTTTATTTTCTTATTACGATGATTTTCAACTTCACTCTGAAATTCTTTGAACTTTTCAAATGTTTCAGACTTATGTTTCATTAAGTAGATATACCCATATCTGCTTAAATCATCTGTGAAGGTGAGAAAATAACGATATCCGCCACGAGCCTCAACATTCATCGGATCACATACATCTGTATGTATGATTTCCAACAAATCTGTTGCTCTCTCCATAGTACCGAGAACGGGTTTTAGTCATCTTGCCCATGAGGCACGGTTCGCAAGTGCCAAGTGATTCATAATCAAGTGACTCCAAAAGTCCATCAAGATGGAGTTTCTTCATGCGCTTTATACCGATATGACCTAAACGGCAAGTGCCACAAATAAGTTGCACTATCATTATCAACTCTGCATTTTTGGTTTCAACATTATGAATATGTGTATCACTACTATCGAGATTCATTAAAATAGACCACTCTTCAAGGGTGCATGACCATAAAAGATATTATTCATATAAATAGAACAACCATTATTCTCTGATTTAAATGAATAACCGTCTCGCATCAAACAAGATCCAGATATAATGTTCATGCTCAACGCTGGCACCAAATAACAATTATTTAGGTCTAAAACTAATCCCAAAGGTAGATGTAGAGGTAGCGTGCCGACCGCGATTACATCGACTTTGGAACCATTTCCCACGCGCATCGTCACCTCGTCCTTTGCTAGTGTTTGCTTAATCCGTAGTCCCTGTTTCGAGTTGCAAATATTAGCAACAGAACCAGTATCAAATACCCAGGTGCTACTGCGAGTTCTAGTAAGGTACACATCAATAACATGTATATCACATATACCTTTGTTCACCTTGCCATCCTTCTTATCCGCCAAATACTTGGGGCAGTTCCGCTTCTAGTGACCAGTCTGCTTGCAGTAGAAGCACTCAGTTTCAGGTTTAGGTCCAGACTTGGGTTTCTTCTCCTGAGCAGCAACTTGTTTGCTGTTCTTCTTGAAGTTCCCCTTCTTCTTCCCTTTGCCTTTCTTCTTGAAACTAGTGGTCTTATTGACCATCAACACTTGATGCTCCTTCTTGATTTCTACCTCCGCAGCCTTTAGCATTGCGAAGAGCTCAGGCATAGTCTTTACTAACCCTTGCATATTATAGTTCATCACGAAGCCTTTGTAGCTTGGTGGCAGTGATTGAAGAATTCTGTCAATGACACAATCATCCGGAAGATTAACTCCCAGTTGAGTCAAGTGATTGTAATACCCAAACATTCTGAGTATGTGCTCACTGACAGACCCATTCTCTTCCATCTTGCAGCTATAGAACTTATTGGAGACTTCATATCTCTCAATCCGGGCATTCTGTTGAAATATCAACTTCAACTCCTGGAACATCTCATATGCTCCATGACGTTCAAAACGTCGTTGAAGACCCGGTTCTAAGCCGTAAAGCATGGCACACTGAACTATAGAGTAGTCATCAGCTTTGCTCTGCCAGACGTTCTTAACGCCGCCGGTTGCATCGAGAGGCCTGGCACCTAGCGGTGCATCCGGGACGTAACTCTTTCAGTGCAGCAATGAGGATAATCCTCGGTTACGGACCCAGTCCGTAATTGCTACCATCATCTTTCAACTTTGCTTTCTCAAGGAACGCATTAAAATTCAACGGAACAACAAAGACGAGCCATCTATCTATAAACAAACATAGACAAGCAAGATACTATCAGTACTAAGTTCATGATAAATTTAAGTTCAATTAATCATATTACTTAAGAACTCCCACTTAGACAGACATCTCTCTAGTCATCTAAGTGATCACGTGATCCAAATCAACTAAACCATAACCGATCATCACGTGAGATGGAGTAGCTTTCAATGGTGAACATCTTATGTTGATCATATCTACTATATGATTCACGCCGACCTTTCGGTCTCCGTGTTCGAGGCCATATCTGCATATGCTAGGCTCGTCAAGTATAACTTGAGTATTCTGCGTGTGCAAAACTGGCTTGCACCCGTTGTAGATGGACGAGAGCTTATCACACCCGATCATCACGTGGTGTCTCGCACGACGAACTTTGGCAATGGTGCATACTCAGGGAGAACACTACTTGATAATTTTAGTGAGAGATCATCTTAAAATGCTACCGTCAATCAAAGCAAAATAAGATGCATAAAGGATAAACATCACATGCAATCAATATAAGTGATATGATATGGCCATCATCATCTTGTGCTTGTGATCTCCATCTCCGAAGCACCGTCGTGATCACCATCGCCACCGCGCGACACCTTGATCTCCATCGTAGCATCGTTGTCGTTTACGCCATCTATTGCTTCTACGACTATCGCTACCGCTTAGTGATAAAGTAAAGCAATTACAGGGCGTTTGCATTTCATACAATAAAGCGACAACCATATGGCTCCAGCCAGTTGCCGATAACTTCGGTTACAAAACATGATCATCTCATACAATAAAATATAGCATCACGTCTTGACCATATCACATCACAACATGCCCTGCAAAAACAAGTTAGACGTCCTCTACTTTGTTGTTGCAAATTTTACGTGGCTGCTACGGGCTTAAGCAAGAACCAATCTCACCCACGCATCAAGACCACAACGATATTTCGTCAAATAGACTCCGCTTTTAACCTTCTCAAGGACGGGCGAGCCACACTCGGTTCAACTAAAGTGAGAGAGACAGACACCGCCAGCCACCTTTAAGCACGAGTGCTCGTAACGGTGAAACCAGTCTCGCGTAAGCGCACGCGTAATGTCGGTCCGGCCGCTTCATCTCACAATACCGCTGAACCAAAGTATGACATGCTGGTAGGCAGTATGACTTGTATCGCCCACAACTCACTTGTGTTCTACTCGTGCAAAACATCAAACCATAAAAACCTAGGCTCGATACCACTTGTTGGTGAACGAGTAATTTCAAAAATTTCCTACGCACACGCAAGATCATGGTGATGCATAGCAACGAGAGGGAGAGTGTTGTCGTACGCCTCGTGAGACCAAGCGAAGCGATTACAACGTAGAGGAAGTAGTCGACGTTCTCCTCGCGATCCAACCGATCCCAGCGCCGTTATTCGGCGCCCCGAGTTCTTGACACACGACAGCTCGGTGGCGCTCCTCAGCTCCGATCCAGCAAAGCTCCGGGAGAGAGAGTTCGTCACAAGACGACGGTGTGGTGACGATCTTGATGTTCTACCGACGCAGGGCTTCGCCTAAGCACCGCTACGATATGACCGAGGTGGAATATGGTGGAGGGGGGCACCGCACACGGCTAAGGAACGATCTCAAGGATCAACTTATGTGTTCTAGGGTGCCCCCCTGCCCCCGTATATAAAGGAGCAAGGGGGAGGGCCGGCCGGCCCTAGGAGGCACGCCAAGGGAGGGGGGAGTCCTCCTCCTAGTGGGAGTAGGACTCCTTTCCTAGTCCAACTAGGAAGGAGGAAGGGGAAGGAAAGAGAGGAGAGGAGAGGGAAGGGGGCGCCCCCCTCCTTGTCCTATTCGGACTCCCCATGGGGGGGCGCCACCTCCTGGTGCGGCCTCTCTCTCCCTCTTGGCCCAATAAGGCCCATTACTTCCCGGGGTTCCGTAACCCCTCCGGCACTCCGGTTTTCTCCGAAACTTCCGAACCTTTCCGTTGTCCGAATATAGCCGCCCAATATATCAATCTTTATGTCTCGACCATTTCGAGACTCCTCGTCATGTCCGTGATCACATCCGGGACTCGAACTCCTTGGTACATCAAAATACACAAACTCATAATATAACTGTCATCGAAACCTTAAGCGTGCGGACCCTACGGTTCGAGAACAATGTAGACATGACCGAGACACGTCTCCGGTCAATAACCAATAGCGGGACCTGGATGCCCATATTGGCTCCTACATATTCTACGAAGATCTTTATCGGTCAGACCGCATAACAACATACGTTGTTCCCTTTGTCATCGATATGTTACTTGCCCGAGATTCGATCGTCGGTATCCAATACCTAGTTCAATCTCGTTATTGGCAAGTCTCTTTACTCGTTCCATAATACATCATCTCACAGCTAACTCATTAGTTGTAATGCTTGCAAGGCTTAGTGATGTGCATTACCGAGAGGGCCCAGAGATACCTCTCCGACAATCGGAGTGACAAATCCTAATCTCGAAATACGCCAACCCAACATCTGCCTTTGGAGACACCTGTAGTACTCCTTTATAATCACACAGTTACGTTGTGACGTTTGGTAGTACCCAAAGTGTTCCTCCGGTAAACGGGAGTTGCATAATCTCATAGTTATAGGAACATGTATAAGTCATGGATAAAAGCAATAGCAACATACTAAACGATCGGGTGCTAAGCTAATGGAATGGGTCATGTCAATCAGATCATTCAACTAATGATGTGACCTTGTTAATCAAATGACAACTCCTTTGTCTATGGTTAGGAAACTTAACCATCTTTGATTAACAAACTAGTCTAGTAGAGGCATACTAGTGACACTCTGTTTGTCTATGTATTCACACATGTATTATGTTTCCGGTTAATACAATTCTAGCATGAACAATAAACATTTATCATGAAATAAGGAAATAAATAATAACTTTATTATTGCCTCTAGGGCATATTTCCTTCACGGAGACCCATTCTTTCCATCTCCCATGCGGGGAGACGACGGTGACCCTTGAGGATTGGGCGATGATTACTGCCATGCCAATCGATGGTCAAGCACTCACCGGGCGATTGGAGAGGACCAACTGGCAGCAGAGGGTTACCACCCTCATCGGCGACTGCCCCGGTGCTAAGGGTAACCGTACATCTGGTGTACCGTCGCCCTGGCTCTCGGAGCACCGAAAGACATGCCCCGAAGACGCCGATGAGGCGATTGTGGAGTGGTACGCGAGGGCCTACCTATGGTATCTTCTCATGGAGGTTGTGTTTCCAGACAGCTCCGGGAACTCTGCCAACTGGTCATATCTGTTCTTCCTAGCCGACTGGGACGCAGGGTACAGTTGGTGGACCGCATCTCTCGCCTACCTATACCGTTCGGTAAGAGAGTATCTCATTGCCTACCTACGGAAGTATGTCCATGACATTTTGTTATATCTGACCCTCATTTGATGTTTTGCAGCTTGACGACGCAACCCAGAGGACGGGAGACAAGTTCAATATGGGTGGCTTTGTCTGGGCCTTCTACATTTGGATGTGGGAGCGGCTGCTGGTGGGGCGTCCAGAGAAGCTGCAAAGACGCCCATGGGGTGCCTATAGCAAAGACGGGGATGCTACTCGACACCCACCGTAGCTTACGAGTGGGACGTTTTCAAACTGTACACGGGCCTAAACAAGGCTTCGTACAAGACCTACACCAACAAGATGGACGCTTTGACGATTATATAGGTATATGAACCCGCTCACCACCTTTCTCTTTGATTCCACTTTTGACCGAGAGTGGGAACTTACCAATGTATATGTAATAGGTAAACTCGTGGCCATATCATGACCGAAAGTGGGACTTCGATCTGAATGTGATGTGCGATGCGGACCATGGTCTTTGGAAGTGCATCGTGCCCATGATCTGTGTGTACGCCGTTGAGTGGCACTTGCCACACCGCGTGGCCGCGCAGTTTGGGTTGCATTAGCATACCCCACCGGGCCCGCCGACCGATACCGGCAGCCACGCGCTCCACTTGTGAGCGCGCTTGTTCTTCGTGCCCATGAATCCATTGCGTTCGACTTTATTATGATGCTAATGCCTTGCATGCTGAGCCGGCAGAAGAATCAGTCGATCACAGACTGGAGAGAGGAGCATAAAACTCATGTGACAGAGTGGAACCGACGGATGTTCCGTAAAGCTGGGGAGAGGAGAGTGACTAACTAGAATGCTTACGAGGGCCAACACATGAGCTGGTACGATGATGGCCATAAGAATCGTCTTCGTCTCAGGCCTCGGTGGATGGTGGAAGACATCGTGGAGCTGGAGAGGGATGACCCCAAGGAAGAGGCATACCAGACCGGCATCAGAGACATGCATACTGGATTTAGGGAGTTTGCACCCCTCATCAACAGAGTGGTAAATTTGAACCGACGGTTGTGTTTCAATTATTTTATTCGTCATTGTGACTGACTTGTGCCTTTACAGTCCGATGAGCTGAACAGATGCATCTTTAAAGCCTCCGGTGCACTAGGTGATACCCCCGGGAGTGTACAATCTGAGAACAAATTGAGGGGGACGATGAAGGTACAATTTCAGCCTCCTCGAAACAGATGCATCTTATTTACTTACAATCATAAATCTGATACTTATTATGCCCTTGTTTCATTGTGAGTGCAGAAGTTCGTGAAGCATTGTCGCAAGCTGGTAGGCCTGCTTGGGTGTGCTGGAGTTGGGTCGGTTGAAGCTTATCATCCTGCAGTCACACAGGGTCACATCGGCTCATCGAGCCATGTTACCTCGTCGTATAGGTTGGTTGAGGAGGAGGAGGAGGAGGAGGAGGAGGCCACACATGAAGAAGAGGAGGAGGAGGCCTATCATGAGGACGAGGAGGATCAGAGCAATGGGGAGGAGGAGTATGATGAAGATTACGGACCTCCACCAACTCAATCATTTCAACCATCTCAGCTGCCGAAGAGGAATCTGAAGAAGAAGGATTTGCTGAGTCAGGACCCTTTCCAGAGACCGGTTACTCAACGGCCCAAGAAGAAGACTGAAGAGACTCGTTCAAGGAGGAACGAGGACCGTACCTCCAAGAGGGAAAGGAGCAAGTAATTCTGCTCTTGCATACTTGCCTCTTGTAGTTGGGTTGTCTAGTGGTTGTAAAACTACGTGGAACTATGTGTTTGCTATTTGTGAAACTATGTGGAACTCTGCTTGCTAAGTAGTTGAACTTCGTTTGACATGTCTATTTAGTTCAACTTTTATTAATGTGTAGGTGATCCCCAAGTTTAATTGATTGAGATCTGTTTTTTAGACTCTATATCATTGTTGTGATATTGTTTGATATCTGTGATATTGTTTTTGAAAAGAGGCGAACACCAACCGCCAAGGACCCTGGCAGTAGGGTCAGACAGCCTACCGCCAGGGCAATGCATTTTTTGTCACAGAGAGCATTCTGCCTATTCCAGGACCCTACCGCCAACCCCCCTGGCGATAGGTTCAAACAACCTACCGCCAGGCCGTTGCGATTTTTTGTTACAGAACCTTTCGGAGGCAAAAACCCAAGCCACCCCCTACCGCCAGGGGTGCTGGCGGTAGGTTCAGACAACCTACCACCATAGTCCCTAGCGGTAGGGTACTAATCCACGTCAGCATGTGGAGATGGCCGCCGTCCCCTCCATCGCACCCTACCGCAAAGGACCCTGGCGGTAGGCTGTCTAACCCTACCACTAGAACCTCTGGCGGCAGCGAAAGGGTTAAATCCCGATTTTTTTTTCCAACCGGGGTCAGATCCTGAATTGGTATGCAAAAAGGGTTTAAACACAAAAAATTTCCGCCCCTGGAGTGGTGTGGATATGGGAGAGCATGCATCACCAACTCTTTTCGCAACCTAAAGATGATGACCGTTCTTCCAGCCGATGCTAGGGTGGAAGACAGCGAGGATCTCATGATGACACAATGAACCAACGATGGAAGTTTGCAGAGCATATTACGTACTAGTGGGTGGGGCGTGCCACCGGCGCGCCGCCTGAACGATGCCTCTGCGGTGCCAGGGTTGCAAGCGCCCTTCGGCTGCTTTTTCTCTACTTGCTGCCACACATGCATGTATAACTGAGAACCTTGTCAATCAATTACTTTATATCAGGCCAAATCCATTAAAGTAGTAATCCAAATCCTTAAGAGCTGAAAGCAGATTAAATTTGGACAATTAACAATCAGCTGTGTAGCTGGTTAAACTATGCATTACACATATGCTAGGTAGCTCAAAAGGAAGGGGACGCAATTGTGATCATGGCATACATGTCGCACAAACTATTCAAATGTACAGTGGCAATTCCTCACAGAGTTAACGACGCCGACAGGCTTAAGAAGCACACGCTACATTGAGTATATACAGTGGCATTCGCAAACGACATGTCTACAGGCGGTGAACTGCAGCTTCTCAGGATAGAAACGACATGCCTACAGTCACAAACGACCTGTCGACATTGTTAAATATATTTGCATGCATTGCATACCTTATCATGTTATTAATTGAAACGAGAGCTAACCTAAAAAAATAAGAACAATGCATTCCAAATAGAAAGAAGCATGCACAATAGAACCAGCCGAAGTACGGTGACAACTTGATGGCAACGACAGGAAGTGAAGTGGAGTGTTGAGAGCCCTTGCATCATATTCTCCCAACGCGTCACATAGCAAGCCTGAACACACATCTTTGGAAGGAAACCTACAATGACAAAGAACAAAAAATGTTCACTTCTTAAGCTACCTCTGAATCAAACTTTGCTCCTAGGATGCATAACTTATACAAAACACTAATTTTGTACTCCCTCCGTAAAGAAATCTAAAGTAGTAGTGATTTAAACACTCTTATATTTCTTTACAGAGGGACTAAGCCACAAGCAATTGTGCCTTGAAGCACAATCAACATGCAGAACCTACCTCCTAATTCATAGATGGATTATTACTAAGGGACAACAATATCTTCCTTACATTTACACTTGATCAAAACAAATAATGAAACGAAGTGCAGTGAGAAACTGACCTAATAGACAATCTGAATGTTATATAAGCTCTGTTGAAGAGTGGGGATCTGCCTGACGCATTTTATTCACCAAAATACAATAGACAATTGTATTCACCACAAGACTGATGTTTAAAATTTATAAATCCATAACAACAGAAACTGAGATCTTTGAAATTTATACTATAGCACCTTCCAATAAAATGAAAGTTCATCCTATTGCATCCAGGGAAATTATAGGAAACTTCCTGCTTACTGGAACTCATATGTTAAGTGCCTGATGAATACCAAAGTGAACATCCAGATTTCCATCATATTCAGCAATAATATCCATGTATAGGAAATAGTTTAGGAGTTAAAAAAATAGAGCATACTTGCACTCATATTCACACTTTTGACAATAGATCTTTGAGTTAACCCCAAGAAAACGAAACTGGATTATGAGTGATTCAGAGAAGTAATTATTCTGTAAACTCCTACTTCTGGATTGAGGAGACTACAAGTTGTACCACAAACAGACTGAACGAGATGCATGTATACCGGCGACGATGAGGAGGGTGAGGTGGAGATTGAGTTGCGCTGTCGAGAAGCCCAGTTTCCAGCATGGCTTTTGGCAGACTTGAAGTAGCAGGTGGCGGCAAGGGAGCGTGGTTGCGTGTACCAGAGAACTGGCCTAGTCAGTTAGGCACAATTATGCAGCCTGTAAAATGAACAAATAATGGAAAGAGCCAGATAAGAAAATGACAAGGCACAACAATGTTGTAGATGTTCACTCCATCAAAAGGTTGGCCGCTGGAGATGTAAGGTTAAATCCACATGGAGAAAACACAGAAAAATAATACTCCACCAGCTGCATCACTCCGTCAAAAATTAAGCTTTTGACCCAGAAAATAAAACCATACAATCCTGTGCTAGCTTGCTTATCACATACTATTAAGATGCTAACAATTAGTAATTCTTTGGCTATCATGTGCTGGTGAGACAAACCTTAGTAAACTCTTACATTTATTGTAGTAGGTTGATTGAAAATAACAGCCAAAATAAAAATATGTGGCTTCAAGAAGATATCGCGAATAATGAACCTCTTATTATAATTGATGGTAGAACCCAATATTGAATAAGTTGTGACTCTAAGTTAGTCCAAGCATCTTCTTGTTAGAAACATCCACAACATTTGACTTCTAAAGTTCTCAATCGCTCACCAATCCGAAAGGAAATCCTTTTGTAATCTATCCATGATATGATTTAATTTGCAATTTCTAAAATTACCATGCATGTAGTAGATAAAAACTGGACGATGTACCTAATCAGAAGTAATCTTCAAGATTTGAGGCGCCGAATTTCTCCTGAAAGATCTGCCATTTAATAGCCAAATTAGTCATTAGCATCCGTGAAAAATGAATACGGAGCAGCTCCAGCCTAAACAATGATCAACAATAATACTCCCTCCTTCCCACTATATTAGGCGTGTAAACTTTTCTAGAAAATCCCAGTTTTCGGAGCAATTGTACGGTTACTGAACTGAAGTGATGACTAAATGATCAAAATACAGAGTAATTGTTTTCAGAGCCCCAGGAAAGTAACCGCAATAGGTTCTGAGCTGAAGGTATAAATTATCTAATTTCGTTGGGTAAGAATGATCCAACTTACTGGACTAAAGTGGCACAAAAGCAAAGCGAGTTTGCTGAGCATATTTTACTTTTGTAAATATCTTATTATTGGCTTGTCCTTGATGAAAAACAAAGTTTCCCTCAATTCAAAACAGAATTGACCGACCCCAGATTTACATGGATGCAAGCACAGACCTTACATCCTTGTACGCCATGCTCTCCTTGAATAATTTGAAGTCATCAACTGCAGGTAGTAGTAATCAGCCCTGGTGATTCGTGACGATGTCCATCATCTATCTTTGCTCTATAGTCTACATGGTTTAGGGATTCTCAAATGGAACAGAAACAAAATGTAGTGAAAACTTACTGGAACGAAAACGGATAACGGCAGCATGACTGTACATATTGGCCATATGATCCTGGCAACAACCTGATTTGAAATATATCATCAGGAATTGTTCTTTCAGACCAAGGACAAATTATGCAGGGGATAGAGGGTGCAGTCAAGTGCAGTGGAGATTCAGAGTCATATCAGCAATGTGACAGTTCGTCATACCTGAGATTGCCTGTACTGTAATGGAACTCCAGGCATCTCTTGGCTGCCATACAAAACTGCAATGCCCACATCTGCATCGATTTCACAAGTTAAACACAATAAAATTATATTCAGATGGAACTTGATTAGGCATTCAGGACACAATCAGGCATAGTGCTTGCTATTAATTATTCTTGCTGTTAGCTAGAGTAAATGGACAAAGGGTTTGATTTTAGCTAACTAATCATCACCATTATTTTGTGAGCCTAGCCTAGCTTGAGCTTAAGCTTCAGGTTTTGCAGTGCAGTAGGTAAAGGTAACCAAGATGAGAGATCCCAGTTTCAGAGCCATTATTTACTCTACTGAAGGTATGACTGAATGATTTAGTTTCAGAGGAATTATTTTTAGAACCCCAATAAAGTAACCACAGCAAGTTCTATCGAACTATGGATAATTAATATTAATGAAGGATCAATGAAAAACGAAGAACTTTTACTCAATGCATATAGATCAAGAAAGCATAGATGGGGGTAAAGAATCACATGGTGTACCTGGTTCCAATACGAATCCATATTGTTCATGGCTGCATCATCTGGGCTAGAGCACCTTGTCCATGGCTGCAACACCAAAAAAGGAAGAATTTATGCTACGGAGTATAAGCCACAATTATTCTAATCATATTTCATTTCAAAAGTTACCGGTCTCTATTTCCTTTCTACTTCATCAGTTTCCTAGAAGAGTATCCACCTCTACCTGACAATCCCATGTCCATACGTATTTTCTTAGTCCAAGATTACCTTTTGTTCGCCATACTCATTTTTTTGGTTCACTACCAAGAACTATGAATCTCAAAGTATTTCACTCATTCTACTGCCTCCATGCTGGAGTATGGAGAGCAGACCAGCTATGAACACATAAAAAATGCAGAACAGAGAAACAGATAAATTCACCTTTTTGTCCATCTAGGGGCCTCAGGATTCAATCGGTCAGTAGATTGTGCGTATATCATCCTGTACTGCTCCTGCCGCTCCAGCCGGCCAGCCTCCCTCAACTGACGTCCCCGCCCGCATCCACCGCTCCACCAACCATTCTGCTGCCCGGAGCAGATCCCGCTCCCGCAGCGCGTCGCCGACGACCTCGTCGAACCGGAGCTCTGCGGCGCCGGCCATCCAAAAGATTCGAGGATTCGAGGACACGACATCGCTTTTCCGCATCGCTCGCTAACCACCGAAAGATTCGAAGATTCCACGAGGCCAGCGACGAAGTTCGGAACAGAACGGGGCAGAGGGGTTGTGGGAAGAGGCAAGGAGGAAGGACGGGGGTGGCGGAGGCGGGAGAATAGGGGAGGAGGAGAGGAGGCGGGGCGGCGGCTGCGGCAGCAACCCTAGCCGCGCCAGTCGGGGTGGAAAGCCTCTGCGGACGTGGAACGTGCGAGGGGCGTCATTGACTCGCACTAGCCGCTGCCAATCGGGATCTTTTTTCTCTCCCAGCGATCTCTCTTTGTCTGCTAGCGATCCAACGTGGCATAGTTCAAATAGCCCCTTTGATGCACACCTTATTGTTTTGAATAATACAGTATGGAGCGTTGTTCAAAGGCCCATGAGTAGATGTAATGTGCAAATTTTTATGGGCTGGGCCGGCCATGGCCATTCGGCCTTACTGTAGCTCCACCAATGGGTATAGGGACAGTCGAAATCACTGATTAAGGTGTAACATGTGTGTTTTCCCTTTTCTGTAGATTCAATTATTCAAAATATTTTATCTCTTAAACCGTATGTTCAAATCCTGAACCATTTTTGCTGTTGAATTCCTCGCATCGAGATCCTCGAAAGTAGATCCCTGTTAATAGGTTTTACTAAACATTTTTTCAAGAAAATACCGGAAAAAATCAAGGAAAAAAATAGCATGCTACAACAAAATAGCGTCGACCTTAAAATATGCTATTAGCATGCTATATCGTGCTATTAGCGAGACGTTGTACACCGACATATTTAGTGAGCCAATTTTCAATACGCTAGAGCGCGCTATTTTTTTCAGCCGAAAAAACCGAGCCAAAAGCACGGTTTCCCCCCACTATTTTCCATTTCTGAAGAGGCACAACTCGTGGAAGCAAATCTATGCTTCACCCAGGAAATTTGTGCCTATCACGAAAGCTAAATAGGAAGAAAAAGAAAAGGTGTTTTTTTTCTTTTATGTGCCTCTCGCATAAGCAAAAATGTGACTTCACTATAAGCAAATCTGTGGTCTCTTCTGGAAGCAAAAAAACACGTTTTCTTTTCTTTTTTGAGAGGATCATCTAGCGAAAGTAAACATGTGCCTATAAGATAAGCAAAGCTGTTCCTCTTACAGAAGTCACAAAAACTTTTTTTTTTCCATTCCAGGAGCCACAACTATGTGTTTCGCAGAAGCAAATTTGTGCATCCATAAGAAGCAAATATGTGCCTCTCACAAAAGCAAAAAAATACGTTTTTTTCGTGCAAATTTTTTCTTTCAAATATTTATTTGGTCCAAAACCTAGGGGAAACCAGGAAAAAAACCGCAAGCCAAAAAAATCCAAAAAAATCTTTAAAATCCAAAAATTCATACAGAAAAAAAAACCCTCAAGGAACGCTCTGCACGCGACATGTGGTGGTGGCAGCGGCGGCCTTGCTCACAGGACAGTTCATAGAATAACTGCAAACCTATACGTTCATTTTTCTAGAGTTTGATAAAACGTCACACATTTCACGTGACTTTTATCGAATGGCACATTTTTCTTTGCCTTTAAGATCATCTCTAGCAGACTCGGTAAAAAGCCCCGACCCATAAAATAACCGCTAAAATGTGGGTCAGCACGGAAAATCGGCCCGAACAGACCCTGCATACGCGTCCGACCTGTAAAATTTTTTTGCACCGTGCGGCAAAAGATCTGCCCCGACCTCTTGATTTACGGGATGGGAGGACGACCCGAGCTCGGCCCCTATCCTCAGCGAGATTTGGCGGGAGGGATATTTCTGCGCGGCCGTTCCCGCTACCCCCACCCTCCACCACCATTGCCCCCGCCATCTCCCGCTCCGGTGCATCTTCCACGGCAGTCCTTCGCCGCCATGGATGACACCTTGCTGTCCCCCATCACCGTCGAGGTCGCGCACGCTCAATCCCCTCGGGTGGATCTCGTCTCCGGCCATGTTGGCCCCGCCGTCGCCCAAGGCACCACTGCGCCTGTCCGCAAGCGGCAGGGCAACGTGGTCGTGCATGGCGGGAATCCGGTTGCCCCCACCAGGAAGGCCCGCGCTCTGGGTGCCAACGCCGCTGCGCGATCCCGGCCAGTGACGGAGAAGGTCGGCAAGGCCTGCGGCGTAAAGCGGAAGAGGATTCCGTCTATAAAGAAGCCGAGTCCTTCATCAACTCTCTTCGCCCCGGAAAGAGGTTCCCTGGCGATGCCGCTCAACGGTGCTGCTCCCACCGCAAGCGAGGTTCGACCAAATGGTCGGAAGGTATGCCTCTTCGGTCATGGAAATTTTCTTTGCTTTGGCGGTAGCTCGTGACTTGTTGTCGTTCACTACAGCGGTGGTTCGAACAATGCAACTGCCGAGTCCATGAACTTGTTGGACACCAACGCCGTTGACATCGATGAAGCCACGTTTGTTGCATTTGATTACAATGAAACGGAGGGTGGCGCGTATGATCATGGGGGTGAAGAAGAAGTGGAGGAGATCGATGAGGGGGCGTATGAGCAATCACAAACAAGAAGTGGAAATAGTCAGAGATCGAAGAACTACACAATCTTGGAAGATCAAATCTTGATCAAGGAATGGAGTGCAGTGTCTCTTGATGCATGCACGGGTACTTCTCAAACCGCCAAGAGGTATTGGCAAAGGATCGAAGATCAATACTTCCGTATGATGGCAAAATATCCCAATAGGACTCCTCGCACCTTTCGGTCGCTCCAAGGGCGTTGGGACGTGATCAAGCCTATTTCCAGCCGTTGGACAGCTTGCTTGGAGCAAGTATGCAATGTGTGCACATCATATTGCATCATATGAAAATGATTGCATCGTTCAAATTGTGTAGGACAAAATTGCCCAACAAAGATACAAAGACATGGAAGCTTCGGAAGGCAAATTCTTCAAACTAGAGCATTGTTGGGACTTGCCCAAGAAGTACGAGAAGTGGAAGTTGATTGACAAAGAATCCCCACCGAAGAAAGATTCACTTACAAACATGGACGAAGATGAGGATAATGATGGCCCAAGAAACTTGAACAAGCCCGATGGCGACAAGAAGACTAAGGAGAAAATGAAGAGAGAGCACGAAGTGTCGAGCTTGAGGGAGAAGATTGATGCCATGGTGCAATCAAATGAGTTGATGTTATTGAAGACGTTGGAGATCAAGAAAGACTTGGCCGAGAAGAAGGCACGGGAGAAGTAAGAGAAATGGCAATTGCTCAAGGAAGAGGGGCTGCGCAAAGCGGCCATTGAGGAGAGAAGAGTATGTGCCGCTGAGAACAAAGCCATGTCCATGTTGCTCGCTGAAGAGAACAAGATCATGACAATGAACCCCAATGACATGGACGACCTCACCAAAGAATGGCATGATATGGCAAGAAGAGAAATCTTAAGGAGGAGAATGGTTGCGTCGGCCAGTGCGTGTTACAGTGTCGGAGGTGTTTTTTCAGCGGGGTTTGGAACCAATGTCGTCGATGTGTTCAGTACACCAGCCGATGATTTCGGTGCGGAAAAGGCAGAAATGCCAGCAACCTCGGCAGTCAGATTTGCTTCACAACACGACATGCTTTGGCAGACAAATCTGCCCTTGATACAGAAGTAAATATCCTTTGTGATGCAACCCAAGTTTACTGATGATGATCCAACTGGAATACATCCATACTTCCGAGAAATTTGGCAGAGGAATCTAGAAAATGTTACCGAATATAGGATGTAATAAGGACCAAATAATTCCTTGATGCCACCATCACGAACAAGTCGGTGTGAGAAAACAGAATGCTGGATGGCAGCAGGTAAAGCCATGTACTCATGTCCATTTCACTGAACTGGATGCTGTTGCAAATCCCTTTAAACTATGTTCCCTTTTACCATCTTGACAACCAAATAGAGATTAATTGTCGAAAAAAAGAGGTTCTATGATGAGAACGGATTTCTCGGTTCTTGAGATCATCCGGCCTATTGAAACTCCTCCTTTGGCTATCTTCTCCTAACTAAAAGGATCCGAGCGAGGCTAGATTGAGCGCTAGTTTGCCTTTTTGCTCTCATGATTGGGATCTCCACCTTCTTCCTTCTCTTCATCCTGCGCCTCGGTGAACTCCAGCAGCTGGCAATGTAAAACAGTCAGAAATAAACAAGCCTCGCAGTTTTGACAGTGAATTATACCTATGATATGATCAGACACAAGATGAACAAAGAAGAACATGGGAAATGAGGAAACAAAAAAAATCTGATCATCAGAGGTGAACAAGGTTAATTACCGGCTTTACTTCTCCATTCCAAAGACAGTGCGCAGCGACGAAACCAATCACGCCAGGAACGATGTATAACAGAGCAGGCTGCGTATCATCGCAAACAAGAGGAAGAGGAAACAAAATAGGTAATAATATTACAGAGACTAGGGGATATAGAGAACGACAAGATGACAAGATATAGGAATAGCAATAAAACTGACCTGTGCGGCTCGGAACCAGTTCATCACAGCTATCGTTACTGTCAAACCCGCTGTGTATCCCAGAAACGCGCTGTTGAAGTAACCGCGGCTCTTGATCCCTCGCGAGACGTCAAAACGCAGGGCGAGTGCGACGAAGATGCCTGCAATCAGAATTATATAAATTTAGATGTACATTTATACGTTAAGAGGTTACATGCTTATGGAAACTTGGGAGGGCTCTGCATGTGTTTTCAGTATTGAATAATGGAGAACTGCTTAGGAATTTTTTTTTCAAAACCTCTTCTTATTTTGGATATATACTGAACTGATATTATGAGTTTATAATGCATCGTTTCAACAAAACATTTTCACCAACCAAACACATCCCTGGGAAATACAAGAATCCACAAACTCATCATTGGGAACAGATATTATATGAGTCTACTGCATCAATTGTCTGAGCATCCATGTTAAACATCTGATTCAGTCTAGTTATTAGGATCTACAAAAAGCAAGAATCCACAACTCAAAAAACCATAAATCGTCATTATACAACATAGTAGTTTCAAGCTAAGTTTGGTTGTCTCCATCTGAGAAACACCACAACTCAGGTGGCATTTTTTGCGTGCAAATGGAAGTAGTCCAATCATAATTACATTCTGGCGGACTTCAAAAAATAATTACTTTCTGGTGTTACTGCATACCTACAATCCTGATATCAGACCTGGAGCATATATTGGTTATATTGGCAGCTAAGGACACAGGAGTGGATGCACTAAGATAGCAAAAATATGGTTTTATTTGCAATTGCTAATTGTATTGAACATGGAGTGGGTCATGTGGTGGAATTACAGCATCATGTCACCGAAATGTCTGTTTTCAAGAAAAGTACAGAATCTTCTATCAGCAACAATAAAATAAAGCATGCCATATATCAACAATAATCCTGTTGTCATGATAGTTAGACTAGCAGCTCGCCATGGATCATTAGAAAAGAGTTGTCATTCATAATGTGGCTGGCATTACTATTAAACCACAAACCAGAAAGGCGAATCCAGTATCACCCCAAATATCACTAGATTATGAGACAAAACTGGCCAAGAGGTTTATCACTAACCTGGTATTACGATATCACCAAGGCCAAGCATAGAGAACGGGCGAGCAGCATCTGCGGTGGGAAATAGAAGCTACAAACCGAAGGAGGAAACAAATAGATGAACTAAAGTGTTTGTAATAAAATGGAAAAAATGTCGGGGATAAAAGAGTGAATACACTGAGCGAAAACACTACCTTTATTGGGGCATCAAATGATTTAGCAACACTGACCATAACTGGAGTGAAGAAAACCCAGAAGATGTCATAGAAAAAAAGTCCAGCCTGAAATTGATGAGGATATTGAGAAGCCATTCACAAAACAATATTAAGCATTAATAAGAGAAGGATTCATTGACAGTATGTGGAACTGCAGCAATAGGACTGACGAAATGACTGAAACTAACATTTTTATAAGGCATGCACAAGCAAAAAATGGAAAAGCTGTGGATATCAGTAAAGTACTAGTAAAAAGTTCCAAATTATCCAGTTCATGAGATATTAGGATCACAGTTGAACACAACCTGCCAGAGGATGACTACAGCACAGACTACATACTAGAAAAGGCAACAGTGGATAGTTAGCTTGCCAATACCATACCAACAGTCGGAACCAATTTTGCTGAAGAGCGGAATTGAAATCGAGAATAGTCATTCAGAATATCATCACAGTAAAAGTAATCCATGTTTGACACTCGATGCTATATTATAAACAAATCATGAAAACAAAGACAAGAGCACTATCTGCTATGCATTTAGTGAGCTACTAGAAAATTTGTTAATTGTATAAATAGAAGAGGGACGCAATACGATGATAAGTCCAATCACTAGAGATGCAAACTGGAGATCTTCAATACGGTCAGCAAGCACTGCATACCATTGCTTTCCTAGAAATACGGCCAGACTGCTCTTTCTATAGCCACAAGAAAGGCTAGCAAAAATTCTAGAATATCAGCCACTTAAAATTGTATCTATCCTACATACATGTCATGCTATTCTACTTGAATGGTATTTATTGTACTCCCTCCGATCCATATTACTTGTTGCACAAATGGATTTATCTAGACATATTTAAGTGCTACATATATCCGTTTGAGCGATAACTAATATGGATCGGAGGGAGTACATATATGTCATGCGTCACAAAGTAAGGATTACGATAGCAGAGAAGTGAGAAGGAGAAGATATGTAGGTGGCAATAATGAAAGAGGTTTGCAAGAACAACAGAAAATAGGAATATATAAGTTTTAACTCGTTACAAACTTTGAGTGAACTCATACCAAGAGAATACCGCCAGTTTTGAATGATCCTAGTGATAGCATCTCAATACCCTGCAAGATAAAAACAGGGAGGAAAACATATCATGTTTATGAAGACTTCAGCCCATAATTATTCAAGCAATGCATATTAACCTTAAGCTCTAGCAGTAATAACAGACCTGAATACAAAATGCAACTCCCAAAACATTGTTGGCTAGCCAATGCTTCTTCATGGCATACCATACGCAGAAGAAGAATCCTGGGATTGAAGCAACAACTTGAGACTTGGTAAACTCCACCGAGAGTGCTGAAATGTGAAGTTAATGAGCATAAATCAGCATCAAGACTCAAGAATCAAGCTTGTAAAGGGGAATAGAATGATAAAATTCTAAACTTGTAATATCATCAAGAAGGCGCAACCATTTTGTGTTTGTAAGATATGGTAAGGCTGAAGTTAATTAAAATTCAAGACAAGAGTCATCTTATTGCATAAGAAGCAACAAATGCATCAAATATCTTGCAAATGTAACCAGACTCCAGTACAGCAATAAAAATGACACGCCATATCAAATGCAACATTGTCACAAAAATGTATGTTTAAATGCCAATTAATTACCCCAGTTTTTTGCAGCGCAACTGAGCAATATCATGTTGCCAGAATACAGTACAGACAGTTTCCCAGTTCCCCCCTAAAATGAACTATTGGTGTACAAAGGCAACAGTGCTGAATTTTATTGAAGCCTGTTCAAGTTAGGACAAATCAATACTTGGGTATTTGGACTCTTGGTTAGCACATTACGTCTCCACAGTGTATATAAAGCAACTTAGAAATACTAGGGATGAAACAGAATATAAAGTCCGTGAGTATATCAAACTAGTAATAGGAATTTAGCTGTATAATCTGGCATGAGCTTCTGTATGTAGAGCACAAAGCAAGCGAGCATCAAACAAAATTTAGGCAGGGATCATACAGTGAAAATACGGAGCACGCCAAATGATGGCATTATCATTCCACCCTTCTGGAAGAAAACGCTTTATGGAAGGAAGCAACGTTGCGCTGGATAATCAAGCAGGGCAACACAAATGTTTGTAAGTTCACATTTACACTTCTAAGTATCTACGTCTTCCTAAAATATCTTGTGTGAACCGTTGGAATTACCAGAGAGCGGCGATGCCAAGAACGAAAAAGTAGGCAGTGAGAACAGCATTGACCAGGTCCTTGGAGAGGAACTTGAACAGCAGGAACAGAGACAGAAGCATAGCACTCCCCACCAAAGGGTACCGCATCGCATGCTCCTTGGACATAGTCTCCTGCATATATAAGAAGAAACAGAAAGAGTTAATAATAAGTTGAGCAGAGCTATATGCAAGAATTTGTGTCAGCCTAGGTTAACAACTTATAACATTGACAGAATAGATAGACAGGGACATGTTGCTCACAGAGGGTGGAGTCGCCTTGACAGAACGGTAACAGCCCACATAGACAGTAAGACACGCTGTGAGTATCACATTCAGGTTCGGGTTCACATTGATCACCAGCGGCGCCAAGCTCAAACCTGCACAATGCCATAAAACACATGAATGAGGACTACAAACGAATTAGCAAATCAGGCCACAGGCAGGTTGATAACTGGATTGTCAACAAATGAACATACCAGCAAGGGCCAAGTTAGCAGCACGCTCATGTGTCCTCATCGTCGCGCCTCGGTCAGGAAATTCAGCCGGGAGATTTTTGTGGCCCCTTTATTGCCAAAGATAGCACAGGTGCTTCAGTTCAGACGGAGTGCCCTGTTCCTGCTGGAAAAGGGTGAGCAAAACACCGGCGAATCAGAAATTCAGAAGCGAAATTCCAGCTTGGTAGCACACTAGGATGAACATCACCGTCCACTACGCCTACCTAATTAAGCTTCCTAACAAATTACAACGAAACAATCTCAGATCACCGTCGCCGGATGGTTCGACACTCGTGAACTGAAAATAGAAACCAAGAACGCGATTTCGGGCTTAGTAACGCCCACCGTGAAGCGACGGGGATGGGGCCGATCTCCAAGACGGCAGATCTGGGGGAACCGCCGGCCGGTAGACGGCGGAGGAGGGGTTCCGACGGCGCCGGCGTCACGGGGTGAATCCGGGGGCGGACGGTTTGCTTCACGGGTGACTCGTGAGGAGGAAGACAAGAGGGGAGGAAGCACGCTGTACTACTACTAGTAGCCCCCACCCCCGATTTGAGATGGGTTCCCACGTCGAATCCTAGCCGTCAGTTCCACGCAGCGACGGTCAGATCGCTGCCCAAACCACCAACAAAAACCGTCCCCAAAATCCATCAACCACGACACATACTTGGTATACAGGGATCTGAATTTCAGAGCGTTTAGGTAGAAAATCGGTGCCATAAAAGGGAAGGAGGATGTCGAAATGGACGAAGATCTCGGGGCATCCGCGTACCTAGATGGGATGCATCTTCTGGTATCCGCCGCAAATGACAGTCTCGTTCGTGGAGCTTCGCCGATTGTTCTATCTCCTTTCTACTGGCGTGGGATGTTATAGTCGGTTGATGTATCTTGTTTCTATCTCTATCTTTGTACTTAATTTTTTGTATTTTATTGGTATTTATCATGTAATAAATGCGAGCTTCTTTTCCATATATGCGGTATCCATTTATTTATTTCCCGTATTTAAAATGGCTGATCTCTCGTATCTTTTGAGTACTACCTATCTTCATATCTAATTAAAAAAAATGGATAGCATTTATTGCGTAGTAATAAATTTTCCCATAGTTTTCTCCTTTGTCCTTCACGAGTATAAATCACTTAACTGGAATCAAGGAAATTCGGGGTATACGTATGACGGTTTAGAAGAACAACCATTTTGCAAACAACATTGTTGTGACATTGGACTAAAGACCAAAACTGCAATAACCATATAAATCGGGATACAAATGTTTTTTTATGTTTCTTTTATTTGTGGGAATTTATTGTTGTTTCTTCTGTCTCTTTGGAAAAAGGAGTTATTACAAATCATCGAAAATGTTATTTGGCAGACATTCCCTGGTTAGGGATGGCAAACAAACGCATTTTGTTGACAATTGCGTTGCTAGATCGAACGGTGGCTTTTTTTAGAAGAAAATACCTTCCTACGAAGATCTATGATGTTGTTCTGAAGAAAATGTCATGTGTTCATGAAAAAACTGCCAACAAAAATGTTCAAAAATGCAACCCATCCCAGCAAATGTTCGCTGGCTATTGACGTCCTAAATCACTACACACACCCTTCCAACAACAGAAAACAACTCTTCTACATTCAATTGTATAGTAGTTGTTGAAAAAGAAACATTATAGTACTTGCAAATAAGATATGTTGCAACAACGAAGTAAACATTTGTAGAGACAGTTAGGATACTTACATTTGGTGTCCATAATCAACCACGACAAAACTATTGATAATTGTATTACTTGACGCCAAGTTGGCACGCTATTGTCTTTCTAGTCATTTTCCTTTACGCTAGACCACATCTCATTTGTGAAAAGTATATCAGTTTTGTGAATATTCAAACCCACACCCCCTCAACCCTATGTCCCAAAGTTTTACGCACACTAACGAGAATCGAAGCAAACTCTATATCATTCTTAAAGCTGGAGAACAACCAACCACTAGATTACTTTCCTTACTTTTACTTTGTACTACATACAGCCCTGCCAAGCCAAATTATTTTGTACTGCATTCTTGCAAAGCCAAATTATACACCCTTGCCAAGCCAATCGAAACAAACACTGTATCAATTTTAAGTTTATCAATATTTATCGTACACCCAACCACCAGGTCTGGCCATGTCGCGGGCCGCAGCTGGTGTTCGACAGCATGTTTCTCTTCCACGGCAAAAGACACAACTAACTGATGGCTCAGCTGGATTCATAGAGTCCGACAAACTCCATCGTGAATGAGCAGATTGAAGATGGAGCGTACGGGGTCACTGGTGGCGAGTTGCCAAGTAGAGGCACTGTCACAGGCGCCATTGCCGGCACGGTCAATTGCAAGAATGGTGAAGGGGGCAGAGTTGCTCGATCTTGCGCATGCTACTGACACCTCCTATCCCCCACATGAATTTTCAACTCCTTTGTTCTTTTCTTGCAAAACAATTCCATTGTTTTATGGGACTAGTAAGCTAGCTACTACCAACAAGCTGGAACAAAGTGAAACAACGTAACGTGATATCTACTCTGGTGAGGTTGTACCCTTATTTGTAAGGCAAAAGTATTGTTAATGCAAGTGAATCGGTGGAGCACTTTTTTTTTTGCATGTGTTCAGTGCCATCGAGCTAGGACACGCATATTAAATTGCGCCAGCTAGTTCGCCTTCAAAGCTTGAGCTAACACCAAAAAGTTGTCTATGTTGAGTATTTATACTTCACTCCGTTGTTCAAACTGGTGCGGGTTACCGGTGAACGAGAAAAACAAAATGTCAGCATTTCTATTTCAGCTACTTTGCCTCCTCAAATCTTCACTCTTTGAACATGATTTCATTATAGTATTGTTCAAAATCCATATGGAAATCAAGAAACAAACTCTTGTGTTAATAGGATCTTATCGGTATTGTCAAGTGAAGCACATATATAACTGGTAATCATAATCCATTTTTTCTTGTACATGTTCTGCTAATTACAACCAGCATATACAGTTTCCAAGAACTAATTATCATCCCCTCCTTTGCTGGTGGCTGCCGGCGATCGATTTTGTCATGGTATGATGCTCACCATATCCTTCTCCTAGTTGTCTGATAGTCCGGCTTCCCTTGGTCATCCCATCCCAGGCCACCGCAGTCTAGATGCCCCGGTCTTTGTGGTTCTTCAACTTAAGATTTGGTCATTTCTTGGCCTGGTCTGGCATACCTGCCATTGGATATGACGCTCCATCACCCACGGTCGCTACTAGTCGGTGGCCTCATTGTGGTGTACGGTGCTCCACACCCCTTCCTTGGTCATCCTCGGCCAGATTCAGGCTCTCACCATCGGAGCTAGCACTCCTCCTACCCCTCAATTGTGATCTGGCATGCCCTTCTCCAGTCACCTCGTCGTTCTGGAGTTGGCTGAGACCGCTTGTTATTTTGGACATGCACAGTCCTCTTACCAAACATTGGCTTCTGCGCCATACCACTAGGTTGATCTCTGCCCTCTGGATCATCATTCCCCTTCTCTAGATGGCTAGATCGTGTACATGATGGTGCGAGTGCTTGGTGGGCTGTGTGGCACTCCTATGGTCGTCTTCACCCCTGCGGTGGAGCAATGCTCAAAATGATTTTACATACTTCTTCGTTCTGGCACCCATGCTTGTGCAAGTGGCTTTAGTTTGTGTTGGTGGTTGATGCCAATATGGAGGGCTTGCGCTTCTACTTTCATGGTCGTTCGTCTGAGATATTGCAACTCCTTAGGTGTATGGCAAATGCTTTCATGCATGTGGGTGGCCCCTGCTTGTTCTTGCTTGGGTTTCTAGTATTATGTCTAGGTTGTTCACCCATGTGCCATGAATCATTAGTTCGTTTTTGTTGTTGTTTAGGTTATGTTTTATCTTTCAGGCAGTACCATTTTTGGTGTTGTGTCGGCGACTTATTTGGCATTGTACTTTTCTTTCGATGTAAAATCATCATATTGCAGCGAGATAAGACCCGGCGCAGAAATCCGAACGTGGAACTTCAAAGAGAAGATACAAAATTAGGTGATGCGCAAACACTAAAGTGATTTGGAAGATATCATGCGTGCATCAATGTTGCAATGTCGTATCTTTAGGTGTTCTAAATGCCGGACAGCACGAGAAATTCAGAGTGGGGCTTTGTAGGTAAAGCTGGTAAAGGTCTATGGTCTTCAATTGCTGAGAGATGAGAGGCGCATCGAGTGTTGGTGGTTCCACAACGTACCATCACTAACTCGAAAATCTTTAGCTTGGTACCTGAGAGCATACTCGATCAACATGATGGTGTTTATGTATGTGCACTCCTCCTTTTTTTGGAACAAAGATGCCAGAGGCATCGCGCTTTAAATTATTAAAGCCCTCACATAGGCAGAGTTAAAACACATAGATCAACACAGCCACAAGGTCCAGACACAAGACACACCAAGTTCTCGGACCAAAAAGGAAATCCATTACACGACCAAAGGTCCAAACAGAGAATGTAGGCTCAACGCAAACGAAATTGCTGTACGGACGACTGTCACCGGACGAACTTTGGACTATTAGAGGATTCAAAGGCGCACTTCACTTTTGTTTCACGCATCGATGGCTTGATGCGCTGCATCGTCTCCAAATCGTCCAGAACTGGTTGTTTGTGTAGCAGCATTCCAACCCAAAAGACGTCACCTTCCCTAAGAAACAACTTGAGGCTCCCTAGCCAAGTTCTAGACGTAACGAAATCCTAGCGTAGCTTGCTGAAACAAATCAGCGTCCTGCCACCTCCCCAAAGGGCTCCACTGCTGCATGAAATGGGTACACTTGAAAATAGTCGTGAAGGGAAAACACCCTCAATAATTGTAAGCTTATTTTTGATCTGCCAAAGAGCCCAGAGCAGTGCCCCAAGTTCCCAACACTGGTCAAAAACATGCGACGTACACTGTCGAGAACAGAAGAAAGACATGAAAGGAGATGGGCACATGACCAGGGATCCCAACTGACCCCAGCGACCTCTGTCACGACACTCTAGGCAGAACGAGCAAGGTGGAAATTGGAAAAAAGAACATGCTTGGCATCTTTCGGCGCTGCACAAACTCACAGAACCCAGCAAATGGCCCATTGCATTTGGCTATGTTGACCAAAGTGGGCAGTTTGTTGTGGAACATTTGCCACAAAAACACCTTTACTTTTAGAGGAATTCGCGCTTTCCATAAGCCGCACATATCCAGGGATGGCCCCTTGGTAAGGGTTGCATACAATGACTTGACCGAAAACAGCCCCAATTGATTAACTTGCCAAGACACCGAGTCCGGGCCTGCAGACAAGGCAAATGGATCCAGTTTCTACAGCAGCAATTCCCAACTAACCCGTTCTGGAGCACTTAGCTCACGGCGGAGAGGAATGACCGGGGGAGACGATCTGAGCACCTCTGCTACAGTAGCGTTCGGTTCTACTACTAAGGCGTATAGGTCCTGGTAGTCTACACCCAAGAATCAAACCAAAACTTGATCGAACGCCCGTCATGCACTTCGAATTTTGCTCCCAAAGCAAAAGCCAGCTTGACCAGTTGGAACCCATTCCAAAAAGGCGAGCCCCGAGATGTTGCCTCCAAGAAGGACCAATTCCGAAAATACTTGGCTCGTAGGAGGACCGCCCAAATACCAGTCGCGTTTTGCGGTAGTTTCCAAATCCATTTGTGCACTTCTCACCATCCACATATGCACTGATCTCAAACTTTGTCGAGAAATGAGTTCCCTCAGAGCTGGATGAAGAGCTTGACCAGCTGTTTGAAATGCTGGCAGCTCATGAAACTCAACTCGTCGAAGAAGAGGAGCAGGTCAGTGGTGCGCCTCCAATGGTCACACCACTAGGTGTCGAGCACGAAGGTCTGCATGGCATGACCTGGAGGCAGAAGGGACAACACATGCCGGCGGAGCTCTTCAGGCAAGTCGTCGAACAACTGGCGGGTGTTATGTGAGCCAGGGAAAAACAATGAAGAGAAACAGGAGAAAAAGATGGACTGGCCATGTGGGGTCGTTTACCTCCCGCTGATCAGATTAAGAAACGACATGGGTCGGGCTCTCATCTCTGCTCTCTCTGCGGGAGCCCCGAGGATACTGACCATATCAACTTTCATTGCCCATTGGCTTTACTACTCTGGAGGTTTTTAAGGGACTGACTGGGCGTCTCCTGCGACCCCGCTAATTTCTCTGCCCTCCATCTCCTCTCAGCTACCTTGTCGGGGCTAACTAAGAGGCTCTTCTGGTTTGGTTTCTCGGCCATGTGCTGGACCTAGTGGACCACCAAAAACAAGTTTACCATTGAAAAGGTGTTCCCTAACTCGGCGGCAAATGTTATCTTCAAATTATCCATGTTTTTGCAGCAGTGGAGATCTCTGATTAAGGAGGAGGACAAGGCGGCTGTGGTGGCCCTCATCGACCGCGTGCGTGCAACTTCTATATCTCTATCTGGAAGGGATCGGGCCGGGATGTCCTAGTTGTTGCTGTTGTTTAGTGTTGTGCCATTGTGCGTTCTCTCATCTTAAACTGTCCTTTTGGGTTATCCTCGGGCCTGCGTGCCTTGATGCCGGTTGTGGCCGTTCTTTTGTGCCTGTAGGGTGATACTGTCCTTGTGTGGCTGATTTGAATGTGACTCTCGTTGCTTGTTGGCTTTATTAATTTAAAGTCGGGCCTCGGCCTTTTCTCTAAAAGTAAAAAGATGGAAATCGGTCACCAAGTTTATCAAAACAGCTAGCCCAGGAATCCATTGATCTTCCCCGGCCCCTTAAGAGGAAAAATGAAGCATGAAACGACCGAAATCACTAGTTAAGGAGTACTCATTGCGAAGATGACTCCAACAACTTCCCCAGGTTGCGACAAGTGGCGCGCTGCATGTGCGCCACTTGTTGCAACCTGGGAGTTTTCCCTTTTTTCGTAGATCCGTTTATTCAAAACGTTTTATCTCTTAAACCGTGCGTCCAAATCTCGAACCGCTTTCGTCGTTGGATTCCTCGCGTCGAGATCTTCAAAACTAGATCCCATGTTGATAGGTTTTGACGATTTTTTTTCACCAAAAAAACCAGACGAAAAAGCCGAACCAGGAGCAAGGGTTTTTTCCCTTTCCGAAAGAGGCACGCCCGTGCCTCTATCGAAATCACAACCGTGCCTCTCGCGGAAGCAAAACCGTGACTCGCGAAATTAAAAAAGAAAGAAAACCCGTTTTTTTTTCGTTTCCGATGAGGCACAGCCGCGACTCTCGCGAAAGCACAACCGTGCCTCTCGCGGAAGCAAAACCGTTACTCTCGCGAAAGGAAAAAAAACAGAAAACGCGTTTTTTTTCGTTTCCGAGAGGCACGGCGGTGACTCTCTCGAAAGCACAACCGTGCCTCTCGCGGAAGCAAAAATGTGACTCTCGCGAAAGGAAAAAAACTGAAAATTCGTTTTTTTTGTTTCCGAGAGGCACGGCCGTGACTCGCGCGAAAGCAAACCGTGCCTCTCACGAAAAAAACGCGTTTTTTTTGATAAAAATGCTAGGGAAAAACCGGTGGAAAACCAAAACGTTGAAAAACCCCGGAAAAAACCGTTTAAAAAGCCGAAAACACGTGTGGAAAAAAAAATCAGGAGGGAGCGCCCAGAGCGCGACACGTGGCGAATGGCTGAGAGCGCGCCAAGTGACGCTGATCGTTGCGAGGCTCCCGAAGGAGCGGTCGTTAATTAGTTGCTCTCTAAAACGACCTGCTCGTAGTCTTCGTTTCTACGCATACACTATGTGTGATGCGGTTAAGCTAGCATACTAGGCCTGCTTAGAATTTTTCTTTTTGAAAAGGGGAGTACACGGCCTCTGCAACATAAGATACACGCATCTATTTCCCGAGTAACAGACAGTAAGACAATTTAGACCTGCTTCGTGTCAAGTTCATGAACTTTGTTTTATCCTTGACCTCTCGAAAGAGATGGCTCTACCATATTCACTTATTGGTTTGTTTATATCAACATCACATATTTGATGTGCTAAACTAATGCTACCGACGTGTTGTTAAAGTGGAGTATAGAAGACTAAGTATGGCTCAGGTACCGTGGTAGTGTTGAGGTACGTTGTGATCAAAGCACTCCACCAAGGTTTGACATTCCATGGTTGCGACTTAAGTTCCTTATATCATCTATATTACATGTGTCACGAGGGCTCTCCTCCTTATGTCTTTTTCTATGCTTCCAAAGGATAGTCTCTGGAGCAAGATAGTAAAACGAGGTGGCAAAATTATTGAATGAAAACCTTTGCAGGTCTCACTGTCTCAGATATTCTACGTCGGGCTTCAGATCTCCAAATCCATATAGAAAACAAGACAACATCTTCTCCAACAACAGTAAAAAGGCCATACCAGATAGACTGGTCACTTTTAGGAACCAATGTGTAGTTTGAACACATGTCTCTGTGCAAGATGAAGCCGCAACTTCTAACCCAACTTCATTCAGGAAGAAATGAGGCTATTGCTCAACCTATATTCCTGATGACTCCTATTCTCACAACTTCTTTCCACTCTTTTGATTCTTATCTTGTAAATCATTTTCCGCTGTTTATGTAATTACCCGTACAAGAGTTCCTAAGCTAGGTGCTACCCAACAATTTCCAAAAATGTGAAACGATGTAACGTGATATCTACTCTAGTGACAATGGGTTGTTATATATAACGCAACAAGTATTATTAATGCAAGTGAAGTTGGTGGAGCAGTTGCTTATTTCAATGTGTTCAATGCTAGTTCGCCTTGAAAGCTCGAGCTAATTAATGCCAAAAGGTTGGCTACACAGAGCAATCTCCAAGTAAGCCCATTCAAACTCGCGTGGGTTACCCACGAACGAGCAAAGCTGAAATATCTGCATTTCTATTTCAGCCGCCCTGCCTTCTAAATTCTTCACTTCTTCAACATGATTTCATTATATCATCGTTGAGAATCCACGTGGAAAACAAAGAACAGGCCGTTGTGTTATTATGATCTTTTCAGTATTGTAAAGCGAGCACACATATTACTCATAAGTCATAATCTTTTTTTCTTATACATGTATTGCTAATTACAACCAACGTATATGGTTTCAATGACCTAATTTACCAGCAACAAGCTAGCAAGCCAAAAGAATGGCTGGTCAAAACCGGACGAGCTTCAATATCTCACCCTTGTTAAGATCAAGCAACCTAGCCACATCCACCATTCTTGCCGTTGGTCGTGGAAGTTGTGGTGTTGGTACCAACAGCTCCACTCGGTGAGTCGGGACGGGTGACCCCATATGCTCATTTCATGGTAGATTTTGCCAGACTCTCAACATCTAGCTGAGCCTGCAGCTGGTTGTGGCTCTTGCCTTGGAACGGACCTTTAAAGCCGAATGAATGGTGGCTCCGGCCTCCGACATGGTGACATCCGGTGGATGTGAGTATTGTAAATATTGATAAAATAGATCAAAATTTACAATTTTGGCCGTTAAAAAAGATATGCACTAAAATTTTGCAACGATTGAGTAGATGCTCTCATGGATTGGAAAAGCTCCCCCTTTCTCTCCTCAAGTGACCTATGCCTACGGCCAAATCAATGCCGACGGCTGCCGTCGGCCTAGTTTGATATGTGCCGACAGCCTCATCCTGGCCGTCGGCGTAGCCTGGCCGTCGGGCTACCCTGATAGAAGCCGACGGTAGCCGTCGGCCTATCTTCAAATACGCCGACAGCAGCCGTCGGCATAAACCAGCCGTCGGCATTCAAAGTGGGCCCGGCGACCCCGCCCGTGACCAGCGCTAACGCCGTCAACCCTATGCCGACGGTCAGGACAGGAGGCCGTCGGCATATCTCCGCATGCCACATCACCGATCCGCGGCGTAGATATGCCGATGGCAGCCGTCGGCATAGGCTCCACGTCACCGATCCGCGGCACGGCTCCTCCGAAAACCCTGCCGTTTCTATGCCGACGGCAATGCCGTCGGCATAGCTATTTTTTTTACATGCGTTTTTTTGCATATGTTTTTATGCTTTTTTATGTATTATATGAAAATATACGCAGTTTGTAATTTTTCCATAGAATATATATATATACAAATTTTATCTACAAGTGGTGGTAGTTACCACCTAAGTGTTTGCCTGCCACGTGTCTCATTCTTTCTCCATACTAGACGGGTTAGTGGATGTGGGAAACCCAATAGCAGGGTAACTAACTTGCGTCTGATTACCATTCGGTAAAAGAATTAGCAAGAAATTGCGTGCGTTTGTTTCAACAACCTTCTTTTTTATTGCGAGGTCTTCCGAACTAACCAACTGTGTTGAATGGATAAGTGGCGTCATGTACCCACGTAAAAAGCAAAAGAGACGTGTCAGTTTGGCGTGTTGCCGCAAATACCTTGTGCAAGAAATAACGTAAAGTATATTGTATATAATTTGGAAATAGCCGTATACGGTACTTGTTTTTTTTTTGTGGGGATGATGCTTGGTATTACTAGAAAATAGTACTGTATATTATTGATTGAGCATATAGTATATATGAACTTTTGTTTCTAGGCATACGGAGTATGTAGAATAATCTGAGATGGAGTATGGTATGGAGTTTATACACTATGTAGAATAAAAAAGTAGTATAGAGTATGTCAGTACGTAGTATGGCTTCCGGAGTATATATACTTGAATTGTCATATTTAGTAGGGTATATATATATACTTTTAATTGAAACTTAGTATGAAGTAGCGGATAGTATATGTTCAGCGTCGACGAGGATACATATTACATGATGATATCTTCAAAGCCATAGTGTACATGTCTATACTCTAAGGAGTATGTGTGTGTTCCATATGAGGAAGTATGGAGTATGTAGTATATTTCAAAACAAAAATTAAGTATGGAGTATATTGCATTCAGAAAAAAGGTCAAGTATAAAGTATGGAGTATATGGTATTAAAAACTAAATTTGAAGTGTATCTATAATAGCACAGAAGAGTATGTATCCGCCCGCCAGAATGAAGTGGAGTACATGTTAATATCTGTCTCTTTATATACTGCTAATAATGCATCTGGTATTGATTTCACGGTCCAGTAGGTGCATCATGCATGCATACGTGATGTCAGCCATGCATTACATGAAGGGCAACGTTGACCACCGAAAACTACTCATCTCATCATACAAAAACACTGTTCATCTCACTCGAATACAAGTCTTGCTATCGCTGCTCGGTCATATACGATCTTGATCGGCTCAACATGAAAAGGAGGATTTGCATGGAGAGGCTTCAGTGCTTGATGTTCGTCCAGGCTCTTCAATGGATCACGGAGACGACCGCGTGGCGGTGCGACTTCGACGCCGCCATGCTAGAGCAGTCAGCCAGTCGCTTGTCGGCCGTACTCCGTGTTTGCCACTGCTGCCGCCAGACCGTGCAGGTTGTTTCTACCACCACAATAGAGCAGCCACCCATCGGCCATGTGCGCTCGTGTGTCCTCGCCGTCACCGTACCAAAATCTCCTGGGTTGGTCACTGAAGGAATTGAGGTCATGTAGGATGTTGCAGCTTGCAGATGTTGTCGGTGGTAGCAGCAGTAGCAGGTGGTACACGACGACGGCGGCGGCGGCGGCGGCAATAGCCTACCGAGTTGTCTTCCCAACACGGAAGCTTGCAGGAAAAAGAAGTCAATTAGCATCAGGATGCATGCACAGATGTAAATGAAAGAATCATGCATGTGTGTAAATCAATTGCTGAGTCATACCTTTCTGCTAGCAGGTGCACTTTTTGATTTGGTAGTTGAGATAGACGAGCTTGTTTTGGTTCTGTATGCCAGATCCAATCCTTTTCTCGTGGGATGGTACCCGGCGTCCTGATCCAAATAAGTAGCGAGGAAAGAAACGCTCAGCGGAAGCAAGAAAATCGGGAGCTAGCTTAACTAACCCACGAAGCGGGCACGAGAAATCCACTCATTCCCTTTCCATGACCCGCTAAGAATTGCACGGATCACAATGCAATCGGATGGCACGGAGGACGGAGGTAACTACCACCGATGGTAGTAACTATTTTCCATATATATATATATATATATATATATATATATATATATATATATATATATATATAGTTTGTTCGAGCACATTAATAATGTGCCGTCATGTTCTTTTGAATATAGGTCCTTATATTTTATTAAAATCAAAAACAGCTATGCGACAGCAGTTTAGTGGCGGTTGCAAACGCCCGGCACCCGTCTCCGGAGTGTGCCCCCCTCACGGACGGCGCCGCCGCTAGCATCTGGAGGGCGGAAACAGCCGCATCGGGTCTATACGGAGGGGACGTTGCTCCCAAGTGTTTCTATGGGATGACCTACCACAACCGGGTGGTGTTGTGGCATGTTCGAAGAGGCGGCACGCATCTTCGGGGCGTGGCCTCCCTAACGGACGGCGCCGCCGCCGGCACCTGGAGGGGGAAAACGAACGCATCGGGTCTACACGGAGGGGATGTAGCTGCCGGTTTGGCCCGGATGTTGCTCCCATGTGTCCCTTTGAGCTGACCTGACACAACTGGGTGGAGAGGTCCACTGTTCAAAGCTCGTCCGTGGAAAGTCAAAGGGTTAGATCTCGTGGTCAACCGCTCGTGGTTAGGCGGGGAGGGGGCCCGGGGAGGGGGTAGCAATGCCACCGAGGCGCGACCGCCCCTCATACATGCAGGGTGGTGTGGTGGCATGTCCGAAGAGGCGGCACGCGTCTCCGGGGTTCGGCCCCCTCACGGACGGCGCCATCGCCGGCACCTGGAGGGGGGAAACGGACGCGTCGGGTCTACACGGAGGGGATCTTGCTGTGGGTCTGGCCCGGATGTTGCTCCAAAGTGTTCCTATGGGCTGACCTAACACAACCGGGTGGAGAGGTCCACTGGTCAAATCCCGTCCGTGCAAAGTCAAAGGGCTAGATCCGGTGGTCAAACGCTACAGGGTTAGGCGGGACGGGGGCCCTGGGGGGTAGCAATGCCACCAGAGCGTCGCACGGGCCCTCATACATGCGGGGTGGTGTGGTGGCATGTCCGAAGAGGCGGCACGTGTCTCCGGGGTGTGGCCCCCCTCACGGACGACAATGACACGGTAGTAGACGTTCTGCGGTAACGATGCGGCGTGAATATTATTAAATACTCGGAGCGTGATAAAATCATGAGTTTTTTACATGACGTGGGCACATGTGCTATAGGACCGATGCTAATTTTTCATAATTTTTCGTGATGGAGAAGTATCTGAACACTTCCCTCTACGCGGATTGCTCTTCGCGCGTCTACTGCTGTGGCCGGCGGCCTCCGGGGGCTAGCATACCGTCAAATCTTGTGTAGGCGGCCTCTCACAAGTCTGGAAGTGTGGTGGCGGTTGCAAGCGCCAAGACGCGCTCTCGGTGTGCCCCCCCCTCACGGACGGCGCCGCCGCCGCACTGGAGGGGGAAACGGACGCGTCGAGTCTACGGAGGGATCTTCTTGTGGATCTGGCCCGGATGTTGCTCAAAAGTGTTCCTATGGACTGACCTAATACAACCGGGTGGAGAGGTCCACTGGTCAAAGCCCGTCCGTGCAAAGTCAAGGGCTAGATCCCGTGGTCAAACGCTTCTGAGGTTAGGCGGGACGGGGCCCAGGGGGTAGGAATGCCACCGGAGCGTCGCACCGGGCCCTCATACATGCGGGGTGGTGTGGTGGCATGTCCAAAGAGGCGGCACGCGTCTCCGGGGTGTGGCCCCCCTCACGGACGGCAATGACACGGTAGTAGACGTTCTGCGGTAACGATGCGGCGTGAATATTATTAAATACTTGGAGCGCGATAAAATCATGAGTTTTTTACACAAAGTGGGCACATGTGATATAGGACTGATGGTAATTTTTCATAAATTTTCATGATGGAGAAGTATGTGAACACTTCCCTCTACGCGGATTGCTCTTCGCGCGTCTACGACTGTGGCCGGCGGCCTCCGGGGGATAGCATACCGTCAAATCTTGCGTAGGCGGCCTCTCACAAGTCTGGAAGTGTTGTGGCGGTTGCAAACGCCCAGCACGCGTCTCCGGGGTGTGCCCCCCCCCTCACGGACGGCGCCGGCGCCGGCATCTGGAGGGGGGAAACAGACGCGTCGGGTCTACACGGAGGTGATCTTGCTGTGGGTCTGGCCCGGATGTTGCTCCAAAGTGTTCCTATGGGCTGACCTAACACAACCAGGTGGAGAGGCCCACTGGTCCAAGCCCGTCCGTGCAAAGTCAAAGGGCTAGATCCCATGGTCAAACACTACCGGGTTAGGCGGGACGGGGGCCCTGGGGGGGGGGGGGGGGTAGCAATGCCACCGGAGCGTCGCATCGGGCCCTTGTACATGCGGGGTGGTGTGGTGGCATGTCCGAAGAGGAGGCACGCGTCTCCGGGGTGTGGCCCCCCTCACGGACGGCGATGACATGGTAGTAGACGTTCTGCGGAAACGATGCAGCGTGAATATTATTAAATACTCGGAGCGCGATAAAATCATGAGTTTTTTACATGACGTGGGCACATGTGCTATAGGACCGATGGTAATTTTTCATAATTTTTCGTGATGGAGAAGTATCTGAACACTTCCCTCTACGCGGATTGCTCTTCGCGTGTCTACGACTGTGGCCGGCGGCCTACGGGGGCTAGCATACCGTCAAATATTGCATAGGAGGCCTCTCACAAGTTTGGAAGTGTTGTGGCGGTTGCAAATGCCCGGCACGCGTCTCCGGGGTGTGCCCCCCCTCACGGACGGCGCCGCCGCCGGCACCTGGAGGGGGAAAACGGACGCATCGGGTCTACACGGAGTGGATGTAGCTGTGGGTTTGGCCCGGATGTTGCTCCCGGGTGTCCCTATGGGTAGACCTGACACAACCGGGTGGAGAGGTCCACTGGTCAAAGCCCGTCCGTGGGAAGTCAAAGGGCTAGATCTCGTGGTCAACCGTTCCAGGGTTAGTCGGGACGGGGGCCATGGGGGTAGCAATGCCACCGGAGCGTCGTACCGGGCCTTCATACAGGCGGGGTGGTCTTGTGGCATGTCCTAAGAGGCGGCACACGTCTCCGGGGTGTGCCCCCCCTCACGGATGGCGCCTCCGCCGGCACCTGGAGGGGGAAACGGACACGTCGGGTCTACACGGAGTGGATGTAGCTGTGGGTTTGGCCCGGATGTTGCTCCCGGGTGTCCCTATGGGTAGACCTGACACAACCGGCTGGAGAGGTCCACTGGTCAAAGCCCGTCCATGGGAAGTCAAAGGGCTAGATCTCGTGGTCAACCGCTCCTGGGTTAGGTGGGACGGCGGCCCTGGGGGTAGCAATGCCACCGGAGCGTCGTACCGGGCCCTCATACATGCGGGGTGGTGTTGTGGCATGTCCTAATTATGAGGCGGCACGCGTCTCCGGGGTGTGCCCCCCCTCACGGATGGCGCCGCCGCCGGCACCTGGAGGGAGAAAACGAACGTGTCGGGTCTACACTGTGTGGATATGTAGCTGTGGGTTTGGCCCGGATGTTGCTCCCAGGTGTCCCTCTGTCGATGACCCCCTCCCCCTTCACTCACCTAATGAACTAAGCTACCCCGCCCCACCCCCACCTCACTCGTCGACTGTGCCACGGCCTTGGAGACGAAGCTGCTCGAATTCGGCGCCTCCCCTCCCCTCCCCTCTGTGTGGTTTCGGGAGAGGAGAGGGCCGAGCGGTTTAAAAAAAATAAAAATCTATATGAAATAATAACACATAAAAAAGGAAAACTATAACTATAAAAAATTTAAAAATCTATATGAAATAAAAAAGAATAAATATATAACTATAAGAAAACATTAAAATAAAAAAGAATAAATATATAACATTGAAAATAATATACACTAAAAATATATTTGAAGACAGTTAATAATATATGCCACGTGTGTAATTAACATGTATACGGCTAGATTGTAATTAACATGTAATTAAAAATGCATATGAAATAATAATACATAAAAAAATATAAAAAATATAACTTATGGCTATAAAAACATCAAAAATTTATATGAAATAAAAAACAGAAAGAAGAAAAAAATATAAGCTACTAAAAACATTTAAAAAAATAAAAAAATAGCTATGCCTACGGCTAAGCCGTCGGCATAGGTGCCAGGTGGCGCTACCTATGCCGACGGCTTAGCCGTCGGCATAGTTCGCCCTTATCCTCAGCCGGTCGACCTCCACCACTCATTCGCCCCGATAGCGCTGCTCGACCCGCGCCGCCGCCGCTGCTCCCCGTCGCCCGCGTCGCTCCCCGCTGGCCCGCCGCCCGCTCCACCCCGCCACCCCCTCCTCGCCCCTCGCCCTTCCCTACATCCCCGCTTCTCGCGCCTTGGCCTTGCCTTGTCGCCTCTGCTCCGCTGCCGCTTGACCACCCCTCCTCTCCCCCTCACCCCACCACCACCCCGTCCCTCCGCCACCTCTCGCCAGCGCCGCCCACACCGTCCCGACCCGCGCCCTCCCTGTCCACCAGACCGACCGGCCCGTCCACCCTTCGCCGACGCCTGCCTGCTGCGCCCTCGCTAACGCCTGCTGCGCCCCGGCCGACCCCGTCCACCCTTCCCCGGCGGCTGCCCCCTTCCTCCCTGTTGCCCGCTGCACCGGCGCGGCCAAGGTGAGATTTTTTTATATTTTTTTGCATTTTGTTACTGTTTTTTTTGCATAGATGGATATGTGATGAATGGATATATGCATGCATGTACAGATTGATGGTGAAGTTTGTGATAGATGGATGCATTGATGGATATTGCTCAATTTTGTGAATTTGGACACTTAGATATTGCTCAATATGGATAGATGATATTGGTCAAGTTTTTCAATATGTGCATGTAAAGAGATGAGCGAGGGAAGATAATGGAGTATGAACGAGCTCCGTTTGTTTTTTTATAAGAGAGAAAGAATGGGGGAGAGAGGGAATGGAGTAGGAACGGGTTTAGAGTTTGTTTTCTTACAATTTGACATGTTGTTTCATGTTCATTCATAATGTTGTGCCAATGCTTAATGTGAGGTGATGACCTAAATTTTTATCACTCGGTGGAATTAACAGGATTTGTGGTGTTCCATCTTCGTGGAGTTATCGTCCACGTTGGAGGTGTTGGTCCACGATCGTCCCTCTCCTTTGATCGACTACATCGGAGGGTGAGCAACAATTCCATGACCTCGTCCACTTTTTTTTCCATGTCACTAGATTAAATTTTCACATCAAGTCGCGTAACCTAGGTCTCCCGTCTGAAAGGGTTGCATCGATAAATATGCATTCAATTGCATATTTATCACTGCAGCTCTTTCGGATTGTCCAGCGCTTTCCACGGACAGCCCGAGGATGTGTAGATTGGGTACATTGTTCATGCTCTACCCCGTTCCGAGACAGGATTTCGGCGGCGCCTCCCTGTTATTCTCCAGATGCATATTCTCTCGGCATTTTGCCAAGACACGTATTTGGAGAACAGCGGGGAGGTGCTGCCGAAATTTTGTCTCGGAATGGGGTAGAGCATGGACCGTACTCAATCTACACATTCTCGGGTGGGATTAGGACCCATCTTTACCTATTAGAGATGTAGGTGGATTAAATGTCGATTCTCGTCAACCTTGTAAAAAATAAAATATTGATGTGGGTAATTTAAATGAATCCTTAATTTTGTTGTGTGGCTTCCAATAAAGCAGAGATGGCAGATAATCAGTGGATGTATAGTGGGTTTATCCGTCGGAATCAAGTAACAACAGAGTGGGTCGAGAAAACTGATGTGTTTTTGAAAGAGATATTCCGTATAGTCCAATGAGGATGGTGCCAGAATGCCTGTGTGCCAAATGTGAGAGACATATCCGCAGAGATAAGAGTGAGATGACTAAGCACCTTCGCATGAATGGATTTATTCCCAACTTAAATATGCCGATAAACTTTGCCCAGCGGGACCGTGGTAGAGAGGATGTGATACGACAACGCGTCGCTGGTTATGAGGAGATGGGGTTAGAGACATGCTAGATGATGTCTTTGCTGCACTGCCAACACCTCCTTCACATTCAGCGAATGAACCGGAGGAAACCGCAAAGGCCTTCCTGGAAATCTTGGCCTCGTCAAAGAAACCTCTCTATGAGGGTGCCAAGCTGCCTGTGCTGGATGCCATCTCGCAATTGATGGCAGTCAAGGCTGAGTACGGCTGTAGCCGAGGTTGCTTCGAAGCATTTCTGGGAGTATGGGCTAACAGCCTGCCTGAGAGCCATGAACTGCCGAAAACCATGTACGGTACGAAGAAAATCATGAAGGCGCTCTCCATGGACTATGAGAAAATACATGTTTGTCCAAAGAATTGCCTTTTAGGCAGACAACTACTGTAGGAAGTGCGGTTCCTCTCGGTATATTGAGGTGGTCGATAAGCATGGTCAGAAGCAGCAGCTAAAAATCCCTGTGAAGGTTCTTCGGTATCTTGATTTTATAAAAAGACTGCAGCGCCTTTTCATCACCGAGGAGTCTGCCAAAATGATGAAGTGGCACAAGGAAGGGAAAAGGTACAATCCAAAAAAAATTGTACATACATCAGAAGGTGAAGCATGGAAGTCATTTGATATAAAGTACCCGGAGGAAGCAGCCGAGGCTGGGAATGTCAGAATTGCTATAACAGGTGATGGGTTCAATCCATATGGTATGTCGTCTAATCCATACAGCTGCTGGCCCGTATTTGTTATTCCGCTCAATCTCCCTCCCGGCGCCATAATGCAACGCAAGACCATGTTCCTGTCGCTTATAATTCCGGGGCCTGAATATCCAAGGAAGAATTTGAGTGTGTTTATGCAGCCGTTGGTGGATGATTTGCACCATTCTTGGTACTTCCCGAGGTTGACATCGACCGGCATCTGCAGAAAAATTTCTTGATGAAAGTTTGGCTACAGGTATTGCATGCATGACTTTCCCGGCTATGCCTGTGCTCTGCGGATGGTGTACAAGTGGAAAGATGCCTTGCCCAGTGTGCATGCAGGCCTTGATTTTCATTTGGCTGAAGAAGGGTGGCAAGTATGTTTCCTTTGACCAGCATCGACAGTTCCTCCCTCCAGACCATCCTGATAGGGAAGACAAGAAGAACTTCACAAAAGGCAAAGTTGTCCATGAAGTAAACGAGATTCCAACGTTTTCTGGTGCGGATGTGCTTGCTCAGCTCAAAGCTCTTAAGCCTGCCGGTGAAGGGAAAGGCAAAAGCAAAGGCAAAGGCAAAGGCAAAGGTAAAGGGAAAAAATGTTTTGAAGGATATGGTGAGACGCACAACTGGACTCACATTACCCCCTTCACGCAGCTTCCCTATTTTAAGGACCTCAAACTTCCATACAACATGGACGTGATGCACACCGAAAAGAATGTCGCAGAGTCCCTTTTTAACATGATCCTCAACATTCCTGATAAGACAAAGGATAATGTTAATGCTACAGTCGATCAACAGAATATTTGTGATAGACCACGTCTTCACATGCAACCTCCCACAGGCAGTCGAAAATCTTGGTTCAAGCCAGATGCTGACTTCGTACTTAAAAAGGATCATAAGATGGAGGCATTCAAGTGGCTGAAACACGTCGTGAAGTTCACTGATGGTTATGCGTCGAATATAAGTAAGGGGGTCAATCTTTCAACAGGCAGAGTGACCGGGCTCAAGAGTCATGACTATCATGTATGGATTGAGCGGATTATGCCGGTGATGGTTCGGGGCTATGTTCCCGAGCGTGTCTGGCGTGTGCTTGCGGAGTTAAGCCATTTCTTCCGAACGCTTTGTGCTAAAGAAGTATGTCCTGAGAAGATAAAAGAAATGCATAAGAAGGCGCGGAGTTGATATGCAAGCTAGAGAAGATCTTCCCGCCAGGGCTTCTTTACTCCGATGACACATCTCATTTTGCACCTTGCGAACGAGGTATTGTTGGGGGCCACATGCGAGATCGTTGGCGAAGACGGCCCGAGAGCAGAACAAGCATCGAGATGAAATGTGGAAACAAAGCTAAGATTGAAGCTTCCATAGCTGAGGCAGTTATCCTAGAGGAGGTGGCAGACCTCAGGACAGCCTACTATCCGGACCATGTTCCCACGTTGCACAATAAGGTGTCTCGATACAATACAGAAGAACCCAAGTATAAACCCAAGTTGCCTCTATTCATCGGGCAAGGTGGCAGGGCTGGATGCTCGACATCTTATGTCATGCCACGAGATGAGTGGGAGGATGTCATGTTCTATATCTTGCACAACATCAAGGAAGTTGAGGATGAGTGGATGAGGTAATACCTTTGCACCATTCTTTTAGTCAATTCATTATGTTCACTTTGCCTAGTTCTTATACCGCTTTTCTTATTGTAGTCGATTCGTTGAGGAAGATGTGAATGGGTATCGCTTCCATATAGAGGAGCACCAGAACAGTCGGCCTGATCCCAAAACCATAAATACCGGAGTCTTCACCGAAGGAGATAATGAAGTAGATTACTACAGAAGGGTAGGAAAAATATACGAGCTTTCATTCAAATGTGGTCGTAAACACCTAAGTCTCACTGTGTTCAAATGCCGATGGTTCGACCCCAAAAAGGGTCTGAGACATACGCCTTCTGTTGGTTTAGTTGAAGTTAAACCATCAACCGTCTATGCCGGAGCTGATCTCTTTATCGTTGCTACCCAGGCCACACAAGTATATTATCTGCCTTACCCATGCCAGAAAGAGTACCTAAAGGGTTGGGAAGTTGTGTTCAAGGTGTCGCCACATGGTAAGCTACCGGACCCGAATGCTGATGATTACTACAACATAAACCCCATGACATACGAGGGAGTGTTATTTCAAGAGGAACATGATGACGTGGTCCGAAACAAGGAGGATGATGACTTGGGTTATGTTGACCTGGACCCAAACGACGACGGCGCACGGATTGATGGTGAGGCAGTTGTGAATCAAAGAGACATAATTATGCTTGAAAAGTTAAATGAAGACGCTGACGCTGACGATGAGGAAGAGCCTCCACCTCCGTCAGACAACGAAGAAGATATGCGGGATAGTGATGATGAGACCGGTCGACAAATAGATTACAATAGTGATGATTCATATGGGTTCTAGAAAATGTATGTTCTTTTAATAATGTGCTCTTCCGTTATTAATGTCTTTCCTGTATGCTTGTTTTTTTATATCCTTACTAATTGTTTATTCTCTTCTCAATGCAGGTTTGCTAATCATGGCCAAGTCCAGCGGTGCCGCTTCTCGATAAACTCAAAGGAGGACTTACTCGGAGTGGACGAGCCCACAAGGTTCCCTCCCGACTACGCGAGGATGGCACCTCACAGGGAGGTGGAGGGGTCGGGGGAGGAGACCCTAGAGGAGGAGGGGGTGGGGGAGAGCCCCTAGAGGACGAGGAGGTGGGGGAGAGGCAACCGGGCCAAAAAACTCCGGGCCGTGTCCGAAATAGGAGGGTCTTCTTCGATGCCCTCCTATGCTGATGCAGCTTATGAGTCTGAGGAGGAGGAGTATGTTCCTGATGTCGAGGAGGAGGAGGGTGAGGAGGAGGAGGGTGAGGAGGAGGAGTCCGAGTAGGAGGAGGCCGAGGAGGAGGGTGAGGAGGGTGGAGGGGAGGTTGACCCCGAGTTGTGGGGTGACTTGCCACCGGGTGCTCCGCAGGGGTGGCTGCGTGGTAATGCCGGAGTACCTACACCACCTTCTATCGAGGCGCACAAGTGGCTCATTGAACCTGCGGGGACAGAGTAAGTGCATCTCAATCATATTTTCAACACATGACAACATTATTTTATTGTACACATGGCAACCCTTTGATTCTTTTGCCGTAACTGGATCCTTCGCGGAAAGGGCCGTAAACCGAACGGCCTTCTCACTGTCCTGTTGAAGCAGTTTTGGCCTGGCCTATTCTGCCTGCTGCCGACGAGGGACCCAGCTGCATGTTTTGGCCACAAGCTAGGCCCACTACGAGGCTTGCAGCAACGCTGAGTACTGGGACGGCCGCTAAGGCCGTGATCACCAAATTTTGGGTAAGTTCCCTTTTGAATCACTTGTCTTCAGTTTCGTTCATAGTTTATCATTGAATCACTCAACTCATGCCTTGTTTGCTTCGGTTTATGCATGATTGCAGCAACTCTATAGAGTTCTTGACGAGCACAAGGCCAAAGCCGACGTGGTCTTACTTGCGTCGCAAACAAGAAAGCTCGTCGATTCTTGAAAGACGAGGTGCGTTGGGTTGCCGTCTCACAAGACTACCACATCTACCTGCAACAAAAATGACCAAAACTCAAGCACAGAGGCAAAAAATTACCATGAGCAGGGAGCAGTTCATGATGGTAACTATTACTGACTTTTCATTGTTTCAAGGAGTCAACTATATGTTTCGTGCTCACATGTCATGCTTCCACAATTTGCATAGGTTGTTCCTCGTTGGTGCTATGGAAGGCATGACGGATGGGCGTGTTTGGTGGATAGGTGGGTCGGTGACGATCTAGAGTTTGCTACCAAGAGCATCAAGGCCCGGGCTAACCGTGGAAAAGACGGGACACAGGGCCAAGGAAACAGGAACCACTGGGGCTTCAAGGCCATGAAGGTATATCTATATGAAAAATGCATTTTGGTTCTTCTTTACCGTCATGTTCTTATGTATGGCTAACTTCTGTTTGACGTTGCAGGAGGACAAGTTGCAGAGGCCGCTCTCAGATATGGAGTCGTGGAAGCTGGCCCGCGAGCGGAATGATCGCAAGGAGGGCGAGAGCCAGTACTACGGCAAAACCGAGCAACACCAGAGTCTTACACTCGGAACTATCGAAGTTGCATCCGGATGTTCCTGTTCGAGGTCGCCTGATCTCGGATCGACGACACGGCGGTGGTGGCCATCGAGGTAAGTCCCATGGCGGTATCCGTGTTTCGATGGCTTGATCACTCCGTCGATCTCGTACACACGACTTCGAGCTACCAACCCGAGCCCGTTAGAGAGTACGGGGCGTTCGCAGCCTCCCTTAGTCCGCCAAAGTGCTGTAAGTACTTCCCCTTATCTTCTTTGTCTCTATCTTTCTTAGTTTATTTTCATCACTGCCCACTTAGAAACAATCTCAATTTTGTAGGCATATCAGGCCTTTCTCGAGCATAGGCATATTGAGGTGAGGGAGTACTTGCAATGAGTGAAGGCAAACGATGATTACAACCGTCAAGTGATGGCGGTTAGTTTTGCCCTCTTAAACCAATCTCAAATTTGCACTTTCATTCCTTCTGACTTTGTTGATCACGGCTTGTTTCTAAGTGGACTTGTTTAACTAACATCCAGGCTATGTTGGCGTCTTGGACTAACCGCACGGAGCCACCACAAGTTGGACCCCACCACCACTCTGGAGACGCCCACACATTCCCACGTTCGAGGAATGGCTGGCACTAGGCGGTGATACTCCGGTTAGTAAATTTGCCTAATTAATGACAAACTAGTTCTCGTTCATTCAACACTATCATGTCATATTTACCGTTAGAATCTTCTTTCAAACATGTAGGGGACCGGTGGCTCGACTCCTGCTCCGTCGACCCCAGTCACTCCGATCTGGCAGAGTGATGGTGGTCGTGGTGGCGGTTTTGGCGGAGGTGGACTTGGCGGTGGCGGTTCTGGCGGAGGTGGACTTGGTGGTGGTGGTGGTTTTGGCGGAGGTGGACTTGGTGGAGGTGGTGGTTTTGGCGGAGGTGGACTCGGTGGTGGTGGTGGTTTTGGCGGAGGTGGACTCGGTGGTGCTTGATGTCGATGATGATTCCGTGTATGCGGCCGTTGTGCCATGTCTTTCATGTTTCAACTTTTATGATGTTTCATGTCTTGCACTACTCTTATGTTCGTGAACTTTCGCCGGTGATGATCTTTAGATGATGAACTTGACTATGTTTAAATGATGATGATGAACTGTCATATTTCATATTATTCTGTTTTGAAATGCTGTCAAAGGAATTGGAAAAGAGAAAACAGGGAAAATAAAAAAAATAAAAAAAACTATGCCTACGGCAAAGCCGTCGGCATATATATACGCTCAGCAGCCACCAGGAGGCGACACGTGGCAGGGCTATGCCTACGGCGAAGCCGTCGGCATAGATTTATATCTATGCCGATGGCTTTGCCGTAGGCATAGCCCTGCCGCCAGGTCAAACCAGGGGGCGACACGTGGGAAAGATATGCCGACGGCAAAGCCGTCGGCATAGAGCCAGCAGTTTTTACGGCGCCGGCCGTTGCCGTCAGACGGAAAACTACGCCGACGGCTGCCCCAAGGCCGTCGGCATACCCTCCTATGCCGACGGCTATATTATGCCGACGGTCTGCCAGGAGTACACTGACGTGATCTACACTGACGGGGCTATGCCGACGGCAGCCGTAGGCATTGATATATGCCGACGGCATAGGACCTATGCCGACGGCCCTTGGCCGTAGGCATAGCCCACGAGTCCGGTAGTTTGAGGAGAGCCACACCCCACTGGCAGCGAACCCACCTCCCTCCTCTCTTGCCGTCGTTGGCGTGAGCTGGCGGGAAAAGCCCGATCGGCCAGGGCAGCGTCGGCAATTCCTCTCCCTCCTGGTTAGAAGCTGGTGGCGTGGGACGTCAGATATCGGCGGTAGCACAGCGCGTGCATGGGGCACGGCGGCGTGGCATGGAGTGTTGGCGGCGGTGGCTGCTAGGCACGACGTCCACGTGGAGGGCTGCGCGGTGGGGTGGCCGGTGTGCCCATGCCGGTGCCGTCCGCCTAGATCTAGGGCTGGCGCACGGGGGCGACACGACCTAGCCCAGGTGCATGGGTGGACTTGGCAGGTGCATGTGGGCTACAGGCCAACGGGCTGGCCTAGTCCCACCGACGTGCAGGGGCTGGGCGGTGGTTGCCGTGATTCGGGCCCGCGGGCGTGTGGCTTTGGGGAGTGGCTGGTGGGTGGAGGTCTTTTGTGGTGAACGACTGTTGCGGGGTGCTACAGAGAGGCGCCGGTTGAGGGCAAGGCCGACTTGGTGTGGCTGACAGGGCAGCGGCTCCGGGTGGCGGTTCGCATGGTTGGCTCTCTGGCGGGCATCATGGCGACGGCGGTGGCTATATTCCTTGGTCGTGTGGGTGGCAAGGTGTGTAGCGGTGGGTTGCAAGGGCTCCTTCGTACGTGGTGGCAAGGGGCATAGCCATCGGGGGTTCGCCTACGATGGAGACCATGAAGCGTTCCAGGGGCCCCGAGCCCGACTGCCCATCGCCCGCAGCCACTCCAAGAGAGCTGCAAGGAGGGGCCGACAGTCTCACCGCAGGTGCCGCATCAGATGGCGCGTCGCAGAGGACCGAAGCAGCAGCATTCCCCGTAGGTGCCGCAGTAGATGGCGCAACGCAGAGGACTGAAGTAGCAGCGTCCGGGGAAGGTGGCAGCACCGCCGACCTGGGCAACGGGCTGGCCATGGGGGTGCACAAGGACGAAGCCGCAGCAGGGGACGGCGAGCCCGGCTGGGATGGCTCAGGCAGTCGAGCGTCACAACCAACACGGGAGGCGCAGAGATGCGCAGGCTCATCAGGCCGAGACCCAGCCCCACCGGCCGCATCGTTCCAGGCTTCGTTCCGAGCAGGGCAGTCCTGAACAGCGGGAGCCGGTGTTGGCGACAAAGATGGCGAGCCGGTGTTGGTGTCGATCCACGCACATGTTGCCGGTTCCCAGCAATGCAGAGCGGATGCACGGATGATGACCGACAACACAAGGACAAAAGGTAGTTTATTGTGAGCACTAGATTAGTCTTGATTTATCCTTCTCAAACTAATCATCTTTCCCCATATTTTTTTTTCCGATAAGGGTGGATTTTATTGACTTAAAATGGAGCATTAAGAAGATACAAACACAATGAGCACACACCCGGCCTCTGCATAGCTAGGATGCACACAGCCAACACCAACACACGCACACAAAAACACGCCGACAAATAGCAAAGTCATACAAGACCAAAGCTATGCTTGGGCGAGGAAAAAAGAAAAAGGCCCCAAAGCGATCACATCACGATCGGCAAACTATAACAATGACCATATCTGCACCGACAATCTCATGACACCACGCGGACGACGAGGTTCTTCAACAGCAACGCCTTAAGGAAGGGAGTGACATTCAAGTGTCACCGTCACCGGATCCAGCCACCGAAGGTTGGAATCTAAGTTTTCACTCTGAAGAATCAGTCCGAACATTCCGAACAATGCCTTCAACAAGGTAACGACGTCAAAACATCGCCATTGTCAGGTATACCCAACTCGGGGCAGACCAAGGCTTTCACCCCGGAGCTCAAGACCAGGTGCTCAAATAGCACCACCATCAAGGTCATTCATGTGTTGTCGCCGCCAGTTTTCCACGATCCCAGCAGCTACAAGCGATATGACCGCCGTCACTGCACAACAATTCCTCTGCATCAAGACATCGTCCATAGTTTGCATCTCGCCGTCGAAGTGAACCACTATATCTGCAGAGATGAAACTCTGACAGAATCTTTTGATGGCGACAACAATCCGCAGTGAGGCCGCCGCCGTCCTGGATCCAATCCCCAATGACGTAGTCAACTAGGTGGACGCCAATACCATGGGTTGCAGCCGCCGATCATCTGCATACATGTCCACGCATGTGCATTTGTGTATATGCATTCATGCACCAGACCCACGTGCTTCTCCTGATCAAACTCCCAGCCATGGACCTCATCCATATCGGAGCCGGAAAGGTAGCTGCGAGATCCGGAGGCACCATGTATGGACCGATCTGGAAGCTCACGACATAAGACGACAGCGGGTAGTTTCTTAGAGTCCGGCAAACTATACTTTTCTAGCACCATGTATGGACCATGTATGGACCAAACTATTCTTAGAGTCCGGCAAAACCTGTCGTTAAAGAGAAGATAGATCATGGATCGTGCGGGGTCACTAGTGGTTTTTTTTTTGAATTTTCAGGGGGAGCCCCCACCTGTATATTGCGTAAAGGGGGAAACCCCCTGAGAGTCAGATTACAGAGAGAGAGAATTTTAAAGAAAGATAAGGAAAGGAGACCCTAGCAAGGCAGCTAGCCATTATGCTAGACGTTCGGTCCTAAGGACAGCTAACCAGACGTCGATACCCCCTCCCGCAGTCTAGCACGCCACAACACCGCATCGTCCCGACGTGCCTTCAATGTAGCAGCCAGGGGCCATGGGTCTCCCCTGAAGACGACAGCGTTCCGTCGCTTCCAGAGCCTCCAACAGCAGAGGAGGACGAAGGAGGCAGGAGAGGCAACGCCAACAGCGGGCGAAGCGTCGAAAAGGTGCAGGGTCTCCACCGAAGCTCCAGCGGGCGAGAGCCCAACGCACCGCCAGAACTGAACCGCAAATGGGCACGCGAAGATCAAGTGATCGGCAGTTTCCAGCGCCGCTTCACAGCAGGGGCACCCCGCCTCCTCCGCCGCGATGATGGTTTTGCGAAGGAGCACATCCCTCGTATGGATGAGCGACATGGAGAGGAGCCAGCCGAAAAATTTGACGCGCGACGGGGCGCGGGACGTCCAGAGGAAGGACGCCGGAGCCGCCGCCACCCCACCAAAGGGTCACTAGTGGTGATTCGCACAGTAGAGACACTGCCACGGGCACCACGAATCCAAATCCACTTTTAGGGATATAAATGAAGTCTTGCTCAGTAAAGAGAGTTGTAGATTCGTAGAAGAGGATCAGAGTACGCGCGCTACAAAAGGCAGCTAGCCAATGAAAGTAAGTGGAAAGAATATAGTACTTTTGTACTGACCCCTCCGGGGCCCCCGCTTGTTTTGGCGCGCCCTACCCCAACGTTAGACTATTGCCTTTTTAGCCTACGCTTGCTGCTTGCAGCATGGATTCGATAGATCTATCGAATCCATGCTTCCCTCGCCCCGAAGTGAGACTCTATCCAGATCTCAAAGAATAACGAGCTAGGCGGCCGGCGGGCAAAGAAAGGGGGCAGGGCGTTTAATTGAAAATGACAACCGCCTGTTCCAGCAGCGGGGGCCTTGCACGAAAGCAAACCTACGATTAAGTAGCAGTTGCTTTCGCTGATG